>JARBWK010000004.1:81562197-82162197 GCA_030556195.1 Anolis apletophallus
TTACACGGTGTTGGAAAAGGTGGGGCCTGTTTCCTTCAAACTACAACTCCCAGCGGACATGAAGATCCACCCTGTGTTTCACCGTTCTTTGCTCCGCCCGGCGAAGGGGGTGCGGCCT
Source organism: Anolis apletophallus (assembly GCA_030556195.1). Lineage (NCBI taxonomy): Eukaryota > Metazoa > Chordata > Lepidosauria > Squamata > Anolidae > Anolis > Anolis apletophallus. Next base: position 81,562,316 of record JARBWK010000004.1, read on the forward strand.
GATGTGACGCAGCCGCCCCCTCCCCCTCCCCCTGTGATGCGTGACGGTGAGGAGGAGTTCGAGGTGCAGGACATCCTGGATGCACGCATCAGATACCGGAAGCTGGAGTATTTGATTGACTGGAAAGGTTTTGGGCCGGAAGAGCGTTCCTGGACGCCGGCTCGAGATGTTCACGCCCCGGACATTGTTGCTCGGTTTCACCGCAAGTACCCTGACAAACCCAAGCCTCGAGGGCGGCCTCGGAGGGGCCCTGAGGGGGGGGGATAGTGTAGCACAGCAGTTCTCGTTTGTGCCTGGGGGCCAGGAAACAGGACCGGGGGTTCCATTAGCATTAGGGCCTGCACCAGCAGAGATAGATTCTGAAGAGGATTTGGAAGGGTTACCTGAAGGAGCGTTTCCCATCACTGGGCCTCTTTCCCCCACTGAAAGCTTGGCTTGGGATGAAAGTTGGCTTGACCCTTATGCAGACATAGATGATAACCATCAGCAAATGGAAAGCACTGATATAGAAAGTAATGAACATACTGGTGGGAGAGGCTCACAGGAGCTTCTGAGTGAAAACATGGAAGAAAGCGGCTGGGAAGATTCTAGGGAGGAGAGCTCTCATGGAGATAGGGACCCAGGTGCTGGGAGACAAGGCCGAACCTTTGATAGGAGAAGTAACATTGAGTCCAGGAGAAGGGGATGGTACCGCAGCCTAGACAGGCCGAGGTCCGTCAGCAGAGATTGGAGACGACGTAGCCTAGAGCGTTGGGGACCTCGGCCGAAAGATTAAGTATAGGATTCGTGGGAACGAATCCCCAGTGCTTCGGCCACGTCTCTTCTGAGCAGACGTGTAGCGAAGTTGGTCCACGGAGCTAAGTTGGCTAGTGGCCACCAAGTCTTGCCTTGCTTTTACCTTGCCTTGTTCCTGAATCCGCATTGCTGCGCGGAGCCCTGCTTAAGCCTTTGGATTACTTTACCAAGTTGTTTTGGACATTGTTTGCTTCAAGCCTTTGGATTGCATTGCTATTTTTATGGACAATTTACCTTTTGAACTGTTTTATATTCAATAAAGTAGTTAGCCTTCAGTCCGTCTCTGTGTGTGTGATTAAGGGGCCGGTCAAGTCCGTGCATCGCGACAGGAGGAGGGGAGGAGAGCCCAGAGGTCTCCCTCCCACTGACCTGCATGTCCTCCTCCTTCGACGTCCGAGCTCAGAATGAGCTCTGAGGGGGCTGGCCTTCCCCAGTAAGGCCACGCCACCTGCCTCCTATAGGTTCAACACTGAACCTCCTCTTTTCCTGGTGGAGGGGGGCAAATTCCTCTCTCTCCTGGCGAAGCCAGGAGAGAAAGGCTGTTTTAAAAATACTTTAAAACAAGCCGAACTAAAATGCATTCCTAAAATAAGAAAGAGGCCGGGAAAGTCCAAGAGGACATCGGTATGGCTTACAAATGAAGTAAAAGATGTGACTGGAAAGAAGAAAAACTCATTTAAGAAATGGAAGGCTCTTCCTACTGAGGAGAACAGAAAGGAACACAAGCTCTGGCAAACTAAATGCAAAGCAACCGTCAGGAAAGCCAAGAGAGATTTTGAGGCACATATAGCTAAGAACATTAAAAAAATAACAAAAACTTCTTTAAGTACATCAGAAGCAGAAACCCAACTAGAAAAGCAGTTGGGCCACTTGACAAAAATGGTAAGAAAGGGACAATAAGTGAAGACAAGGAGATTGCTGAGCGGCTAAATGACTTCTTTGCCTCCGTTTTCACACAGGAGGACAGACAACATATGCCTGCAGCTGAGTCAGTTTTTTCAGGGAGGGAATTAAATGAATTAAACCAGATAGAGATAAACAAGTAGGATGTTCTCACATGCCTTACTAAACTAAATGTCAACAAATCACCAGGGCCAGATGGCATCCACCCCAGAGTTCTTAAGGAACTCAAGTGTGAAATTGCTGAAATTCTAGCCAAAATATATAACCTTTCTCTAAGATCAGGCACTGTACCCGAGGACTGGAGGGAGGCAAATGTAACACCGATCTTCAAGAAAGGATCCAGGGGTGATCCAGGAAATTATAGGCCAGTTAGTCTAACCTCAGTTCCAGGCAAAGTGATGGAAACCATTATTAAAGAAAAAATTACCAAGCACATAGAAGAACAGGCATTGCTGAAGGAAAATCAACATGGTTTCTGCAAAGGCAAATCATGTCTTACTAACTTGATAGAATTCTTTGAGGGTGTAAATAAACACATAGATAAAGGGGACCCAGTCGATATTGTTTACCTTGACTTTCAAAAGGCTTTTGACAAAGTCCCTCACCAAAGGCTCCTAAATAAGCTCTTCAGCCATGGAATCAGGGGACAGGTCTTGTCCTGGTTTGGAACCTGGCTAAACTGTAGGAAACAAAGGGTGGTAATAAATGGACACTTCTCTGGGTGGAAAGAGGTGAGAAGTGGCGTACCCCAAGGTTCAGTTTAGGACCGTTACTTTTTAATTTATTCATAAATGATCTGGATGTAGAAGTAAATTGTGAGGTAGCAAAGTTTGCAGATGACACTAAACTGTTCAGGGTAGTTAAAAATGAAACTGATTGTAAAGAGCTCCAGAAAGATCTCTCGAAATTGAGTGAATGGGCAACAAAGTGGCAAATGCATTTTAACCTAAACAAGTGTAAAGTCATGCACATCGGGGCAAAGAACCCCAACTACACCTACCAATTGATGGGGTCAAAGCTTTCCGAGACAAACCAGGAAAGGGATCTTGGGGTTTTGGTGGACAGCTCAATGAAGATGTCAACCCAGTGCGCAGCAGCAGTAAAAAAAGCAAATTCTATGCTTGGCATGATCAGGAAGGGAATTGAAAATAGGTCAGCAAATGTTGTATTGCCTCTCTACAAATCTATGGTGAGGCCACATCTGGAGTACTGTGTACAATTCTGGTCACCGCACCTCAAGAAGGATATAACGGAACTGGAAAAGGTACAAAGAAGGGCAACAAAAATGATCCAAGGCATGGAGCAGCTCCCTTATGAAATCAGGTTGCAACGCCTTGGTCTTTTCAGCCTTGAAAGACGGCGTTTAAGAGGTGACTTGATCGAAGTGTATAAAATCATGCATGGGATAGAAAAGGTGAATAAAGCAAAAATATTTTCTCTGTCACACAACACTAGGACTAGCGGGCACTCCCTAAAGCTCCAAGGTAGGAAAGTTAGGACTAATAAAGGGAAATATTTCTTCACCCAGAGGGTCATTGGGTTATGGAACTCACTTCCAGAGGAGGTTGTGACAGCTGTCAGCCTGGACAGCTTCAAGGCAGGATTAGACAGATTCATGGATACCAAGGGAATCAGTAGTTACTGAAATGGACATCCAAGTGCCACCTCTGTGTTGATGGAGGCAGGCAGGATTTTCCCCGGGTACTGGTTGTGGGGGGTCAGGAGCAGGTGAGGGTTTTGCCCTCCTTTCTGCTAGAGATCCCTGTGTACAACTAGTGGGCCACTGTGTGACACAGAATGCTGGACTAGATGGGCTGAGGCCCGATTCAGCATGGCTCTTCTTATGTTCTTATGTTCTTAGTTCTTGCCTCCCGACTGGTCTTTAAACCAATGGGACTGAAGGACTCCATTTCTCAGCCTGCCCCGTGCCCAAGGCGGGTGGCGCATGCACGGTGCTGGCTGGCTCCCGCTAGTGCATTGCTGCTGCCACTGGCTGAGAAAGAGGGAGGGAAGAAGAAAAGGAAATATAATAAAGGAGGAAGAGGAGGATTGGAAGCGAAGAAGGGGGAAGATGAGGAGGGTGAAGTAAGTGGAGGAAGCCGGGGAGGGAATGGAAGCAGCAGGGAGCCGCGGAGGGGAACAAAAACAAAAGGAGAAGGAAGGCCTGCCATCTTCGGGGCTCGATTTGTTGCTCGGGCCGGGCTCATCCAGGGTGAGGAGGTAGAGTAACAGTGGTATTTCCCCATGAAAACACTCCAGCCTCTCTTTTTGTGGGAAGGAAAGCCAGGGTACATCTACACCAGGCATGGGCAAACTTGAGCCCTTCAGGTGTTTGGCATTCCTAACAGCCTTGGGCCCTTCTCTTTTCCCTTTCCTTTTCTGTTTAAGCAGCTGAGGGGTCTGAGCCAGTTAGGAATTGTGGGAGTTGAAGTCCAAAACAACTGGAGGGAATTCCAGACAGGAAAGAATAAGAGCCAGTAAACACTTCCCAATACGTGATTCCCCAAGGCAGTAAGCAGCCGGACACTGAAGCTGCAAGGCTAGAAAGAAAGAGGTACCAAAGGAAGGAAGAAGGCAAAAAGGAAAAAAGAAAAAGTGGAGGAAAGGCAGGAAAGAGGTAAAGAAGGAAAGAAGGAGAAAAGGAAATTAAAAAGAAGGAAGGAAACAGGGAGGAAAGGAAGGAGAGAATGGAAGGAAAGAAAGGAAGGAAAGAGAGATGGAAGGATGGAACCAAAGAGCAAAGGAAGGAATGAAGAAAGGAAGAAAGGAAAGAGGAAGAGAAAGAAAAGAGGGGCAAGGAATAGGTAAGTGCACCCTTTCATAATAGTCCAGATAGCTACCTCTAATTTAAATATTCTTACTATGGGCCACAGCAACATGTGGCAGGGCACGGCTAGTCTTTTATTTATTTATTTATTTATTTATTGTTTCGATTTGTATACTGTTCTTTCCAATTTGGCTCAGGGCGGTTTACAGCAAATGTAATTTATATAGCACACTTAGCACAGCAGTAACATGATCAGAGTTGCTAGGGTCTTGAAAAGAAACCTTCTGCCTTGAGAAGCAGCTTGACATGCCAAGTCTCGAATCTTTGGTTTTAGTGGAGCTGAAATCACACCACACTAACACTATGCCCCCTTTCTGGACCTGGAGAAATATTCTGTAGACAGGGTCTTTGGAAAACACCCAAGCCTTTAAGTAATGAATAACTTTTTGAAGTTGAATCTACTACACAGAGAAGTTGTGTATTAACTATTTCTTTAAGACCTGCGTTTCGCAACAGAGATATATAGCACATCTAGCACAGCAGTAAGGTGTGATTAGATTTCCTTGGGGCCTTGAAGAGACGTGTTCTGCCCTGAGAAGCAGTCTTCAAAGTTAGCTGAGGGGGGCAAGTCTGGAACTTGAAGCAGGATGGCTTCTGCAGAAGAGAATGAAATTATTAAAACTTTATTGCAGCATCAGTTGGGATTTGTCATTTCAAAGGTGAGATCTACAAATTACATCAATTCAAATATTAGATTATCAATATCTTTCAAAACTTCACAGAATATATGGCATAAAATGGTCTTTTGTTTTGTTTCAATTACCAATTGTTTCTTGTTATAATCTGTTACAATTCTGGCTGCAAGTAATTTAGGAATAAGGCAAGCAACACCACAGATGAAATGATTATAATAAACTGCACTTTATAACGATTTATACAGTCATCTCTCTGTATCCAAAAATATTGCATCCAGGGATTTAACCATCGATGGCTTGAATACACACACACACACACACACACACACACACACACAACCAAAAGCAAATCTCTGTTTTTGGTCATTTTATAAAAGGGATGCTATTTAACAACACTTTTCTTTGGAATGGAATCACTGTATAAAGAGTCACATTCAATGTTTTCTGATTGGCAATACTTCTGTGATGACCATTTTGTGTGACAACCCATTTTGTGATGACCCATGCAACTGCAGTCAATATTCTTCTTTACAAAGCAATGGCAGTTGAACTAGTATCAAACTCCAATAATCATGTAATGTTGGTACATCCTATGTCTCAACAGCATTTCATGTGTTCCTTAAAGATGTCATTTCAATATTGCATTTGATTTGTTTATGCTCTGCATGTCACTTGGGACTTCCGGCACAGTCTGGTTTTAGGCTCCGGCGCAGTCTGGTTTTAGGCCGGGGCATGGTACCGAGACAGCCTTGGTCGCCTTCGTGGATGATTTACACCGGGAACTTGACAGGGGGAGTGTGTCCCTGTTGGTTCTGCTGGACCTCTCAGCAACCTTCAATACCGTTGACCACGGTATCCTTCTGGGACGCCTTGCAGAGATGGGGCTTGGAGGTACTGTCTTGCAGTGGCTCTGGTCATTTCTGGAGGGCCGATCTCAGAAGGTGTTATTGGGAGACACCTGTTCAATCCCACAACCATTGTCTTGTGGGGTTCCTCAGGGTTCAATACTATCTCCCATGTTGTTTAACATCTACATGAAGCTGCTGGGGGAGGTCATCTGGAGTTTCGGAGTGCGGTGTCATCTGTACGCAGATGATGTCCAACTCTGTCACTCCTTCCCACCTGCTACTAAGGCGGCTGTTCAGGTCCTGAACCGGTGCTTGGCCGCTGTGTCGGACTGGATGAGGGCGAACAAATTGAAATTGAATCCAGACAAGACAGAGGCACTCCTGGTCAGTCGAAAGGCCGCACAGGGCATAGGGTTACAGCCTGTGTTAGACGGGGTTACACTCCCCCTGAAGACGCAGGTTCGCAGTTTGGGTGTGATCCTGGACTCATCGCTGAGCCTGGAATCCCAGGTTTTGGCGATGACCAGGGGAGCATTTGCACAGTTAAAACTTGTGCACCAGCTGTGCCCGTACCTTGGGAAGTCTGACTTGGCCACGGTGGTCCACGCTCTGGTTACATCCCGTATAGATTACTGCAACGCTCTCTATGTGGGGTTGCCTTTGAAGACTGTTCGGAAGCTGCAACTAGTCCAACGGACAGCAGCCAGGTTGATAACAGGAGCGGCATTCAGAGAGAGTACAACTCCTCTGTTGTGCCAGCTCCACTGGCTGCCAGTTTGCTACCGGGCACAATTCAAAGTGCTGGCTTTAGCCTTTAAAGCCCTAAACGGTTCGGGTCCAACTTACCTGTCCGAACACATCTCTCCCTATGAACCATCGAAATGTGTAAGATCATCTGGAGAGGCCCTGCTCTCGGTCCCGCCTTCTTCGCAGGCGCGACTGGCGGGGATGAGAGACAGGGCCTTTTCAGTGGTGGCTCCTCGGCTTTGGCATGCCCTCCCTACAGACATCAGATTGACCCCCTCCCTCCTGACATTTCGCAAGAAAGTCAAGACCTGGCTATTTGAGCAGACATTTGCTGATGAAATATAAGGCTTAATTAGATATATGGAATGACGACGATGCGATGGAAACTGATTTCAACATGACGCTGAGACTGCAATTGTATGTTTTTAATCGTTAATTTGTTATTATATGGTTTGGGGGGGGGTTCCCTTGTTGCTGTGTTGTATTGAGGGCAGAGACTGCCGTGTAAACCGTCCCGAGTCGTCTTCGGGCTAAGAGGGGCGGTATAGAAACGTGAAAAATAAATAAATAAATAAATAAATTCATCACATTGAATCAGGGAAGTGTTTGGTAGAGTAGAGCTCAGTTTTGAAATGAAACGGATTTGGAAACCACCCTGAGCCCCCTAGGGGAGATAGAGCGGCATATAAATAAAGATGATGATTATTATTATTTTCTTTACCTTCATCACACTGTTAAATGTATCAGTGTTACTCAGTTGTACTCAGCATTCTTTCAGTTGATTTTGCCATCACACTGTAATCGCTAGGCACCACCCACCATCCTTCTCCATGTTCTTTGGGGGGGGGGACCTCCTCTTTGAAATGTCAGCTGTCATGTGTCTTCAATTCCGGAAACAAGGAAGCAGGGAGGGAGGAAAAGCGGCGATGTTCTCTCTCTCTCTCTCTCTCTCTCTCTCTCTCTCTCTCTCTCTGCTGCCATGTGGGTGTGAACCTTGGAAAACTATAACTTCCTGGACTGCATAGTATGAAGCTATGGCATTTAAAGTAAGGCCCAGCTGCCTTCATTTCACAACGTAGAAGCATGCAGAGAAGGGTATGAACCTAAGGAAACTATAACTCCCAGGAGGACTTTATCACATGGAGCCATGGCATTTAAAGTGGGGTGCAAGAGCATTAATTCCATACTGTAAATGCACCAAGAGAAGGGTCCAAGTACCTTGGAAAATTATGATTCTCAGGACTGCACAGCATGGAGACATGGCATATAATAATAGTAATAATAATAATAATAATGGAATTTACAGTAAATATTCTGTGAGCAAAAGGTAATGGCAGAACTTTCTCTAACAAGGGTACTTTTGGCTCCTCCCACAATTTCTCCTCCTACAAATTGGGGAAATGTTTCATTTTAAACCTGAGAGCAACCAATGCCATCACATTTCAGAATTGGTTAAACATTCAGATCATTACCAAAAATGCACTTCCCTACCCCCTCCTGAAATGTTTGAAAAGAATGCTGCCCACCCCCCAATACTTAAAATAAGTAAATAATGCTCCAGCCTACACTTGAACTCAACTTAATGTGATGAACACGGTGGCTCACCACATTTTAAGTGTAGCACTCAGTGGAATTCAGTAAATGTGATGAAGTGGTTGTTTGATGCCAGAAAGATGTTTCAAATATATAAAGTATATTAACAAGTACACATTTTTGCAATGAAGTTTTTGAACACTGCTCTTTTGCTTCCAGATTACGTTTACTGCCTGTGAATTGGGAGTTTTTGATCTGCTTTTGGAATCAAAAGAGCTCCTGAGTTCAACAGTTATTGCCGAACGCTTGGGCACCAGCCACATAGGAATGCAAAGGCTGCTAGAGGCCTGTGTGGGCTTAAAGTTACTAAGAATGGAGAGGAAGGACAACGAAGGTAACCACAGCAGAAGGAGGAAGCAACTTTGGTTGCATCTTATTCATAATAATTCATTATTTGACTGCTTGTCAGTCATGTGTCCGTCTCCCAGGATTTCACAACAGAATGTTTGTTTTCCTTTACTTTAAGGCCTTTTTGGAAATACAGATGCTGCCAACCTCTGCTTTGCTAAATCAAGCCCAAAGTCCCAGTATTATTACATGAAGTTCCTGTCTGATATCGTTTATCCAGGTTTACAGTACTTGGCTGATGCTGTAAGGTAAAGTTTAAACACAAACTTATCATAGGGTGCAGAATGACAGATTTCATTTTCTGAGACAGGTGGAGATCTTTCACGCGCAATATTTACAATTGCCACACTATGTTCAGTGCAGACCACTCACAAGAACAAGTCTGGAAATGTTGGAGAAACAGTAAAATATTTGACCACAATTCTTGCAAGAAAGAGGGTGCTTACAAAAAAAAGGCACCTACGTTGGAACAAAAGCTCAGACCAATTTCATATCCTCTCTTCAAAGGCTGTTAACAATCTTTGTGGCTGCCTAAACTTCCTAAAACAACCAGCTTTTCTTTCTTATGCCAATTATATTTTTATAGAAGTTATAATAACGCATATACATATGGCGATTGATAGGCAAGTAGGGAGTTTTATCAAAGTTGTAGTAAAGAAGAATGTCCATTAAAAAGTAAGGCACCTGTGGAGAGCAACATTTTTACTTCACACATAGCAGGGCCAGTATATTTTCAAGATTCAGAATACTTTGTTAAGAGCAACATTTTATCGTTTCTAAAAAAATCAATAATTTGTTCATAAAGCTATTTCTATTGCTTTAAACAAGCCCATACAACATATGAAACATTTCTATATCAAAGCCTTTCTAAAAATAGCATATTTTTTGTTAGAATTCATAATTGTATAGAGTCTATGTTGCTAAAGGCTATAATGGCCAAAATCACTGGGTTGCTGTGAATTTTCTGGGCTATATGGCCATGTTCCAGAAGCATTCTCTCCTGACGTTTCACCCACATCTATGGCAGACTTCCTCAGATGTTGAGGGGTCTGTTGGAAACTAGGCAAGTAGGGTTTGTATATCTGTGGAATGTCCAGGGTGGGAGAAAGAACTCTTGACTGCTTGAAGTAAGTGTGAATGTTGCAAATGGGCACCTTGATTAGCATTCAATGACCTTGCAGTTTCAAAACCTGGCTGGTTGCTGCCAGGCAACAATCCATCAGGACCAGCTAACACTTCCCAACAAAGGATTCCCAGCCAGGAAGGGACGTCTCTGGAAGGGGCATCCTAGGCAGAAACAGTGTCCAAAATGATAATGAGTCTTTGATTGACTCAACTGTCCAGTTCTGATCTCAACAAAGGTGCGAGGCTCTGAAGACAAAAAATGATGATCTCGACCATCAAGGGTTGGGAAGTTAGAACAGAACCTTTCCTGTGTGAGGAATGTCTGAGCAGGGGTTGCAAGGGTGAATTCCTCTGGGCTTGGGCTTGCTTTATTTTATAAGAACCAAATAAATGTATACATCAAGGCAGACACTCTGTGTGTGTGTGTGTATGTACAAATATACAAAATAGGCAGATAAGTTAGAACAGAAAGATACATGTTATTGAAGGGTTGAAACAATATAGTCTTTGTGGGCTGTTCATTGCTGCTTGTCTGTTCCCAATATTCTTATTCTCCGCAATTGCAGAAGTCCAAAAAAGGGAAAAAATAATTAGAATTATATTTTTATTCTCGTGCCTTTGGAAGAAATATAAACTTTTCATGGGTGTGGGTGTTGTGGTTTGACTACAGAGTCACGCTAGAGGACTTAAGAGATGCCTAGAGAAACCTTTTAATCAAATTTGTGAATACTTAAATCAGCAAAAGTGAAACCAGCAAGTGTTGGAGGCTGACTGTATTATCTTCTTCTAAAAGACTTGGAAATGTTTAACAATGAAGCTCTAACAAAGGAAACACAATTGTCCTTCTGAGAGATCCCCTTTTATCAATCACTTTATATCTCTGTATTACACAATGGGCTACATCCCATCTGATGTTGTAAGATTACAATAGTGTAAAACTAAACTGGACCACGCCATTGCATAATGGATCACATAATGGGTGGTATAGTCATATATTCTAGCATGTGATTGGGTGAATGAGTAGAGACAATTTTGCCATATTTTCATATAATTTGAAACAATATTCTTTTCAGGGAAGGAAAAAACCAATCTCAATCTGTGCATGCCACTGCAGCAAATGACCTTTTTGAGGCTGCTTACAGGTAATGCAGTATATTTTTTCTGGATCTTCCAGATCTGTTTGAGAATGTTTCCTATCAGGTGATATATTTCTTATGCAAAGAAATATACTGTACGTTTTAGTCATACCTCTAATGTGTGTTCCCTCCTTCCCTTGTGTTGTTTTTTTTCTTGTTCTGGGATCTCTGTGGTGTCGCTGTGGGAGTTTTTAGAATATGCCAAATGGTTCAAACATGGTTAATTTGTTTATTGTTATATGTTTATTGTTATATACAATGAAACTCCAAGGCATAAAATATATCATGCAGGCTTATTCATTAAGTAAAGATGTTAGAAATGATATAGGAGAAAAAAAAGCAACAATGTTAGAGTAACAGGTCTACATTTTATCTAGGGTGTCATTTCTCTTGTCGGTTAAAGTGGTCCTAGAGCACAGCGTCTTAAACATTTTCCACTTGAATTTTTTTATAACCCCAGGTATAAACTTAGAATAAAAACTAGACATTAATGATAATAAATCATCATTTGCAAGAGTTACTAAACAGGCTGATTTTGCTTTTTGTGGAGTACAGTAGAATCATTTTCTGCTGAGTCCACTGTAATGCTTCATGTTGTTGCTAATAGATTTGTATAAGTGAGTGGCATTCAGAAATCTTTTACTGTTGCCAATTTTGTAATGACCCCAACACCGAGCTAAAGCTGATTGAGGTGAGCACCGACCGTTTAAGAAGCAAAGGGATCTAGGTGACAAGATGGCTACGTGCCCATAAATTGAAAGTAAATCCAGCAAAAACTTGTGGCCTGGCAGCCCATCAGAATTGGTTGGTCTATTATCATCTTTTGAAGGGGAACCGTTAGTTCCATCCCCCACTGTGAAGAGTCTTGGTGTTATCCTGGATTCCAAAATGACGATGGAAACCCAGATTGCCTCCACTAGTAAAAGGGCCTTCTTTCATCTACGCCAAGTGAGGCAGTTGGTGCCTTATTTACAGGGGCGGATTTACCATTAGGCAAAGTAAGCACCCGCTTAGGGCGCCACGTAGTCAGGGGCGCATCTGGCCGCCAGGTTCCACGCATGTGCCATTGCTGAAAGGGACTCCAGCTGGACTGAGACGCCAATCGCCCAAAATGCCCTGGCTCCATCCTGGCTGCAAAAAGTTCCTTCTTGAAGGAAACAAGAAAATGGAAAACAAGCTTCGAAAGGTCCACTCCGTCCAATTGCCCTACGGATCAAAACCTATTCAGTGCACAACTTTAATCTAATCTGTCCCTTTTCTTTCTGTATCCCACTGGGGCCATTACATGATGGCCCACAGTTTCACTGTATGTCTTATTTCGCACATTCTGTGTATTTTCTGTTTTTGCTTTTAATTGTCCTGAAAAATCAATAAAGATGATATTTTAAAAAAAAAAAAAAAGTTCCTTCTTTTCGGCCTCACTTAGGGCGATTGGTATCTCGGTCCATCTGGAGTCCCTCCGCAGCAATGGCGCATGCGCAGAACTAGCTGGCTCAGCGCATGCGCGCCCGGCATGCATGCGCACGCTCCACGAGGCCGGAGAGCGAAGGGGTGCCAAAATAATGTTCGCTTACCATTTTAAATTACCTTAGTCCGGCCCTGCTTATTTACCAACAGAGGTGCTGGCTACGGTAATCCATGCCACGGTTACGTCGAGGCTGGATTACTGCAATGCTTTGTATGTGGGCTTACCTTGAGCAGCAATTCGCATGATCCAAATTGTGCAAAATGCAGCTGCTAGACTCCTCACAAAAACATCAATGAGGTGCCATATAATGCTGTCTCTGCAGCGCTTGCATTGGCTGCCGGTTGAACACAGAGTCGTCTATAAGACCCTGGTCCTAGCATTCAAGGCCTTTCGAGGTCAGGGTCCTTCATATCTAAGAGACCATTTAATGCCACTCCACCACCAGAGACTGCCACGGTCAGCTCATGAGAATCTCCTCTATGCCCCTGGCCCTAGAGAGGTTTGTTTGGAGTCCACAAGACAGAGATCCTTCTCCATTGTAGCCCAAATCTTGTGGAACTCCCTACCACCAGACCAAAGAGCCACTCCTGACCTACATACATTTTTAGGGGCACTTAAGACATGGCTTTTCAGAAGAGCCTATAATTGCTAGTAACAAGCGGTGACTATGTAACCTGTTTATTTTTATTGTGTAAGTCGCCCAGAGCACCTTTGGTGACCTCACTACACATAGTGAGGTCAGGCTTCTGATTTCCCAACTGTTGATAAGGACTACGGGACATTAATGGAGGCCTTGATAAAGCCCCACCTGGGGGCAAAACGGAGGACAAGCGGCCCTAACATCGCTGGCATCGCCATCCCATCGGCCTCGCCCTAAATGCCCTATTGAGGAGCTCATTTCAGCCTCCTTTTGTCCTTTACTGTTGGATTGTCAACTATTTCCAGACTAGAGACTGTTGATTGCTATTATTTTGGACTACCTTACAGACTATGTGTGTAGCTGTGAATTTTATATTGTGAAGCTGCTATCTGAAGCATTACCTTCTGTATTTGTGATCCTTAAAGCTGTACACACCTATAGCTTGTACTGGATATAGTATGCCCTGAATGTGTTACACAGTATCTGCTCTAGTTCTGAGAATAATATACTATTTTATATCGGATAAGCCTTTTTGTGTAATACTTAGACTGGGTTTTGTAAACAGTCATCCTTTTTGCTGACTTTCCTTTCTAACTTTGAATTCCTAGTACACAAGAAAAGCTGCAAAGATTCTCCAAAGCTATGGGTGCAGCCTGGAGCCTACATGGTCAGGAATTGTTGTCTGCATTTGATCTTTCCCATTTCCAAGTTGTTTGTGATGTGGGAGGTAAGTAACAGAAAATCTTGTTTGGCATTTGAAACTTTACGGATTGGGGAAGTGACCTTTTAGGTTGCCTTTCTACCTTTGTGATTCTATACTACGGTAGTAGAAGTAAAAGTGGTAATAATCCCTCTACAAAACTCTATAAATGTATTATTTCAATGGAGGGTGTTCCTTTGATTAGGGAAACCTAGTTGGAATATATTAATGATTTTGATTAGGAAGCTGTCCTACAGACAAGAGGGAAGAGTGTGGGATTAGGGTCCAGTAGCAGAAATTTGAGGAGGGAGCTGGAGGCTTTGATAGTCACTCCCCTAAGTCCCTTAGGTTTTGGTGAGGATAGAGTCAGGGCTCTCCAACAGAGATCCCTCCTTTTGCCAAATCCACTGGAGCAGTAAGAACATCAAGAGAGTGAACCACCTAACCTCATAAAAGTTGTCAACAGAAATGATAACTGCAGACAATCTTTCTGTGAAGAAACATTAGGACTGAAAAGATTCCCATCCATCAAGACTCTCCTTGACAGCTGGGTATAAAATGTTGCAGATACAGACTGATGGCTTCAATATCCTTCTTCCCATTCCAGTTGTCTTGTTGAATCTTATCTTGACCCTCTTTGGCCTTTTGGGTTCCTCTCTGGCTTCCCGTGTTCCATAGACAATCACAGGGCCAGCTCAGGGGAATAATAAGACCACTGACCTAAGGTTTTCCTTAGGGTTGCCAAAAAGTTCATGATAAGTTTCTTCAGAGTTGCTATAAATTGGAAACTTTTTAAAGGCACACAACAGCAAACAGGTGTAGCAGATTGGTATATTTTTCTGCATGCACACAAAATCAATTTCCCATGGAGTCCTTAATGGCAGGCCTTTGAAATCAGGTCTCAGAATAATCGGCAGTATTTTTCAGGGCCCTCACTGCTAGCAGAGTTTTTCACATTTAACTCCAACAATCCATATGCTTCATCTCTTGCTTTTAAACACTCAGATAATAATGAAATATTGACAGTTTTGCATTACTATTATTATTATTTTTATTTATGTTTTGCCTTTCTCCCCATGGCTATCTATTTCATTTGCATTGCTGGAATTTTATTAAAATAAAACTATTAAGGAAGACATTTCAAATGCTATATGCTTTTAACAATATATTTATTCTTTTGCTTTCTGTTCTTTCTTTAAGGAGGAAATGGTGCTTTAGCCAAAGAGTACATTTCGTTGTACCCAAAAGCTACTGTGACCATTTTTGACTTACCTCAAGTAGTAGAAGCAGCAAAGAAACCATCGGTGGCCTCAGAGGAACACCAGATTTCCTTCCAGGGAGGTAAAACATGTTTATTCTGTAATTAGATTAATCGTTTTAGTTAATATATGTATTCACAAGTGAGACAGCCACAAATCAGAAGGTTTGGGACAAAACAATGGGTCACTCTTCCAGTTGGGTATAATGAGGCAAATGCCTTATGCAGTTAGTGTTAGGAGAAAGCAATAGAAGATCTATAGGTGTCTACCAGTGCTGCATGTTCCTAAGGACACAGGGAGGGGCACTGTCATTTCAACAGTGCTGAAATAAAATTCAGTTGGCAAATCAGCAATCTTTTGTATGCAGGAATTTGTATTTGCATGGGGGAATCCTTTGAGGCTCATTCTACACAGCCATAGAATTCCTGTTATCATAGCAGATAATCTGAATTTTATATAGCAGTGTAGAAGATGTTAGAGACAATAAAGGTATTTGGGGAGTGACCCTGATTTCCAAACAGTAGACTCCATTGGTTTCTGGGAAAGACAATATGCTTAATTAACCGGATCTCTGCCTATTTCATTCCAGGTGACTTCTTTAAAGATCCAGTTCCTGAAGCTGACCTTTATATTTTAGGCAGGATCTTGCATGATTGGGATGATGATACATGTGAGCAACTGCTAATGAAAATATACAAGGCCTGCAAACCTGGTACGTGGTCCTCGAATAAAAGGAAACATGGTCAGGACTGCTCTAGAGCCTGTGATGCACTTCTGGGCTGTAGGTATTTGCTTGTGTTGAACAGAGCTTCAAATGACTTTTTCAAAGGGTGAGAAACAACATGCATTGAGGTTCTGGTGTCCACAGAGAAAAGCAGCAGTAATCTAGAGCTTTAGGCATGTTCAAGCTTTATATGAAGATAGCAGAGATTTAACTTGGGACCTTGTGTCACTGAGCTATGGTATTCCCATCATATCTTTTGCTGTCCTCTCAAGGTCCGTAGACTACCAGTCATCTGCAAGAATGAAAATATGGTCTGCGGCCTCACCATTACTACACCATTGCCTCAAAACCATGAGACAACAAGAGTGACTGGTCTCACGAAACCCTCTTATAGTGTTGAGGCAACAGGGATGTCAGGAGGGGAGAGGCTGACTAGCCATGAAAAATTACTACTGCCGCATCAGCTCTAGATTATTAAATATGGTTTTCTGTGGGCAAGCAGATGGCAACTACTGGGTGGCATATGTTCTGTATCAGAAACTAGAGCTGATGTTGCCTATCCAGTGCAATATTCTGAATCAGCACCTCAAATAACCAAACTGAATCTAAAGTTGACCAAAACCTGATTCGTAACCCATTTGGTACTAATGTTGGAGAATTGTCCCTGGTCCAGGTGGTCCCTGGTCAAGTGGTTCCTGGTCATAAAAGGTTGGGAACAACTGCTGTAACCCTAAAATGTAACTTCCCTGCTTGATGGCAGAGAGATTGTGTTACATATATGTGTGCATCCAGGAAGCTAGAATTCGGTGCTGAGCTTATCGGCATTTAGCAAGACATAATCAAGAGGACAGGAGAGATTGTGGAGCAGAGGACTGGCATATCTAGTTGGCTTGGTTGATCCATAAAATATTTGGTTCAATACCTGTTTCAGATCTAGGGGGCGCTGGTGGTTCAGTTCGGAAGTCAATTCCAATTTTCACAGAAAAAAATTGTTCGAAACTTTCCGAAACTTCCAAGACTTCCGAATTCCGAATAATGGTGTTATTTCCTGTTTCATTGGGTGGTCTTTACTTTGAACGTAGTTGTTTTACTCCAGAAAAAAAGGGGGGGGCAAAGGGAGGAAATTCATCCACACTGGTTTCTCTGGTGTAAGACTGAAACGGGAGGGAAAACAAAGCGAGGAAATTTAAAACACTTGCCCAGACTCCAGAAGGTCACCCAACCTCAATAATAATAATAATAATCCCTTCTGCCTTCATGGAGGGAAAGCACAATTAAAACACCCCTGACAGATGGCCACCCAGCAATAATAATAATAATAATTTTCACCTCCTGGTCCAGGAAGTTTAGGCAAGCAGGAAGGCAGGCAGGTCGCTGTGAATCGTCCTCCATGGCGCCCGCTGCGTCCTCCATGCCCAGTGCAGGCCAGCGTGAGGAAGGAGGCCAAAGGCGACCTTTGGGAGCTGCATGGCATAGGCCAGACACTCCATTGGGCCCCAACTGGGCCAAGGAAGAAGAAGCATGAGGAAAGAGGTGGGAAGCAGTGGTAGGCACACTTCGCCATAAGTGAGGTCAACTGACTGAGGAGGCCCTGAGGAGGTCAGTGGAGCACAGCCCCTGGATGAACGTTCATGGGAAAAAGAGGGCTGAGAGCGCACACCCAGGGGCCGGTGAAGCATGCCCCCTTGGATGTGTGCTTCCAGGGCCTTTTCCCCGCACACTTGCCAATGCTGGGAGAGGGACACGGCCCAGCATTGACAACGGGCGCACCTCTTGGGCATAAGTGCCCCCCTGAAACACTGAATAATTTCCGACTCACTTACTGCTTCGGAACAGAAATGGCGGAAAAAGCTTCAGAAGGGCAAAGGGACTTCCAGTTTCCTTAAAAACTTCAAAAGCGCTTCAAAAAGCAAATATTTCTGATTTTTTTTCTGAATTATGAAGATTCCGACCAAACCTAATCATGTCTAATATCTAGCCTAAAACACTAGCTTAAATGGGGTAGGGGAAGCAGTGGAAAGAAGACCACAGTTGAAAGGCGAAAAGGCGGCACTGTTTAATGTGCTTCTGGATTGCAGAGCCCTGGAGTTACCGTAAGCTCGGGTTGTGGGGGGTTGTGGAACAGGGAGGAAGAAGGTTATTTTAACCTTCTTCCTCCCAGGTTTTTGCCCTGTGTAGAATGGCCCTTAGACTAGCCCACATTTTCCATAGAATAGATTGTGTATTTAAAATAGTAATGTTGTCTATTTTCCCAAATCAACCAAATCTATTTTGAAACAGGTGGCGGAGTGTTGGTATTGGAAACAGTTCTCAATGAAGACAGAGCCGGACCTTCGATAGGTCATCTTCGTTCCATAATGATGCTGCTTCTTACTGAAGGAAAGCAACGGACTCCATCTGAGTTCAAGAACCTCTTCAGTGCCGCTGGCTTCAGGGAGCTTCAGTCCAAGAAAGGAAGTATTTATAGTGCCATTTTGGGACGAAAATAATATTGCTTCTGTTTTCTTTAGGTTCAGCACCTAAAATGGATGGTAAACCTGTAACTGCATATCTTGTTCCTATCATTCCCAGGCTGCCTAGCCAGTTGAAAGAGATGATTAGGCAGAGAAGTTCATCAACATGTAGGATCCCATTGTTTCCCTGTCGATAAACCTCTAGTCTCTCTCTAAATCTTCTTTTATAAATTGGTGCCAATTCTGAGGGTGTACATTAGGAAAGGAATTAGCTCCTGTTCTTAACAATGATGCCCAGATTATCTGTGTTAATTCTCCTACCTATGCAGTTGTTGTATACAGCAGTGTGTTTGGGTGCGTCTGCATTGTAAAGTTAATACAGTTTGATCCCATTTTAAGTGCCATGCCTCAATGCTATGGAATCCTGGGATTTGTAGTTTGATGAGGCAGTAGCACTGTAGCATAGAAGGTTAAAGACATTGTAAAACAACAAAATGCATCGCATTGATTGATTCCATAGCATTGAGTCACAGTAATTAAATTGGGGTCAAATTACATTAATTCTACTGTGTAGATACAACCCTTTTTTTTGGAAAAAAATACTTTAGACTATTTTAAAACAGGAGCTAAGTGCCTACTTATATCCCAAATTCTTAAATCCCTTGTTAGTATGCAGAAACAATAACAGTTTGGTTTGTTATTATTTGAACACAGTTTGCTATTTACAGTCTTTCTCTTGTTTATTCTTCTCTGCAGACAAACATATTCACATTATCTTTTTAAAATTGTAAAAGATATCTTTGTCATCCTGTGATGACAGTGCTTCCCTCTTGAGGCCATACAAAGAAATGCACATTATTCAACAAAGCTAATACAAATATCCAAATATTAGGCTCCCTGGGACAGAATACGTTAGAATGGCATCTCTGATAGGCTAACCTATGGTTTGGATGTTAAGTGTTCTTCTTCTACATTTCCAAGACCCGAGACCACCAGTGAGAAGGAAGCCTAAGGAATTTTTCTCTCTTTTTTTGCTTGATTTGGGATGGTGATTGTTTTACTGTTTTTATTGTTTTATTACTGTTTTAATTGTTGTTCTTATTGATTTTATTGTATTTGCTGCTATGTTGTGAACCACCCCGAGCCTCCGGGAAGGAGCGGCATATAAGCATGAATAATTAAAAAATCAAAAAATAAATGTTCATAAAAGATAGGAGGGCTGGGCTCAATTCACTTATCTCGTGCTTTTCCTGCATGGAAGGAGGTTGGACTAGATGGCCCATGTGGTCTCTTCCAACTCTATGATACTATGTGCTACATAAAGATTCAGTTGGAAAGTAAGTTTGCTGTCAGTGTACACTGATGAAGATCAATTTGTGTCCCTCCAATTGTGATTGGACTCTTGATTCTATTAACCTCGCCATCACAATCAATGATAAGAATCATATCAGGAACTGTTTTCCCATCCTTACATGGCATTGGTTCCCAAATTTTAGTTGTTCTAGTGTTGGACTTCATCTTCCAAAATTGCTGGCCAAACTGATGGGCTTCTGGAAAGTCCAAAACACTGGGATAACAAATGTTTGGGAAACACTACTACATGGTCCCACATCCAGTGTTCATTTGCAAACAAATACCTATATTTTTGAATAGTCAATATTAATTTTTCAAGTTTCCTAAATTATGTCTATAGGGTCTAGAGACCTTATCACATTAAGGTTGGGATTTGCCATGGCGAATCCGTTGGGTCCTGGTGAGGGGCATGGAGAACCCATCATTGCCAGACTTGCTCCATTCTAAGGGAGAAAGCTCCATGTTGCTGCCACGGAGACATACGTTGCTTGCTCTCCCCTTTTGACATGGAGCCCTATCAGAAGTAGATATATGTCATGTAATGCCCTCCGTGGCAAAAGAGAGAGAGCAAGCAGCATACAACAGGCAAATTAGCCCATATGATGAGGTCGTAGGAGTAAACAATGTACATGCACAGAACTCTGGAAGTATACTGTACAGACTTTAGACTGAATAGCCATAGCTTACTTTATGAAAGCAAGGCCTGCTCCTTTGAACCTATTCCAGCCCTCTGCATCATGTCTTCTCTACTCCTGGAAAGGGGTAAGCTGGGTATTTCTGATGGGAGGTTTTATGTACACAAACCTTGTTTCATGTACAATAATCTGTATACCTTTATAAAACGGAATGTTTGTATGTGTGTATCTGTGTATGCGGAGGGCGGGAGGGCAGAAGGGCAGAAGCAGCCACTTTCACAGGCCAGGGCGGATATGTGGCAGCCACTTTCACAGGCCAGGGCGGATATGTGGCAGCCACTTTCACAGGCCAGGGTGGATATGTGGCAGCCACTTTCACAGGCCAGGTGGCAGCACAGGCCCAGCGCGGGTGATGGACCTGCACCAAACTTGGTACACAGAGCCCCCCTAACCCTCTTTACGTCCTGGCGCGGGTCGGAGGACATGACCCACGGATTATGGGATTTGTAGTACTTTCCAACACTTTGGTTCCCACAGACCACTGAGGCCACCAAAAAGGACCAATACAGACCACACTCAGCACACACAGCCCCCATGACCCACTCTACGTCCTGGTGCAGTTCAGAGGAGGGTGGACCATGGATGATGGGACTTGAAGTGCCTCTACTCACTTCCCAAGTCCGCTGCAACCCTCATCCAATCACTGATTGAGACTAAACTTGGCACACATAACCCCCATGACTGCCTTCACGTCCTGGTGAGGTTTCGGGGGAGGACTGACAATGGATGATGGGATTTGTAGTACTTTTGCACCCCTCTGTTCCCACAGACCACTGTGGCCCCCAACAAACACTGATAAAGACCACACTTGGCACACAGAGCCCCAGTGACCCAGTCCACGCCCTACTGAAGTTTGGAGGGGGACAGAACATGGATGATGGGTCTTGCAGTACCTTCCCTCACTTTCCAAGACTGCTACAAACCTAATCCTATGATTGATCAACACAAAACTTGCCACACAGAGCCCTCATGACCCACTCTACATTCTGGTGCAGTTTGGAGGAGGGTGGACCATGGATGATGGGACTTGAAGTACCTCTACTCACTTCCCAAGTCTGCTGCGACCCTCATCCAATTACCGATTGAGACCAAACTTGGCACACACAACCCCCATGACTGCCTTCACGTCCTGGTGAGGTTCGGGGGAGGACTGACAATGGATGATGGAATTTGTAGTATTTTCACACCCCTCTGTTCCCACAGACCACTGTGGCCCCCCAAAAACACCGAGAAAGTCCACACTTGGCACACAGAGCCCCAGTGACCCACTCTACAGCCTACTGAAGTTTGGAGGGGGACAGAACATGGATGATGGGACTTGCAGTACCTTCCCTCACTTCCAAATCCTGCTACAAACCTAATTCAATGACTGATCAACACCAAATCTGGCACACAGAGCCCTCATGACCCACTCTACAGCCTGGTGCAGTTTACTGTGAGACGGACCACAGATGATGGGACTTGAAGTACCTTCACTCACTTCCAAAAAACAATGCATCCTCATCCATTCACCAATACAGACCAAACTTAGCACACAGAGCCCCCATGACCCAATCTACATCCTACTACACTTTGGGGGGCAGAGATGATGGGACTTGCACTACCTTCAGTAATTTCATGATACCACTGCAACTCCCAATAATGATGGATCAAGACCAAACTTGGCACACAGAGCCCCCATGACCCACTCTACATCCTGCTGCGCTTCACAAATAACCCGGGCAGGGCCGGGTCCCCAAGCTAGTAATATATAAAATTGCCTTCCTGTTATGTTCATAAGGTGTATATGCCTCATCTCCAAGATCTCACATATATGAAAATAAAGTATCCTAAATCAAAAAGACTTTTGATTCCAGACATTTTTCATGTTGTTGTTATGTTCCTTGAAGTTATTTCTGATTTACGGAAACCTTAAGGCAACCCTACCGAGGAGCTTTCTGAAAATCACCTGAGATTTACTCAGTCACAGAATTAAGTTATACTTTCTCAGAGTGGTTTACACTATAATGCAGGGGTGGTAAACCTACGGCCCGCGGCCCGGATGCGGCCCGGCAGCCGATTCTGTCCGGCCCGGGGAGAAGGGCGTCGGGGCCAAGGCCAAGAGGAAGGGGTGCCACTGCCCCCATCCCATCGTGGGCTCTGTGGGGCCTGTGTTGGCAGACAGGCCAGAGGAGCGGCGGCTTTAGGGTTCCTGCCATCCCTGGAGGCGATCTGGGACTGCAGCGGGAGCACTTGACGACCTGCAGGGGCTGATTGCCCTGGCGACCCGGAAGACTTGATCGTCTCCCAGGTCGCCAGAGTGATCAGCCACCTCAGATCGCCGACTGCTTCCCCTGCAGGCCCAGATCGCCTCCAGGGATGGCAGGCACTCCATAGCAGGGCGATCAGCTGGGGAACGGCTGGGGGCGAGAGCGGGCAGAGGCCTGCAGCCTCCGATTGATGCTCTGCTCAGCTGCGGCGGCGGCTGGGTCCGCTTTGCCATCCTCTGGGCTGGGGTCATTGGGCCATTCCATCTTGGGATCCTTCCTCTCTTGAGGATGTCAGCCTTCATCTTGGTTCGCACCATGTCTTCTTGAATTTAATTTTATTTTATTATTGGTTGGTTTTTATTATTATTTTATAATAATTTTATAATAATAATATAATAATAATATAATATAATATAATATAATGTTATATTATATTATTATTTCAATATATTATAATGTCTATATATATACTATAATATAATAATTATGATATTAATACTAATAATATATGAATATTTCTTGATATATTAATATGTTAATATTAATGATGTGTAATATATAGTAAATATAGTAAGTAAAGAAATAAATAAATTATGTAGATTAGAATGTAGTTCAGCCTTTAGGTGTGGCCCTCCATAATATTTTTAGGCTCTCGTGTGGCCCCTTGGAAAAAATAATTGCCCACCCCTGCTATAATGTCATTGAACTACAAACCCCAGAATAGCACAAGAGTGCTTTAACAGTGTACAAATCAACAGGGCAAGCATTAGTGCTTCCTGCTAGCCAATAATTGCTAGAGAGAATAAGAATCTATCAGTTTCCCCACTAAAAATGTACTTATAATGCTGTCAGTTGGTATTGACTGCTTCAATCATGTATTCAAAACAGTGACAAACGATTAAAGTTTCTTTTAAGAATTGTTAATGAATAAGAATTAAGAGAAACATTATTTATAGACTAAGGTCATTTAAGAATTCAGGCACATCATGATCCATGGTAAAGAATTGTTTCCTTCTTAATTTTCTGTTCCTTTAGTAATTCATTAACTGCCTGATGGCAAGAGCTGTTCAACAGTGGGATATTCTGCTTCAGAACATAGTGGAATCGTCTTCTCTGGAGGTTTTAAAATAGATGACCATCTGTTGGAAATGCTTTCATTGTATGTTCTTGCATAGCAGAATGGGGTTGAACTTCATGGCCTTATGGGAGGGACTATCAATCATTTTCATGGAAACAAACAACACAGTCCAACCCCAATTTTATTTCTTAGTGTCTTGGTTTTTAGGATGGTTCCTGGGGTTATTTGGCGGTGCATCTCTCCTGGTCTTTTACTTTGTTTCTCCTATTTTTGTAATTTGCCTGGGCTAAAGCAGGTCTACCTACACAATCCTCTTAATTCAGAATAAATCTGGAGCCAGCCACACATTCTGGGATGCAGGGAAAGCAGTAATTAGAGGCTTATTAATACAACAGAATAGTATAGTACCATAGGCAATGTGTAATTGTTCTAGAGAGGGCAGAAATGCTTAGTGCAAAGAAGAAGCCACAGATTTCAAGGGAGTGGCTATAAACCTGACTTCTCTCAGTTCATGACATTCAAATACCCCAAATCATAGCATAGGAGACCGCTAGATGGTAGTAGCGTATGTGCAATCCTCCAGCTTCTTTTTGAGAAACAGCTGTTACCCACAGAGGCTGCATTGTTCTATCTTCTCTGGTGATAGTTCCAAGGACTGCATGGCCTGAGCATCACCAGTCCTCTCTACATACATCTAAAATGATTAAAAGAAAAATGTTGACTTCTTACCTCTTCATGCAAAATCATGTACCAACTTATTATGTTGGAGGACAACACAGAGCATAGTTTGACATATTCAGAATAGGGGAAAAGATGGAAGATAAGAATATGCCCACAATCGTAAAACAGCAGAATGAGATTTTTTTCTCGGTATAATATATGTAGAGAGCCAGCCAAAGATTCCCCTTTATTGGAGGCAAAGGTTCAAGGCCTGGACCTAGACACTACAGAGGACAAGCATTGGGGGAACAGTGGAACATATTTTAGAAAGTAGAGAAACTAAACTAGGCCAAAACAGGCAAGAGTCACATAATATGCCTAACAACTTGTCCTTAGGAGTTTGCACAAGAGCATGTGAACATACTCCAGCCCCTGCAGAGGTTTGCGGGAAAGTATGTGGTTTCCATATGTGTGCCACCCCCCATCAACTCAATAATATAACATTTCACTTCACAACTCCATGTTTGATCTGGTGAAAATGGGAAAAGTGGATTCTAGTATTACCATGAGATCTTAGGCCTTATAGAAAAATACTTACAAAGGTACAGCATTTCTAGATTCAAATTGCAATTCTACACATCACCACTGGATGACACTAGGAGTACACACGAGGGAATGCAGATAGCCGAGACAAAGGGTTATTTCAGGACATACCTTAGAGATTATGGACCAAAACTTTAGGGGTCATAAGTGTTAGTTCAGCAGATGGCACTGAGCTTTATGACTTGTAGGAAAGGAGACATTGTGCAGGTGAACTGGGGGTACATATTCATTTTCATTTCATGAATACTGCTAGTAATTATATGAGGAGTCAGTTTAAGCTTTTAAGGGCTATGCACAAGACAAATGCAGTCACACATGGGAGAGATTTAGGGTTGGGGCTGCCGTCTACTGCTACTTTTCACTGTTTCCAAATTGTAAGCAGAGACACAGGGAAGAGCGTGAGAAGATCACCCAGACCCCTTCTGCACTACCATATAACCCAGATTATCAAAGCAGATAATTCACATTATCTGCTTTGAACTGGATTATATGGGTCTACAATGCCATATAATGCAGTTGAAAGCAGATAATCTGGATTTTATATGGCAGCGTAGAAGGACCCCCAATGAGTGGATGACTGTGTTTCTTTCTCTTTGTTTCTAACAGCTGGAATCAGTAGGTGACATCAGCAGTACCTCAAATAAACTACAGGAGGCTCTGGTAAGGGATATAGGCATATGGGGGGTTCTTGGCATGAGAAGCCAAGAGTCATGCCAACTGCAATATGGCTGGGTCGTCCTCAGAAAATGACAACCCACACACCAATTCAGGCACAAAAATATTTTTATTCCTTCTTTCAAGCTTGCTTGATTACAAGAATAAAATAATGTCCTCTGGAACTACCTTTCATCCCAACTTCTAACTATGTCTTAATATTTACCATGCTTACAACCCAGGTTGCTACAGGTTGAGAATCCCTTATATATGAAATGCTTGGGGCCAGAAGTGACTTGAATTTTGTTTCATTCTCATATTTGGGGATCCCTATATTTAGATATAAAATTCATGTATGTTTAATACAGCTTATCCTCATACAGTGAAGATAATTTCACACAAAAATTTTAATATTTTTTGTACATGGAACAACAATTTTGTACATTGAACTGTCAGAAAGAAATGGTGTCACCATCTCAGCCATTCTAGATAAGAGATGCTCAACTTGCTCTGGGGAGGTTAGTGGTTTCTCATCATTATGCACTATACAAACCATGATTTTTCTCACACTCCAACCCAAAACATGTTTCTGCAGGTATGTACCCAAATGGGACTTAATTTACTTGTGTAGAATCCACATTATAGTCTATCAGAAGGTTACCAATACATAGTAGCTAGCTACATGGACATTTTTTTTAAAGCTATCATATTTTAGACTTTGGCATAGCAGTTCTTGCTTTACCACATTTTCTCTTCCCCCACTCCTTAATACCATATTAGATGCAGTCTCTACTCAAAAAGATGCCAGTGGGGAAGATGACAGAGCTGGAACACTGTGGACTTAGGATCAAAGTTGGAAGGTACCCCGTACTGGTTGCAGTAGTATTTTGTTCTTCAGTGTTAACCAGTCTTTCAGACAAATCAAGCAACAAGCATAATAATACATTTTCAGATTGGGCAGAAAAGCAATATTAAAATGTATTATTGCCAATGCAACCCTCCGTAGCTTGGAGGAGAGTGGTGAGCGGGCAGCAGCCAAGGAAGGCCTCATAGCTCTTGCCAGCAGATGCATGGGAGGTTTTGCAGCTATCGGGTTTCCTTCTGATTGCAGCTGAGGGAAACCCTGTAGCTGCAGAAAAAAATTCCTTGTGTAATAGTTGCACCCACCCCCCTTTTCCCCAAAAGAGGGGTGTGTGACTATTATACAATGCAATGCAGTATATACAGTGTAGTAGGGCCTAGAAATTTCTGGCGCTGGATTCTCGTAATCACACATTGCTATCCCATCAATGACTATCCACACCCCTCAATTCTCACATTATCTGGATTGCTGGGTATTATTAGAGCTATATTCCAGTAACATGAAGAATTCTTCCTGGAACTACAACTCTCAGAACTCTCAAAAACGGGGCACTGGCCATGCAGTTGATAGAATGTTGAGATTTGTAGTTCAAAGAAGTAACTTTTCCAAGCTCTGGTCTCTTGTCTTTCAAAGGATTTTGTATTGGAGGGAGGAACTAGCAAAATCATCTCTAAGTGTGCATCTACACTGTAGAATTCTGTCTGAGGCCCCATCTACACTGCCATATAACATCCAAATTCTCTGCTTTGAACTGGATTATATGGCAGTGTAGACTCATATAATCAAGTTCAAAGTAGTTAATGTGTATTATCTGCTTTGATAATCTGGATTGTATGGCAGGGTAGATCCAGCCTATGTAGTGTGAAAGCACTTCATGCCATCGTACCCTGAGCTTGAGTGAACACTCCGGGTAGTCATGATAATGCAAAATCAAATGGCACCATTATTATATTTCCTTTGATGCAATGTAAAATTATATTTGCTATTTTTGCTGCTTAATTGCACTCCTGAATCTTGTGGTCTATATTATAGAATTTTATTTCTGTTTTCAAAGAAGGTATTGTAAACCAAAGTGTTTGATAGACAGTAACAAATGCTTACTGAAACTTTCAAAACAGTGATGATGTTGCGTTTCAAGGGTATTTTCTAATTTTAAACATCCACATGGCAAGCTAGCATGACCTGGTCTACGTTTGTACATGCTGGAACACATTTAATCACTGTACTTTGTTAAAGTAAGTCACGTCAGCGACCTGAGCACCCTTCTACACAGATACATAATGTTTATAACAGGCATAATGGCCGGACAGGTAAATCCTGACCAGCTTTGAAAGTGGAACACTGGCCCTACAGCCCAGCATGATAGGGAATGGGGGGCAGGACGTCAACCTTCCCAGTACCCCAATCCCCCCCTGAAACGAAAGAATTACCGGAGCGTTGTGCTCTTTACTTCCTCTTTTGTCATCATTGGTAGAGGTAAGCTCCTTCCTGTCTTCCGAAGCTGCCAAGCTCACTCAATGATGACAAAAGAGGAAAGAAAGAATACAGAGCTCCTGTAAGTAAAGATCTTCTTTCTTGGAGAGGGGTGAGTTAGCATGCTGGGGAAAAGAAACGAAATGCCACCCCAACTCCCTGGGCTGCCTGAGGCCAGGGAGCATGTGTGATGGCTGTGGAAACACGATTCTGGATTATGCAAAGAGTTCCAAGGACAGCTGTCACTACTGACCTAATACAGGGGATATCTGAATCCTGGAGCAGAATTCAGGCCTTCCAGTGTTTTTTTTAACAAAGGGTGCAGCCGCATTAACTGGCTTAAAGTAAGGGTAAAGGTTTCCCCTTGACATTAAGTCTAGTCCGACTCTGGGAGGCGGTGCTCATCTCCAGTTCTAAGCCGAAGAGCTGGCATTGTCCGTAGACACCTCCAAGGTCATGTGGCCAGCAAGACTGCATGGAGTGCTGTTGCCTTCCTGCCAGAGTGGTACCTATTGATCTACTCACATTTGCATGTTTTTGAACTGCTAGGTTGGCAGAAGCAAAGCCTAACAGGGAGAACTCATTCCACTCCCCGGATTTGAGCCACTGAGCTTTTGGTCAGCAAGTTCAGCAGCCCAGTGGTTGAACTTGATGCACCACCAGGGCCTCCTTATTAACTGGCTTACTCTGAGTTAAATTGTATTTGCTTGGGTGGACGTTTGCAGGCTAATATGACTCTACACTGCATAATTTGGCAGTATAGATGTGGCCTGATTTGGGCTTGTGGATGAATGGATTTTTTTTTGTAGGAAGCAACCTAAAAGTAGACTTCTTACTCTTTAAAGAGACAGGACTTGTGTGCAATTAGTTGAGACTGCTATTGTCCATTAACTGAGGACTAAATAATGTAGTATAGCAGAGCGAATAAGTAGAGACATCTACATTGTATATATGTTGATTGCATCAGGACTTGCCTTCTTAAACAATGAACCAGATAATCAAGATATAACTGTATTCTAGATATACAGGTTGTTTCTTCCATTTGTTGCTTTAACCAGAAAAAATCTGAATTTATAAAGTGTAACTATTTTGGGAACACTTTTCATTTCTTTAAAAATTATATATTTTACTGGGGATCTCCCCCATATGTCTCACACTTTCTATTATCAGCCATTCACTTACATTCAACATCATTGTTCTTTACTCGAACCACCAAGACCCAGGGCCCTTCCACACAACCCTATATCCCAAAATATCAAGGCAGAAAATCCCACAATATCTGCTTTGAATTGGATTATTTGAGTTCACACTCAGATAATATAGGATTTTCTGCCTTGATATTCTGGAATATAGGGCTGTGTGGAAGGGCCCCAAGATACTTATGGGTCTTTTTCAATAAAGCCGCAAGGTGATACATTCAGATAGAGAAGTTATGGTTCAATTGGATCTCCTGTGCCTGCACATTCATTTCATATTAGTTGCATTGCAGGTTAGATGAATATAGCCAGTGATTTTCTACATTAGACATGGCCCCTTCAGATAGTGCTGGATTTCTGTTGCCCTCAGTCTTAAGAAATATGTATGATGGCAACATCTGAAAGATTACATGTTTCCTGAACTCCCTCCATATATGCAGAGTCAGTTCATTTTTAGTGCCATATCTAAAGACAAATATAGAGATGGGAAGATTTCATATAATGAATCAGATCTTTATCTGGATCAGAGACAACTATACCAACGTGCCTCAATCATTCTTTCTTCAGAGGTTATGGACTTCCACTTGCAGAAAATTTCAACCAGTACTGCCAGGGATTCAGGAAGCAGAAATTCAAAATATCTGAAAAATCAAGGGTTGAGAATCATTGATTTATACTGATGGGCAGACATGTCCCAGAGATTCTGACAGGAGTTTTTTCCACCACACCTGAACCAAGAAACTTCAATCTGTATATCTGTATCTGTATCTGTATTCTGTATACCTTTATAAAACGGAATGTTTGTGTGTATGTGTGTATGCGGAGGGCGGAAGGACGGATATGTGGCAGCTATTTGCATAAAGTCCTTTGATTGGACAGCCTCGCCACTCCAAAATTCTAAGGCTCCAGACAGAGGGCATTGCTAGCCACTGATTAGCCAGCATCCCAGAATCCAGGCCTCTACATTCAAACAACAGGATTTCTTCCCACTGAGGGGAAAAAAGCCAGCAACCCAGAATCCAGGCCTCTACATTCAAACAACAGGATTTCTTCCCACTGAGGGGAAAAAAGCCAGCAACTCAGAATCCAGGCCTCTACATTCAAACAACAGGATTTCTTCCCACTGAGGGGAAAAAAGCCAGCAACCCAGAATCCAGGCCTCTACATTCAAACAACAGGATTTCTTCCCACTGAGGGGAAAAAAGCCAGCATCCCTCCAGGCATGATTTCTTCCCACTGTGGTTAAAAAGCCAGCAACCCATAATCCAGGCCTTTACATTCAAACAACAGGATTTCTTCCCAATGAGGGGAAAAAAAGCCAGCAACCCAGAATCCAGGCCCTACATTCAAACAACAGGATTTCTTCCCACTGAGGGGAAAAAGCCAGCAACCCAGAATCCAGGGATTTCTTCCCACTGAGGGAAAAAAAAGCCAGCAACCCAGAATCCAGGCCTCTACATTCAAACAACAGGATTTCTTCCCACTGAGGGGGAAAAAGCCAGCATCCCAGAATCCAGGCCTCTACATTCAAACACATTCAAACAACAGGATTTCTTCCCACAAACCCAATCCAGGCCTCTACATTCAAACAACAGGATTTCTTCCCACTGAGGGGAAAAGCCAGCAACCCAGAATCCAGGCCTCTACATTCAAACAACAGGATTTCTTCCCACTGAGGGGAAAAAGCCAGCAACCCAGAATCCAGGCCCTACATTCAAACAACAGATTTCTTCCCACTGAGGGGAAAAAGCCAGCAACCCAGAATCCAGGCCTCTACATTCAAACAACATTTCTTCCCACTGAGGGAAAATACCATCAAGTCCCCACTTGGGTGAAAACAAAATGGATATCAGCTTTTAGGCAGCCACCAATAGCAGGCCATAACATTACAGGCCAAAATAGAGTTTAGGTGGATATGTGGCAGCCACTTTCACAGGCCAGGGCGGATATGTGGCAGCCACTTTCACAGGCCACAGCGACCAGCGCGGGTGATGGACCTGCACCAAACTTGGTACACATAACCCCCTATGACATGACCCACGTATTATGGGATTTGTAGTACTTTCCAAGACTTTGGTTCCCACAGACCACTGAGGCCACCAAAAGGACCAATACAGACCACACTCAGCACACACAGCCCCCATGACCCACTCTACGTCCTGGTGCAGTTCGGAGGAGGGTGGGCCATGGATGATGGGACTTGAAGTGCCTCTACTCACTTCCCAAGTCCGCTGCAACCCTCATCCAATCACTGATCGAGACCAAACTTGCCATACATAACCCCCCATGACTGCCTTCACGTCCTGGTGAGGTTTGGGGAGGACTGACAATGGATGATGGGATTTGTAGTACTTTTACACCCCTCTGTTCCCACAGACCACTGTGGCCCCCAACAAACACCGAGAAAGTCCACACTTGGCACACAGAGCCCGAGTGACCCACTCTACAGCCTACTGAAGTTTGGAGGGGGACAGAACATGGATGATGGGACTTGCAGTACCCCCTCACTTCCCAATCCTGCTACAAACCTAATCCAATGACTGATCAACACCAAATCTGGCACACAGAGCCCTCATGACCCACTCTACAGCCTGGTGCAGTTTACTGTGAGACGGACCACGGATGATGGGACTTGAAGTACCTTCACTCACTTCCGAAAAACAATGCATCCCTCATCCATTCACCAATACAGACCAAACTTAGCACACAGAGCCCCCATGACCCAATCTACATCCTACTACACTTTGGGGGACGGGACACACAGAGATGATGGGACTTGCACTACCTTCAGTAATTTCATGATACCACTGCAACTCCCAATAATGATGGATCAAGACTAAACTTGGCACACAGAGCCCCCATGACCCACTCTACATCCTGCTGCACTTCTCAAATGACCCGGGCAGGGCCGGGTCCCCAAGCTAGTGTACAAATAAAGTTCTCTGCCATTGGGCACGTGCCCTTCAACTATCCTGATTTGGCAGCGCTAGTACTGGTTAATCCTATGTTGCACCACTTTTTCATCTGTTTTTGAAATGTGAAAGTTTCTTTCCGCTCCTTCCACTTTCCTCTCTTGTTGCGAGTTTACTATAGCTGCTGCCAACTGAGTTCAAAGAACAGAAATAGATGAAGGAAGAGGAAAAGAGCAGAAGAATCTTGGCTTTCTCTGGAGACAAAGTGCAGTTCTACACATCCATTTAAACTGAGTCATGATGTAGATCACTGATTCTCAAAGTGGGCGGTACCGCACCCTGGTGGGCGGTGAGGCGATCCAAGGTGGCAGTGGGAGGCTCAGGGGAATTTGGGGTGCGGTGAACCCCTTTAAGGGGGCGGTGAACGATTGGCCATTTAGAAGGGGTCGCGTCGCCCTCTTCTTTGGCCCCTCCCCCTTCGCTTTGACCTGCATATTAGATATTTGGATTAGAATTCATAAGAGTAGCAAAATTATTTATGAAGTCACAAAGAAAATATGGTTGGGGGTCACCACAACATGAGGAACCTTATTTAAGGGTCATGGCATTAGAAAGGTTGAGAACCACTGCATTAATACATATATCTTTCTGTTTAATTGCTATTAATTTTTTTTAAAAATTAATTTCTAGGGGGGTGGTGAGTAATTTTTTTTCTGGAAAGTGGGCGGTAGGCCAAAAATGTTTGGGAACCACTGATGTAGATTAAAGTAAGCCAGTTTGCTACAGAGCACCTACCTCCATGGCACCAGCCTCTGACAGACACCCCAGGAGCCGGTTGGAGGCTGGGACTGTACCCACAGAAATCTTCTAATAGTGAATCAATACAAATCCATGCATTCTTTTTCATACCTGTTCTGATGGGCATCTTATCTACTTAATTAGGTGATCCCTCGTTATCCAAGTAAGATTGTCCTCCAAGTACAGTGTCCTGGCGGTGAGTACGTAGGTGACTGTGGAGCCCTATTCTTGATCTGCATGTTCTTCCGCAGTGAGGGCATCAGATTCCAGGTGGAAGGCGGTCCCGGTTGGGGTTGGCTTGACATGCTTTCCTCTTAGCACATTTCTCTCTTTCACCCTCCATTTGTGCTCTTCAAGTTCTACAGCACTGCTGGTTACAGCTGACCTCCAGGTGATGGGCATCACCATGACCAATGCTCATGAGCAGCACAAAGTCCGATAGGTATCCAGCTTGTTTCTGGATTTTTAAAATGTGTCAGCACTAGCCCTGTTCTGAAAGGCACTCCACATTTCTGTCTTGAATTCAGTACTGCATAGGATATACAGTATATTGATCGACTTTAACAGATTTTATTGCTTATTACAGAATTTCTGGTTACATTTTTTAACATGTTGTTTCTGGCTGGATTCACGTTGCAGTGCACATTGGTATACGTTTTGTGGACACCCCACCCTTGAGACAGCTTGGAACTGCATTTCAATGCCTGTGTAGCAAACTGCTGACAAAAGCAAACTGCTGCAGCTTTTCCTAACTTGTCTATTCTTCCTCATCAATAATTTTTGCTGTGTGAATCACATTCTGATGTTGCTTGATCACATGTTCCTTTTAAAAAAAATTGAGGGAACATCACCAATGTACAGGGAAGGGAAGCAAGTGCTACTGCTGCTCAATGTACGCTTACTAACAGAAGTGGCCAGAGTTGATGTGTAGACTTTTGCTTGGCTGCATAATGCAATTGCCTGTCTTGGGCAAGTTATTCTTTTTACCCACCTCCTGGGTTTATTTTGAAGCATTGTGATGAGGCTAAGTATTGCTTAGCCTCATCACTGAGGAAAGACACAATAGAAAAGGTGATTTTTTAAAATGAAAGAACCACGTGATTTGCCTCCAGTGATTTGCCTCCATTGTTTCCATTCCCATGTTGGGGCTAGGGACAACTAAAAAGCACACAGGTTGCAAAATCAAGAAGGAAAAGGGACTTTCCCAGAGGGAGTCCTGACTGCAAACCTTCATGGAATTCTCTAGTATGCCTATCAATATTAGTGATTCAACATTCATTCCTCTAACACTCATCACAACAGGAGAAATCATAACAGAACATGCAAAGATTGATAATAAATTTTATTTAGACAGCAACCTTCCTGTACAGCCAGACATGTGTGGAAATACCAGACATGGCCATAAACAAAGTGAAAAAATAGACTTTGGACTGAACATTGCAGACTTAGAAAGTCCTTTGGTACAGCTCCCTAACTGTATTACCCAAACATCTGGTTATATAAGGTAAAGGTTTCTCCTGACATGTTTAACTCTGGGGTGGGGGGTGGGGTGCTCATCTCCATTTCTAAGCCGAAGAGCCAGCATTGTCTGTTGACACCTCCTAGGTCATGTAGCAAGCATGACTGTATGGAGCGCTGTTATCTTCCCGAGGAAGTGGTACCTATTGATCTACTCACATTTACATGTTTTCAAACTGCTAGGTTGGCAGAAGCTGGGCCTCACAGAGGGAGCTCACCCCACTCCCTAGATTCGAACTGCTTTTTGGTCAGCAAGTTCAGCAGCTCAGCGGTTTAACCCACTGCACCTCTGTTGTTATCTCTTTGAGTAATTGTATGACCATTGGAGAGCAAGGAAGATTATTCCAATCCCAGTCTTAAATGCAATATATTTGTCTGCTAACCAAGCCCTTCAGCTGAGAGGCCTTTGTGAATGCCCACCTTTTATTTCTAGTCATATGGGTTCTTGTCCTACATCTTTGAGACTATTCATTTTGAACAATGTTATATAATGGGTACAGCTAGAGTGAACATAGAGAAACTGTATCTTTTCTCTCCGATCTATGATTATTTTTCAAAGATACAATGAAGAAAAGGTAAGGCAATGGTAGTGTTTTTTGAACTGTAGTGGTAATGCTGACAATATTCCTCTGATATATGAAACATTAAAATATATTAGCCATGGCAGCCAAATGTGGTCCTTTAACTGCTGTTGAAATCTAACTTCCACTGGCTATGCTGCCTAGAGTTGATACGGATTGTAAGCCCAAAATCTGGTCGGTTCCACACAAGGAAGAAGTCTGTGCCATCTCAGGTTTTAAAAACCCGGGTTGGGGCAACCTTCTGTCACCACCTTCTGATGGTGGGTGTTTAGATGCCCTCCCAAAACCTTTCAGGAAGACCCGGGTCTATTCCAGTACCTAATTAATTCAGGACAAAGCAGGATTTTCCTGATTTGTCCCAAATGAATTTGGTTTTACTGGAAACATCATTTGAAGGTCTCTGGTAAAACCGCAGGATCTCCTGCATTATGGGCCCTGTCTGGATGGGCACTCTGTCTATGTCTGGAGAACCATAGGACAAAAATGTGAAGAACCTACTTTCTTCAACTGCCTTTGTTACTAAACATTATGGGAGGGAAAGAAACTGGGAATTTTCTATACAACTCCACATGCAGGTAAGGGATAGGACTTGTAATCCAAAAATCTCAAATCTATTTCTTGCTTTTGTATCTTACACTATTAGTCCTTTTGGGGGGGGGGGGAATCATACACCACCTCCACTTACTTATTTTTCCAGTAAGAGGTAAAATGGATTAAAGCTGTCCCTCTTCCTTACCCATGGGAATCCCCTTCTCTTCATAAAAACAACAATACAAATCTACACTAAAAATCCTAATATCTATATAATGATTAGCGTAGTCAAGTACAATAATAAGTTCAAGATTTTGGATGGTTACTTTAAGTTCAGAGTAAACCTCGAAGTAGATTAATCACATCACTAAAACGGGAGCCACAAACCATTGCTGTTTTCTTTTCTCGCTTCTCCAAAGCTTGCAGCCTCCTCCTTGCAAACAGATGGCATGCAAGGATCCACATTTCGTGAATGGGTTTGCTATTAATATATAGGCTAAAATTCATGTAGTTCACAGAGGTCACATAGCACCCTGAAAATCTTCCTGATCGTTTTCTTTATATACGAATTTTTCCATTCTGTCAAAGACGGGTGCTATATCTGCCAGTGTTCTGGGGACCATGCCAGATCTCCACAAGTCTTCAATATATAGTAGCAAATTGTTCTGAGAATCATCCATCTCACTCCTTCAAAATGCCAAGAGTCATTTAACTGGATCTTTGAAAATACAAAGCCAGTCTCTCACTAGACTAGGAACATGTGCATAAAAAATCCTAGCTACTTGATATTTCATTATAAACTAATAGGCTACTTTTATTAGAAATAAAATAATAATTTGGGAGTTTTAAAACCATTTACTATGTAGGGAATGGAGGACTATTTTAATATCTGTTTCTTGTGTCAGCAATACAGAAGTGGATACATACATACTGGTCTAGATGTATAGGCTTGTTGGGATGTTATGCCTATGCATATGAGTATCCAGTATATAGTTAAAATCATGTAATCACTTTTTAGTGTTGACATGAAAAGGCTGGCTGCCAGACTGAAGCACTCTAAGCAATTTTCTTCTGTGTGCATGCATTATGTAAGCTGTGCTTTGTTAGCATGTGACTTCAAAATGAATTATAAATGGATAAAGAAGCTAAAAGCTTCCTAGTGGCCAAAACTGAATTACAGCAGGATTGGTTCTCAGAAAATCCCATGACTACATTTTAATTACTCATTGACTGTAGTAAAGCAGTTCAGCAGTGACAAGTTCATTTTTTCTTTCCCAATCTGTGACACAAAATAAGATGAATTTCTATCACTAGATTTAAAATCGGGAAAATGCTTCAAAGTGGTATTGGGACTCTCACATATTATATTCTTAAACCACTTTAATCATCATACCTTCAATTCACTTCAAAGTATGGATCGATTTTGGTCGAGATGCATTTGAGTTTTCTTTATGAGCAATGTATTTTGAATAATGAGGTTGGTCACTCATCCAAGCAAAGAAGATGTCACGCATCACATGAATGACTTAATTAGAGCCGTTACTCAATTAAAGCTCTGTTTAAAAATGAGCTGGATGAAACCTGTATAAATTGGTGTATGAGTAACACTAAGAAAACCATATTGGAATAAATCTGATTATTAGTCTTGACTAGTGTAGACCCACTGAATCAATGGAACTTGCAGAAATGTTGGCTTATTTCAATTTGTGCATCCCAAGGACATAGACAGGGCATTTCTATGAGACCTACTACATGTGGTCTGGATTTTTGTCCTTTCTGACTCAGGAATCAGATTAGATGAAGACCAATTGAGTATTGATGCGTATTTATACAAATCCATGCTGCCAGCATGCTTGATGAAGGATACTGTAATGCATGTACTAAAAACATTCCTTAGGTCCCATTATATCAGATAAAACTATCCACAAAAAATGAAAAAGTTACAATTAATTAATTGAAAAAATAAGCCAACAGATAATCCATTGAAACCATACTAATATAAAAGGAACTAATGTCATAATTTAAGAGCCATCCAAGTCAAGTAGTCATTTCACAATATTCTGCGCTAGTCAGACCTCATCCGGAATACTGTGTTTGGGTCTGGGCATGCCATTTTAAGAAGGATATAGGCATGTTGTAGCAGATTCAGAGAAGGGCAACCAGGATGATAACAAGTATAAAGAATGAAACATATAAGGAAAGGTTGGAGGAGCTGGGCATGTTCAGCCTGGAGGGAAAAAAAGACTTAGGGCTGACATAATTACACTATTTAAACATCCAAAGGACTATGTTAGAGAGGAGTGAGCAGATTTGTTCTTTGCTGCCTCAGAAGAAGGACAATGCTGTCGTATTTTCCTGTTTTCACAGAGAACATGATTGCGGTGCTAATAAACGCTAATAGAATATGCTACGATAATGTCCCAAATTCAATTTGGGTGCATATCTGAATAAATGTGAGTTGGATAGCAATGTGAGAAAACCATGATCTGTGTGGAGCATAGTAATGCGACATCACTAGTCAAGTAGATTTCAGCAAACTGCAATAACATTGCATCCAATTTCTGGAAACAGAAATATCAAGTTGGTGAAGTACTCATAGGTTAAATGTAACTTGTCTGAGTCAGTAGACCTTCTCTAGTTCATGAGGAATAATTTGAGGATAGAGGTGGACTTTTAAAAAATGTTAAAAGCATCAAAATATTTGTGCTTTTTAAAAGCAAGTATGTATGAAACCATTGTGGCACAAGGTTTATAATAAATATGATTGAAATGTTATAATTGGAAACAATACTTTCCATACTATAAGTTATAGTTTTTCTTGTTTTGTTTTTATATTGTGTTATGTATTGGTTTGTTTTATATTGTTTATGATGCTGTTTATGAATTTGAATGTGTTATATTTTAACTATATTGATCGGGCTTGTCCCCATGTAAGCTGGCCCGACTCCCTTTGGGGAGATGGAGATGAGGTACAAAAATACAGTTGTTGTTGTTGTTGTTAGTATAATAAAAATTTGGCTTAAATCAGGCATGTAGCCGGGGCTTGGGGCTTCAGCCCCCCTCCAAATTCTCAGGGTGGTCCGCAAGAAGGCCTTACTGGTACATTACTTAAACTGTTATGTTTATTCATATCATGATCTGATCACCATGCTCATTATATCCCACATTCATGGGGTTATTGGGATAACAATACAAAAGCTTTGCTAGGGTAGACCCTCTTCCACCCAGTCTCCGCCCCCCCCCCCCCCCCGAATCAAAATCCTGGCTACGGCCCTGGCTTAAATGGTTTGCAGTAATTGCTTTCCAAGATGCCAAAAGTCCCCTAAACCAAATTTGCCTCTAATACTTGTTATTATTAATCTGCTCATATGCCAAATTATAGGCAAACATTTGCTACGAAATTTTGTCCCATAACTATACGTACTTGCCCCTCCATATCTATGGATCCTGTATCCACGGATTCAACCAACCACAACCTGAAATGATTCGAAAATATCCAAAAATCAAACCTTGATTTTGCCATTTTAAATAAGGGACAGCATTCCATTACTCCACTGAATATAATGGGTCTTGAGCATCCATGGATTTGGCTATTTATGGTGGGTCCTGAAACCAAAGCCACTGAAAAACAAGGGCCCACTGTAGATCACTGCAATTGAATGTCGATCAACCCTTTAAAAAAGTTATTTATGCATTTGTAACCACTTGTGGGAGTGGCTATTCTTTATTGTGTTGGTGTATTCTGGAAATTATAAGTCCAAAAATGTAATATGTATTAAACTTTGTGCATTTTTGTGTGTAATAGACTTCCTTGTAGGGCAGATTGTTATCTATAGACCCATGTAGACAGGCCCCAAAAGTAGGACCTGTCTTGGTTTGACTGGAGGTGTCCAAATGACACCTCTGGTAAAACCAAATTAATTCAAAAAACCCCAAGGTTTCCTTGGTTTGTTCCAAATTAGTTAGATATCCCATTAGATCCGGGCCTTCCTGAAAGGCCTAAGTCTAATGGGATATTTGACCTGTGGGGACTCACACCCGAACAGCCTGAAGACTACCCAGGGGTGAGTCCCCATTTGCCATCCCAAACCTTTTGGGCTCCTGCAGTACAAAAGTCTGGGATGGTGCCCACCCCCTCCTTCCAGCCATCCATTTCCCCCTAAAAAGTAAAAAGAAACCCTTACCTGGCCAAATTAACGTTCCTCCTTGTACCCTCCTGGAGTGAGAAAATGACGTGCCAGGAGACCGGGAAGGGGCAAGGAGGTATTTACC
Source organism: Anolis apletophallus (assembly GCA_030556195.1). Lineage (NCBI taxonomy): Eukaryota > Metazoa > Chordata > Lepidosauria > Squamata > Anolidae > Anolis > Anolis apletophallus. Next base: position 81,601,952 of record JARBWK010000004.1, read on the forward strand.
TCCTCACCTCACCTCCCCATCTCCTGCAATTTTTGAATGGCTAGGTCATATTTTTTAAAAACCTTTTAAGGGGAAATGGCATGTAACCACTCCTCATGAAAGCCTGGGTTTTTGTGTGGGAGTGGGGAGAGAAATCCGGGCCAAAGTGAGTTTTTAAAACCTGCTTTGGTGTGGATTTCTGGACAGTCTGGAAGTGTCCTATGAAAAGATAATTCAGGCTCTTTCCTAAAAAATATGGTTGAATATTAATCTGTGAGTGAGTGCAGACAGCATGGGTTAATACATTCTACCTTATACACACACCTATTGTATGTCATCTGTGGGGGACAGAAATATAGAAGTGTGTCTCCAATAACCAGGTTAACTGATCAGGTTTTAGAGTTCCTTAAAAAAACATCCACATATACAACATGGCAAGACTGTGTTGCAATTATAGACTACATTTCTGGTACATGGTGTTCTGCTGTAATAAAATATGCACAACTCCATGTTCCCAGTAGAGCTACAGAAATCTTTTAAAGATATTTGCCAACTTAAATGAAACAAATATTCAGCTTCCCCTCAATCCACAAGTGGGATTTTGAAAAGATTTAGACACTCCTAAGAGCAATAGATGATGGAAAGGTCTATCAGTGTTCAAATGGAAACAGATTTAGATGCCCTTATAAAAAGCCTTCCCTTACTATTATAATGCCACCTGTGTACATAGCAATTAAGGGTATGCAAAACTTCATTTGTAACTCATTAATTGGATCTATTTCATAAAATTTAATCCAGTATATCCGAAGGCTTCTCCACTTGAAAAACTTCCCTGCTAGTTGTGTGCCTTCAGAAAATTCTTCCAGCCTAGGCTATCCTACATTTCTTTCCACAGGGTGGTTATTTAGTTGAAACTAGGACAAGCATTCAAAAATGTTAGATGTTATATGCAATCACAAGTGGATTCTAGGTCCATACGGCAAGTTATTCTTTAGAATGATGTCATGACTGCTTTAAATATCAGCTAATCCTTTTCTGAACAACACTGTGATCAAATCTGGTCTGAGGTTATGGAGATAACCCATAAGAACATAAGAACAGCCATGCTGAATCGGACCTCAGCCCATCTAGTCCAGCATTCTGTATCACACAGTGGCCCACCAGTTGTACACGGGGATCTCGAGCAGAAGGGAGGGCAAAACCCTGACCTGCTCCCGACCCCCCACAACCAGTACCCAGGGAAATCCTGCCTACCTCAACCAACTCCGAGGTGGCACTTGAATGTCCTACCGATACACTTGGTATCCATGAATCTGTCTAATCCTGCCTTCAAGTTGTTCAGGCTGACAGCTGTCACAACCTCTTCTGGAAGTAAATTCCATAACCCAATGACCCTCTGGGTGAAGAAATATTTCCCTTTATTAGTCCTAATTTTCCTACCTTGGAGCTTCAGGGAGTGCCCTCTAGTCCTAGTGTTTTGTGACAAAGAAAATAATTTTTCTTTATTCACCTTTTCTATCCCATGCATGATTTTATATAATTCGATCAAGTCACCTCTTAAACGCCGTCTTTCAAGGCTGAAAAGACCAAGGTGTTGCAACCTGATTTCATAAGGGAGCCGCTCCATCCCTTGGATCATTCTTGTTGCCCTTTTCTGTACCTTTTCCAGTTCCGTTATATCCTTCTTAAGGTGCGGATACCAGAATTGTACACAGTACACCAAATGTGGCCTTACCATAGATTTGTAGAGAGGTAATACAACATTTGCTGACCTCAGAATTCACTCCTACATCCAGATCATTAATGAATAAATTAAAAAGTAAGGGACCCAAAACTGAACCTTGGGGTACGCCACTTCTCACCTCTTTCCACCCAGAGAAATGTCCGTTTATTACCACCCTTTGTTTCCTACAGTTTAGCCAGGTTCCAATCCAGGACAAGACCTGTCCTCTGATTCCATGGCTGAAGAGCTTATTTAGGAGCCTTTGGTGAGGGACTTTGTCAAAAGCCTTTTGAAAGTCAAGGTAAACAATATCAATTGGGTCCCCTTTATCTATGTGTTTATTTACACCCTCAAAGAATTCTAACAAGTTAGTAAGACATGATTTGCCTTTGCAGAAACCATGTTGATTTTCTTTCAGCAATGCCTGTTCTTCTATGTGCCTAGTAAAAAAACTCATGATTGCCTTCCTATTGGCAAAATGTAGGCAAAACATATTGAAGACTGCAAAATGAACAGAGCTGAGAAAGTTAGTTTGAAGGCAAATAAATATACAGTCCTGGCATGCTAATCCTTGTAAGCAAGTGTGTGGGGGAATGAGTATTGTTCTGCCATTGCTCAATTGTGCAAAAGCCTTTACGAAACTTGCTTTTTCTATTCTGAAAAAGAAATTTCTTGCTGGGAAATTTTCCATCCCACAACCAATAAGCACTGTGAAAACCCTATCTGAGAAATAATAAGTGAACGGTTGGTAAATTTGCATGCAGGTGGCAAGAGAGCAGCAGGTGGTGAAAGGATGATAATTTAAAACAGGGTGATAAAGTGAAATGTAGACATGGTTTGGAGATAAAATTGCATGTTTTCCTGTTCTAATTACTCCTCACAAGACATCTTACTTTGAACTCAAAACAGAAGCTCTGAGAACTGTGGACAGAGAGGAGAGGGAAACTCATACTATAGCAATTTTACTTGAAGTTATCTGAAATAAACAATATTGTCTCATTCAGTAAGCTATTGGTCATGAACACTCTGAAATTCATCAGTTCTGTTTTGAATGCCACTCAATCCTTCCTGGAAGGTCAGTCTCAGAAGGTGTTACTGGGTGACACCTGTTCAGCTCCGCAACCGTTGTCTTGTGGAGTCCCTCAGGGTTCAGTACTGTGTCCAATTTTATTTAACATCTACATGAAACCGCTGGGAGAGATCATCCGGAGTTTCGGAGTAAGGTGTTATCCGTACGCCGATGACGTCCAGATCTGTCACTCCTTCCCACCTGTTACCAAGGAGGCTGTCCAGACTTTGAACAGGTGCTTGGCTGCTGTGTCGGACTGGATGAGGGCTAGCAAATTGAAACTTAATCCAGACAAGACAGAGGTCCTCCTAGTCAGTCAAAAGGCCGAACAGGGCATAGGGTTACAGCCTGTGTTGGATGGGGTTACACTCCCCCTGAAGACACAGGTTTGCAGCTTGGGAGTGATCCTGGACTCATCGCTGAGCCTGGAAACCCAGATTTTGGTGGTGGCCAGGGAGCTTTTGCACAGTTAAGACTTGTGCGCCAGCTGCATCCGTACCTTGGGAAGTCTGATCTGGCAACGGTGGTCCACGCTCTTGTCACATCTCGAATAGATTACTGCAATGCACTCTACGTGGGGCTGCCTTTGAAGACTGTTCGGAAACTTCAACTAGTCCAACGGGCAGCAGCCAGGCTACTAACTGGAGCGACATACAGGGAGCATACCACCCCCTGTTGTGTCAACTTCACTGGCTGCCTGTCTATTTTCGGGCTCAATTCAAAGTGCTGGTTTTGACCTTTAAAGCTCTATACAGTTCTGGCCCAGCTTATTTGTCCGAACACATCTACCTCTACGTCCCACCTCATAACCTAAGATCATCCAGGGAGGCCCTGCTCTCACTTCTGCCAGCATCTCAACTGCGGCTGGCGGGGACGAGAGACAGGGCCTTCTCGGCTGTGGCCCCCCGTCTGTGGAATGCGCTTTCAAGCGAAATACGATCGACCCCATCCCTCCTAGCTTTCAGGAAGAAAGTAAAATCATGGTTGTGGCACCAGGCGTTTGCACAATAATTTAATGCAGCACTTTACTTGGAATGGACTAATGTGATGACAGACATGAAAATATGGCTTACTGCCATTGATTGAATGTGGATTTGATATAGATGGAATTTTTAATTTAATTTGATTGCTGATAATTGTTTAACTCTGATGTTTTTAATCTTGTTGTATTGGATTTATATTGTGTATTGTTGCCAGCATCTAATTGTGCCTTGTAAGCCGCCCTGAGTCTTGTCCCCACCCCCACCCCGCCCCAGGGGGTTGAGAAGGGTGGGGTAGAAATACTGTAAATAAATAAAATAAATAAAAATTTGAATGCCCAAATCAAATTATTAAAATTGCCAACCTATTTTCTCCAATATTTTCATTCCCATTTCCCCTGTAATTTTATTCTTTGTGTTATTTTATATTAAATACTAACTCCAGAGCTTGATAGCAATATCTTTTTCAATTACAGCTTCCAAAATCCCAGGGCATCTTAGTTCCTGGCCATGCATTTTACTGGAGCATTCCAAAAGTTGTAGTCCAGAAAAATAACATGACCAAATTCTGACTTTTTATTGTTGATTAGTTTCTAATTTATGCATATTTAAATGGAAAGATCATTTGTCTTTTTAAAGAAAAAGCAGCAAAGAAATATAGGTAATGGCAACTAACAACAACAACATTTTTATAAGATAGGCACTGAAGTTTTGCCCCTATGCTTCTTGCTGCCTAGCTCGCTTACATCATGAAACTTGACTCAGGTTGAGCATGCTGCCTTTCTCTGGCCCAGAGCTACTCTCACCTTCCTTGTTTTCAGGGTGCGGTCCAGTTAGTCACTGGCTCTTAGACCAGAAAGCAATTATCCCAAAGCTTCCTGCGAGGTTCTATCATCAGCTAGCAAGGCGGGGCAACAAAACAGAAACCTGACAGCTTATAAGGACGTGTTCTCCATTTAGTAAGCCATAAATACTTGTACAAGTAATAGCCAATGAACTTCCTTAAATGTCTATTATATCCCCTCAAAAATGTGTCGGCATAGTAGGGTGGGGTAGATGCTCAAAGCAAGGAAAGCTAGTCTGAGATCCAGCCTACATTGTATATTAGGGAGGTTAATATTATGGAAAAAGGAGCCCCCGGTGGTGCAGTGGGTTAAACCACTGAGGTGCTAAACTTGATGACCGAAAGGTCGCAGGTTCAAATCTGGGGTGCGGCATGAGCTTCCGCTGTCAGCCCCAACTTTTGTCAACCTAGCAGTTCAAAAACATGCAAATGTGAGTAGATCAATAGGTACCGCTCTGTTGGGAAGGTAACGGTAATCCATGCAGTCATGCTGGCCACATGACCTTGGAGGTGTCTACGGACAATGCCGGCTCTTTGGCTTAGAACTGGAGATGAGCACCAAACCCCAGAGTCGGATACAACTGGACTTAATATCAGGGGAAAACCTTTACCTAATATTAAGGAGTTTAGTATGGCTTTCTCCTAGTGTGTCTGTAGAATAAGTACAGTTTGACATTTGCAAACTGTAGAACCACATGGATATGATGTGTTAATCAGGTTTCAAAAGAATCTCTGCTTTGATTAAAATAAAAAATCACACTGAAAGGAGATCTCTGGGGTACCTCCAGACAAAGATTGTAATACCAGTTAGCTGAATGTGGCTGAGTGGTGGGGGTTGGGTCTACTGCCTTTCTATTGACCACTCCTTCTGACTTCTATCCTGCCAATGTTAAAGCGCCAGAGTTGAAAATCAACAATTGGTTTTGATTGGTAGCACACTCAGAAATGTGCATTTAAAAGTATTTGCATGTATATATTCCAAAAAGAATAAAACTCAGTGATCCTTTGAGGTGGAAAAATATATAGAATTGGATTACATGGAAAAATAATACTGTATTTAAAGTCAAATGCTGAATTATTATTTTCAAAAAGAGAAGACAGCGTTTGTATACTAACTGGAAGTAACATTTCATTGTCTATTTAATTTAGTGTTAGAGGTGTAACATTTAGTGTTTCAATGTATTCTACTTTAACATTTCATCTTCTGTTTATTGTGCAAACATGTATACTTCTTTCTCTCTGTTTCTGTCTGATTGTTGCTTGATGTTGTCTAAAATGTGTATGTTGAATAATAATAAAAGAGTAAAAGGAAAAATGTTATGTGTATTTGAATGAATTTTAAAATTTGGTGTAAGGTACAGGAGGCTAATAAGATAGCAATAACAGACAAATGTCTTGTGAATCTACTTTACTTCAAACTGGATACTAATATAATCTACTGCTTTTCTTCCCTCGTGGAATATGTGGTTTTGTTTATTTTGTTTACACCATTTCAAAATCCCCAAAGATAAAGCCTCTGGCTAGCAAGAGGAAAGAGAACAGACAAGACAATAGTGGTGCAATTTATGACCCAGTAACCTGTGAGTCAGCCCCATTGAACTCAAGGGCACTTGCTTTGGAATAGACATATATAACGTTGTACCGGTCAATCAAAGTAGCTGTCACTGGAAAAGTTGAAGACAAGAAAAGATAAAACCAAATCCCTTTTAAGGCACGTGGATATAGTAAATGGGTCGTGGGAGGGAACAATGAGAAGCTAAGACAAAGGGGGAAAGTGTAGATGCCAAGTCTGACAGCCAGCAGACAGTGGAAGTCTCCCTCTTTTTTCCTGTACCATAATCATATCCATGACTCCTACTTTTTGACAACACTGCTAGGAGAATTTTGTAATACAAAAAAGCAACTTTTCCAAGCTCTGCTTTTGGGCATCATTAAGTGTTGACATCTGTTTGAAAAGCGCCTGTTCCCATTAATTTTAAGAATAGACAATCATTAAAAATAAACCTGGTGAATTTTGTCCTATTCAATTGCCAAGTCTCTGCAATGAAACTGTATCAATAGCCCCTAGTTGTGTCACACTCCTGAGACTGATCTCGTGCAATGAGGTCTGGGCTTCTGTGGTGGCATCCTCTCCTCTACAGAAAGAATTAAAAAGCTGCATTTTACAGAGTAAGCACTTTTGTTACCGAGAGTCGGCAGCTTCAAGCTGCAGGCCGTTCCGCGAGTGAACAAGTCCCAACTTTCGCACACACGCCTGTTCCCGGGTGAAAACTCACACTCTCTCCCTCTAGGGCTGTAGAATCCTGCCGCCAAGGTTCTTGCCCCTCTCCGACCCTTTCCTGTATTTTTCCTGAATTTTTATTTTTTTTCTCTATTCCCACTCCCCGGGCGCCTTAAGACTGCGAAGAGAAGCTGTACCGGAGGGAAAGGTGCGGTGGCTCACACCGTAGAGCTAAGGCCGTTCGGAACGGAGGCCCCGGGTTCAAGGCCCCCTAAGGGAGGAGGGAAGAGAACTCATTTTTGCCTTTATCCTTTTTCCATTTTTCTTTTCCTTCTTTCCCCTCATCTTGGGGAACCCCTGTGCCCAGCAGGGTAAGCACAGAGGAAAGAATTGGCCTGAAGCAATGGGGTTCGGCTTATGTTGAACTCACAGTGGGAAACCTGAAATCATAACCATATGTTTGCACCCTATGTCTATGTGTATGTACAATATCGTCCCCTGTTCCCACTGACTCCTTGTAGCCCTTCCCCCTCTTTCCCATGTAAAGAAAGATTGCCTGTATTTTCGCTATTGTGTCAGCTGAGAGGAAGTAACTGAATTCCCATCCTAAGCCTTTTATGGATCATCATTGTTCTCATTGCATGAGCTATTTCTGATGGAAATCTTGTTTTGGATTACCCAGGCCCTTGTCTTGGGCCCACATTCCATCAGCCTGAAGGAAGTATTAATCATCGGAGTTTAGTCCAATTAATTCATCCTCTGGGACCTGGACATGAAATATTTGCTCACACAGCGGGAGCCACAAATGGCCTCGGAAACCAGATTGTGTCCCAAAATAGACCCTCGGTCACACAAAGGCTTGAGTGAGTTTCTGTCATCAAGTCTCTTCCTCCTTTTCCCATTCATCCTCAAATTCACTAATCCTATCACTCCCAGGTGTCATATAAGGTCGTTTACCTAGCTAGGACTCTTTTGTTTTACCCATATGCCAATATTGACAGCCATTTCCGTCTGAGCTTCCCTTCCTGGAAATCCATATATGGCCACAGACTCCTGATTGGCTGGGGTAGCGAATGGGAGTAAGCGCCGATAGGCTCCCCAGAGCCGGTCAACACCCCATCCATCAGCTGATCTCTCACGTTCCGACCAATCATCAACGGAGCCGGCCCAGAAGGGGGCAGGCGGGAATTTCAATTGTTTTGACAGTTCTGTAACCTTTAAAAACCAATGTTTTGAATGTATATGCATGCGTCTTTGCGGGATCAGGGAATTTGCGGTCGCATCCTACTCAGCTGAGCAGAATAAACAATTTCGTGGCATCTACCTAACAGATTGGTGAGCATAATTGGGTCCAAGGGAGGCGGGTAGATTACGAGGGCTAACCGCTCCTGGCTCGCCAGGTTAACTGAACCCTCGCGGGCTCTGCTCTGTGGTCGGTCCACGACACTTGCCCGGTTGTCGGAGCAGCCGGTCCGGGGAAGTGACAGCTGTTTGATAACACTTTGTTGTTGGAAAATAAAGGACAAAGACAAATAAAGGACAAGTGTGAAATTGCTGAACTTCTAGCTAAGATATATAACCTTTCTCTAAGATCAGGCACTGTACCCGAGGACTGGAGGGAGGCAAATGTAACACCGATCTTCAGAAAGGATCCAGAGGTGATCAGGAAATTATAGACCAGTCAGTTTAACCTCAGTTCCAGGCAAAATGATGGAAACCATTATTAAAGAAAAAAATTACTAGGCACATAGAAGAACAGGCATTGCTGAAGAAAATCAACATGGTTTCTGCAAAGGCAAATCATGTCTTACTAACTTGTTAGAATTCTTTGAGGGTGTAAATAAACACATAGATAAAGGGGACCCAATTGATATTGTTTACCTTGACTTTCAAAAGGCTTTTGACAAAGTCCCTCACCAAAGGCTCTAAATAAGCTCTTCAGCCATGGAATCAGGGGACAGGTCTTGTCCTGGATTGGAACCTGGCTAAACTGTAGGAAACAAAGGGTGGTAATAAATGGACACTTCTCTGGGTGGAAAGAGGTGGGAAGTGGCGTACCCCAAGGTTCAGTTTTGGGTCAGTTACTTTTTAATTTATTCATTAATGATCTGGATGTAGGAGTGAATTCTGAGGTAGCAAAGTTTGCAGACGACACTAAATTGTTCAGGGTAGTTAAAAATGAAACTGATTGTAAAGAGCTCCAGAAAGATCTCTCGAAATTGAGTGAATGGGCAACAAAGTGGCAAATGCATTTTAACCTAAACAAGTGTAAAGTCATGCACATCGGGGCAAAGAACCCCAACTACACTTATCAACTGATGGGGTCAAAGCTTTCCGAGACAAACCAGGAAAGGGATCTTGGGGTCTTGGTGGACAGCTCAATGAAGATGTCAACCCAGTGCGCTGCAGCAGTGAAAAAGCAAATTCTATGCTAGGCATGATCAGAAAGGGAATCGAAAATAGGTCAGCAAATGTTGTATTACCTCTCTACAAATCTATGGTAAGGCCACATTTGGAGTACTGTGTACAATTCTGGTCTCCGCACCTCAAGAAGGATATAACTGAACTGGAAAAGGTACAGAAAAGGGCAACAAGAATGATCCAAGGGATGGAGCGGCTCCCTTATGAAACCAGGTTGCAACGCCTTGGTCTTTTCAGCCTTGAAAGACGGCATTTAAGAGGTGACTTGATCGAAGTGTATAAAATCATGCATGGGATAGAAAAGGTGAATAAAGAAAAACTATTTTCTCTGTCACAAAACACTAGGACTAGAGGGCACTCCTGAAGCTCCAAGGTAGGAAAGTTAGGACTAATAAAGGGAAATATTTCTTCACCCAGAGGGTCATTGGGTTATGGAATTTACTTCCAGAAGAGGTTGTGACAGCTGTCAGCCTGAACAACTTCAAGGCAGGATTAGACAGATTCATGGATACCAAGTGTATCGGTAGTTACTGAAAAGGACATTCAAGTGCCGCCTCGGAGTTGGTTGAGGTAGGCAGGATTTCCCTGGGTACTGGTTGTGGGGGGTCGGGAGCAGGTCAGGGTTTTGCCCTCCCTTCTGCTCGAGATCCCCGTGTACAACTGGTGGGCCACTGTGTGATACAGAATGCTGGACTAGATGGGCTGAGGTCCGATTCAGCATGGCTCTTCTTATGTTCTTATGTTCTTAAAGAAAAACAAAGGGAGAAGCGGCACAGCGGGAGGGTGGCTTAATGCCACCCACACAGAATTGTGACTTCACCTTGCCAGTAGCTGTGTGATCATGTATGTAAGCAGCAACTATTCTGTGTTGCAAGAATGAATACTGTCCTTAGACTTTTACGCTGTATTATGATCTGACCACCATGATTTCATCCTATGGAAAACTGAGATTTGTAGCTTGGTGAAACGCCGGAGCTCTCAGGCTGAGAGGACCAAAGGCCCCTTCTTAAACGATCAATCCCAGTATTCAATAGATGACCACTAGTGTTATAGTACTATATGCCATTAAAGGGTAATGTATGAATATCAGTGTGCATGACTATTCATTCATAAAGACATCAAAATCAGATCAATAAAAATATTGACAATTCTTTTCCAGATATCACTGATTTCATTTATTTTAAAAGTCCTTCTTTCACTTTTTCTCCCCCCAATGTGTGTGTGTATACTCTTTTAATCAGATGTGCACTAATATTGATATGCACATGTTCACAAAAACATGCACCTTCTTAAACAAACAAGAGAACGACTATGTCAACAGACATAACATTTAAAAGAACACATCCCTGGTAGAAGTCCCCTTCCACTAGCATGCCCTGTCCACACTAACTCCCCCCCCCCCCCAAAACACACAACAAAACAACCCCACAGCAATATAATGCTGCCTCAGGGCCAGCCATGTGTCAAAAATTGCAGGTTTTCTGGAAAACTGTGAGGTTAATTTTTTTAAAAAAAGAAATCAATTTGAAAGCCCAATGAATTGCATTCCAAGTGAATCATTGTGTGTTTGGATCACAGTGGCAACAAGCAAAGTGTATTTTACATCAGCCACTTAAGAAAAAGAAAATAGGATATAACAACAAAACAACAACACAGCCTTCAGAAAAGTACAATACTTGTGTGCCCTTGTGAAACAACAACAACACAGCCTTCAGAAAAGTATAATACTTGTGTACCCTTGTGAAATGTGAAACTTCAGAGTGCAATGTGTACAACAGTGCTGTGTTTCTGTTGCTGTCTGCAAAATATGTCTGTTGTGTCATGGTGAATAATTCACTGTGTGTAGTACAACTTACCTATGCATATATCACTAACAGGTTGCCAGCTCATCTGTCTGTCTGTCTGTCTGTCTGTCTATCTATCTGTCTGTCTATCTATCTATCTATCTATCTATCTATCTATCTATCCATCCATCTGTTCTGTTTAGAACAGAAATCTCAATGCTTTTTTCATTTCTCCAGAGAAAACTACTATTGGTGCCAAGCCTTCTAAAGAACCACTTGTGGTGGTAATTGCATTGCCTTCTCATCTGATGCAATCGTTCTCTTGGGACTGATTCAGGACCACTATAGTAACCACAGTTAGAACTAATTGGATTTAAAAAGCAAAACAAAACTGAATCACTGAGATGTGACAGAACAGCCGTGGAGCCTAATTTCATAACCTGAAATTACATTCATGGGGTTTAATATTGTCTAGTTTGGTCCTTCATTTGGTTCTGTTAAAGGTCAAGTTTTAAAGGAGTGTAAATAACCTTAACCAACAAAAAATCCCTCAATGACTTGTTTTTACTGCTATTCTGGCCACTGAGGGAAGAAGAAGGATGAAGAAACAGTCCAGCTCTGTCATGCTAAGCCCAAGGCGAGTGAGGACCCCTCCTTCCATCCCAATTGCCTTGACCCTGGCCTCAGGAAGCAGAGCTGAAGAGGCAATATCTGCTGGACTTAAATCCTTTCCTGCACTACCACACCTTTTTTTCTTGTGTCTCTTGTCTTGTACAGATTGTAAACTTGTAGGGTACTGCCAAATTAACCATCTGTAAGCTTTTTTGAAAGAGCCAGCATGATGTAATGGTTTGGACACTGGACTCTAGAGACCAGGGTTCACATATCTGTTTGGCTGACATTGGGGACGTCATGCTCTCTCAGCCTCAGAAGAAGGCAAAGGCAAACCTCCCTTGAACAAAATTCTGCCAAGAAAATCCCATGATAAGAGTCACTTTAGGATTTTCATAAGTCAGAAATGATTTGCAAGGTGCACAACGACAAAAAAAGAGAGACTTTGTGATAGAAGACCAGGATATAAATAGTTTAAACAAATAAATATGAATAATTAGACATTTTTATAGGTTGTCAATCATATTTCCATTTCAGCTATTTATAACAAGCAACACTCCTGTTGCATTCGTAAAGGAGCAAAATGGTATGTGGATATGTGGCTCAGTAAGAAATGTGACTCTTTAATTAGTGATGTAGCTATGAGGTACTAAGATACAATTTGTAATTTTCATACAGAAATGAGTAAATTATTAGTCTTTTGTCTTTCATTGTGTATTTGTTTTGTGGTTGTGAGATCCCAGAAATCTTTTAGCCACAATTTAAATGAACTTCTGTGGTTTCCCACTCTGGCCCCTTCTACGCTGCCATATAATCCATATTATCAAAGCAGATAATGCACATCATCTGCTTTGAACTGGATTATATGAATCTACATTGCCATATAATCCAGTTCAAAGCAGATAATATGGATTTTATATGCCAGTGTAGAAGGGTGTCAGTGTACTTCTCTGACTGAAGTGCCAGACGTATCAGACCTCATTTTAGGGTTAACAAGCTGGACTATGAATAAGTCTTGGGTTTTAATTGGTTTTCTGCTGAATTCAGAAACTTATGTCAATATTGTCAGTTCTTCTAGGTATGTACTTGATATTATACAGGCGGTAACTTCAGAGATGTGGTATATATATACTTTGGCTCTGACTAAGGCTCTTCAAGGTATGAAGAGAGGTCCTGTTTTCTTCTGCAACTATTCTTTACATGCTATAAAGAATTTCTGCATGGATTCAGATCACAGGTCAAAACAGGGAGTCTTTGTATTTTGGAACAATGTGGGCCTATAAAGAAAATAAACAGAATTCCTTCCTGCATGTCTATGGCTTCAGAATGTGATAGCTGTTGGTTGCCTTCAAGTGCTGCGACCCACTGTTGTTTCCAAAATAAATAAATGTACCAAGTCGGAAGACATTTTTCTTAATACGGGCACGGGACCGAGACCGTTCTGGTGGCCATTACGGACGACATCCGCCGCCAATTGGAGAAGGGAGGTTCGGCTATCCTGGTGCTGCTTGACCTCACCGCGGCGTTCGACACGGTGGACCATGACTTGCTGTTGCGGCGACTATCAGCCATTGGGATTCAAGGCACAGCTTTGGCCTGGTTCGATTCCTTCCTGCGGGGCCACTCGCAGCGTGTTGAGTGGCGAGGCCAAGTGTCCAAGAAATCCACCCTGGACTGTGGAGTCCCCCAAGGCGCCATTTTGTCACCAACGCTTTTTAACATCTACGTCCAACCCTTGGCAAGCATAGCCAGAAGTTTTGGATTTGGGTGCTACCAATATGCAGATGACACCCAGCTTCTGCTGAAGCTTGAGCCAGGCGTAACATCAGTGCCTGAGAATTTCAGACAAGGACTAGAGGCAGTGACCAGATGGCTCCGCTCATACAAACTCAAGATCAATCCATCAAAGACTGAGATTCTATGGCCGGGACGCCCAGAGCCACCCATTCCGCTGCCCCTCTTTGAGGGAGAGCCGCTGATCCCGGCCCCGTCGGTGAAGAGTCTCGGTGTGATACTAGACTCGAGACTCTCACTGGAGGCCCAGGTTGCTGCGACAAGTAAGGGAGCTTTCTTCCACCTACGCCAGGCACGTCAACTGGCACCTTACCTTCCATCAGATGCGCTGGCTACGGTGGTCCATGCCACAGTGACATCACGGCTGGACTACTGTAATGCCTTGTACGTGGGGTTGCCGCAGTCAACCACTCGTAAAATCCAGCTAGTGCAGAATGCAGCCGCCAGACTCCTCACCGGGACACCACTGAGATGCCATATCGCGCCATCTCTACAGCGCCTGCACTGGCTGCCAGTCGAGCTCAGAGCCATCCACAAGATCTTGTCGCTACCTTTAAGGCCCTCCATGGCGCCGGCCCAGCTTATTTAAAAGACTGCTTGTTCAAACCAGCTCATTTAAGGTCGCCGCGTTCAGGAAACAGGGACCTTCTCCGCATCCCAGGTGTGAGTGAGGCCCGCCTCGACACCACGAGACGGAGAGCCTTTTCCATCGCGGCCCCTGTTCTTTGGAACTTGATGCCGGCGGATCAGAGAGCTATCCGGGACATGCCCCAGTTCCTGACCGCATTGAAGACCTGGCTCTTCCGAAAGGCTTACGGCTAAGGACACCCTCCAGACTTAGCCTGAGTTACTGGAACTATTTTAATTAATTTTCCTATTCTTTCAGCTTTTAACTATTGAACTCTTTTATGTGTTTTATGTGTAAGTCGCCCGGAGCACTGACGTGGAGGGCGACTCATAAATAATAAAATCAATCAATCAATCAATCAATCAATCAATACAAATTTGTTTGAAGGGTACAGATCAATCCTGACACCCAATCTCTAATTTCAGTCTCATTCATGACTACTCACCTGTGGAAATCTGAAGTATTTCAGTAAAAAAAATGGTGTTATGGACTTGAAGACTGAATTTTGCTGTTTATCTGGAGCTGGAGGTGTGGGCTGGTCCATGAGGTCACAAAGAGTTGGAAGCCATTTAACGAATAAACAACAACAACAAATTAGCAATCTGTGTAAACATATAAAATGAATATAATTGAGGCAAACAGTCATAAATCCCTTCTACACTGTCTTATAAAATCCAGATTATCTCCTTTGAACTGGATTATATGGTGTCTTAAACTCAGTTCAAAGCGGACAATGTGGATTATTTGCTTTGATAATCTGGATTATATGGCAGTGTAAAAGGGGCCTGGGATAAACAATCTTTTCATAATCTCTATACCGTGAGATCTATACAGTAATACATCAAAAATTAGTTTCTCATACTGTTGCAAGTAAATGTTAACTTAAAACTAATTTAAATCAGGCATGATCCGATTTCATGGGTGAATGCAATAAAGGTACCTTGTTTTTTAGGAGCCCCAAAATTGCAGATTGGGTTCTGTTTGTGTTTCTTTATTTCCTTAGTTTAATCTTACACCTTTGGCTGAGCCTTGATCTGCTACTATTAAATGCCACCCTTTAAATCAGGGGTGATAAATCATGTGGTTGGACTGCAGCTCCAATCTATACCAGCCAGATACCCAAAGGTAAGGCATGCTGGGAATTGCAGTGGAACAACATTTGGAGTGTTGCCTGCTCCTTCTTGGAAATAAGCCCCTAAAGAACACAACAAAGAAACTTCTCAAATCTTATGTTGCATGTCTCTGGGCGCTTCCAGAGAAGTGGGTTTTAAAAAAAACTTGCTTTGGTGTGGGTTTAAGTCCACATGCCTCCACAAAAAACGGGCTCCTCATCCTCCCCACCCCCCACCCCCTGGCGCATCATTCCTACATACTGGAAAGACTCCAGGAGTACCTTAATGGTGGCCCGTTAAGTTATTTCTTCTTTTAAGGGCTTGGGGGGTGGAGGGGGGTGCCCTCTAGGTTTTTCGGGCTCATGGAGCCTGAAAAACTGAAAGGGATGTGTGGATTGGTCCCAGGGATCTCATGACATGGTCCCCGAGACCAATCCACACTGGGCCCACATCTGATAAGGCCTGGATCTTACCTAAGATCCAGGTCTTACTAGGTATTTAATTAATTTGGGACAAAGTAAGGATTACCTGCTTTGTCCTGAATTAATTCACTTTTACTGCAGGCATCGTTTGGATGCCTCTGGTAAAAGCCCAACAGACTCCACATTTTGAGTCCTGTCTGGAAGCAACCTCTGATTGTATTCCAATCAGTGGCATATGTTCAGAGTTTTTACCTTAAATATTTTTAGCAGGCAAGATACTCTGTAGGGTGATTGGAATGAACAAATTACAGTAAAATAAGTTATGAGTTATTGGAAGTTTGCCTAAGGAATGCGATAAATTAATTAAATTTACTTTTTAAAACAAAAATGATTGACACATTGGAATTTTAAGCATTAACGTGGCTTACAATTAAGTGGTTAAATAAAATACTACCGTAAATGAGCCACTCTGCTAACAAGCCAATAAAGCTTATAGTGCCTTGTAACTTTAACTTCTAGTTTAACAAAAAGTATATCAGTGCTGATGAATTATACTTTTTAGGTTAGAGAGAAAAGACTGGTTTTCTTTAATCTATTCTAGATGATTGCTCTATGTTCAATCTAGGGCTAGATCTAAACTGCCCTATATCCCAGAATCTGATCCCAGATTATCTACTTTGAGCTGAATTTTATTTTATTTTATTTTATTTTACTTCGGTTTTATATACCGCTCCATCCCAACAGGCTCGGGGCGGTTTACATAAGGAAACATTAACAATAAAATACACTAAAAAACAATAAAAACAATTCTAAAACCAACAATCAAACAGTCATCCCTAGCACACCTAGTTGCATTGGGTCAGTTTAGATTGAAAGCCTGCCGAAATAAAGTTGTTTTGCAGGCTCTTCGGAACGCAGGCAACTCTCTAAGGGCCCGGACCTCATCTGGCAGGGCATTCTAAAGAGTGAGGGCTGCCACCGAAAACGCTCTCTGTCTGGTAGAGGACAGGTGATAAGTGCGGACAGAAGGGATTTCCAATAAGTTATGTTTTTTAGACCGTAGTGATCTCTGGGGAACATACAGGGAGAGACGGTCCCTCAAGTACACAGGCCCTAGACCATATAAGGCCTTATAGGTTAACAACAACACTTTGAATGTAATCCGGTACTCTACTGGAAGCCTACATGAGTCTACACTGCCAGATAATCTGGTATAAACAGATAATCTGGGATCACATCTTGGGATATAGGGCAGTATAGATCCAGCCTAACATGCTCATGTCTGCTGCTCTCTTTAACATATTTTTGTCCCTCACTGTGCAGCCATTTAAAAGCATAGAAAAGATTTGTTCATCCATTCCACAAGCACATATTATCGTATCAATCTAGTATATTTTGTTGTTTTTCTTGCAGTGAATCAGCATAATTGGCTGACATTAGTAACATATGGGCAGCATGCTAGCTGTATCCTGGGTTTGGACAACTGGAAGACAGCAAAGCTATCCAAGGCTGCAACAGCCAAGGCATGGGGACTACTACCTGTGGTGACTATATTTTGACACATATTTAAACTACAAAACAATTCAATTGGCTGAACACATGAAAAGTCTTAGGAGCCAACCATATTTCCATGACAGGTCTTCACAACATCTGTCTCCAAAACCCAGTGTGAGCTGTTAGACATATTCAGCCAGCTATTGTGGTTTGGATTAGCTTGGGACTGCAAAAGCAGAGACCTCTGCTGAGAACTGGTTGTTTACAAGCCCCTTCACACTGCCTTATATCCCAGAATCCAATCCCAGATTATTTGTTTATCCCCGATTATCTGCAGTGTAGACTCATATAATCCAGTTCAAAGCAGGTAAACTGAGATCAGCTCCTGGAATATAGGGCAGTATAGAAGGGCCCTAAATGCATAGTTGTTGAAGATGCACTGGGCTTGATAGGTCATAACTTCTGCAAGCTTGTTATCCTTCAAATATCAACATTCAAATTCCCTGGTATTGTTGCTTGCCTAATAGTTTCAGAATTTCATGAAATAGTAAAAAAAAGTACACCACCCTGCTGATACTAACAACACTATGATGCTACCCTCCTCTATTGTCCAATGCCCCCTCTACACTGCCATATAAAATCCAGATTATCTGATTTGAACTGGATTATATGGCAGTGTAGACTCATTTAATCCAATTCAAAGCAGATCATCTGGAGTATATGACGCGGCGTCATCAGACTGCGCCTGACTCCTGCTGCCGCTTGTCCCCTCGATTGCATCCAGCGGTCTATTTCATCGTGGAGGAACGTCCGGTTGGCATTGGCGTTTTGGGGTGCAACCCATGGGACCATCACCCTAGGACCTTGCGGGGCTGCAGTGATTCTTTTCACACTCCAGGAGGACTTCTAGGTATCCACTGGGGATTCGCATTGTGCTATTGGGTGGGTGGGATCCTTCCGTGCCTTCCCCTCATTTGTATTTTCGTGGTGTCTGTCCCTTGGGGGTATTGTCCCCTTGGAAGCAGCTGGGGCTACGCCCGCATGGCCCTGGGCGGGACCCAATAGCGTGGGGGACCACGGGTATTTACCAGGCACGTGCAATAACAGCATTTTGCCAGCCACTGCCACACGGTTTGTTTTTGCTATTTTGAATGTACATTGTGTACCTCTAGGTACTCCAGCTTCTGTGTGTTGCTCTTGGTTATACATGATATATCCCTCCTGTGTTTAGTGCATCTGGAGTATATGGCAGTGTAGAAGGGACACCCCTTCTTGACCTTAAATCACATTTCCAGCAGACAGCAGGAGCCAGCAAGACCACGTTTTGGCTTATGCATGAGCAAATGAACTGACACCGTTCCTAAAGTCTTATCTTAAAGTCTTTACTGTTCCTAAAGTATTATCTGCTTTGAACTGGATTATATGAGTCTACACTGCCATATAATCCATTTCAAACCAGATAATCTAGATTGGCAGTGTAGAAGGGGCCCATATAACCCAGAATATCAAGGCAGAAAATTCCACAATATCTGCTTTGAACTGAGTTTTCTAAGTTCACAATGCCATATATTCCAGTTCAAAGCAGAAAATGGGGGATTTTATTCATGGCCCCAGTCTACACTGCTGTATCATCCAGTTTAAAGTAGATAATCTGGATTTTATATGGCAATGTAGAAGTGCCCTAGACAGGCCCGTAGCCAGGATTTCGATTCTGGGGGGTGGGGTGGGGTGGGTGATGAGTTTGGGTTAGAGAGGGTCTACCCTAGCAAACCTTTTGTATCATTATCCCAATACCCCCCATGCATATGGAATATATTGAGCATGGTGATCAGATCATGATATGTATAAACATAACAGTTTAATAATGTACCAGTAAGGCCTTCTCGCAGACTACCCTGAGAATTGGGGGGGGGGGGCTGAAGCCCCTCAAGCCCCCACCCTGCTCCAGCTACGGGCCTGGCACTAGTTTTATATTTGTGCAAAGACTCTTGCTGTGACTTAAAACTTACAAAGCTCTAATGTGAATGGCTTTTTGGATGATGATGGTGATTATGATATTGGATCTATTAAAAACATACAAAACCCACTTTCATCAAGCCTAGTGATCTTTGCTCTGTTTTCTTTCTACTAATCTTGCCATAGTCTTCCCTTCTTGTGGTTATATATATATATATATATATATATATATGCGCAAAGTGCCTCACCTGATACCTGGGCATGTGCCAGTTGCACTTCCTGCCAGCTGTGCCCTGAAGAAGAACAGAGGCTGTGCCTCACCTGGGTGTTGGCTGACGGGAAACATGCAGTAACCAAGTGCAAGAGCAAAAAGCTCTCTTTTTCTGGAACTCCTCCTGCTGTAGAGATCAGAAGGCACAGTTATTTCAGATTAACATCGTGGCCACTGATTGCATACTTTCTTCTTTTTTTGGCACAGTTTCTTCAAAACATAGTTATGATGTTTGACACATCCATGACACAGAGCTACGCTTTCCAGTGGTTCCCTTAAAAAGAAAGGAACCCAGGATTTCTTTGGGATTAATTAATTCTAGCATGAGAATTCTAGCACAGAATTGTGGTTTAGTCTAAGACTAACCGGTTTATTCTAGCCCAAGATTGTGTGGACACTTATCCACTGGATTGGATGCAGTAATTATAATCTGATGCTTGTTTAGAATAAAAATGGTTTGTCTGAAAGCTTCTATTTGATTCCTTTGTGTCATTTCAGTCAGTTAGGGTGGTTCTACACAGGCACTACATTTGAATTTTATTGTGCCAAAACAATCATTCCAGGAACTGTTTTGAGACTGGGATGTGATCACCGTATCTGCTGAATTCAGGATTTTTTTTCCTTATCCGGTCCACTGAGGCTGGACCTACACTGATCCCAGATTATCTGTTTAGCCCAGATTATCTGGCATTGTAGACTCATATAATCCAGTTCAAAGCAGATAATCTGGGATCAGATCCTGGGATATAGGGCAGTGTAGATCCAGCCCGAGATGCACTGACCTGTACTTCCAAGTCTGTTCAGGATCAGTTCTGAACCATGGCAGGGCGCAGGAAATGAGAACAAATTCCTCATGAGAACAATATGGTTTCTTCACTTGAGGTGGGTGGATGCTTGTTTACATTCTTGCTAGCTGTGTTTTGTTTGTTTGTTTCACGGCATCAGCTTTAGTGCTGTTCTGACAAGCACTCTGCATTTTTCACTCTTGGGTTTGATCCCTACGTGGGACGTATTCCAGTGGATTTTTTTAAGGAGTGTGCAAAATTCCATTGGTTGATTTGAATTTTGGATAATTCTCACCAAGAAATGGACCAGGAAGGGCCTCTTTGGAGTCTTCCCTGAACGAAAAACTGGTTGCCTAATCTTTCGGCTAAAAATTCAGGAAATATTTTTTTTCATCGTTAGCATTCTGACCGTGTGTTTGTTTTGCAAGCACAAGCAGGAATAAGTCAATGGTGGGGGTAATGGGGATGAGCATCAAGTGCAGCCACACTTGCTGCATCACATTTCTCAGCCAATTAAAGGGCTGGTTCTATCAATTCTCCTATTGTGGCGCACACATTTTTGGACTTGAAATCCCTGTTGTAGTGGGGTTTTTTTTTATGTTATTGGTAAAAAAAAAATTTTTTAAACCCCCAGTGGATGAGAGAAATGACATGTAACTTGGCAGACTTACATTTATAAATGTATCCTACAAGTGTTCCAAGTTTCATCCTGATAGTCATAAAAGGAAACAGAAACAAGCTTCTAAAGTTCCCCCATTGGTGCCAATGGACTGAATCCTATGAAATGAAAACGGAACTCTGGGTTCTGAATTACAAATGCGAACCTCCCGCCCTCCTAATCTCCCAGAATCTTCCTGAAAACAGAACTGGGAGGGAAGGCACCCGAAACCGAGATGAAAATAGAAGAAATTTCTGCCATTTTGAACATCCCTAATTTTTTGGGCTTATTTTAGATTTTCTGGTGAGGAGAGATATATGTGCATGTGTGTGTGTGTATACACATACACACATACACATGCTGTTTCTGACTTAATGTGTGCTGCAGTGTACATTTTGTGGATACCCACCCTCCAAACTGTGTTATAGTGCCTGTGTAGAAGCATTCTTAGTTGCAAAGTTGCACCTGGATCCTTTTTGGAGCTTTTAATGTGAAAGATGAGGAACACATCTCTCTTTTGAAATGATTAAAAAGGTTCCTTGTGGAAGAAAGGAAGTGATGGAAGTGCTTTTATTTTTTTAACTAGAGATCAGTTCCTTTGTATGCAAAAACTGGTAGAAATTACAAGTATTTCTGAGCTGGAAACTTCTGGGAGTAGAAACCTTGCTTTGGCTCCTGAGTTCTCCTTGTTCACCACCACTGGCCACAGTGGTCCACGCTCGTTACATCCCAAATAGATTACTGCAACATGCTCTACATGAGGTTGCCTTTGAAGACTGTTTGGAAACTCCAACTAGTCCAACAGGCGGCAGCTAGCTTACTCACTGGAGTGTCATACAGGGAGCATACCATCTCCCTGTTATGTCAGCTCCACTGGCTGCTGCTCCAGTTCCGAGCACAATTCAAAGTGCTGGTCTTGACCTATAAAGCCCTATACAGTTCCGGCCCAGTGTACCTGTCCGAACGTATCTCCCTCTACACCCCACCTCGGAGTTTAAGATCTTCTGGGGAGGCCCTGCTCTCTACTCTGCCCCTGTCGCAAACACAAGGGATAGGGCCTTCTCGGTGGCGGCCCCTCGCCTGTGGAACTCACTCCCCAGCGAAATTAGGTTATCTACATCCCTCCTTTCCTTCAGAAAGAAGTTGAAAACGTGATTGTGGGACCAGGCCTTCGAATAGCACGCTGACAATGACAATGGCAATGATGACAATTGCTATGGAAATGGACTATGGACAAACTTCTGTTGGAGTCTCTGGTCACAGAATTCGGCTTAGATAAGGCCAACCAACCTGTAATATTTAAACAGATTTTAATTTTAATTGATTTAATGTTTTTATCTGTATGTAATTACTGTATTTTATTATGTATATATGGGGGGTATCAAATCGTTGCCTGCTGTAAGCTGCCCTGAGTCCCCCTCCAGGGGTTGAGAAGGGCAGGGTACAAATATTTGAAATAAATAAATAAGTGCTGTGAATGGATCTAAAAGAATGGAAATTGTACCGTTATATTCTTGTTGGTTGTTCTATACATGCTCGTTATGTTCAGTGACTACCTTTGCTCACTTTTTCGTCATGCCTATGGGATGTCCACCAGCAAAACCTGAGAGCAAAACAACCTTCTTCTTGTATTCCCCATCAACCAATTTACAGAAGTATCCTATCTCTGGAACTGGTGAAAATGTAGAGCCATTATGCTTAGTCATCAAGACAGGCTGCCAAACCCCAACAGGAATACTGGGATGAAAAATGTACTAACATTCAAGCAGTCTATTTTAATTGGTTTATCAACTGGACAGTAGACTCCTACCTCACCACAAGAATACCCATATAAAAAGCAACAGTATCCTCTTTAACTGTTATTTCCATAGAATAATACGCCTCTACATCATTGAACATTGTTTAATAACCTGAAACATTTAGAACATGTATTTGAGCTGGCAACTGGTGGCACTCTTCTGGGTGTTCAAATTGAACCGTTTCAACCTTCTCGGGCACCATCTGTCATTCTTGTATTCTGCTCTGCCAAAAAAGATGAACTGTATCCAAAAGAGTTCAACAAGCCACATATTGCCTTGCATCAGATATCTGGAAATATATGAGAAAGAGAAGCCCATGCTGGTGAACTCTTGATACCTGAAACCTTCAAATGTGCAAAGCTGTTTCCACTAAGATCTGAGAGGCAGTAGGGGTGCCAGATAAGAATCTGCTCTTAAATTTCAGTGCAGTGCACGCTTTGTCTGAACCAATTAACCTTTGTTACTCTGAAGTATTTTTAATTTTTCAAAAAGGAGGATTCTGGCTTGCTAAGTGCCAAACTATTTGATGCCAAAGTATAAATATCACTCTCTGTTGTATCACTGAAGAATGATTGCTTCGGTTTCACACCAGATGCAAAGTCACTGGGCCACTTGCCTCCAGGGACAGATGAATTTTGCAGATAGGAAAAAAGGAATTGTCCCTCCACCCACCCCCAGACTATTCTTGTGTAAACTCTACTCAGTTCCTACATCAAAATTACTATCATTTATGCCACAGATGGGAACATCTGGCTCCCAAGATGATGTTGAACTGCAATTCCATAATCCTCCACTGCATATCTTTTCTTTTTGGTGTATACACATACCTGGGAGTAGTCGTCATTGAAAACAGAATGATTTATTTTTGACTAGAGAGATATCTGATTGTACTGTCAGAATGAATCACTCCAAACCCAAGCAGAGAAATACAACTTCAGTATGTGTTCTGGAGGTAAGTAATATTTAGTACATATCTAGTTGTGTGCAAATCCCTACCTGGCCATGAGCATCACTGACCAACCATGATTCACAGGGCAACTGGTTCACGGGTTTCTGTGCGAGGAAAAAATAAAGTAGAGGCCTGCATGCTTTCTCTAGTTCCACTGAAGACAGGGAAAACATAAAAGCAGTAAATAATTTTCTGCACTGAGGATTCAATAAAGTAGTCTTAACTGTATAGCTGATTCTGGCACATGGAGGAGGAAGAGAAAGGGCTCAAAGATCAATCTTTTACAAAGCAATCAAAAGTTCTGGCTGTCTTGATCATGGGGATATGGTTCTTATTGATTCCTATGCATTGATTCAAAATTGTAGTTTCTTCCAGATAAAAAACCCAACAGCCAGAGAGAAATAATCATGTTTGAACCCCACTGACTAAGGGGTCAGATAGGCAGAAACAGCTGGCCCAGTGGTTCTCAACTTGTGGGGGTCCCCAGA
Source organism: Anolis apletophallus (assembly GCA_030556195.1). NCBI lineage: Eukaryota > Metazoa > Chordata > Lepidosauria > Squamata > Anolidae > Anolis > Anolis apletophallus. The sequence continues at coordinate 81,625,941 of JARBWK010000004.1, forward strand.
TGTTTTGACCTTCAACTCCCAGAAATCCTAACATCTGGTGAACTGAGTGGGATTTCTGGGAGTTGTAGGCCAAAACACCTGGGGACCCACAGGTTGAGTACCAATGAGCTAGCCCATTCAGCTTGTTGGGATTATTGCACATTTCCTGGTCTAAGTTTAAATAAACTCAAGGGATATTTCCCTATGGTTGCATGAGAGAACAAGTGAGCATCATTGGGCTGTGCCTTATGTAAGCAGAATGATTCCTCTAGTGTGCCAGTGGGGACTGCATGTGTCACTCCAGTCACTGGACTGCAGTTGCCATCAGCCTTAACATAGCTAATTGTGAGGAACTTTTGCAATTGTAGTTCAGCAACAACATCATGAGGTTCAAAGGTTCCTCGCCTGTTTTAAAAGACCTTAAAGTGATTACTATACTAAATCATATATTTATAATATTATGCAACAGCATTGCATTGGTGTTATCTATTTGTGCGAGATCAATGCTTGATAGGGATCACTAATTTGCATTGTATATCTGACATTCTGGATCTGTTCTGTGCTATGTATTTGTACAGGAGATCAATGCTTGATAGGATCAGGCTAATTTGCATTGGGTATCTGACTTACTGGTACATTCTGGTTTATTCTGTTCTGTGCTATGCTCATTATTTGTACATTAATGGGGTTATTGGGATAACAATAAAAAGACTGGTGATCCACCCAGTCTCAGGAACCAAACTCACATCAAAATCCTGGCTACGGCCCTGCCTGTTGTGATGACACCACAAACTGGAATTAAGAACAGTAATATTTTGTTTCTTTTTATTTTCATACTTGAATTTGGACCACCTGCAAGAACTTCATATTATGAAGAATACATTGGTTTTGTTACATATGCACACCCTGTAATGTCTGGTTTGGCCCAAAGGAGTTCTGAAAATGATATCTTGAGGCATAGTTTCCTTATATGTTTTTGTGCATGCACAAATAAAACTTTTCTTTATTATGCTCTGAACAAATCTGCAAATAATTCACTGCACCCATAGTGAGCAGAGATATATTCCACTTGCTTCAGAATAATTATTGGTGGCTGCTGGGCCATTATTTGACAGTCGGTGTTGCATTTCCTCATCCAAAGGCATTGTAAAGTGCTGTACTTGATTTCACTCCCACAAGTGAATGGCAGTCATTCAGATCTGAGAGAGAAAGTAAATTGTGCTTTTAGGAATACTATTGTGATTACCGAACTATTTATTTATTTATTTTAGGGTTTATTAATTGCCCATCCCAGATGGCTCTGGACAATTTACAGTAAAAACACACAGCTAAAAACCTGAAACATCTAAAAAATATCTAAAAGTATCTAACATCTAAAAACATCTAAAAACAATTAGCATCTAAAAACAATTAGCATCTATTGCGGTGCTGTGTGTGCTTGAGGATTCTGTGCTTGACTAAGATGTTTTGCGTTCTGTAAAATATACCCAAGGCCGCAGTATATTTATTTGGTCTCACATGAGGCAATGGAAACTGAGTTTTCCTTAATTTATTGTTTCCTCCAAGTCCTTTTCAGTCATGGCCAAACAAGGATTTGAATCCTAGGATCCAATACTCAAAACATTATGCTATACTACCCCCCCCCCCCCTTCATAAACTTGAAAGGGAACAAATAGACTTGGAACAGATTTTTATAGCCTGAGAAAAATAAAAACATTGGGAAAATTTACAAGCAGTTTTTGAAGTATGAAATGAGATAACAGTGGGAGAAGAGCAAGTAAAAGTTTGTATGTTGAGTTGGGCAAGAGATGTAGAACATAATATAAACTAATTTAGCCACATGGGAGAAGATGTGGAATAAAGGACTTAAATGCACCAGAGCAAATGAATTGCAAGAAATCTTTACAATAAATGTAATAAATGGTATGTAACGCCTGCTAAATTAGCAAAAAACGAATAAGGACAATGATTACAAATGCTGGAAGTGTAAAATGAAAGATTAAACTTTTTTTTCATGCTTGGTGGATCTTTTTAAAAGCCCATGCATACTGGATAGTAGTTAAAGAGATTATAGGCATGCTGTACTAGCTGCAACCTAGATCCCTTCCACACAGCCCTATATCCCATAATATTAAGGTAGAAAATCCCACAATATCTGCTTTAAACTGGGTTATCTGAGGGCCCTTCCAGACAGGCCCTTTATCCCGGGATCTGATCCCAGGTTTTTTTTATTTATCCCTGATTATCCGGCAGTGTGAATTCATATAATCCAGTTTAAAGCAGAAAACCTGGGATCAGATCCTGGAATATAGGGCCTCTCTGTAATGGCCCTGAGTCCACACTCAGATAATGTGGGATTTTCTGCCTTGATATTCTAGGTCAGGGGTGCTCATTAGGTAGATCGCGTCCTGGTAGATCACAGGCAGGGCTTGAGGAAGGCTCAGTCCTGCCCCGCAGGCTCCCGACGCCGCCCAGTTGCAGAAGGAGGTTGGACTGGATGGCCCTTGGATGTCTCCTCCTATTCTAGGAACCCGTTGTTGTTGTTGTTGTTATTATTATTATCAGAATCTGATTGGCCATCTGTGAGGAATGCTTTGATTGTGTTTTTTCCCTTATGGTAGGAGGTTGGACTGGATGGCCCTTGGAGGTCTCCTTCTACTCTAGGAACCTATTGTTGTTGTTGTTACTATTATTATTAGTAGTAGCAGAGGCTGAATGAATATTGTCATCATCATCATTATTATGAATAAATTCAGGGGCTTATTATACTCACATTTAGTTGAATTCAGTCTTAAAATATATTATATGGCTCTCACTGAAATAAATTTCTAAATATTTTGCTTTTATGGCTCTCTAAGTAGTATCTAGGTAGATCATTTTGACTTGGTTGTTTTATAAGTAGCTCCCATGCTGAAAAAGTGTGAGCACCCCTGTTCTAGGTTATAGAGCTGTGTGGAAGGGCCCACAGTCAAATCCAATGCCTTGGGCCCAAACCAAAAAGGAGTACAACGAGCCTCCACGTTCTATGCGGTTAAGGGCTTCTGCGAAAGTGAAAAAAAGCTGAATGCAAGCATTGCATTTTCCCCCAGAGAGAAACCATTCTAAGAATTTCAAGATTTTTCAACATGATTCTATGACCGCTGAAAGCTGGCCATAAATCACTTTGGAAGACCTAGAGGGGTGTTCCCTCTAGAAACCTCTAGGTCCTTTTTAATTATTTCTGTTAATAATCAAAACACAAGAGTCAAAACTGCAAATGTAGAAAGATGACTGTACACTCAGGTAGGAAACAATATACTTTCCGGATATTTTTGTTGCAAATTTCTCAGTAAATTGGATATACCATACTCCTATTATCTGACTGTTTGTTTGTTGGCCAAACCTTTGGACAAAATGCTTTGGTGTGAAAGGAGTAAAATATAAACCAATCTAAATTTACTAAATCCAAATGCAGTAAATGTGATGTAGTGGTTTGAGTGTTCGATTTGGACACTGGGTGACCAAGATTTGAATCCCAGTTCAACCATGGAAATCGACTGGTTGACTTTGGGCAAGTCACATTCTCTTAGCTTCAGAGAAAGGCAAAACCTAACCTCTTTTGAACAAATTCCCCTTTGCCTTAGGATCTCAGTAAGTCAGTAAGACATGAAGGTGCCAGCAGTTCGAATCCGGAGTGGGGTGAGCTCCCGTCTGTCAGCTCCAGCTTCTCATGTGGGGACATGAGAGAAGCTTCCCATAGGATGGTAAAATATCCGGGTATCCCCTGGACAACGTCGTTGTAGACGGCCAATTCGCTCACACCCGGCAGGGAAAAAAAACAAACTTGAAGGCATGCAACAACTGAAGTTTCAATGTGTTGTTGGAAGGTTTTCATGTCTTCATGAAGTTTCACTGAAAACAAGTTTTTCTGCTCCTCCCTCAGGAAGTATATTTTTGAAAGGACAGTTAACAGCTCAATTAACCTGGCCAAAGGAAAAGAGCACTCCAAATAATATGTTTCCCCCCTTCCTTTCCTTCCTTGCCCCTATAATGGCTGTAACAGTTAACAAACCTGAAAGTCTATCAGCATCTGAATGTGAACTTCGGCTGAAAAAGGAGGATCTCACACTTCCTTCTGGTTGTTTCAAGCAATCTGTGAAACTGGAGAAGTCCTGATAGTTTCTCTTCACATCTAAAGCAGTTGAAACAGAGAAAGAGGCTTTCCTTCCCCCACCAGCCCTGCTTTATTCTTTAAAGATAAGATTCTGCAGAAAGGTTGCAACATCTCTCTGCAATTACTGGCTAGTTTTCATTCCAGAATCCTCTTTAAAATCTTCACTGCAATCCCCTGTGTTGGGGGATAAAGGCCCCACTGGTATCAATGTGCCTTGAGTTCCATTCATGAACAATTAAGGTCAAATGTTAAGGAGGCTTCGGTTTAAAAGTAAACTAATTCCAAAAGCTAAAGGTTAATGCTTCAAACACAAAATATAATTATAAAACTAATGGAATGTCACTGGCAGAATGAACAAAGTGATCTAGGCTCCTTTCTAAGGCCCCTTTTACACAGCTGAATAAAAACCCACAATTTCAGCTTTGAACTGGAATATATGACAGTGTGGACTCAGATTGCTCAAACTATTGAGGTATAACACTGCTCTCCATTGCTGGAAAAATCCTTTCAGGGATACTCCTAAACAGATTAGTTCCTGCTATTGCAGAAGAACTTCTCCCTGCAAGCCAATGCGGCTTCAGAGCTAATAGGAGCACCACAGATATGGGTTTTGCCCTTAGACAACTGCAAGAAAAATGTAGAGAGCAGAACAAAGGACTCTATGTAACATTTGTCGACCTCACCAAAGCCTTCGACATTGTGAGCAGAAAAGGTCTGTGGCAGTGTTGCCGAACAATAGAGAGCAAAGGGGGCCCTTCCCTTAGGGGGACCGAGCCCCAGGCCACCCCTAAACCGCGGGGATCAAGGCCCAAATCTGGGTGATTCTTTAAACTATAAATCCCACCAAGACCCAATTCAGTTCTCACCCAAACCGGAAACACGCACGGACCGAGAGATGAATTTCTTTCTCAGCTGATGAAAGGATGAATGCCAACCACACAGGTCTCCAAAGGCAAAACATAGTCTTTAATGGGAATGCAGGCAAATATATAGAAAAGCAGTCATTTACATTTGAATCGGGCGTCCTCCAGCAGTGTAGCTCCAGCTGATTGGCTGAGCTGGGCCAGGAGGCGGCCGGCGCGCTTTAACCAATAGGAAAAGACGCGCCAAGATTCGAACGAGCCAATCCTGGCCGGCTATGCAAGGCGGGAAAGGACACAAAGGAAAACGGCTGGGTGAAGGAAGTAACCTGTGGCTGAATGCCTTGCGGCTGGCGAGCCTCCGATGTGGGGGCTCAAGCCTTCCTGTCTATTGTTTGGTTTGAATACCTTAATGGGAGTCTTTTGTCCTAGCCAAAACTCCTTTGTCTGGGAGTTTCTGGCTAAGCGGAAGCATGGTTTCTCAGTTCAAAATGGCAAAATCATAAGTTATTGCAGCCGGTAAGCGGGGGTCCGAAGCCCACTTTGATCCAGCTATGGTGTGGCTGAGTGACTTGGGGTTGCCAGAGCCCATGGGTCCCTTGGGGGCCAAGCTCCGAGGCCAAGGGGAGACACGAGCGGGTGAATCCAGGCCCATAGTGGCGGAATCTATGTTCCACAGAACACATGACCTTCACCCAATTATTGGTGCAAAGCATCATATGGCCAGAAAAATGTATCATTTGTTTACCAGGGGAACTCTCCGCAAAGGGAGTCCTGGCTGAGCTTGGAAGTATGATTGCTCAGTTTAAAATGGTCCTGAAAAATAGCTATTGGGGCTGGCTGCGAGGGTCCGAAGCTCGCATGAAACAACCATGTTTTGGGTTATGATTGTAGGACCATACATATTCCCTATCATTGGCCAAGCTCCGAAAATGACAGAGACATATGTGGGGAGTCCTGGGCATAAAGAGTGTGGGCCTCACCCCACGAAGAAACCCAGCGTCCCTCCCAAAGTTATTATTTGTGCAAGGCAAAATGGATGGGAAAAGTGGGTTATTGTGCTCTGTTAAACTCTGGAACTCTCTGCTGAGGGCATTATCTTAACGTTACAGGGACACAAAAGGGAACACATAGGGGTACAATGTAGACAAGACAACCCAGATGTCCCCCAGCAATCATCCCAATTACATTCCCATGCAGCTCTTGCTCCCAGAGGAATGATCTTTAAAACAGGCAGCACAATGCTGCTTTCCTCCTGGGAGTTGTAGTCCTCCTTGATGTAACCACTGCAGAGTCCTTGGGGCTTGGGATGCAAAGGAGTAGCAAAGTCATTGAGGGTCCATGGTGTAAAGGGGAGAAACAGGAAATGCCCAACTGGAGAAACGTCCTTGAGGAAACTATAAAGTTCGTGATCAGGGGAGAGAGTCCGAGGGTGATCCTGGGTGTGCCCGCTTGTATGGGGCTGAGCTCAAAGTAGTGGAAGTAGCAGTGAAGAGTCCATGATCAGTATCCTTGGGCGAACTTCAGGTCCCAGCTCGCACAGACCCGGGTTATGAGTTCGAGGCCTCCCTACTCGCACAGATCCCTTCCCATAAACCTCCTGAAGGCGATCTACCGAGGCAAAGGCATCTTCCTCCCCCCCAAAGTCCATGGGTGCTCTTTTGGGCCCCTCCGACAGTTTCCAGCCAGGGAAAGGGACCTTGAGTTCGTTCAGGAAAGAGGTGGCCAAAAGCAGAGAAAAATGAGCTCTGGTACTTGAGCTCCAAGCCCCCCTTGTTGGCAGAAGGCTTGGGGACCCGTTCCCCCCTTTCAGGATCCTTATAGTCCAAAATCGTTGACTTGCTGCCGGTTTTGGACTCACCATTGCTGCAGAGTTGATGGAACTTTAATGCGAGAAAAGGTGGGGGCCAATTGTCCTCAGATGAACTGAGCGCGCCAGCGGTAGAGTCAAGCCGCTGATTGCGAGCGGCTGCTTTCCCGGCTTCCCAGGCACGGGAGGAAAACGGGAGAAGAAAGAGTGGAGACAAGATAGGAGGAAGGGGCAGAGTGCTTTGGGACAACAACGGGGCAAATCGGGGAAACTTTCAAAGTGTGGATACTGAATACATTGGTTCCTATGGAGGTCTCACTTATCCGCGGATCGCTCCTTCCCCCCTCCCTTTAGGGGCGCTCTTCCCCCCCACCTTTCCAAGATGGCGACGAGGCGAGCGGGTGTGCAGAGAGTGCCGTCCGCTCGCCGGGCCCCCGTTAGAGGCCGGTTGCAGCACGGACGATCGGTGGGCGGAACAGAAGACCAGGTAAGGGAAAGGGGCAGCTATTGGGAGGGTTTGTTTATTGTTTTCTTGGGTGTTTTGTTTGTTTGGGTTACTTTTAGCGGTAGAGGGAGGGAAGGGCGTTTCGGCCCTAGTGGTGGGTGGTGGTACTGCAGCGGCCTTGCATAGGCCTGGATGGTGGTTGGCCAGGCTGTTGTGGCTTGGCGGTATGGGAGGTGGGGAAAGTTGTTTCTGTGTTATGGTTTGCTGATGGGGATGCTCTTGCAAGGTGTGGGGCTGAGTGGGCGCTGGGAGAAATGTTCTTGCAATGTTATATGAATTCTTTGGTGCTCTGGGGACTGAATGGGAGGGAAAAATGTATTTGGCTTTTGTCTTGCTGTGGGCTGCTTATGGAGTTCAATGTGTTGTTGTAGTGTGTAAGGTTCTGGTGGGTGCTGGGGGAAATGTCCTGGCTTATGGTTATGCTGGTTGATGTTTGCATGTACTATCTGCTGTGTAAATGCTGTGCAGATGGGGTGAGGGGAGGCAATGGTGGCTAGGCTTATGGGCAGGGACGAAATTGGTGTTGAGATGTATGGAACTAAGTGGGGCAGAAGGAAAAAAAGGTCTGGTACTGGTGCAACTTAGGCCATGGGCCAAGAGGAATATTGGGGACTCTCTGCAGTTAGATCTCCTGGATTTGGGGCTTCCTGATTCGACCATAGATTATCCTGGAACGTCTAGGATGTCCCCCCAAATTCCTTAAAATGATTATCTTGTTACATGAGGGCCAGCACGGTCAAGTCAGATACAGCGATGCTCTCTCAGAGCCCTTTCTAATAACTAATGGAGTGAAACAAGGTTGTGTTCTTGCACCAACCCTATTTACAATCTTCTTCAGCATGATGCTCCAAAGGGCTACGGCAGGCCTCGAAGAAGAAGACGGCATGTATATACGCTATCCTACTGATGGTAGCTTGTTCAACTTAAGCCGTCTGAGGGCTCGCACTAAGATTCTAAACTATCTAGTCTGTGGGCTGGTTTTTGCTGACGATGCTGCCCTTGTCGCCCATACAGAAGCAGCTCTGCAGCACCTAACACCCTGCTTTGCAACAGCTGAAGAGCTGTTTGGGCTGGAAGTCAGCCTGAAGAAAATGGAAGTTCTCTACCAGCCCGCACCACAAGAAGAACACCACCATCCCCACGTCAACATAGGCAAATTTATTTCCATCATTTCTACCCCGTTTCTTCTCAACCCCCTAGGGGGGACTCAAGAGAGGCCAAATCTGTGCTTAAGTCCGTTTAGCAGTTCACCTACCTGGGAAGCATAATCTCTTCAGCCACCAAGATTGATAAAGAGATAGATCACAGATTAGCAAAGGCATATAGGGCATTTGGAAGGCTTCACAAAAGAGTCTGGAGCAACAAGCACCTGAGGCAAAGCACCAAAATCAGTGTGTACAGAGCTATCATACTGTCTATTCTCCTTTATGGGTCTGAAACATGGGTCACCTATCGCCAACACCTACGATTCCTCGAACGCTTTTATCAGCGCTGTCTTCACACAATCCTAAATATACACTGAACCGATTATGTGATGAATGTTGCTGTCCTTGAGCAAGCAGGGATCACCAGCATTGAAGCCATGCTATTGAAAACACAGCTGCGCTGGGCAGGACACGTCTCTAGGATGGAGGACCACCGCTTCCCAAAGATACTACTCTATGGTGAACTCGGCATGGGTCAGTGCAAGAGAGGTGCCCCCCAAAAGAGATATAAGGACTCCCTGAAACAACATCTCAGGCTTGGCCAGATTCATCACCAAAAATGGTCCACCCTAGCCTCACATCGGGAGGCATGGAGATGCGCTATCCACAATGCTACAGCCTCTTTCAAGAAGACACGCCAAACAGGTCTCAAAGAGAAACGATGACGCAGAAAGAACCACAACTTGGAAACATCACCCAATAATACTTTCTTGGGTGATTATTATTATTATTTCTGCTGTGCTTTCTGCAACCAAACTTGCCTATCTCAGATTAGCCTTTTTAGTCATCAACGCACTTGTAAAAAGCGTGGGATGAATCCTTCCTAAGAATCTTCGTTCGCAAAGTAATGCCGAGAGAGAGGGACTCAGATAACCTAGGGCCCTTCCACACAGCCCAATATCCCGGAATATCAAGGCATAAAATCCCACAATATGTGCTTTGAACTGGATTATCTGAGTCAGATATTGTGGGATTTTCTGCCTTGATATTCTGCCTTGATATTCCGGGTTATATTTCAGGAAATAAAACCCGGCTGCTCATTGGAGGGAAGGATATTAGAGGCAAAGATGAAGTACTTTGGCCACATCCTGAGAAGACAGGAAAGCTTAGAGAAGACAATGATGGTGGGGAAAATGGAAGGAAAAAGGAAGAGGGGCCGACCAAGGGCAAGTTGTTTTGCGAAACCCTGTTATAGTACCGAGGCTTATTAAATATGGTTTTCTGTGGGCGAACAGATGGTGACTACTGGATGGCATATGTTCTGTATCGGAAAGTAGAGCTGATGTGGTCTATCCAATGCAATTTTCCGAATCAGCACCCCAAATAACCAAACTGAATCTAAAGTTGACCAAAAACTGAATGTTGGAGAGTGGTCCCTGGTCAAAAAAAGGTTGGGAACCACTGGTGTAGATATACACCTTAACTGGAACTTTGGAGAGATGCTTGTTCCTTAATATTCAATATACAATATAAGAAGAGCATAGGCTTTGCTTGCAAAAGGCCACGACACCCGTCCGTTGTATCCCACTTTCAATGGAACTATTAGGTGCCTCCCTTCCACACAGCTGTATAAAATCCACATTGAACTGGGTTATATGGCAGTGTGAACTCAGAGAACCCAGTTGAAAGCAGATATTGTGAATATCCGCCTTGATATTCTGGGTTATATGGCTGTGTGGAAGGGACCTATGACTTAGGGGACATCTGCAAACCATCTGATTATATGTAAAACATTTTCTTGTGTGCAATTTCCCTCCTCTAGGCACATTTGAATAAATTAATTGAATTACATAGCTTGTATTTTCCAGCCTTTTATTAAGGGGCACCACAATTTTCATTCAAAAATTAAATGCACTTGGGTCCCTTCCACACAGCTGAATAAAATCCCACATTATCTGCTTTGAACTGGAATATATGGCACTGTGGACTCAGATAACCCAGTTCAAAGCGGATATTGTGGGATTTTCTGCCTTGATATTCTGGGCTATAGGGCTGTGTGGAAGGGCCTGAGAGAGGTCCATTTTGCCCAGTATTGTTTATCCCAGGACCAGGCAACAGTTCCAGATGTCAGTGATATGATTCTGGGAGTCTTCAGGGGGCTGCTCTGAATTCCAAAAACTGAAAATAAAATGCAAATAAAAGTGGAAAATGATCAAAAGCATACTTTTAATTTTGGTAAAATAATTCTAGTGGATCCATGCGATTTGCTAAAAATTTGTAGACGGCTGCTCTTGGAGGATTTTAAGGGAAGTAGTTCACACTTTTTTACTTGGCTAGGGAAGTCCTGGGAATTTGGAAGAGGCAAAGGATAGCAGAAACAGCCTTAGGAGCCAACATCCCCGCCCCCTCATAACTTTGCACTGACTGATAGTGCCTACTGAGAAATGTAGCCCCCCTTCCCCCTCTGGTCCTGCCAGTGATGCCAGGTAAACTTTGTGGTAAAGACTGAGATTGTGTTGATGTATCATGGATGTGTTGTTTGCCATTGACTTTGACTTATGGCAGTCCTTTGAATGAGAGACTTTCTAGATCCCCAGCCATGCTCAGCTCCTGTAAATTCAAGACTGTGGCTTCTTTGATGAAATCAAGCCATATATAGCTCAGTCTTCTTGTGGTAGTATTGCTCCTGAAAGGGGGTCCCACAACACCCAAACAATGCACTGGATATAATTGCTAATTGTTATACTTGTATACGTGTGTTTTGCTTCTGTTGTAATGTCTGTTCTGTATTGTTATTGTGTTATGAATCAAACTGTAAACCGCTCCAAGCCTCCGGGGAGTGGTGGTATAGAAGTTTGAAACATAAATAAATAATTGTGTATGTTTTAATCTGGTTTTTATTTTTAAAATCTCTTTAGTACTTTGCATTTTGTAATTTTAAATGAATTGTTGTTCACTAACTTTTATGAAAAAGAGGGCTTTTTTGTGTCAGGAGCGACTTGAGAAACTGCAAGTCGCTTTTGGTATGAGAGAATTGGTCATCTGCAAGGACGTTACCCAAGAGACGCCCGGATGTTTTACCATTCTATGGGAGGCTTCTCTCATGTCCCCACACGAGAAGCTGGAGCTGACAGGCAGGATCTCACCCCACTCCCCATATTCGAACCACCAACCTTTCAGTCGGCAATCCTGCCCGCACAAGGGTTTAACCCATTGCGCCACCAGTGGCTCTAAAAAATAGATGAGATAGAAATAAACATTGGGAGCCTTGCACATTTGCTGGGACTGAGGACACAGGACCCCTGTGGAAGTATAAAAACAAACACATGGATAAAACAAATTGCTATATTATATTAAAGAGCAAAAAATTCTTTAGGAATTTCTAGGTCTTCCAGCATGACTGGATGGCCATTTGGAACTGCTGGTTGTCCAGCATGACTAGAGAAAGTTGACCGTAGAGCCACATCGGAGGACCTACAGACTCCTACAGAAAACATTTTAATGAAATTAGTTAATAATTAAATCCACAATTTGCAAAATTCAAAATGTGGTGGGAAGACTTATAACAATAAAAGCAGACTTTTGTTGAGGAGCCAGAATACTAGGCAGCCATAGTAGTGTGGGATTGTGTTGGCGTAGTGGAGGATCTCTCTGAGACAATGTAAAGGAGCCAGAACTGCACAGAGAAAGGCAATGGTAAACAAATTCCAGATCCATTTAATCTGAAAATCCTAGGAAGATTAGTGTTATGAATACCACTTCAGTATCAATTATGGAAGGACTGGGTCTGGTTGATTATGCATCTGGCTGCCCACCATTTTTGCAAACCTTAATTAACTGTTACTACTAGGTCCGAACCGAATGCAATTTCTGGCAAAGAGACTTAACAGTGCGAAAAAATGGAAGGCAGCAAAAACTTGGATGTAAAAGATCGTCCGATTCCCAGACCTTGCAGTGGTTGGGTCTGATTTAAGATCCGTTATATCAGTTAAATTGTACCATGGCCCGTTGTCACTGGGGACAACACACTCATCTTGTTCAAACCATTTATCATTCTTCCTAAGCAACAGAATATTGTTATTTAACCTCTGCCAGGCTACTGAGGATTTCCAGCTTCAACTTCCAATTTCAATGCTCTCTCGGTGCTAATCCCGCTCCTCCATTGGCAGAGGTGCTCACACTTTTTCAGCATGGGAGCTACTGATTAAAAAACCAAGTCCCAAAGATCACCTGCCCAGAAATGTAAAACATATAACTATTTTCTTATTTATTTATTTATATTTATTATTCATTTTTATGTACCGCTCCTTCCAGCAGGCTCGGGGCAGTTTACATAAAATGAAGTTATAAAACATCAACATTTCAATTTAACAACAATATAAAACAGAGCATAATAATACATCCAACCACCCAATTTCTCCCACACTGCCATATAACCACACATATTATCAGCCAGAAAGTAAGAAAAGAGGCTGTTGAACTGCAAGGCCATTTAATACTCAGCAAAGTAAACAAAGGGGCATGCAAAAATACATCCAACCACCCCATTTCTCCCACATTTCCATATTCCCCAACATATATTTCTCAAGGAACAAAGCAAGCAGAGAAGCTTTGGAGCTAAAAGGCCATTTTTAAACATTAAAAATAAACAAAGAGACATGCCACAGAACAATCAAGCACCCACCCCAAAGTAAAAAGACCGACCTTTGAGATGCGGTAAGGAAATGACCCCAAAGCGTCCTTCTTCTCCTCCTCCGTCGTTGCTCCTATTTCCATGCCGCCAGCATGCGTGCCGCCTCCAAGAGCTCGTGAGAAGTCAGAAAGGCAGAATGGGCGCTTCTGCGCATGCGCGCGGGGCCAGCCATGCATCGCGTCATCCAGGCCCGCCCCCTTTGGTCTCCTACGACTCTGAGTGGCTGGAGAAGGACGGAGGGAGGAGGAGGAATCCAAAAGAGGGGGCCCATTCTGCCTCTTGGACTCTGGAGCTTTTGGAGGCAGCGCGCGAGCAGGGAGGAGCAACGACTTCTTTGCAGCGTGCAGGGGCGCGTGAAGAGGACCAACAGCAAAAAACCTGGTCAGGGGCCTGAAGATCACCAGGATGAGGCCCGAAGATCACCTTGGTGATCCCGATCACCATTCTGAGCACCCCTGTCCATTGGTGTGACCTTCTTCACCGATTCCACTACATTTATACAAAGCCTTCTGTGTATGTGTGTTTGCATTGTTCTGACACGGGAAGTGATGGAACAGGGAAAGAAACAGAGTGATGGGAGTGCACAGCCATTTCCTTGTCTTGAGGGGGCCCAGCTTCTGAGTTTGGGTTTAGTCCAGAGCTTTCATGTTGGTGACCATGCATCATTTTGAAACACAGTACTTTGAGTATAACACGCCACTGAATGTAACACGTGCTTTTATTTTGAAGGTGCATATTATAAAAAAAGGATTTGCCATCATATACAGTGTTCCCTCACCTATCATGCGTGTTAAGTTCCAGGACCACCCACAAAAAGTGAAAATCCGCAAAGTAGGGAGGCAGTTTCCTCCCCTACTTTCTACTCCGGTTAGTTCAGTCCATAACAGACAAGTGTTTTCCACTAGGATTGGAATGATCCATTCCGGATGAAAATTGAGGGTAGTGGTTAAGTTATTTTAAGGAATGAAGAGACAGAAGGAAGCCACACCGTGACTGTAAAAATGACTTTTTTTTTAAAAAAAAGCGTCATTTCTTTCCAAATGTTTTTTTTCTATTTGTGCCCTCAATGTTTTGGAGTATTACAAACCCCCCAACCCACTCAGGACAGTGCTTGACTTGGTCCAGAAGGAGGGGGCCACAGGAGGCGGGGTCAGCAGAAATACCAACGAACCCTCAGAAGTCGCTGAAGTTGTTTGAAGGCAGCCAGGAACACTGGCAATGCTGTCTCCCTCCATTAGCTGCCTCCCAGTGCCTGGCCAGGTCTCATTTCCCTCCCTCTCTTCCCCTCAGGGCAGGCGAGAGGACACATTTCTCCCGTCTGGGTTGAGCATGGCGACTTTGGCGGACGGGCCAGGCCTTGCTGGGCATACCTGTTTGTGCTTGATGTTGTACATTAATATTTATTTTAAAACTGCAAAACAGCAAGTCTGAGAAAAGCGAACTGCAAAGTAGCGAGGGACTACTGTATAACGTGACCAATGGTGCAGACATAGTGCGTTAGGGAGGCAGGCAGTAGGAATGAGGTCAATGGGGACGCCACACCTGCCTCATACAATTTCCAACTAACCTTGTTAATGAGGCCTTCAAAAGCATGGGGGAGGGTTTTGAAAAAGACCTCGTGACCAAGGCCAGTCGGGAACAGTGCAGGCTGAGACTTGGAGAGACAGATGGGGAGAGACCCCAAAGGCCGCTTGGGAGGCAAGATGTGTGTTTCTGAGCTCAGGCCCGGAGGGAGGTGGTGAGGGCGAAGCTTCCTGCTCCTTTGGCCAAAGAGGCCTAAGGGCCTTGCAGCCCTTGGTTGCCCGCTGGGCACTCTTCCTCCCCTTCCAGGCATCACAGAGCCTTGAACAGTCTCTTTGTCCTCGCCTCTCTGTCTGGCCTTGTGGTCCTTCTGGTCCTTTTCAGACCAGCGGGTTCATTTCCTTGGGGCTGTGTTGCAGGCCCAGTCAGAAGTGCTGGGCACACATTGGTTGGGGAGGGCCAGGAAAGGGCAGGGCAGGGATCATCCTCAGGTTGTTCTTGCGCCATAAGGACGGGGCTGCTCACCCCATCCATATACCTGGAGACAGGCAAGACATACTGCGACTGCTCCTATCCTCAGGCTGTCCTCTTGACATTATGCCAGGAGGAGGGCGAGACAGGCGGTGGCTGAGAGTGCCCCGGAGGGCTCTCAGCTGCCATGTGCTTTCCTTGAGCTGTCTCCCTGGTGTATGGATGGGGCCACTCATACCATCCTTATGCTGGAAGGAGGGCAAGGTATGCGGTACTGCTGCATAACTTCCTCCCTCATCTTTTTGGGATAAGGAAGTGGTGGGCCATCATGTCCTTATGCCAAGAGGACAAGGAAGAGGAATGGTATCATAGAATCCTAGAGTTGGAAGAGACCTTGTGGCCCATTCAGTCCAGCCCCCTTGCCAAGGAGCAGGAGGGCCTAAGGTAAGCACCCAGTGGAGCTGCATCTGGCCCTGGGCCTTAGTTTCCCCAAGCCTAGTTTGTAGGTGTGATTCTCACCTGCTGGTGAATATAATGCATGCTTCAATCTTGGCAGTGATGAGCATTAGACTTGAGTAAATATGGGGTGATTTTTATATGGTAGCTTTACTAGCCAACCTGGCATAGGCCAACTTCAGCTTTCCAGATGTTTTGGACTTCCAACTACCAGCTGTTAGGAATTGGGTCCAAGTTGGCTCATGCCTGGGTTAAACCAACCCTTTATAAGAGATAGGGCCACATATGATTTACACGGTGAGTGGGGCACTGTGCATACAATGGACATAGTCCATTCATATTTTTGGAAAAATTTGGAAGCTTTTCTGTGTCAGGAGCAAGTTGAGAAACTGCTTCTGGTGTGAGAGAAATGGGCCGCCTGCAAGGAGGCTGCCCAATTTGGGGGGGGGGGGCTGTTTCCCCATCCTTTGGGAGGCTTTGTAAGACAATAACACACACATCCCAAGACGTGCAGCAGCCCAGGCGAGGCGGATGCTCCAACCTCCATTGTTCTGGGGCCACGCCCTTGCTCGCCCGGGGAGCAGCCACGCGTGCCCCCTCCCACGAGCCTCCCCCCCCAATAATAATCATAACCTCCCACTCCTCCCTCTTTACCCAGAAGTGCTTTGCTCCGCGTGTGTTTCCGCAGGGGTTTCCTGCCGGGGAAGGAAGCAAGGAAGGAAGGAAAGCAAGAAAGAGGCGGGGGAGGCTGCTGGAGACTCCAAGGGGCGCATGCTCTGCTTGCCTTCCTTCCTCCCCCTCCCTCCCTCCCAGGGCTGGCTTTGTCTGTGCCTCGCGTCTTTGGGGACCAGAGGGAGAGAGGAGTAGGAGGGAGAAAGGGGGGCCGGCGAGGAAGGCGGCGCTTGGGGGGTTGGTTGTCCGCGTGCGCCGGGGGCTGGAAGGGCGCGCCCGCGCAGAGGAGGAGGACCAAGCCCAGCCCCTTCTCCTCTTCCTCCTCCTCCTCTTCCTCCGGCTGAATGCGGGCTGCAGCTGCCTCTCGAGAGTGAGAGAGGGGCCGAGGAGAGGAAGAAGGGCGCTCCTCCTCCTCCTCCTCCTCCCTGGGGCGCGCCATGGCCTTAAGCACCGATTGAGACGCACACAGAGAGGGCGAGAGGAGGCAGCAACTTGGGGGAAGCTCAACCCAAAAGAGGGGTCCTCCCTCCCCTTCCTCCCAACGCACCCAGGCTTGCCCCTCTTTTGCATAGGTCCTCCGTCCCTCCTCCTCCTCCCCTTCCTCCTCCCTTCCCCTTCCCTCCGCCTCCATCCCTCCAATGGAGAAGAAGAGTTGGATCCCGGAGTGAAGAAAGCCAGAGCAGAACAAGGAAGGCAGGAGGAGATAGATCCACGTCTAGGAGAGGGTTTTGTGCGTGTGTGTCTGGAGGGGCAACGCGTTAGCCTTGGTGTTAGCCTTCCTCCCCCCCTGCAATCCCCTCTCCCCTTCCCCCCACACCGTGGTCTCTGCTCCTCTTGGCGCTGGGAAGGAATACAAGGATCCAGCACCACAACAACAACCACAACCACAGAGAGAGAGAAGAGCCACCCAAAGGGGGAAGATGGCGAACGACTCTCCTGCAAAAAGCCTGGGGGAGATCGACCTCTCCTCCTTGAGGGTGAGTGGAAGTGGTGGGCAACTGCCTGGGGCTGGGTGGTGGGGAGGGAGAAGGAGGAGAGGGCCGAGCCTCCCTCTTGGCAAGGCCACCCTCTCCCTGCTTTTCTCCCTTCCTCCTTTCCCCTCCCTCCCGCTATTCACACAAAGCAGCGGGCGACGTCTCCTGTGTGCATGCATGTGTATCCATGTAGTAGCGTGGCTTTTGTTGCCCCAGAGCTGGCTTTGGGGTTTGAGGGCGAGGGTAGACCAAGAGGGCTGCAGCCTGGTGGGGTGCATTGACTTATTTGTGTGTATTTTAGCGGGTGTGGGTCGCAGGATGAAAGGGGACAAGGTGGCCTCGCCTCTGGAGGGGCCCTTGGCTGCCCAGTTGGCCCTCCCCTTCCTTTCCCTTCCCAGATGAGTCCAGCCTTGCTTTCCTTTGTTTGCATGCATTGGCATGCCTGGGGGGAAGAAGCAGGGTGCAACAGCTGCAGGGCCAAGCAGCCTTCTCTCTCCTCCAAGGCAGGCGGGCAGGCCTTTTGGGAGACAGGGAGCCAGCCTGATAAATATAATAATCTCCTCCTTGTCTCTTTTGCCTTCTCTTTCTCCTCCTACCCCCTCCCCTTCATTGTGTAGGATCCGGCTGGGATTTTTGAGCTGGTGGAAGTGGTTGGAAATGGCACCTATGGGCAAGTCTACAAGGTTTGTGTCCACAATTTCTCGCAAAATAAAATTCAAATGTGTACCATGCCCACATTTCTCCCCCCCCCCACAAGCCCCTCCCTGCTCCGTTCCTTGATGGTGGCGGCAGGCCTTCCTGCTCCGCAGACAAAAGTTAATGGAGACAAACCTGTGTCTTTGTGTGACATCAGCACATTGAGTTAGTAGCCCCTGTTTGCAGGCATTGGCTAGCTAGGCCTTGAAAAATCAGTCTTTACATTACCGTCTGGAAACCTTTCACTTGATTTTTCTGTCTCCTCAAACAATACAGCCCTGTGAGTGCATTGGTGTTTCTGTCTTTCCGGAATGGCCCTGCCTTCCTTGAACACGGCCTAATTTCTCGCTGTTTTCCTTTGTTATGAACCCGTCAAGGTGTGGGAAGATGTGGGGTGTCTGGCGGAGTATTACCTCCGGTGTCATACGCTGTGTAGATGCAAAGGGGTGGGGTTGGAAATGGGCAAAAAGAGCAGGGAAGGTTTATTGTTAGTCTGGAGAGACAAAAAATGAAAAATGAAATCCGTAGAATAACCTGCTTGACAAGTAGGTAATTTGGGAGGTGTAGGGGGAGAAAGGGATGCCGAGGAGCAGGGAAAGGAAGATGCTGAGAAAGATGTTGCTCTTTTATGTGGTTGAATGCGAATGAAGACACCCCTCCCCCCCCCCCCCGCTGTGTGTTATGTAAAGGAAACAGATATTGGGATTTCATGGCCCTGTAATGTTTAGTCAGCCACATGACTAAGTTTTCCATCATGCCTTTTATATGAGTGGAATATAAAAGGCAAGCCTGGGGAAGTTTCATGTAGATAAAGGTCTAAAAGCAGTATGACAAGGTAACAAAGTGCATTTGTTGTGGTGTATGTACTCATTCTTAGTAAGCCTACTTTTATGTTTCTTAGGGCTTTTTCTTATATGTGGATTTCCCTAAATGGCCAGTTGTGGTTCTCATCTTACATATTGTTGTTCATATGCACCTTTGAGTCATTCCTGACTTATCACAAGGTTTTCTGGGGCTGAGAGAGTGTGACCTGCCCAAGGTCACCCAGTGGGTTTCCATGGCCAAATGGGAAATAAATCCCTAGTTGCGGTTCGAATCTGGGGAGGGCAGGTTGAGCTCCCTCTGTCAGCTCCAGCTCCCCATGCGGGGTCATGAGAGAAGCCTCCCACAAGGATGGTAAAACATCAAAACATCTGGGCGTTCCCTGGGCAACATTCTTGCAGACAGCTAATTCTTTCACACCAGAAGCGACTTGCAGTTTCTCAAGTCGCTCCTGACATGAAAAAAAATCACTGTTATCTAGAATCATTATCCAACACTCAATCCACACCTGCATTATGCTGGCTGTTATGTATGTAGATAGAAAAACTGGAGTGATGATGGAGTACATCATTGTTTGTACTCCAGCATTTTCCATCCTTCTGCCTACGAGACATGGTGGATGGACAACAATGCTTGCCATCTCCTAGCTAGCTAGCTACCCAGGTTTTGCAGTCCAGTCATATAGGAAGGAGCAAAGTTAGAGGAAGTTGGTGTTAGGGAAAACTACCCTAAAATATAGCAGAGTAACCAAAAAACATAAACAGGATACCTATAGTTGACCAATCAGCTCACAGCAAGCATAGTGCCGTGTGATGTAGTTGTAAAGAATTTAGTGCCTAGGAAGGCAAAGATGCAGGATCCAATCTGAAAAATCACAAAAGGTTTGTTTACTCTAATACCCATCTCTTACAAGGTTTCAATGAGAGGGGGAAAACACCAGTCACTACATCTCTCTGACACACATGCAGAGAGAGAGAGAGACAGAGACAGAGACAGAGAGAGATCTCAAAGCACACCACTAAGATGTAAGAAACAAGTCAGATTTTTAAAAAACGCTTTCAGTAGAAAACTATCAATTTTAAACAGCCAATCAGAATGAGAGCAGAAACAGAGAGGAGAGAAGAAATCAGATACATACATGAGACATGGGGGAAGGGAAAGCAGTCTATACTAAACTAACTGTTCCTCATTGAGGACTTGAAACTTGGGCAGTGTGGGGTTGAATTCCAACAACTGGCACAGAATCTGTTTTTATGTGGACCTGCCTTAAGGTGAAATCTTCATTTTGACCCTTAATCTTTCTTTTGTTGGAACAACAATGTGCATGTTGCATTAGGGGAAACATGGCCTTGTGTGAGCCTCGGTGACCTGAAGGGGCTTTAGTTTTTCTGTAAATAAAAGGATCTGGATACCACAATGACTCAGCATCTGTCTGAATTAGAGATCTGATTTATAGGTGACCTTTTGTTACCTGTCTGATGTCAGCTTTATATTTTTTTTCCTGGAATATCTGTCTGTGAGGCTTGCATCACCTGGGGTGTGTCCCCCTTCCTGTCTCCCCACTTCCAGGGAGGTCAATTGCAACAATGTATAGCCCATGTTAAATCTAATCTATTCAGAATATAAATCAGTAAATCATAATATAAATTATTTTCTGAATTGACAGTCTGATTACACATTTACTACAATATTGTGAATACAGTAATTTTCTGTTTAATAAAAGCAACAGGCAATGTCTGTTTTCGCTTCATATACACAGAATATGATATCTTCATGTAAACAGAGTATTTGTTGTTGCCATCCTGTCAGTATATACAGATAACATGCTATCAGTATATACAACTATGTAAAAGGAGGCATTTATTCCCTGGGATGTCTCAGATGTAGACAGTTTTGTTTTGGTAACACAGGATCAAAGCGTCACAAACTGTGTTTACCCTTTTTCCACCAAAGCTGCCCTGTGTGCCTTCGTTTATGGCCTGGCACAAGCTGCAAAGGTACGTAGGTAGATGGGTAGGTTTGCAAGCAGGGAGTTCACTGTTGAACCTGTCATGTACATTGATGGTACTATACTATATCAACAAATATTGACAACGGCAACAACAGAGTGTGTTTACAAGTCACTTTTTTGTTTTTTTGTTGTTGGAGGAAATAGAGATGCCACACTGACAAACACAGGGAGGGTAACCAGCACAAGAATGAAATCACAGATCACTTTGGATGTTCTATCAATCTCATACTCAAACAACAGAAGACCTTGTATTGTGTTCTTTGAAACAAAAATTGAGTTTAAACATAAAGTCTGTTTGGGTTACTTCGTGATTCAAGGGAAACAAATAGTTAAAAGTTTGGCTGAAGTTTCAGGGAGTAAAGTTGCTGTTTGGGAGAAGAGGAAATGTGTTGTCTAGAAAGCAGGACATTGTTCACAATGTGAAGAGAGGAGTCCCTCCTTAGGCATTTAAGGCCAACTGATTTCCAGCTAAATGGCATGTAGAGACTTGTCCACCAGTATACATTCTCTTATCACAGAACAAGGGGCTGAATGTTCTGCTATGTGTGTTTTCCTGTGTTTATATTGTGTAGTCTCACTGCTCTTTTCGAGACAATAGAACAAAATAGAGGGGAAGTAGCTTCACGTGAGGCTGTCTGGTTAGTTAAACTAGAATGGTAGTACAAAATTCAGTGAGTTATTTGGAGTTACAATAAATGCATTTATTTTTAGCTTATTTCGCTTACCTTTAGCTTAAATCAGAGCTGGACAAATGTTAACTCTCAGGTGTTTTTGGCTTCAACTTCTGCCCATTGCCAATAACAAATTATTCACTTTTGATTTAGATGTTCTCATGAAATCAGATATAGTAGTCCCTCTGTGGATGGGGAAGGGGAGTTTAGGGGCGCAGGGTCCCTGTTAAAGTGTAAGAACCATTAATATAAATATGAATTGGAAACACTATTTCTGTGAGAGAACACTTTTCTAGGTGTTTGGAGGACCTGCAGAGTGACTCTATAATCAACTAAAGCTGTAAATCGACCATAGCATTTAGCTGGAGACTTACAATTGAGTAGTGAGAACATATACGTTCACCTCTGTGTAGGGCTGCAGCAAAGATGGTGGCAAATACATCAGTACACAGTTGCTGTTTTATGTAAATGATTTTTAAATATTTATTTTTAATTGCTTTCATTGTGTTGCTGTGTTGATGGGCCTGGCCTCGTGTAAGCCGCACCGAGTCCTCGTTGGGGAGATTGGGCAGGGTATAAATAAAGTTTATTATAATTATTATTATTACACTAATAATCAAATCCATTCATGCTTAACCCACAAATATTGGAGGATGACCGTAGAATCTTATTTTTTCATTGCTAATCTTGTGAGGTCAGCTGATGAATGCTAATTACAATATTCTGTGCATTATGTTAAATAAGATTCCAGTTTACAAGTGAGTCAAATGTGGACATACCTTTAGTGTGGAGTACTTTGCTATATATGTTAATTTGCTTGCGGATCAAGACAATTTGAATGAGGTGCATTTATTTGTATTGATGTAGTTAGAATTATTGGATGGAAGATCATGTCCAAGAGTTGGGTTTAGGTAATCTCTTGGCTTCTATCTGTGTTGTATATGTTTTTTTTTAAAAAAGAGGTAAGATTTGGTTGCTGGGAATATTTTTTTCATCCTTTGTATATAAAATGAAACAAGTACTATCTATAGAGAGTTTGAGCATCCGTAATCCAAATTCAAAAATGTAGAGTATGTCAGGGTCTGAAACTGTTTGCACGGCTGGCTGAGACAGTGACACCTCTGATTTCTGATGGCTTAGTGTACACAGACCTTTCCATGCACATTTTTTTTAAAAAAAAATTATCTACAGGCTATGTGTATAAGATGCGCATGAATCAAATGTGAATTTTGTGCTCAGACTTCGATCCCATCTCCCAAAATATCTTATGCAAATGCAGGTACAGCAGTGTCTGCTTATCCGACATTCTGTCTTATCCAATGTTCTTATCCCATGCCCCCCTTTCCTCCAGCATTTCCCCTTCAATTAAAGGAGCGCTCCCTAACTCTCACAATTCCCAATAAGTTAAAAAGGCAAGATGAGGTGGAGGAGGAGGTAGAGGTAAGAAAGGGGGAAAAGAGGCAGGACCAAAAGCAGAAGTGTCCTCCCTCCTTCCCTCTGTGATTTCCACGCTCCTCTACCATATCCGGGCACTTCCCATGGGCCGCTCTAGCCCCAAGGTATTGCTTTGCCTTAACCCTTTGAGTCACTGTTGTTAGTATTTTGGGTGTCTAGTGTCACATCGGATGGATAACAAGAGACTCCGTACTATCCGACATTTTTGTTTATCCAACATTCTGCCAGCCTGTTTATGTCGGACAAGCGAGACTCTACTGTATTCCAAAATCAGACTTCTGGTACCAAGCCTTTTGGACAAGGGATACTCTAGTATAAAATGAAACAAGTTCTGTGTATGTTTGAATTCATTCTCTCATGTTAACACTTTAATACGATAGATGAAACAAATACTCTCCAGTAATAAAATCCTTTTTTTGAAGAACATTTATAGCAGTAATGGAACCGAAAAGATTATACACACCCAATTCCCTTTCAAGTTCTAGCTCTCTTTCCCAACTCTGCTACCTTTATCTCTCATTGCTTTTCTTTTCTCCTGGACTTTTCACAATCCCAGGCCCTTTTTAAAGGCTGCAGATTTTGCTGCTGCTTATGTCCATTCCCAGGTTTTTGCGGTTTGGAGAGACATCAGATGATCCATATCATGTGTGAAGCTGTTTGAAAGTTCCTGAGCATCCCTTGCTCTATGGTAGCTTTGCGGATTGTTTATTTGACAAGAAGCCATTGCCATTCTCTACTGCCAGTAGGCCGTTCCCTCTTTAATGCCACCACAATGCAATTTTCTTGTGGGTTAATAAAAAAGGAAAACAAAATCCTCTTTTGCTGTAGTTGTATGCCTCTAGCAGTTTAATACTGGGAGGCTTGATGCAATAGCAGTGGAACTTGCTTTGCGGTTTGCTATGATGCATGTCAATTTACATCTCTGCTCTCAGGAGACATGTTGTTGCTGCTGTAATCTGGGCAACTTATGTTTCTGGTAATAAACATATAGTCTGGGCTAAAGTGTTGGTTGGTTTCTGGTCTCATGTTAGGACAGTGACATCAGTGAATTGAAGAAAGTATATTATTGGTCTCAAGCACAGATATTGGAATTGAGCCCCACAAAGAAAAATGTTTTGGCCCCAAACTAGCCAAAATGAATGCTTCTCACATGCATTCCAAGACCCCAAGCACATACTAATGATTAGGAAATAATTGGCATATTCAGTTTGAGCTGGAACAGGAAATGCACCATTAGGGTAGGGATGACTCTCCTAGTTCTCATAACTGCAGCTTTCTCGAAGCCTTGTGAGAGTTAATTCACAGTGAAGGCTTCTTTTGTTTGATTCATATTTCAGCCTTTCAAAGCTACATGTAAATTATGCATATTGTCTAAGTTCTGGCCTGTAAAAGAAAATGATGTAATGGGGGATGGCTTACAGGCTGATGTGAAAATAATCTGAAGCTTGAGACAGTATTTCTTTCAGTAAGAGCACTCTATTGTTACCT
Organism: Anolis apletophallus; assembly: GCA_030556195.1. NCBI lineage: Eukaryota > Metazoa > Chordata > Lepidosauria > Squamata > Anolidae > Anolis > Anolis apletophallus. The sequence goes on from JARBWK010000004.1 coordinate 81,650,323, forward strand.
TGGTGAGAAGGCGTAAGGAAGGCTTGGACGACCAGTATCTTTTATATCTTCCTAGCAAACAAAGATGATTACTTATTTATTCCTTTATTTAGTAAAATAAGAGAGTAATTTATTCTTATCAGCACAAAGACAAACTGTGCCAGTATTGGTGAGGTCACTTGTTCTTGGGAACTAGGCCAGACCAGTTTCTCCAAATATGAAGTGCTTTTATTCTTTCTTTAGAAATGTTTGCGTGTAGAGCTTTGATTGTTTGTAAAAAAGTAAGTCTGTGCAATTTACACGTGTTTCGAGATGACACTATATCTGTTACATGACTGAGAGCAGTTTGTTTGTAATCTTTCTGTTAATACATCTTGAATTAATGTGAATGAAATTAAGAAAAGCTTGATATCACTTCTTTCTTTTAAAAAAAGTTATAAAGAAACTCTCATTGTAGTACTTGTTCACCTCTGCAGTTTAACTATCCCAGTCCTCCTCCATTGGGCTTCGTTTAGAAGGTTGACTGTGGTCTCTTATTTGTCTTCAAATTGACTGACATACAGCGATCCTGTCATAGGGTTCTTTTGGCACGATTTCTTCAGACAGGGTTTGCTGTTGCTTTCCTTTATGTCTGAGGGAATGTGATGTGCCCATGTCCACCTAATGCGCTTCTAAAACTGTGCTGAGACTTGAACCCTGGATTCCTAGACTGACACTAGAACCCTCTTCTATAGTGGTGCTTTTTCAGGCCATGGGGCCTTCTGATGTAGGCAGTGGTTCCTCACCTTTGGGCCTCCAGGTGTTTTGGATGTCCACGCTCACAGTTCCTAACAGCTGGTCAACTGGCTGGGATTTCTGGGAGTTGAAGTCCAAAACACATGGAAGCCCAAAGATTGGAACCACTGGATTTAGGAGATGGAGGGAAGAATTCACTGTTGAGTTTTCAAAGCTAAGTCACAAAAGATATATTGGGTTAAATTTCATGCTATGCTAAGCATAGCAAGACAGCACGGGGAAGCATAAACACTGAGGATAGACATGGCTACACAGAATTTTCAGAAGCTTGTAAAAGATAAAATGTATTCCCCATGAGAAGCCACATATAATTATCATGGCATAGCATTATGGTTCCACTACCAGGGCCTAACCAGTCTTTATCTTAAAGTTGCTTTTTAAACATTGAAGGATGGAACAACATTGAGAGATGTAGTGTGTGTAATATAAATTACGTTTCTGTTGTGTTTTCACAGATGTATTTTATTGTGTTTATTGCTTTTATTGTGTTTATTTTTCTATGTTGTTGATATTTTGTGATGTGTTGTTCACGCATGGCCCCATGTAAGCCGCACTGAGTCCCCACCGGGGAGATGGATGCGGGTTAGAAATAAAGTATTATTATTATTATTATTATTTTGGATTGTAAATTGGTCGGAGGTGTGATTTTGATTTATTATTAATATTCCAGTTACATAAATAATTTGGGAAGCATCTTAAATCTAACAGCAACATGAACGTGCCACAACAATGGTAGCGGCACAGCAAGTTAGACTGAAATTAAATTCAGCCTAAGAGAATAAAATATGGTTTAAGCACATGCTGGAAACTTGCTGTGCAGGTGTCAATTAGATATTCTTGAGGTCCTTGTCACAGAGCTGTGGCAAAACCTCAAAAGAAATTTCTAATCACCTGTCATTTTTCTTCTCACCTGTAAATACAGATGAGGTAGAACCTGAGGATGACTTCCAATTTTCAAGCATTGGATTGTGGATGTCCCTATACGTAGGATCAATTCCAGTTGATTTCATAAAATAAGCCAAACCCAGTGTATCTTTAATAAAGTGTTACAGTGCTGAGTGAAACTAGAGGCTGGATTTATGACGGATTTGGCTTTTTATTACACTATGTGACATTATTTTTTTCCCTGGGTTATAAATGTAATTTCCTAATCGGTTCTATCATAAAAACACGGAAAAGGTTTATTAAACTACAAATACTTTGTTTTTGTGGGACATCCTACAGCACATTTTGCTATAGTTTTTCAGTGAATATCTCATTGAGTCTCAACTAATACAACATAGTTTGTGGCAGCTACAAAAATGAAGTTTCTAGTATAACAACTACTTTCAAAGTCAGTACCTCACATTTAAACAGGAATAACACTTTCAAACCAGGAACATTTTTTTCAAATTTTGTTACATAGTGTTATCTGCCAAGAAAACAGCAGGTCCGCAGACATACATTTTGGACATAAATTTTACCACTTGCGTTGTGAATTGGTTGGATCTGAAAACTTAGACATGGTAGACAAGTAGTGATGAGTGAGACACCCATTGTGCACATATGGTTTGATTGCAGATGAAACATACCTCACGTTGGAGATCCATATGTTGCCAAGAATTGTGATGAATTTGGAAGAAGAAAATGCACTTGCAACCATTTGCATACAAAGAACCATGGCCAAAAAACCATGCAAGCGCATTGAATGTTGTTTCAGTAATACACAAAGAGCTTTGAAAACCATAGAATTATACTGTGGAGGATCTAACAATGCCTATAGAAGTATTTTCTCTAGACTTCTGTTATGGTTCTTTGGCCAGCTTCCATCAGAAGGTGACAGAATAACTCTGAGACCTAGAGAGAATACTTCTATAGGCATCTCTCCGTCCTCCAATCCACTTCTTTGATTGGAAGCCCAAGACATAGTTCATTTCAAGTAAAAAAAAGGAGAACTCTGGATCATTTGTGAAAATTGAATTACGTGAAGGGTCTGGGAAAGGTTCCCTTGAGTAATACACGGGCCCATGGTATTTGCAAAATGTTCACAACTATAATGTATACAATTCTAAAACACATAACAAATAAGCATATAAAATGTATACAGGTTTAAAATATATACAATAAACTTTATAGATTTCTTTCAGGGAGGGAGAAGTCACAAACCAAATCAAGGCAAACATGTAACAATAATACAAGTGAGAAAGTACTCTTCCTATGCAGATGATCACAAGAGCATGCTTTTAAGCCTTTGAATGAAACAGATTAGGAAGAATGCTTTTCTGGATGTTGTTGGCAGTAGTCAATAGTCAGTGGACGGAGGTGATGGTAGTAGTAATCCAATCACCCCAGGATCATGGTTTTTCTTCTGTGGCCTGCAGAATGCTGTTTGATGGTATGGATTCAGTAACGTCGTTGCCCCAATCATCATTTTCTACTCGGGGTTTTATAGTTTTTAAAAAAAAAAAAACCCGATCTGTGGTGTATACAACCAAACATTGTAACCATACAAATCATATGTAGTATTTTCAGTTTGAACCGGCAGGACACCATAAAATGTTTTATGGAGCAATTTTATCTCATCACCTTCAGTATAGGGTATATTTGTGGACTTGGGAAGCTGGTGTTAAGTCTTTGCTATCAGTTTACCTCTGGTTTAGAGTAGATTTATCATCTGCCATCTATAAGAGATTTTAAAAATAAAATCTGTTTTAAATGTAGAAAAATAATAAATGTGTTTTTGATGATGATTTGGTAAGAGGGCATAGCTGTAGAAGGTTGCAGCATAGATATAAGATGGCAATGTATGATTGCAAACATTGACACATGACAAAGCTTTATCAGCTAGGCCTACAGAGCAAGCTTGGACCCTAATTCTTCCCATACTCAGCAGAACAGTGTGAACATGGATTAGGTTTTTATGAAGTGACTAATACACAATTATGTACAAGAAAGAGTGGACATCTTGGTTGGACAAATGATAAAAGTGAAAGACATTACCATGTAAGATACATGTCTTAAGAAAACCATGAGAAATAAAATTTCTGAAGGATTGAACATGATGCCATTTAGAATTAAACAAAAAGCTTTCTTTTTGTGAAATCTTTGTTTTTCTATTACAGCAATGATGCATATCAATCAACAATGAAGATACACCTCCCCATATTATATGATATCTAATCAATATCCATTTTAAATGTAGTAAAACATTGTTCCATTCACAATGCATATAACGGTAATTGTTCCACAAATATAGTGGTGAGTTGTGAATTACATTTAATCACAGAGACTCAGGCATTGCAGATAAGGCCCATGTTATCTGAGCAACCAGTGTACAATTAGCACAATCCACAATTTCATGAGTTTTGAAAATAAAACAGCAACATAATGCATATTGTTGCTATAGATTTCAGTCACTGCCACAGAGATGTCCCATTTTGTGGTGTCTGCAGCAGTTTGGTGCTTTTCAGTTTTGAGGTCCTCTCTTCCAAATTCCCAGGCAAACAGGCTACTGTGTTGTTGAAGGCTTTCATGGCCGGAATCACTGAGTTGCTGTGAGTTTTCCAGGCTGTATGGCCATGTTCTAGAAGCATTCTCTCCTGGTGTTTCGCCCACATCTATGCCAGGCATTCTCAGAGGTTTCCAACAGACCTCACAATATGTGTGTGTGTACACCAACCAGACAGTGAGAGAGGTTTTGTGTGGGGTTTTTTTTGGTGTGAATTTCCTGGTTAGTGGTCCACTGGTGAAAGAGCTGCCCTGTTTCTTTTTATGTTGAAAACAGGAAATGGTGGATTTGATATTGATTATGGTTAGCAAACCAACATTAAATCACAACTCTGTTTCTATGATAGGAAATTGATATTTAAAGTCTATTTCCTCATTCTGGTACCCATGGGCTCTTTCATCCCACACTGTTGTAACACTGCATTTCCATATTAACTGCCAAGGTGATATTCTCTGGGATTTGCAGTTCAGTGAGAACTCTATTGCCTCATGAAACAGAAGTAGAATAATCCTGTTATAACTCAATAGTGTCCAAGGGCATCCAGATTTGTGGGGGACCAAATCAGCTAGAGGTGACTGGTAGGACTGGTAGTGATGAAATCAGGACTGAGATGGCCAGATAGTTTTCTGAGTAATGTGATTCTGTGGCTCATAGTCTTATCTATGAAGCAGGGAAACTCCCAAATGAAATACTGAAAAGCCAGTAGTATTGAGGTAATACATAAGAATGATATTTTTATTTCATAGTTATTATATTGGCTTTTTGGGGGGGGGGGACAGATAGTAGCAACATTTTGCATACAAAAGGTCCCAGGTTTAATACTTAGCATGTCCAAGTTGGATTAGGAAAGATCTGTCTAAAAGTTTTGAGAGCTACTGAGCTAGGTAGACCAATGATCTGATTTGGTATAAGGTCTCTGTTCTCCTGTGGACAAATCAGTTTATAGCCTGGGGCAATACTGGCCGAAGATCAGATACTCATGGGTCCTCTGACTGGCACAGAAGTATTATGGGATGTATTGCCTCTGGAAGCATTTCAAGCTCTTGTCTCATGTGAACTTTAGGAAATTAATCCAGACATTTCTTCCTCCCCAAAACAGTATAGATCTCATCATATCCAGCCAACCTTTGAAGGTCAGGAGGTTGGGGAAGGCTGTTTTCCAACTGCTGTTGTTGAAGGCTTAAAAATACATTGGCTGGGAAGTTCAAGAATAACTTTTCAGTCTTAATTGAGAATAGAATAGACAAAAGAAAGTCATGACTCCACCCAGTTACAATAAAATCCACTGGCACCTAGTGATTAAACTGTAATAACACTATCCATGCAAAAAATTATTGCATAAAATAAGTTAACAGCAAAATTCCTTTTAAAACGTTTGTTTTGAACAGTATTGTGTTTGGTTTGAAGGCCGACATCACATACTTTCATTGTTTGTGTCTTAATTCGGGGGTGGCAACATGTAGTAAATAAACACAGTATGAATTTTTTTTTGCTTAGCCCGCTTACTTTTAGTATTGTTAACATATTTTAGTGATTTCAGTCAACTGATAGGAGGGTCTTAAAGCATTGATTCACTATAGTTATCTACATTGCAAAACTTTAGCTGTTTCAATCCTTCTGAATCTCTCCCGAAGCACTGAAATGTAAGACTATCTTATGACTTTGAATTCCAACCAAGAGGCAAACACTTTAAATGTTAACTATTGAACATATTTGTTATAAGGAAGACAGACCCATCACACATTCAGTATAGGATTTCTCAAGACCCAAGCTTGGAAAAGTTATTGTTTTGGACTGCCAAGACTTCTGAGTCAGGAAGACCCCCCCTCCTGCTACAAAAATAATTGTTCCAAGCTCTGTTTAAGATGCCAAGACCATGGGTGCATATATACACTATAGTTTGCAGTTCGACACCAAATTAACTGCCATGGCTCAATGCTATTGAAACTCGGGAATTGGAGTTTACAAGATTTTTAGCCTTCTTTGCCAAAGACTACTGGTGCCTTACCAAACTTCACCTTCTGAGATTATATAGTATTGAGTCATGTCAGTAACACTGGTGTCAAACAGCATTAATTCTACAGTGTAACTGTACCCCAAATTATCAACTGGTTGCAATCAAGGCAGTGAATACACCTGGAGATAAATTCTGGTTTTGAGTGAAAGGTCAGGATCTAATGCCGCAGAACTAGGACATCTCTTTTGTAAGCCTCCATGTGACCAAAAACCAGATCCAGATTTCCCAGTCCTATGAATCATGTTTTTAGGGTGCACGAGGAGAGGCATGCGAAACAGCAAGGTATAACGGAAGTACAATATTGAGGCCTTTCCATAGCTTTTGAGTTGATTGCATCAAAATTCACAACTTTACAGATTACAATTGTTTGAGTAAAAATAAGTTGCAACCATGCAGTAAATTCGTTCCTCAGTTTGGCTGTATATATTATTGAAGAAAATTTACTTCCGCCAAAAACATGCATTTGTTTAGCTTTTCTAAACCTTCTCTTCTGTTTTTACTAAATAGGCTAAAATATATGTATCTAGTTACTTCATTTATACACAGGCCTGACAGTAATTCAGCAGTATTTTATGCCTGAAATTTAAATGTAGGGATACCAATAAATAATGAAAATGCTGGCCTTTAGCTGTAAAGGGCACATTGTTGTTGTAATTTCAACAAACCCCGTGAGACGGCTGATGATGCAATCAGTGCATCTCCATAATGTATCTTCAAGAATACAAAGCTTAATTGCAGTTCTTTGTGTTATTCTAAAGACAATTGCAATGCTATACTATTTAGGAAATTTGGTGCAATGACTTAAATTGCTTGAATTGCCTTGAAATGTCTGCTTATTCATTTGCAGTGGGTGTCTTGTCTATATTTTAGGTCTTTTTATAGAATGAATGGATGCATTTTGACAATGGGGGTGTTTGCTATTTATATCTGTACTTTATTAGGAGAATAGAAAAAATCAATTATGAAATGAAAGGTTTTTAAAAATAACATTTACAGTATGGTTGAGAGAAAAAAGTCCCAGAATCCAGTGGGTGATAATGAATTTGCTTGCATTATCTTAGAACAGTGGTTCTCAACCTGTGAGTCTCCAAGTGCTTTGACTTACAACTCCCAGAAATCCCAGCCAGATTACCAGCTGTTAGGATTTCTGGGAGTTGAAGGCCAAAACATCTGGGGACCCACAGGTTGAGATCCACTGCCTTAGAGGCACAACCTAGTTACCTGTGTAATAAGTAATACGTATTAGGTGATTAACCTGCCATTGCCTGGCAAAAGGTAATTTGATTTTTCGGTGTGTCTTCATACATGTGTAAAATGCATACATGTCTACAGTGAATATTTTATTTGAAAGTAGGTTAAAATTTCATTGCACAAACATAATGATCATTCCTGGTAAATCGGAATATTTTTCTTCCTCATGTGGTCAAGTTCCTAATAAAGCTTTGAATTTTTCATCTGCATGTTTACTTTATTTAAGCTCAACACCCCACCCTCTTAAATAAATATGACAATTATTTTTGTGTACTTGCAAAATAATGGTCAAAGGTGATGTGGTTTTTTTGGGTTATTTTTTTCTTTATGCAACATTAATCTTTGAGACTTTTACATTTTTTTCCAAAATGGGTTAGATGTCGCTCAGTCATAGTGACTCAGGAGTCTATATAACTTAAACAATTGTTATTAAAATCTACAGTAGTAATGCACTGCTAAGTTCCTACAAGAATCCAAACTGTCAAGTCTACCAAATCTTTGTGAAAAGTGCTTTTTTTTTTTGTTTTTAAAAAGTATGCCTTTTGAAAAAGATTGTTCTTAGGAGTAACGTGAATCTTCAAGGATTAAAAAAGTTTTTTTTTCCAGGAGTGCCATTGAATGTGTTTTATGAAGTTACTTCTGTGATTTAATGCACAGATAGATGAAAGTATGATGTGTTCTTGGTTTGATTTCAGAGGAGAAGGCAATAGTAACCTGTTACTGTGGAGTAAACATTGTGAACTTCACCAGCAAATACAAAAGTCAACAAGGCCTGTTGGTCTATTTCCTGTTCCCATTGCTTCTTGTGCCATGTAGTATAGGTTTTATGTGTTACGAGTAGTACTGGAAAGAAGACTTTTCAGTTATAAATCCCCCACCTTCATTAACCTGAGCTCTAGCTCTTTATAGCTGATCTCTTCAGAAGGAAAGTAGTACTTTTACATCTGTATCACTTATTATATCAGCTGTTGTAGGTCACTTGTGGAATGCATGGGAAAGGGAGTAGGGCTGGCAGGGAGACTGAGATGAGGATGTTCTTTGACAGCCAAGTCATTCTGTGGCTGACCCCTTGTGCCTTTCGATGCAGGTGGGCCTTTCCCCAAGCATTTTGATTTAGTATTTAAGCTATTAGTCTTGCTTATTGTTCATACTTCACTTAGACTTCCATTCTGACTTTTCTTCAAGGAGATAAGCACTATAAATTTGCATCTTACAACAAGGTTTTTAAGTGGCCATTTATTTAGTTTATGATGGATGGGAGCCATTGTCTGTGGGTACGTAGCCCCAGGAATTACTGCAAAAGGGGTTTTTTTCAACTGTCATAACTTACATTGTATATACTTGAGTATAGGCTGACCCTAATATAAGCAGAGGCATCTAATTTTACAAAAAACCCCAAAAACCTGGGAAAACTTATTGACTTGAGTATAAGCCGAGGGTGGGAAATGCACCATCTACTGGTAAATTTCAAAATAAAAATAGATACCAATAAAATTACATTAATTGAGGCATCAGTAGGTTAAATGTTTTTGAATATTTACATAAAACTGTAATTTAAGATAAGACTGTCCAACTCTGATTAAATCATTACTCTAACCTTCTTCAATGTAAATGTGCTTATGTATACTTCCAATAATCACCATAGTTTATTTTAACTATATATTTTGGGGGAAATGCTGTGTGTATATGAATAAGGAAAAGTGGGAGAGACTGGTGCCAAGAGAGGAAGGCGCACTGTGCACTGAGCGCGGAGGAGAGGAAGGAGAGCTGGGTTGTTGCGCGGAGAGGTGAGGGTCCTGGTAGGAAGGCATGATGGGGCTGAAAGAAGTCCTTCTTTCAGCTCCACGCCTTCCCGCCAGGGCCCTCACCCAAGTATGGTTTAAAACTGTAATTGTTTATGTTTGAGTTGCAGGTTGGATCCGGTTTTGGACAGATTTCCCCTTTTTGCCAGTGGTAGCCCGATATGGTCATTTGTGTTAGAACTAGATGAATGGCCTGGGTGTGCCCATCTCTAAAACTCTCAGTTTATAAGCAGTTTTCATTTGTGTGTTTCTCAACGGAGTGAGGATTTGAAACTAGATCTCCCTCCAACCCTATTGTGCAAGTCAAATACTTGGACTACATTGACTTTTTTGATAATGGAAAATAGTACTGTTTATATCCTTTGTTCACTTAAAATGGTGCCTTAATAAATCTGTTTTTGCTCTTCAACTGCAAACTGCATCATATTCCATTTGACTTCACTGTTATTATTTGCATGTGACCCCACAGTCTTTTGATACTAGCCACATTGTCTGATACCGAGATGTATAAAAATAATAGTAACTGTGCTGAAATGCTGTTTTTGTTTTAAACACATTGGGAATATTTGAAATACAGTGTCTTATATGTTATTTTTTTAAAGTATTGATAATGCTTTTGAGTTACTGGCAAAGTGTATCTGATGCACTTTTAATAACTGCAAGGAAATGGCATGTTATAATTTAGCAATATCTTGTCCTTCAAAGCTTCTATAGTACAAAAGCCAATGATAGATGTACTTCTAAATGCAATAGCCTTTTAACACTACATATTATTGCAGCACAATTCCGTTTAAGGACCCATGGTTTCATACTGTACACCTGTGGCATATGTAACTTAGGGAGTGTTACTTCGACCTTTTCGCCAGAGGGCTTTTGCTCATGTTCTTGTAGTTGTAGTTGTGTGTTCCTTTTAAGTCATTTCCAACTTATGGTGACCCTAATCAAGGAGAATTTATCACATAAATCTTGTCAAGTTGTTTTTGTCTTTTTCTGAGGCTGAAGGACTATGACTTGTCCAAAGTCACTCACAGGCCCAGCAGGCAGCATGATATAGTAACTTTATTCTGGTTTCATAGTCCAACACTAAAGTTACTCTATCGTGCTGGCTCTCTAGGCAGTGTTAGTTATCAACCTGTGGGTCCCCAGGTGTTTTGACCTACAACTCCCAGAAATGCCAGCCAGTTCACCAGCGGTTAGGATTTCTGGGAGTTGAAGGCCAAAACATCTGGGGAACCACAGGTTGAGAACCACTGCCCTAAACAACAATGATTTTGTAGTGTGCAGCCATTGCAGTTAGTAGAGTTATAGTGTCATAACTGTGTCGAAGGTCCTTGCTGTGTTCATGTGGCCTTCTTTACATGTATGCATAAAAATATGTGTGAACCTGGGAGCTCAGATATACTTCAGCAAAAAATCAATTAAAGTAATCAATTAAAATTCATTTACAATCTTCTTTTCCATTGACATTTTGTAGAACAGTTTTAATTTTTTAAAAAACATTTTTATTTCTGAGAAATACAATTTGTTGTCACTCCAGTACAGTATATTGCCAATTTTTACTAAAACAAAATGATTTTTAAAGCACCAGGTTAATTATGGATGATAATTTAATTAATTTTATTTGTACTAATATTTAAATTCAATGACCTGTTTACTTTTTTCCCCAGTCTAGCAGCAGCGGTTTAGTACTCAATGCTTTCTAACTCTGAGCAAGCCAGTGCATTTTCCTAATTTCTTTAATGAAAACACATTCTAGCCCATGTGTTTCTGCTAGTTTTGCATGGAAGAAAATATTAGAAGGGCTTTTTGAATGGTTCCAGTACAACACAACACTCCATCTCTCAATCTATTGCAGACGTCTTAGGAATGCTTTGTGCAACAGATTAATGAAAACCTCATTTAAACATAACTAATAAGAAAAGGCATGTGGCACTCAAAAGGCATGTAAAGCAAGCGTGCTGGAGACTATGGATAATGTATGTACTCTAGTTAAATCTCCATGTGTTTAGAGAGCTAAGCTGTCTTGTGAGAGCACAGTATTTACAGGGAAAATATAATGGAATTTGTTCACTGGGCTGAACACACTACAAATGCAAGGAGGTGGAATGTTATTTTGAGCTTAATAAAACTTACACGGCAAGGAATGAAATCTTTTAATAGCGGGCTAATTTTAGTTATACATCTGATTCAACTTCTTGACTGTTCTGTGTGGCATCGTTATTAAAATATTTCTAAGGCCTTATCAGTAACTTGGTATGAATTAATACACAATAGATTTTGGATTACCATTGGCACATTTCTTCACAGTTATTTTAAATTTCACAGCTATTTTGATGCAGTTGTGAATATAAAACCTTGCTCTTTCCACACCCTCTCAACTTTTTGTTTTATGAAATGTGGATCCTGGTGCTGTATTAAAACTAAACTAGCTTGTGAATCAGATCCAAATTAGTTGCTACTTTCTGGAAGAGTAGGCCTTCTGATGTCTTGAGATAATACTTTATTTTCTCAAGGGAGTTCATCAAGTTTGTTCTAATAAACCTCTTCAACGTTCCACCAAATTTTCAAGGAAGGTGAAACATAGGTAAGATATTTTATTGCCTTGCAAAATGTTTGTCAAACCTGAGTGTTAATATCGATGTTTTACTTATAATTAATATTTTCTTTTCAACCACACAGACGTGTTGTATGACTGCTCTGTGGGCTTTGCACTGGTTGATTTTGTGCAATATTGACTGGTATTTGCATTTGAGGAGGTAGTAGGTATCACAGTTAATTGAGGCAGTTATAAAAATATTTGGTTAAAGAAGTGCTCTATAGAAGTGAAAGAAAACTTTCTGAGAATTGTTTCCCAGTCCTGTTGCAAGCAAGTATGATTGTGCTAACTTTGCACATGCAAATAGTGTGACTCAGTATTACTGTTTGGTGTGTGTATTGGTACACTAGGCCTTCAGTAATTGTGCATTCTGTATCCACAAATTCAGCTATCTACTGCTTGAAAATAGTTGTAAAACAGTTTAGAATAGTTAAAAAATTCCCAAAAACAAACCTTGTTTTTGTCCTTTTATATAAAGACCACCATTTTACTGTGCTGTAGTATATAATGGGACTTGACCCACAGATTTTGGTATTAATGAGAGACTTATAATCAAAGTTTAGCTGATGTCAAAATCCCAATGTAGTTCCATAGGGAATGTAAAATCTTTAGTTGCTGCTCTGCAAAATGTGCTTGCCTCCCTGATAGGAAGTTCATATGGTACATAGCCATAACTCCCAGGGAAAAGCCAGTCCTCTTTGACTCCTATGCTGTAAATAATGAACAACTACAACAAGCATTTTTCTGCATGCTGACTGTAGAATCCAACTGGTGGACCTACAAATACCCAGAAAAGAGTTTAAATCATTCAGAGCAATTTTATGGTCAGCTTCTGGCAGAAGTTGACCATAGGGCCATGCTGGAGGACATATAGATTTCTAGAGAGAACGTATTAATAAAATCTGTGAGTAATCAAATCCTCAAAAGTGAAACACACAGCATGTACTTTTATTTTGCTAGATATTTGCAGGGACAAATTGCTATATGGTACAATAAAGTGTCACTCTAAACGTTTATAATATAGCTCAGCTGCTGTTGTTCTTCCCGGGATATGCAGATGCAGGGCCTATATTTATTTACTGTACTTTTATACCACCCCTCTCAGCCTGAAGGTGACTCGAGGCGGTGTACACACAGCAACAATGCCACAATATAAGGAAGGGTTCATCTGGTACATTGATCCAGGGCCATTCAGAAGTGGGGAGGGACCATTTATTTCTGATAACCTTTTCTCTAAAATTACAATAACAGCAAAACAACAAAAAGGCATAGTCTCATTCCATTATCTTATAAAGGTTAGTAAATATGGACTTGTTCATGTATTTTCATAGCTTTATCCCAGGATTGTCTATTTTTCTTACTAAACAAATGGATTCTTGCTTAGGCCTCAAAATTATGGTTGCTGATCATAGCTCACGTTTACATTGTATCCAGGAAGCCTCCCCTCTTAATAGGCATTCATCTGCACCTTAATTTTAAAATGAGCCCCATCCCAGGGGGCTTGAAAGCAGCCTTGTTCCACCTTGCAAGATTTCTCGTGGAAGCTGGATAACAAGACTATACCACCGACATTTTCAAACTACATTTTTCAATACACATTTGCAAAAAAAATATTTTAATGAATTAATGATTGCTGCTTTGTTGTACTTTTGGAGCTATTATACATGTGCTAATGGCATAGTTGGAGGCTCATGCATTTTTCATCCTGAGGTATTATTGTTGATGGCCCTATGGTGGATGGCATAATCATTAGTTACCTGTCATTATAGTTATATATTCCCATCAGTTCCAGAGACAGCATGCCTCTGATGACCCATTACTGGGACTGACAATGCGTGGGAGGGTGTTGAGCCCATATTTTGCTTGGCAGCCTCCCATGAATAGCTGGGTGGCTCTTTTGTGAATACAATATTGGATTGATAGGTTTTGATTTGATACAGCAGGCATGCTGGTCTCTATTTCCAACTATATTACTGGAAATAGAAATATCTTAACATTTTAAAAAATTACAAATGGCATCATGCAGAGTCACCTACACCAGGTATTTTATTTATATTGTTTACTTTTGAAAAATACTTACTTTAAATTTAATAATGCATTTGGAGTATGTTGGATTTTGGTAGAATGAGTTTTTCCGTTAATGAAGGATTTAAGGAGAATGCACTATGTCTGTCATGCAGGTTTTAAGTAAACATTTTACATAGAATCTGTTGAGGAAAACCGAAAAAAACCATTTCCCTGTTTTGTGGACAGACCATACAATATGAGTAGTTATATGAAAGTATTAGATCTTGTCTAATCTTGGAAGTGAAGCAAGGCCATCCCAGCTAGTATTTGGATAGAAGACAGTAAACAAATAACAGATGCTTCAGGTTGTATTTCAGAGGAGGAAACCAGCAAAACCACCCGAGGTTTCCTTGCCTGAGAAAACCTATAAAGTTCATGGGGTTGCCATAAATCAGCAGGTGACTTGAAGGGACACACACACACACACACACACACACACACACCATGCACTCATAGTCTGTGTAATCTCTGGGTCTCTTTTTAAAAACTGTCAAAATAGATTTTAACATTGATAACATTTGTAGAATGTATGAAACAACCAAGAATTTTGAACTGTGGATGATACTTGAAATTGCTAAATTTATGTTTTATATGGTTGTTTTATTAATTGCTGATGTATTTTATCTGTGGGCAGTTCTTGCCATGTGTACACTGCCTTTGGGCTGAGAGGGGTGGTATAGAAATGTAGTAAATAAAATAAATAATAATAAATAAATTGACTGGGAGATTGAATCTGAATTGCAATTGAGTACCCTGTTGCTTAAACAAAATATTTTAATAGGATTTTGGATTCCATCAACATGAATCCCTTGTGACTATCTGAATCAAACTGCCCATTAGCAAACATACAGTTCTATTAAAACACTTTGAATGGAATTGCTGCTGCTTCATTTTCTGAGGCTGTGAGAATAGCATCTTTAATTGCTTATGTACACTGTACAAATGTGTAATTTATTCATCTGGATATCATTTGGGTAGAGGACATAGAATGAAGAACTTGTCTGATGAAAGAATAAGATATAAATAGTGTTGTTACTTTTTTATCACAGTAGTTGTGCTTGCATTACTTCCTCATGTGAGATTGTGTGGAATGCATCCCATTTTTCTTTGTGAAATTTAATAAATCTTTGGAATCTTCGGCTGACTTTTTGTGTTAAAGAGAACTAATTGTGGCATGCAGAAATTATTTCTGATTGCCATCAAAGGGACCTCTTTTTAACACTGAAGGATATATTTATTTTCTTTTATTGATTTCAGGCTGTCTGTATTTTAAACCTTACTTAGGTCTTCATTGATTTACTTGCAGAGTTGCATTAAAAACTCTGTCTTGTATGCTTTTATCTTGATTTTCCTCATAGTGTAATAGTTCAGGTGCATCATTATTCTTAACTGCCATGAAGTCAACTTTGACATCTAGTGACCTCCAGGTGCTTTACTTTAAAAAAAAATTAAAATTTGGATTTGACTGCTGCTCTGTGTGGCAGCTTTTGGGGGAGTTGGGGATGGAACATGGGGAGCTGAAGACAAAAACAAGGCCTTAGGCACACAGTGGCTTTGTTACTAAAATGTGTCTTAGGTCTACTGTGAATAGTTGTAAATGGCTTTAGAGAAAAGTTACAAAGCTTGGTCCAGACAAGGACAGGAGCAGCTGCTGGCCAGCCACTGTGAGGCCAAGGGTGACCTTCTCACCTGTAACCTCATTAAAGTCAGCCAGGAAAACACAGCTGGAAGCCCTCTGTCCTCTGGGTCAGCAGGTCCTGAAAATCTCACCAGGAGGCATTCTCCCTTTCACAAAAACATGGCAGACTCTTGATGGGGCAGAATTGAAGGAATTGAAACAACTGTGGAAGCGATAACCTTACAACTGCCTTCAATAGATTGTTCTGAATGATTTTAATTCGGGTAACTTGAAGGCACTTTTTGGTGTATCACTGAATCAGAAGTGTTGAAGGGTTGTTGTAACCTCTTCCAATATTATTCTTCCTGAAAGTTGCTCTATTACTCCTTTCAGTCATCAGTAGTAATATTCTGTAAAGGACATGCTGTGTTGGGTATCTTTTTAAAAAGATTACACTTGTCTGCATTTTCTCTATGAAGTGGAACATAAAGTGGCAACAGATTTGTTTCTTCTCTTAACCTTTCCAGTCATCATGAGAGATAGATCAACCAGTCAACTCCATGGCTACATTTCTTCCTCTTTGTAGACAATCAGTTCCTTTCTGCTGCTGCTGCTGCTAATAATAATAACAACAATAATAATAATAATACACACAGTCCTAAATGCTTGGGAAGTGTTCGACTTGTGATTTTGTGATAAGAAATCCAGCATATAGATCTTGTTTGCTATGTCATACTGTGTTTTGTATCAGTAAAATAATAGTAATAATAAATTATTTATTGGCTCTTCCCAGGGCTCAAGGTGAGATACAACACAGAGTTAAAATATAATATGTAAAAATATAAAATCATAAATCGATCTGTGACAGTTGCCAGTTTAGTTTGCAGAAACCGTAATGTCTATAACATTTAGACTTCGGTTTCTGTCTTCCATACTTTAACTTATTTTTCCATTTAATATGAAAGCAACTTGACACTTACCTCAAATCAAAAAGCACAAATAATTGTTTATTCAAATTATATTCTGCCCAACAAACAGGTCTTCAAAGGCCAATAAAAGGGCAAAATGTTCCAGTGCTTCCCAGACTTCAGCTAATTGGGGCTTCTGGGAGTTGAAGTTGAAAAGAACTGGAAGAGTTTGAGAACTACTGCCCTATTCATTTCGTAGCATGTCAGTTTCATTCACATTTTATTATATTCTAGAAAAAACGTTTGTGGATTATCTATCAGCTACAACGCATACAGATGGCACAGAAGCATAAAAGCTACAAAACAAATAGTCACAGCTGTCATTATGGCATAATGGAAGGCATCATAACATTTTCACATAGGCTGAGGTGAAAAGAAGACCTGTGCTCATAATGTGCAGTTCTGTGACTTTTAGGAATAAGAGTTATGGGGCACCACATCTGCCAGATGAACTGGTGAGCTAGTGGTTGATTTGCTTCTTCAGTGAGAACAGTTGCTCTGCTTCTTGGGGCATTATAAAACTATTCCTTTCACTTTGCTGCATAGGATAGTGAGTCATGGTGACTTGAAAGAAGGTTTAATTTCAGTGGACACTTCTGATAATAGCTGGACTTTTAGCTCTCCCCCTGCACTCCTTTCCAGTGCCAAAAATGCTCCAGAGGGTTTTCATGCCCTCTTAAGCAGGGTTTTTGTGCCTCACATATGTAGGACTCTGTTCTTGCACAATTGAAATCTCCATGTTGAATGCTTCCTGCTCTTAGCAGAATGAAATTAAAATCAACCTATTTCTCTCATATGAGATATGGGGGATTCTGTAGGGTTTAACTTAATGTAATTGTGTTGCATTAAGCTAAATTTGTATTTATTTGCTTTTAATTACTGTATTTCTGTATTGATATCAAGTCAATACATACTTGGTATGATATAGTTTGGGTATAGTATTAGTTTGACCTATTTTTAACAGTAACTCTAGAAACCTAAAACTAAATTTATCTGGCATTTGGCAATTCTAATGGGTGTTGGTTAACTGAGAGTCTACTGTATTAAGAAGATAACAAAAAAGAAGATTAAGAGGCCTCTTCCCCAAGATTTGAGAATCCGAAGGAAATTTAAACCAAGATGCTCTACAAGCAGCAGAAGAATACACTGCACGTTTAATAAGGGAAAAAAAGGCAGTGGAAACAACATACTGAATTATATAGACGTGATGAAGGATGATTAATCGAAAAGCCATTTAAGGATGCACCTGTAGTTTTTGAAAGTGAAGTTGAAGCTGCACTGAAGGCACTTGGGAGAAATGAATCACAGAGAACATATGGCTTATTTCTAGAACTGCTTCAGCCTATGGAGTGAAAATTTATTCTAGTTCTTACTAAAATCTGCCAACAAACAAGGGAAATAAAAGAATGCCCCACAAATTGGAAATGCTCAGTATGCAGTCTCATCCCCCGAAAGGTAGGTACCAGGGATCGTGTAATTATAGGACTGTTGCATTAATTTACCATGGAAATAAAGTGAAGCTGATGTTCAGAACTGATGTTCAGAGTTCAGCAACAAAGAGTGAAATATATGGAGTAAAAATTCCCAGATATTCAAGCTGGGTTCAAGAAAGGAAGAGCCATTAGGGATCATTTTGCAAACACACTGGACAATGAAAAACAGCAAGGAATTTCAGAAGAAACTCAACCTGTGTTTTACAGATAGTAGCAAAACCTTTGGTTGTGTAGATTATGACAAACTATGGATCACTCTTAAAAAATGAGTCTGTCACAGTACATAACCTGTACTAAGGACAAGGGCAGAATGATGAAGAAATGAAATTGTTTGGAAATGGCAAAGAAGTCATGCAAGGCTGCATCTTATCACCCTTTTAGCATATCACCCTATGTTTAAGTTCTGTATATCATGATGAGCTTCAGAGGAAAGAAGAAATTCAGAGGAAGGAGATGTGAAAATTGGAAGAAGGAACATTCTATTTGTTGATAGGCATATAACACTATATTACTAGCAGAAAATAGCAAATACTTTGAATGACTATTAAAGGAAATGAAGGAAGAAAGTACAAAGGAAGGTTTGCCATTGAACATCAAAACAAAATAATTAGCACAGATTGTTTCCATAAGTAAATGAAGAAGACATATGTCCGAACATTTCCATACTCTGTTCAGTTATTAATCAGAATGGAGACTGCAGTCAAGAAATAAGAAGAAGACTAGGACTTGGAAGAGCAGCTATGAAGGAACTAGACCAGATCTTGAAATGTCAACATAGATAATTGAATACTAAATTTAGGATTGTGCATACACATTCACTTCCATGTATGATTATGAAATTGAGACTGGGGGGGATTGAGAATCATTTTCTTTGAAATGCAGTGCTGGAGGAGAGTTCTGTGTATACAGGGGGCTGCTAAAAAGACAAATCAGTGGGTCCTAAAGCAGTGGTTCTCAATCCGTGGGTCCCCAGGTGTCTTGACCTATAACTTCCAGAAATCCCAGCTAGTTTATCATTTGTTAGGATTTCTGGGAGTTGAAGGCCAAAACATCTGGGGACCCAGCGGTTGAGAAACACTGCCCTATAGGAAATCAAGTGTGACCTCTCCCTAGAAATCAGCATGACTAAACTGAGACTGTTGTACTTTGGCCATATCATGAGAAGACATGGCTCCCTGGAAAAGAAAATAATGCTTGATAATGTGGAAGGAAGGAGGAAAAGAGGAAGACTGCATACTAGATTGATAGACTCAATCAAGAAAGCCACAGCCCTGAGTCTGTAAGGGCTGTTGATTATAGCATGACTTGGAGACCTCTCGTTCATAGGGTTGCCATAAGTTGAAGTTGACTTGACAGCTGTTAACAACAGCAGTGTGTAATGTTCCCCAGTGCTGAATTGTGTTCAGCTAGAAACACTGGCAAGGATGGAGCATATTCATCATTTTTGAGTAAATACTGTTGCCTGGAATTTGTCATTCAATTATTACCACTTTATTCAAGGCCACTGCTGATGCCATTGTTGAATCTGAGATACGCATAAACAAACATTCCCTCGCACAATAGGTATGTAGAGAAGAGGTGGCATATATAGAGAGTATGCAGGGAGTAGATCTTAACTGTAGACATATAACTGCACAACTTATCTCTTGTCCTTTTTCCCACAAGTTTGCTTTTGTAAGCCAGGGACCTTGCTGCTATCTTCATATTGCCTTTCCAGGCAATCATTATAGGGTATTTGGTGCAGTGTGTGTGTTTAAAGCTTCTGCTTATCTCATGGTTTGGAAACACATTTCTTGAGAACTATGGTTATACATATTAATATGAAGATTAATAGGAACATTCCCTTTTCATATTCTTTCGTAGTAGTTTATGCTTGTGAACATGTTGCTCGCACAGCATAATCCTTGGTGAATCGAACATATGAAAAAAACCCACCCAGAGTGTTTTGATTCTGGCTTATTTTGATTTTTTTCTTAACAACATGTCTGAGATAGCATTTAAATGTTAAGTTCTGGTTCACTGGTAATTTAAACCTTTTTCATTTGTAGTTATTTCCTATCAGTACATTCTAATCTCCCACTTCTTTCAGAACTCTTTCTGTGCTAGTGATTAAGAACACTTGCCTATTTGTCATAGACTCCTCCTGTAATACAGATTATTTGAGTATGTATTTGGTCAACGTGTACACAAATGAATATACAGTGGGCTCTTGTTATTTGCTGAGGTTTGATTTTAAGTCCCTGTGAATATCAAAATCTGTAGCTGGCCAAGTCTCATTATATATAATGACATATAAAAGAATACCCCTTATATAAAATGGAAACATCAAGATTTGGTTTTTGGAATCCTTTTTGGAAATATTATCAAGCCATAGATGTTTGAATCCATGGATGCTGTATTCATGGATATGGACTGCTGACTGTATGCAAGTGTTGCTTTCCCTCAATAGTTCTTACAGATTGACACCAGGTTAGTTGTCAAACAAAAAGCAGGCAAGTTTCTTCCAAACTAACCTGAGAATTTCCCCCACCTTTCTGCAAGGATGTCCAGGATTTCTGCAAACACATGGCCGTTACTGTTTTAGACACATTTCTCTTGAGTACAATATAGAGGGCATCATGAAAGAGCTCTCTAACTGATGGCATGTCTATGTGAGCTTTAGTCATGTTCAAAGAGATAACTTGCTGCCCACTGAAAAGTGATGGAGGTTTGCTATGGGCAACTTCTTCTTAAAGTTTGCCTTGAGGACAGTAAGGATGCTACATAGCGTTTGGGTAAGAGCAGATAAAAAAACCCCTTTATTTTGATTTTGACCAATTTTCTGTTTATTCTCAAGATAGACATTCTTTAAGGCTTTTAGATTGGCAACGGGCAGACTGGTTAAACGAAAGTACTGATACAGCCAAAGAGTGGGTGGTGGAGGAGAATAATTTTTCAGTGAATGATCTGGGTCAGTAATGACTTTCCTTGTTTCACTGCCTTGGGTAATGTGTTACATTAGGAAATGCGTGGATGAATGATTTGGTGTTGGAAATTGTACGTGCTTTCTGCCTCGTATCCATAGTATGGCTTTGGGGGTAATCTGGAATTGCTCTAGAGCTCCTATCTTGTTTTCTTTTCCCAAAGGCTCTTCTTATTGCTTTTACTGTTACCATCGCCTTATATTTTCCAAAATCCGGGGCTCATTTAGTCCTTATCCTTCTAATCCAGGAGTCCTCAGACTTTTAAATCAGAGGACCAGTTCACAGTCCCTCAGACTGTTGGGAAACTAGACTATAGTTTGAAAGAAACATGACCAAATTCCTATATACACTGTATATATCTTACTAGCGGTCCCCTGCCACGTGTTGCTGTGACCCAATCTGTGTATATATGTTTTGTGTGTGTATATATGTGTATATATCTGTGTATATGTCTGTTTGCATATATATATATATATGTGTGTGTGTGTGTGTGTGTGTGGTTTAAGCAAGCATGTAATTTCTGTTGGGCTTTTAAAGTCTCTTCTGAGTTTTTCAGTGTTTTTATGAATGATGGTCACTTGTTGGCATGATAGGTTTATTGTGTCCAAATTTGGTGTCAATTCGCCCAGTGGTTTTTGAGTAATGTTAATTAACCCCACAAACGAACATTACATTTTTACTTATATAGATTTGTAGCGCGAAAAACCATGAGATAATAATAAAATATTTAGAACGAGGAACCATTTTAACCAACATAAACTTGGGAAGTGTGGGCCATATTTTGGCTGATGAGATAATCAAGTTCATTAGGATTGTTGCTGTTTTGTGCCTTCAAGTCGTTTCATATATAGGGCGACCCGAAGTCTAAAGTTTGGGTTGGGGCTAGGTAAATTACCTTGGGGGGGTCCGTCCAGCTCGCAGACCTTAGTTAGGGGACGCCTGTTCTATTTCATGACTTTTTTTTAGCATAAAAGACTTCTGAAGGATGTTCCAGGAAAAGTTCAAATAGGGGCAAGAAGAGGACAGTTTCTTTGTTTCTTTTACACAGTGTAGTTGTCATAGTTTCTGTATTCTGCCTAGAACAAGTTTTTTAAAAAAATCCAAAAAACATATAAAATAATTTGCCATTTTGTACAAGAGAAATCATTTTGCTACACCATTGCATATAATGGGACTTAAGCATCCACAGATTTTGGTATCCATGGGAGGTCCTGGAACCCTAGTGGACGCCAAGGACCACTGTATTCAGAGAAATGGAAATTGATTGATAGGGAAGCAGCAGGAAGACAAATGTATGTGTATGATCATTTCTCGCTTCAGTGTTATGTCATCTCTCTTTAACAGTCAAGCATAGCATTTTCTAGAAAGCCTATTTTATGCCTCTTCTGTTTTTATGTGTGCATTATAGCACAGTTGAGTTTGTAAGTCTCGATCTATGATGACTTTGTTATAGTATATTATACTAGTATAACCTATTCTCCATAACCACTTTCTGCATCTACGAATTCAACCAACCATGGCTCAAAAGTCCTCAATTTTTTAAAAAAAAGCAAAAAGGGAAACTTTGCTTTTGCCATGAATACAAGATACACTATTTTATGACATCATAGTGAATAATTGGATTTGAGTATTCATGGATTTTGGTATCCCTGATATGTCCTGGAACCAAACTTGATATTTGTTATTCCCCGAGGGAAAGATATTAGAGGCAAAGATGAAGTACTTTGACAACATAATGAGAAGACAGGAAAGCTTAGAGAAGACAATGATGCTGAGGGAAAAGGAAGGAAAAAGGAAGAGTGGCCAACCAAGGGCAAGATGGATGGATGGTATCCTTGAAGTGACTGGCTTGACTGAAGGAACTGGGGGTGGCAACGGCTGACAGGGAGCTCTGACGTGGGCTGGTCCATAAGGTCACAAAGAATTGGAAGCGACTGAACAAATAACAACAGGCCTGACCTCAGTAGCTTGACAAGATTCTTAGAGGTATACTACCCCAGTTTTGAGGAGTTCTCAACTACCATTTCACACATATGCTGCTGTTGTGCGTAACATTTACCCACTGTATAGTTTCTTGGCTGAATTGCTCTTCTAACACAGTTAAAAAAGTGTATTTGTACTTTGGAAGGATGCCAGCGGTTATCTTTAGGAGTCATACACCTTTGTGCCCTGTTTCTTGCTTAGGCATACTGCTTCATCTTCCTTTAATAGGAAATGAGTGAGTGTGTAGGAGGAAGTAGAGGGCAACCATATGCTTTTGTGTACCGCTGTGAACTACTAGTTACCCAGGTGAATGAAAGTTAGTCATCTGCCCAAGATTTATTCATTTCCCTCTGGCTGTGATTATATCAGGAATGTATGCTGCAGTGACTATGCAACGGGAGTTCAGATCTTGCTGTCACATCACATCTGGTGTTGCATTAAATTGTCTTTTGGCCTTGTTTTGGCAAATTAGAAAATGATGAATCGTGTTTATGGACGGTAGTATTGAAATACATTGGGTATACCATCTCCCTGGCCCATGGTGTTCATTTAAAGAGACATCATTAAATTTTAAACACATATTTAAACAAGTCTCTACTTAGAAGGAAAGAATTGTTTAAGGATTGAGAAAATAGTCTGGGTGTGCATTTTGAAGTATTAGGAGTACTTAAAAGAGTTTTTGCGAGGCACCATCTGCTCTAAGATTCATTTTGTTAATGTGGGGACTGCATGTCTGAGAAGTGGCTTTGTGTGTTGGTCTATTGAACTTTGTTTCATTTGTTCATGTCAGTTTCTAAATATGGTTTCAACATGGTGAACCTGTGAAAGTCAAGTAAAATAAGTCTCTCTTTTTTTCCTTCTGCTCAGTTTTATGTTTTAAGTAGAGGTGGCTAACTGTAATTCTCCATGCTTGACATAGCAATCTTTTTCTTCTCCACATGCTTTCTCTTACCTTCCTTTTCCTGTAGTTTGCCCCACACCCTTTTTAACAGTTGCAACTTTACTTAGCAGTGTCTTCTTTTGTCTCCTGAAAATTAGTCATACTTAGCTTCATGGAAGCCGTGGCAACACCTTAATTTTGATGTGCTGGTGACAAGGGGTAAATATCCAAATAGTTGTCCCTCAGACCTTTATAGTCTGGGTAACATTTTCAGTTGCAAAACATATCTTAATCACTGCTGTAAATTGAACTGTGTTTGCTTTTGTCTTTTAACACAACTTTATTATTTAGGGCTGCTGAAATGAATATACAGCTCAGGGTTGAGATTGTTTAAGACGTTATTCACAGAGTATAAAAACAATGTGAAAAGTAGTTCAGCATTTCTAATTTGTTAAATTCTTCAACTATTTTAAAATATGCATCATATTTTATTGCTTTTGAGTAAAAATGGCTGTTTCCTGTTATGTTAATTAAAATTACATTTAGTAATTTTGAATATTTATTATTACTTTAGCAAAACAACACATTAGGTATATTAGATTATTATCACTTAATGTTCTTTAAATACTTATTATTTTAAGGCTATTATCATACCTGGGATGGACCAAGGATGGTCAACTGGAAAGCTAGGAGACCGTGGACAGCAGCACGTGCTCCAGGAATAACAAAACAAGCAAAGAAACAAATAAAATAGCCCCATCCCCCCCAAATGATTCTAGGCCAGGGCATTTGTTTTAACTATATGTATTTAAAGCTGAAAATCTAAATTTTTTTTAAATGGTATGTTCATTTGTTACTTTGAGAGCTATGGATTGTCAGCATTTGTCTGTTTAGAATATTAAAAAGTCAACGTCCTGAGTTTGACTCATCTAACATAGTTCCTTGCAGTGCATAGTTCCCAGACAGCTATGGATCCACTTAGATGTACATAGGTTTGGATAAAAAGATAGATCAAGACAGAATCATAGAATTGGAAGAAACGACATGGGCCATCCAGTACATCCATCCCTCTTCTGCCATATAGGAAAAGCACAATCAAACCATACCTGACAGATGTCCAACCAGCCTCTATTTAATTTTTTTTTAAAAAATCAGTAGAAAATACAATACTAGAAAATTTTTCATCCCAGACCTCAAAATATTGTTTTGAATCCTTATGTCAAACTACTGTACACTGAAATTCATCCCAGGGAGAGTTACTTAAAAAACAAAGCTTTTCAATCTATTCTTAAAAGCAGCACTTGTTTTAATCGGTGTTTGAAGGCCTTAATAAGAAAGTTTTGGCTAATTCTCTAGAAGATTTATTTATTTATTTATTATTTGCAGTATTTCTACCCCACCCTTCTCGGGAACAGGGACTCAGAGTGGCTTACAAGGCAGCAATTAGATGCCAGAAAACAACAAATAATATAAAAAGCATTAATACAAATAGAGTTAAACTACCAGTTAAACAAGCTATCAACAATCAATCTAAATTAAAATAATCTGTCTAAATCCACCAATCAATAAGTGATAAGCCATGTTCTCAAATCGGTCATCATCAGTCCAATTCCAGGTAAAGTGCTGCATTGAGTTACTGTGCAAAGGCCTGGCCCCATAATCAAGATTTTACCTTCTTCCTAAATGCCAGGAGGGATGGGGTTGATTGTATTTCGCTTGGAAGCACATTCCACAGGCAGGGAGCCACAGCCGAGAAGGCCCTGTCTCTCATCCCCGCCAGAAGATTGGCCCTACTCTCAATCTCGCCTACTTCATAAGCGCGATTGCTGGGGATGAGAGACAGGGCCTTCTCGGTGGTGGCCTCCCATCTGTGGAACACACTCCCCAGCAAAATTAGGTTGGCTCCATTTATATTTTCCTTTAGGAAGAAGCTCAAATCATGGTTTTGGGACCAGGCATTTGGGTAACAGGCTTAACAAGTAATTGCAATGATATGTGAGAACTGATGAGGGACAGGCTTTGGACTCGAACTCTGGATGCTGCACTGGATTTGGATGTGGTTATATTGCTGTTAGAAATGTTTTTAATTGAATATTTTATAACGTATCGTTTTAATTAATGTCAATTTGTGTTATATTCTCTGTTGTATGTACAGGCATCAAATTGTTGCCGGATGTAAGCTGCTCTGAGTCTCTCCTCGGTGGTTGAGAAGGACGAGATACAAATGTTTGATATATATAGAGGGGGGTGAGGGAGGGAGGGAGGAAGAAGAGACATTGATTATTTTATTAAGGGTATTTATGGCATTGACCAGAATACTGTCCTCAAATTCCATGTACCGTATTTTTCGCTCCATAAGATGCACCTGCTGATAAGACGCACCTAGATTTTAGAGGAGGAAAATAGGGAGGAAAAAAAGGGCTGCTTCGCTGGGCTCTTGCTCCTCCTCTTTCCTTCCCCCGCCCTTTGATCACTCGCAAAGGGCAGGGGGAAAGAAGGAGGAGAGGAGTGAGGCAGCGTCGCGTCAGAGCCCTCTGAGCGCGGATGCTGCCTCGCTCCTCCTCTTGCTCCTTCTTCCCCCGCCCTTTGATCACTTGAGCAAAGGGTGGGGGAAGAAAGAGTAAGAGGAGGAGCGAGGCACGCGCTCAGAGGGCTCTCAGAGGGCTCTGACGCCCTTTGATGCTGCCTCGCTCCTCCTCTTCTCTGCTCTTTCGCCCCTTTGATCACTTTTGAGCAAAGGGCGGGGGGAAAGAAGAGGAGGAGGAGGCAGGCGGCCGCGTCAGAGCCCTCTGACGCGACGCTGCCTCGCTCCTCCTCTTTCTTCCCCCGCCCCTTTGATCACTCGAGCAAAGGGCGGGGGGGGGAGAGGAGGAGGCAGCTGATCAGAGCCCTCTGACGCGAAGCCTCCTCGCCCTCCTTCTTCCCCCGCGCCCTTTGATCACTTGAGCAAGAAGGAAGAAGAAGAGTAAGAGGAGGAGCGAGGCAGCGTCGCTCAGAGGGCTCTGACGCGATGCTGCGTTCCTCCTCTTACTCCTTTCCCCCGCCCTTTGATCACTTGAGCAAAGGGCGGAAAGAAGCAAGAGGAGGCGAGGCAGCGTCGTCAGAGGGCTCTGACGCGACGCTGCCTCGCTCCTCCTCTTACTCCTTCTTCCCCCGCCCTTTGATCACTCGAGCAAAGGGCGGGGGGAGAAGGAGTAAGAGGAGGAGGCAGGCAGCGCCGCGTCAGAGCCCTCTGACGCGACGCTGCTTCGCGCCTCCTCTTGCTCCTTCTTCCCCCCTGCCCTTAGATCACTTGAGCAAAGGGCGGGGGGGAAAGAAGGAGCAAGAGGAGGAGCGAAGCAGCGTCGCGTCAGAGGGCTCTGACGCGACGCTGCCTCGCTCCTCCTCTTGCTCCTACTTTCCCCCCCTTTTGCGAGTGATCAAAGGGCTGGGGGAAGGAAAAGGAGCAAGAGACGGAGCGAGGACACTTTTGGTGAGTATATCGCCGCCGCCCCCTCTGCTCCAGCGCCCCCCCCCCCCCCCGCCTGCATCTTCGCTCCATAAGACGCGGCTGATTTTTCATCCTACTTTGGGAGGAAAAAAACTGCGTCTTATGGTGCGAAAAATACGGTATTTTAAATAATGACTTTTATAGGCCTCACCTACACTGCATTGCATGGTCAGTATA
This sequence comes from Anolis apletophallus, assembly GCA_030556195.1. Lineage (NCBI taxonomy): Eukaryota > Metazoa > Chordata > Lepidosauria > Squamata > Anolidae > Anolis > Anolis apletophallus. Next base: position 81,677,889 of record JARBWK010000004.1, read on the forward strand.
GAGTCATATAATGCCGTTTAATTACGTTGCATTGAATTTTATGGGTCTATACTGACAATATAATGCAATTTGAAACTGCATTTTATGGCAGTTTATAGATGGGATCTTAGTCAAATGAAAATGGCTGCAAACAGGAGCAACCAGAGAATGGTTACTGTCATTTATGAAGGTACAAAAAACTAGTTCAGTAGAATCAGGGAATTAGTTTAGTTGTTCTGTACTCTGTAACAATGTTGTTTAAAACTTCCTGCTTGTTCTGTGTAACTTGTGTGAAAGTTTGGGGGAGGTGCTGTTTCTATCTGTTCTTTTTTTAAAAATAATTTGTTTTATGTCACTGATAATGTCAGGATACTTGGTTTGGCTGCTATCTTGTTTTGTATTCCCTTGGCAAGCCACTGTGAGAAAATATTTAAGGTCTGGATTTACAATTAATTCCTGCCCAGGCTGGAATTGTTTATGTAAGCTTGTAGTTGATGTAGTCATGAGCTAGTCCTGTTGATTGGATAAACACCCATTTTATTTTGGTTTTCTACCCTTGCACATTGTTGTTTGTGTTGGGCAGATTTACATGGTTATTGAAATCCTGGCAATCAAGGTCATAGCGAATTTAGGCAGTGCCTGGTAGAAACTTTTCACAGACCAGTATTGATATTATAGGATTTTATGTTGGTTTTCATTTGGAATATCCTTTTCTGATCAGCAGCTTGGATGAAACTTAGTGTTTTTGTTTATTTTTATCGTTTATTTAATTTATTTTTTATTCATTTTAATATGTTCCTTTAAAACGGAAGTCTCCTTGGAGGAGAAGTCAAACTTTTAGAAAGTCTGACGCCAAGACATTTCATAGCACTTTTGGAAAGTCATCCCTAAATTTATGTGATTTTATTATAACTATGAAATGCATAATCATTCATAATTGTCACCTTGCTTTTGCTATTTCTGTATTGTTTATACATAATCCAAAACACCAGTCAAACAGGCAAATTAACAATCAGAGTTTGGAAATTAATTCAGTTTATTCCTTGTTACGGTATAGATAACATGTTCCTGTTAGTCATTACAGTTTTGAATTTTTTTTAATGAGTTGCTTGTTATTGTTGTGATACTTTCCACTATTAAACCCTTAGGATTAATAAGAGAGAGATATAAATTTGAAAGCTTCTCAGAGTACTTTTAAAAATGTCCTTAAAAATAACTTTTGAAAAATGATGAACTCTAAAGGTTACTAATTACTTGCATTACTTATGAATCATTACTTCCACTCTTTGTTAACAGAATGACACAGTGGGTAGCGTTTAAACACAGGATGTTGCCTTATGTTACATCACACCATCAGTGTGTGGAGCACAGTGTTGGACATGCAGGAGTCAAGGCAAAGGTTTTCCAGCCCTACCTTGAGATGCTTGGGGACTGCATGTATGCATGTACGCTTGAATAAATAAATATGCCGAACATGTGCTCCAGTTAACTATAGAGCTAAATGACTGATATGCTCTTGTCCAGAATCCCAAGTCACAATTCACAGCCGTTGTATTGTGAAATATCACTATTAGTTGCTGATAGGATCCTGGTCAGAATGGATGTTGAATGGATAGCAAAGCATAACAGCTCAATTTTTTTTCTTCTATGAAGAGATATGAATTGGACAGATTTTGGTGTAGGCATGAGTGGGAGAGCTTTTCAGTGTAGAAGGCAGCAGAGGGAAATGCTGGCATTAGGTGGTGATTGCATAGCGTCTTAAATTTCCATTTGTTAAACCTGAGGCATCTTCGTTTTGTTTTAAAAACTTAACGATAATGAGTCTATTGCAACCTCATTAGTGACAAAAAGGTCACAATAAGACAAACTATATATGCGTAACTTGGAAGCTTTTATTTTACTTATTTTAAAAAGCTGCAAAGACCATTTTAAAATGTCAGATGCCCCCTAATTTGAACATTTTGGAGGAAGAGCTAATGTTCAGTGGCAGTGCATATGCTTTGCATGCTAAAGGTCCCTTTACCAGATAGCAGATGGACAAGAGGGACAAGGCCCCTGTTTGAAATGTGAAACTCTGCCAGCCAGAGTTGTCAACAGTAAATCAGATAGTGATCTATATAAAACATCTTCCTTTGTTCTTATTTAGAACAATGTGTATTAAAACAACCACTGTATCTAATTTTAGCGTTATTACTAAACTTAGAATCAGTATATTTTTGATTAGTAGACAAGAGTTGGAAAATTTAATCTATAACTTCCAGAATCTCTCCCATTGCCATTAGCTATGCTAGCTGTTTGTTTCTGGTTGTTTTTCACCAGGTGCTGGGAGCAAACAATGTCACAATATGTTTTGCTCGTGAGCTCTCAGGAGACATATATTTAACTGATGTCAGAAAGAGAATGCTGGACAAGATGAGTCTTAGTCTTATCCAGTGGAACACTATTTTTAACATGAGGGAAAAGATTACCACATTTCTGCCAGCTGTTACAAGAGTTCTAGATACGGAAATTGGCAATGGCTACAGCATTTCTTCAGCTAGTTTGCTGCATCTGGAAAATAACATTTTCCACCATCCCTTATCGCAATGTTACGTGTACTCAATTGGACTGTGTAAAATGCATAACTGGTCTTGATTACCCCTTGGAATGTGTGGAAATGGAGCATTTCTACCTCCTGCTTGTAGCCCTTTTCCAATAGTAAAAAAATACATTATTTATTTTCTATTCAATGGATGCAAAAAGGGGGAAGGTAGTGAAAACTCCCACATCCCGCCCCATAATCCTGCTATGATCTTTGTACAGATAGTCTTCTGTTGCATTGGCTGTCTTGATTAACAACTGTGATTAATTATTTAGAGTGTTTCTGTGGAAACTCTCTTGAGTAAGAGAGGGATATTCCATGATCTATGTGGGAAGATGAATGGTTCTTTGTTCTCCATTCTTCTGAGATGTGCCACAATGGCCTCAAGGACGGGAAGACTTTCATGTTGTGATGAGTGGTGCGTTTTATTATTCTTCATTGATCTTGTAGAGCTTCATTGTTTCTCAAGGAACTGTGGCACTTTTCGGGCTACAATCCTCATCGTGTCTAAGAAGCATAGCCAGTAGGGAGAGGTTAATGCCTTGGGTGCAGGCATGTAGCTTGGGGGTGGTCTCAGGGTGGTCCACAAGAATGCCTTACTGGTACATTATTTAAACTGTTATGTTTATTCATCTCATGATCTGGTAATATATCCCCATATATTCATGGGGGTATTGTGGTAATGATACAGAAGTTTGGTAGGGTAGACCCTCTCTCACTCAGACTCAGCCCCCCCCCCCCCCCAATCAAAATCCTGGCTACGGTTCTGCTTGGGTCAATTCACAGGAGAAAGCTGAGGAAAATAAATGGCTGGGTGGATCTAAAATAAAACATGGAGGTTGGAGTTGGAAAATACCTGAATTTGTATCCATGATGTAATTTCACCAACAATATGGTGTTCACGTGTCATGGAAGCTGCCCCTCTCTTCGTAGCTTCTGGTGGCATTATACAAGCTATTGGCCAAATCATTCTGGTTTGTGTCATGTACTTCAAATTGAATATACTTTAACATTTATGCATTTACAAGCTAACAACAGCAGAAATAAGGGGTTATGTGAGAAGGGTAAAACACTTTTTGATCAGTGAAATGTTTCTGAAAAGTCTGCTTCATCGGTGTCTCTTGGCTAATAGTATCTCCTGGTACAGCTTTGGTGGGTCTTCTGTAAGTGGAAAGAGTGCAGCTTATTTTGAACTTAGCTTTGTTGAGTTTGTCAGTTTTTGTTTGCCTAGTCCATGCTAAATCGACTTTCAGTAGTCATTGCATATGTACCAAAGCATCTTTCTGTATAATTATTTTGCAATTGCCTCCTAATGTCTGATCATCACTGCAGGATCAGACGTTAGAGGTAGGCAACCTCTGGACGTCTGGGGTCACACCTTAGAAGACACTTCACACTTTTTATATGTTTATGCATTTGCCAGCATGTTTTAGTAAAAAATGCCTTATGCCGGATCTAAGACGTAATTAGGATTTTTGGAGAAGCAAAGCAGAATTGTGCCCCCAATATTGGAGGCAGGGTGGTGGGCGGCCAAGGGTGGAGTTGGGATGGAGGTCAGTTCCAGATTTAAAAGAAATGGGGAGAGGGATTGAGAGTTTCATTCAGGGTATCCTGAATTGAGCAATGGCTCACTTTACCAGGAACTCAGCTAAGGTTACCTATGGGATGTTAGTGTAAAAGTATGATATACATAACCAAGAATAATTGAACATGATGAAATTTATTTTTGTACCTTTAACTGATATGCTTGTATTAAGTATTTTAATAAAAGTGAAATAGCAACAAATACTAAAATTTTCAATCACTCAAAACATTAAGGTGTCTCGATACTTAAACAATAATAATGGTAAAACTTTTTATTTCAAAAGTTTGGCTATCTTTTTAAAAACCTGCCAATTCCCACTTCATTTTCTCATTTTTGAGCCTCATAGAAAATCCTTATCAAGAACTAGAGACATCCTTAGCCGGCAGCGGCCTTTAGGTAGATACTGATTCTCAGGATAATTAGTAGACTTTCACAAGATACTATTTTAAGCTAGTTGGAAGTGCACGAGTGATTATTATTAATCTTTTTTTTAAAAAAAAAACTTGTATAACTCTTTGTTCTCTAGTTTTAGTTACGGAGGATTGGCATCTTAACACACAGCAATGAGACTACTATGTATTAAGACGAATAAATAGCTTCTTCATTGAAACGCCTGAGGTGATAGAAAGCAATTAAGAGTAAATGAAAGCAGCAACAAGGGAAAATGTATAAAGGAAAACAGTGCTCTGTCATAACCACTGACATTTTTACTTAGCACTACAAAACTGTAAAGTTGAGTAGGATGGGGTGCTCTCAAGATGTACTTGAGTAAGAACTCCCACCATCCCCAAACATTCATCTCTTGTGATGGCTGGTGCTGAAGGACATGGGATTTCCACAGCACCTGGAGGACTGGGATGTTGATCCGTTGCACCACTAGGAAATTATCACATGCATTTAGAGGTGTCTGCATGGATTTCTTGGGGGAAATAGAAGATACTGTATAATGAACCCTTTTCTGCCTTTTTATGGAGAACATTGATGATATACATGTTTTGTGTTTGGAAACCATAAATCTGTAACATGAGAGAAAAGTCGGAAATTGATCCTTCTTTGTCTCACTCAAGAGAGTAAAAGAGATTTCCCAAGAACAGACAAGAAGGGTGTGAAAAACATGTCTTCTGTAAGTGTGTGTTGCCTCTTAATGGGAAGGAGAAGAATGCCAGATGCATGGTGTGAGAAGCTTTATTAACACTTCTGTATGTAGACATAAAGGAATGTAGTAACTATTGATTATGTCGTAGAGAGAAGTCTATAGGAAATTACAATTAAACAAGTACTTAGGTGGGGTTTAAAAGATCATGACAGCTTTTTGAGTTTCACATGGGGAGATAGAAAAATGCATGTTGATAATTTGCAAGCACATAGGTGCAGTTGTCATTGTTTATTCGTTCAGTCCCTTCCAAGTCTTTGTGACCTCATGGACCAGCCTTCAAAGTCAAGCCAGTCACTTCAAGGATACCATCCATCCATCCATCTTGTCCTTGGTCGTCCCCTCTTCCTTTTTCCTTCCATTTTCCCCAGCATCACTGTCTTCTCCAAGCTTTTCTGTCTTCTCATTATGCGGCCAAGGTACTTCATCTTGCCTTTATTTCCTGGAGTGTGGACTGGTTTGATCTTCTTGCGGTCCAAGGCACTTCTCACATACCGGTAGGTGCAGATGTCACAGATATGTTCATAATGGAGTGTCTGACAGAGAAAGAATAAAAAAAATAGTTGCTGTTGCTTTTGTGATGCTCAAACTCTTTACTTTGATTGGGATTTTGTCTTTTTACAGTTTAGAACCTGATTCTGTAATTATAAGGTGGTTAATTATTTCAGCAAAAATAGAGCATTACTGTAGCTGTCCAGTTGTTACATGAAGACCTACCATTACATGATGCAAAGGCTATTTTCTGTAAAGCCTTAAAAAACTGTAGAAGCTGTGCACTCTCCCTCCAAGGGAAAAACACATCTTGTAAACATTATTAAGGCAGGATTAGGAAAGCTGTGAAAAGAGCTTTCTTCCTGATAACCTTAATTAGAAATGAGGCAGTCCTGTAACCCATTTTCAGAACACTGCTGTTTGGGACTTAAAATTTTATTTATTTATTTATTATTTATACATCTTCTTTTCAGACAGAAAGGAGCCCAGGATGATCTACAAATCATTAATTTCGCAGGCCTAAAATCTAAATAAAACATTACACAAGGAAAAGGATTGGCTGGGAGGGGTTAAGCTGTTGGCTGCCCCTCTCCTTTGAAGCCAAGCTGGAACATTGAGGGAGTGCTAGTCGCCAGCCACCGAGACAGGACTCAATGGAGTTGCATCTGACTTCTCTTTTCCTCTTCAGAGGCCACAACAGTGGAATAAGTTATGGGTATTTCTCTTCACACAGGGCAACAAGCCCTGCCTATATGTCACATACAACACTTTAAGAACACTGCTATGGGTTCTGGGTAGGAGGAAAATGAGCCTCTTTCCATACAAAGGGACTTCAAGCTAAGATGTACCAATTCTTAGGCATTCTCATTGTTGTACATATTCACTGCTGTCTATTGGCAATAGGAAAGGGAGTAAAAGCCTGTGTTTAGAAAAACAATTAAATGCCCCTTTCTTACAGGAAGACAGCTTGATGTGTTATAATTCCAATTCAACATTTTCTTATTTCTTCAAATCACGGGGGTGAAGTGGGGGTCGTGAGCAATCATTTTTTATATGATGTAATTATGGAGTTAGAAAGTCTGCATGTTGGATTAGCAAAACCTGTCTCTGTGATTAAACTAAGGAAAAACCAAGATACACCCTGTATCTATTCTAATGTAGGGCCTTTCCTAAAAATCAACATCTGGGAAGAATAATGTGTCAGGCAATCTTTAGATAGTTATTTATAGGAGCTGTGGTTGAACAACATCTGGAGGGTCAGTTTTCCCTCCCAATCCTGGACTAAATTAGCAACAGGATCATTAAAAATACCAGAGGGTTACTTCTGAGATGATTCTGAAGTTTCTGTTAATGTGGTCATTCAAATCCTATACACTTTGAGAATTGCTGAAAACTAGAAAAAAAATTGGGCACTTATTTTTGACCTGAAAACTTGGGTACATTTCAGGTCAGTTCAAAATTACTAACCCATCAGATCATTGAATTAATAGTCAAATGTAATTAAGACATTGTGCTTTGGCTGTGCTAATATATATCTTTTAGCATGGGTATTTCAATGCATAATGAAATTGGTCACTAGATATGTTGAATGTTATATACTGATATTCAAAATCCCAAAAACATAATTGCAAAGCTGTGCATTTAAAAATTTTAAACTGAAATGCAAATTTTGGATTGCTCCTTGTTTAAGTTATAGATCTAGTTAGCTATCTAATTAAGAAAGCAATTTGAAATCCTCTTATTTCGGCAAATGTCTTATATTTGAAGAAATTCTTCTCCATTATATTATCCTATTCATACTTGGTCTTCTCCCCAGAACTTGTGACTGCATAATTTAGCAATTTTAAAACAGAAGAGCTATATAATTGTTGAGGTTACAATGGCCCTGGGAGGATTACAAAAGATATTGCTTGTGGGAAAATATTAAGATTACGATAATAAATGTGGAAGAAGGGGCAGACTGGAACATCCAAAAGGAGAGACTCAAGTTCACCTTGCAGTGAATTTATCTTCTAGTGATTTGGAGCTGGATGGATATGTTTGGCTTCAAGAACTACTTGCTCTGCCAAATCACTGAATGTAGGAGAATAGCTTAGGAAAGTGGGTGTTGATTTAAACATTTCTAACCACCATAATATGGTGGTTTGGGTAGTTGTTTACCTGACCCAGTTTTGCAGATTTCATACTTTGAGTGAATGAACCAACATTGATGACTCTCCTGGGGGGAAAAACTTTTCAAGTATTGGAGAGTTTTTGTGGCAAGTTCTATCAAATGTACTTAGTTAAGGGAAATTCTTACTATCTGAGAATGTGCAGTATAATCATATAGTGTAGATGTTTGATTATACTGAAGAAGCTCCCTATCATGAGGATATCTGGTGAAGGACTATAGTTCAGAAGCAGAGCACATACTTACAAAAGAGTTGAGGTTCAGTCCTTGGGTGTTTCTTGCTCAGATTGTGAAAAACTCCATTCTGGAGAGTTACTCTTACTGAACAGTGATCTGAGGCTACTTGCTCTCCTAATAACTTTAGAGATGTTTCAGGGCTTAAACTTCAGGGTAAAATTATAGATTTATGTCTTGACTTCAACTGCCATTGTTCCATTTTATAGAAACTTGGGAGTGCCTCTCCAAATGGTAAACATTAGATTCCATAAGAGTATCCATGGTCATTATAGTGGAATCATAGTACTATAATTATGCAGTGTGAAAGGGCTTCTGGAACATAGATTAAGGTTTGCTCATTTTAAGATAGGGCAGCGGTGTCCAAACTTTGGTCCTCCAGGTATTTTGGACTTTGACTCCCAGAATTCCTTACAACCCAGCTAGGGGTTCAGGGATTTGGGAATCCCCAAAGTCAGGAGGACTAAATTTTGGATACCACAGAGTTAGGAGATACTTAAATTCCATGGCTAGGGTGAATTCATTGATAGGTGAAAGAGTTCGGTATCTGAAGGAGAATGTAAGGTTTTTACTGTTTGTCATGTTTCTTCCTATCTGAACAATCCATTCTGAATGCTTACATATAGTTCGATACTATAATGGTATCTAACTCCTCTTCTCACAGTCATGTTCAGTAAAATCACTCTGTTATTGGACTGTTTACTGCTGGAATTGTTAAATTTTGGGTGGGGTGTGGAATTGAATTTCAGTAACAAAAGTAAATGTGTTGCCAATGTTTTTATTTCTCTTTCAAATGATCCCAATTATAAGAAATGAATACCTTTTGTGTAGTAGTTGAAATTTTGAGATTTGGCTGGTATCTAATCCCAAAGAAGATGTTGAAAATGTAACAGCATGGTTTAAACCAATATTGGGATGTTAAGATAAGGAAGGCTTTTCTTTATATGTGATGGACTTATAAGAAGTTGAAAGATGTATATAATAATCCAAAATATTTAAAGGTATATTTTGTTAGTTTACCAAAGATGTTTCTTTATGCATAAAGATTTGTACAATAAATATGAACCACTTCTTTAAATACATGACAATAGCAGCATGAATATTGTTTGCTTAGACATGGAAATTGACTGAAGCACCAATAATCGAGAAAACGTCGAGATAGCCCAAATTAACATGGGTTCTAACCCAATATTTTAAAGTAATATATACATTTTCCTTTACCTTTTCATTACAGTTAGGATAGGGGAGAATCCGAGCCCAATTGTGCTTACTGTATATTTATTTATTTATTTACTTCGCTTCTATACCGCCCTTATCATCCCGAAGGCGACTTGAGGCGGTGTACATGTGTAAGACTTATCAATTTTAGGCAACACACACACAAATCCCCAAAACCTGGGTTGACTTATCAATCGGTCAGTGTAAGTCCTATACCTTGACTTTTTTAAAAAAAGGACCCCCCCCCCCAAGTACAGTGGCAAAAGGCAAAGTCTAGTCTGTCCCGGGAGAAGCTATAAGAAGTGCTGACCTTTGCTTTCTACCTCTGGCCTTTATGACTGTCTGGATGGGGAAATGGCAACATTATCCAGGGTACCTCCCCCCCCCTCCGAGACAGCATTGGTGGTTTTGCCTCTTGAGTCTCAACTTCTCTATGAAAAACCAGTAATTTGGGGATATATATATATATATATATATATATATATAGTAATTATATTTCACCCTTTTTTCTTAGTAGTTTCTTCTTAATATATTCACCCCTCCCCCAGCCCGAAAATGTACTGTATATTGCTTTGTTGCTGAATCAGGTGTGTTAAAATATCATTCGATTAATACATTTCAAACCAAAAATTGCATATTGAGCATACTGTAGTGGTTTGAATTATGTGTTTGATTTGGTTGGTTATGTCAAGCAGTTTATTCCACTTCCTATCACTGTGGCATCATGGCAGGGTGATGCTCTGTGTGTGTGCCTTCCAGTTCCCTGGCAACGTATAGCAACCCAATACGTTTCATAAGGTTTTCTTAGGCAAGGAATACTCATAGGTGGTTTAGCCAGTTCATTCTTCAAAACTTTGGAACTCTTCACAAGTTGAAAGAAACTAGCCTGGACCTGTTCCTTGCTGAGTTATCATTGACACATGACGACCAAGTCATATTAAGAAGGAGTTTTGGAATTACAAGTAAGTTGGAGCTGAACTGATTTTGATTAACTGGGCTTGCTAATCATTTTTACTGAAAAATGTTAACTGTGTTCTTCAATCTTTATTGGTGTGTTTAGTTTCTCTATTTGAATTCTATCAGTTAAGCTGCCTTAGCTGCCATTTGTTGGTAGAACCATAATGTATGTGTGTGTGTGTGTGCACGTGTGTGTGCTGTTTTTCTGTTATGGGGAGAATGCTACTACCGTGTTTCCCCGAAAGTAAGACAGCGTCTTACTTTCTTTTGTCCCCCAAAATCCCCACTATGTCTTACTTTCGGGGTACGACTTACATTAGCCGAGGGTACCCGAAAGTAAGATGAAAGCAACAGTTACCTCGGGCGGCAGGCATGGCGTGGCTTCCTGGCCGGGCGAAGAGGCTTTCAGAGGGGCTCAAAAGGGGCCCGGAATCCTCCTCCTCTTGCTCTTCTTTCTTCCAGCGGCGCCTTCCATCCTCCTCCTCTTCCTCCCAGCAGCGCCTTTCCCTCTCGCGGTTCCGCCCCTCTCTTCAGTGAAGGGGGGGCGAGCCGGCGGCGAGAGGGAAGAAGCGCCGGTGGAAGTCCCGCCCGGCACGGCGGCTCAGGCGTCTTTCCCCCGCCGCCCGCTTGCCCGCGCTCCCAAACGGGAGCCGGGCGGCGGAGAAAAAAGCACCCGAGTCGTCCTGGAGGCGGGACTTCCGCCGGCGCTTTCTCCCTCTCTCCGCCGGCTCGCTTTCCCTTGCAACCGGGTCCTCAGAGAAGGGAAGGCAGGCAGGCGCAAAAGGGCAGCCCTCTTGTGTTTACCTGCCTTCCCTTCTCTGAGGACCCGGTTGCAAGGGAAAGCGAGGGCGGCGAAAGGGAGAAGGCGCCGGCGAGATCCCATGGCAACCGGGTCCTCAGAGAAGGGAAGGCAGGTAAACCCAAGAGGGCTGCCCTTGCGCCTGCCTGCTTTCCCTTCTCTGAGGACCCGGTTGCCATGGGATCTCGCCGGCGCCTTTCTCCCCCGCCGGCTCGCGCTCCCATGGCAACCGGGTCCTCAGAGAAGGGAAGGCAGGTAAACACAAGAGGGCTGACCTTTTTGCGCCTGCCTGCCTTCCCTTCTCTGAGGACCCGGTTGCCATGGGAAAGCGAGCCGGCGGCGAGGCGCGCCGGCGAGATCCCATGGCAACCGGGTCCTCAGAGAAGGAAAGCAGGCAGGCGCAAGGGCAGCCCTCTTGGGTTTACCTGCCTTCCCTTCTCTGAGGACCCGGTTGCCATGGGATCTCGCCGGCGCCTTCTCCCCCTGCCGCCTGCTTCCCCTTGCAACCGGGTCCTCAGAGAAGGGAAGGCAGGTAAACACAAGAGGGCTGCCCTTTGCGCCTGCCTGCCTTCCTTCTCTGAGGACCCGGTTGCAAGGGAAAGCGAGCCGGCGGAGAGAGGGGAGAAAGCGCCGGCGGAAGTCCCGCCTCCAGGACGACTCGGGTGCTTTCTCCGCCGCCCGGCTCCCGTTGGAGCGCGGGCAAGCGGGGCGGCGGGGGGGAAAGACGCCTGAGCCGCCGTGCCGGGCGGGACTTCCACCGGCGCTTTTCTTCCCTCTCGCCGCCGGCCCGCTCCTCCCCCTCCCTTCACTGAAGAGAGGGGCGGAACCGCGAGAGGGAAAGGCGCTGCTGGGAGGACGAGGAGGAGGATGGAAGGCGCCGCTGGAAGAAAGAGCAAGAGGAGGAGGATTCCGGGCCCCTTTTGAGCCCTCTGAAAGCCTCTTCGCCCGGCCAGGAAGCCACGCCATGCCTGCCGCCCGAGGTACGTCTTACTTTCGGGGTATGGCTTATATAAGCCGACCCCTCTGACACCCCCGATACGTCTTACAATCGGGGGTGTCATACTTTCGGGGAAACACGGTACTATGCTATTAAAAGGCTACACCTCGAAAAAGAAGTGTCCATACTGCTTTCAGCACAACCAAACTGTCCCTTATTCCCATGAGCACACTCCTGAATTCTCTGCAATCAGAAGTATGGCACCAACAGGAAATCTGAAAAAGCATACCTCCACTCTCAAGTCCTATGGTAGCTTTGCATGTAAACTGTAACCAAATCCATTTGCAAACACTGGGGCATGAATTAGATGAGGGCATACACAATGCTTGCTCTTGTATCTATCTTATTAACTGTATATAAAGAACTAATGTTTACTAGCAGCCAGGTCTTGTCAACTGCAGATGATTTACAAAGATTTCTCTATTCCAGAAATCTCCATGTCAATCTTTGGGGAGAGTGAGGATTGAATTATGCAACATGCATAATGAATGAAGCAGTGTATACATTTGAATTTTCTGGTACACATAAATGATTAGGTTAAAATGTGACTTAAGCAAAAGAAAAGTATTTTAATGCAAAACTTTAAAAGGTGGGCAGAAGGGGCAGTAATAAACCATACTAATAAAATACAACTACGAGAGATGAAGATTAATGAACTAATTTACAACCTTGTTCCATTAGTCTTTGCCATGCTTCTTTGCTAGTCCACCTGAATCTTAGTTGTATCAAAACTAGATAAAAACATAACGTGATGCAAGGTATCTTTTCAGCAAGACTTCCAGATTATATATTCTTTGCAGCCACACTCACAAATACGCAAACAAAAACTGAAAGAACATTTTGTTTAAACTGCCAGCCCAGACAGTAAATTCAAACTACTATAGTAGTACTTCTGAGCAAAATTACTTGAAGAAGTATAACCTGCAGTTTCTTTGTGTCATTTTTCTTCCCCATTTGGATAATGTTCCACGTTAAAGTAATTTAATTTTTTTTCCAAATTATTTTTTTGTGTCAGGAGCGACTTGAGAAACTGCAATTGGCTGTCTGCAAGGACGTTATTCAGGGGACACCCGGATGTTTCACCATCCTGTGGGAGGCTTCACATTAGAAGCTGGAGTTGTCAGATAGGAGCTCACCCCGCTCCTTGGATTTGAACTACTGACCTTTTGATCAGCAGTTCTGCCAGTACAAGTGTTTAACCTATTGTGCCACTGGGGGATTTTCGCTAAAACTTCCTTGAGTTCATAAATGGCAGTCCAAAATATACTCTAGCACTGCTGTAGTAGAAAATGTGTCATTTTTTTTTCACAGAAATTGTTATCAACTGAATTGTTATTACTTTTCTCAGTGTGCATTTTAGTTTATTCTTGCAAATATATAAGTCACTATTGTTTGCAAATTTAAACATTTTAGAAAAGAAAAGCTGGAGAAAGAGCAAAGCACAATTGTCTGTAGATAATAAAGAGTACTTGATTGATAATTACACCCGAAGATTAAGTAAGGGTATCTCTGAGGGGGAAGTATTATAATTTTAGTAGCATGCATTAGTATAACGTGCTATTTTTTTTTTTGTTTGAATGGAAACAGGAAACTGAAGCGGCTGTTCTATATCTTGTTATGTTTTTGCTCTTAGTTTGTAGAAATTGACTTTGTTTTTAGTTTACCACTGGCAGTGCTAGATCAATACTGCCAAATTTTACTGTAGCATTGTTTTAGTTTTGCTGCTTTGGGAAGAAAGCTGTTAAAATTGTCTTTTTAAGAATTTACCTTATTAATATGAAAAATGGGGAGGTGAGACGAGACAGACTAAACATGTGGCATTTGAGATTATTAGTTCAAAAGGAGAGGATGAGAAGCAGATAGTGGTGTTATCTGTTCTGGTGCAGTATTAACCTTGTTGTGATTGTCTGGATAAACAGTCATGTGGACCCTTGAGAGGTCTGGAGCCAGATCTGTTCAGCTTAGCAGCTTCCATGGCCACAAGCGACGGCAGACTTAAAGACTGCTGAGTTTAGTGTTTGTTAAGCTCCTTGCTTTGTTTTGCTGCTGTTGATGACCAGTTAATCTGTGACAAAGACAAGGAGATTGTTTTTCAACCAAAAAAACACCCCCCAGATTCTTGTCTGTTGTGGACATAATAAAACCTCCTTTGATCTGATATGATCAAATTTAACTCAAGAAGGCAGTAAAAATAAAAAGCACCTGCAGTGACAGAACACAATCAAAACAATTGAAGTCTTTACTGTAAACTTTTGTTCTATACATGAAAAGAAATAATAATTCAGTAATAAACTACACAGTGCAAAACACACACATCCGGAAGTGTCTGAACAACTTATTCAAAATACAGAATGTTTAAGACCTATTGTAGCACAGCAGTTCTCGTTTGTGCCTGGAGGGCAGGGGTCAGGACCCGGGGTCCCATTAGCATTAGGGCCAGCAGCACCAGAACCAGATTCAGAGGATGAGCTAGATTACTGGGGTGAAGGGCAGCTTCCCCCTGGTGGGCCTCCTTCGCCCACAGAGAGCTTGGCATGGGAAGAAATGTTGTTTGGCCCTAGCGAAGACATAGATAACCAGGTGCAGATGGAGGACAGTGATTCTGGAAGCTATGAGCATCCGGGTGGGAGAGATTCTCAGGAGCTAGTAAGTGAAAACATGGAAGAAAGCGGCTGGGAAGCTTCTAGGGAGGAAGGCTCTCAGGGAGATAGAAACACAGCTGCTGAGAGACAAGGTCGAACCTTTGATAGGAGACGGAACATCGAGTCTAGTAGAAGGGGATGGTCCAAGAGCATAGACCGGCCGAGGTCCGTCAGCAGGGATTGGAGACGCAGAAGCCTAGAGCGTCGGGGACCTCGGCCGAGAGATTAAGTATAGGATCCGTGGGAACGAATCCTCAGTGCTCCGGCCACGTCTCATCTGAATAGGCGTGAAGCGGAGTGGGACCACGAAGCTAAGCTAGCCAGTGGTCATCAAGCCTTGCCTTGCCTTGCCTTGTTCCTGATCCGCATAGTCGTGCGGAGCTTTGCTAAGTTTTGGCCTATTTGCCACGTTATTTTGGACATTGTAACTTCAAGCTTTTGGATTGCTTTTATATTCGTATGGACAATCTCTTTGAACTGTTTTTATATTCAATAAAGTAGTTAGCCTTCAGTCCGTCTCTGTGTGTGTGATTAAGGGGCCGGTCAAGTCCGTGCATCGTGACACCTATAGATTGTTGAATGTTTTCCTATTGTAGTCCTGCTTGCATTTTAGGACTTTAAGTAAAGGTTTCCCCTGACATTAAGTCTAGTCGTGTCTGACTCTGGGGGGTGGGGCTCATCTATATTTCTAAGAGCCAGCGTTGTCCGTCGACACCTCCAAGGTCATGTGGCTGGCATGACTGCATGAAGCGCCGTTACCTTTTTGTCAAGGTAGTACCTATTGGTCTACTCATGTTTTCAAACTGCTATGTTGGCAGAAGCTGGGCCTAACAGCAGGAGCTCACTTTTCTCCCCAGATTCGAACTGACAACCTTTCGGTCAGCATGTTCAGCTCAGAGGTTTAACCCGCTGCACCACCAGGAGGCCCTTAAGGACTTTATTGGTGGGATTAAGTGTAACCAGTACACGGTTATTGCTTTATGATGGAGAGTTTGTAGGTTCTTTAACCAGCACTAAAGGGAAGTGGCTTCCCAGTCATCTGTCAAGGAAAAAATGATCTTTCCTCAAGAGGAGAAGGCGCTACAACAAACTTATTAGTTGCAGCCTAACAGAACTGCTCATTTCCATGAAAAAAAACCTTCCCTGATAATGATTTTGGGCAAATATGATCCCAGAGAGAAACATCTTTACTGCAGTGATTCACTGTAAATAATCCTCTGATTTACTTTGGTCAGAAACAGTGCAACATAATAATGGAGGCTTTTTGAATTGATACAGGAACAATATTATTGTAACTAGAAAACTTGAGGTTGACAGTTGTGTGCATACTGAAGAAAACCTGCCTCTCAGTTGCTTGGGAATCTGACAATTTACACGTGTAGATTGAGGCAGGGTTTTTTTCAACCCACCTGGAGGTTCTATAGGTTGAAAATGGGCCAGTTTGTTTGTACCTTCTACCCCTGAACTGCAGCCTTTTGTAAATACTATTAATCTATGTCCCTTTCCAGTAGTAATTTTGACTTCCAAGGAGTCTTTCTTTATTTCTTTTGGTGCTCAACCTTTTGTCCATGATAATTTTCAATTGAGCTTGATACAATGAATTGGAAAGATTTTGGAAGATGGAGTAGAAGGCTCTTTTAAAGTGTGTTTTCTTTCAGCCGCTCACTATTGTGGATATTATTGAGGACAAGGTGAGAAATTAATGGATTCATCTGCATAAGGAATAAAATATAAAATACCTTATTTAAATACCAACATGGTCAATTATGTGCAACAAATGCCACAAAGAGATAATAGTTTTATTAGCCATCCAAAATATAAATAAGTTATCCTTCATTTTTTCCTATTGTATATTTGGCAAATTGAGATAAATGTCAAGGAAATGTACTTTCGTGGAATGAAACCTAATGCATGAGTTGAGTTTGAGTTTCATTTGTTAATACCCAGACCAGTGGTTCTCGACCTGTGGGTCCCCAGATGTTTTGGCCTAAAACTCCCAGAAATCCCAGCCTGTTTACTAGCTGTTAGGGTTTTTGGGGGTTGAAGGCCAAAACATCTGGGGACCCACAGGTGGAGAACCACTGGCCTAGACCATCGGTCATTCACACAAATAAATACACTATGAAAGCTAATGTGAAAAATAAATTGGTTGGTATAAGAGTAATTTGAATGTTTCCAAATATGGTATGGTCTTAACTCTAAAGTTAACCTTATAAAGCTAAGCTAGAATTACATGTGGAAAGATAAAGCATTTCTAAAACATCTAATTATTGCAGTATACCCGTATTTATTTGAGTCTAATATGCCATCAAACCTAATGCGCACCAAAAAAGGGTTTGCTGGTGAATATAATGCGCAGCAGCAAAAAAATGCACTCTTTGTAATTCGGCCCAAAAAGGTGTGCATTGCTATTGATACCTGCCTAGGAATCCTACTTTTGTTCAAAACAAAAGAGTACCAAAGCTTTCAGCAATGGAAAAGAAAACCTTGGGATGCATATATGCTGTAGAATGAATGCAGTTTAACTGCCTTGGTTCAATGCTATGGGTTCATAGGGGCAGTAGTTTGACAAAGCTTTGAGCCTTCTCTGCCAAAGAATGCTGATGCCTCACCAAGCTACAAATCCCAAAATTGCACTGCATTGAGCCATGGCAATTAAATGAAAGACGTCGTCTCTCAAATAAGAGCTCCAGATGTAGCTCCTGAAGCAGCTTCCCCTCTGGCTTTGGGTCAGCACTAAGATTATTGTATGATGCGAATCTAATATGCATTCTGGAGAGGTCGTTTAGCCAAAAACGTGAGCATTAGATTTGAGTAAATATGGTAAATCACCTGAATATATAAGTACAATATGTATCTAAATATATCATGTATCTGCCGTTACTAGCTTTTTTTTGCTTTCAGCACTGAATTAACATGTCATAGAGAGAATTGGAACCGCTATGCAGACACCTGTGTGCTGCTTATTTGGTAAACACTAAGTTTATATGACACTATGTAACACAATTTTTGTTCCTGGTTTATAGCTGTCATTTTATAATCAGTTCTATCATATACATGGAAAAAGTTTATTAAACTGCAAAAGCTTTGTTTTTGTGGGACATCCTGTAGCACATTTTTCAATGACTATCTGATAAGAGTCTCAGTCAGTTCAACATAGTTTGTGACAGCCACAAAATGAAGTTTCTGGGGTATAACAACTACTTTCAAAGTAACTACTGCACAATTAAAACAGGAGAGAACACTTTCAAACCAGGAACAGATTTTTTTCAAATGTTGTTACATAGTGGTATTGTTGTTGTTACTGTTGTTTGAAACATGCCGCATCAACCCATTCACATCTCTTTGATCCCTAGATTCTTGGATGGAATTTGAGTCATATGAGTTATAAACTGATTATGAGGTTTGCCCTTGTTTAAACTCTTTTGCATTCCTTTTTAAATTCACTTGGTACTTGGTAAAGATTCAGAAGGCTCATGTTACTTATTGTACCTTCAAAGGAGTATAGTAATTATAACAGTGACTGCATCTAGTTTTCATGATGCCTCTCTTTTTATGATGTGGTAAAAAGATAATGTTAGGTTATATTGCTTCGAAAGCCTCATTCAGCTCTTGAATGGATAACCCTGCCGAGTAAACACAGACCCACTTCCAGTAACTGGTGTTTTGGCATAAGGATACAATTGTTTTTCCTCCATGACTAGTGATCGAAAAATGAAAACCATATAATGTAAATACCGAGAGTGCATGTTCTGTCTGATGGCAAAAGGCACTACATTTTAATCTTTGCTCTCTGTTCCCGGGGAAGAAGATTGGAAGTATATATAAATTGTTTTCCACATAGTTTTAAACCGATTTGTCCTCTAAGATGTCATTGAGTTTCTGTGTTTAATTCTTCCAGCCTGAATGTGCTTGAAAGAATAAATAGACCATACAGAACAATATACTGGAAACAGTCTTTTATGCTATTTGTTGAACAGATACTTTACCTTTGGAGTAATAAAATACATTGATTTCTTTTCAACTAATAGTTGCTAAATGATGCAGATCCCCCGGCATTATGATTCTGCAGGATTTCAAATAAAATGGTCCCTAATATGTTTAATTACGATACTTATGTTGGTTGATACTTGACTCAAAGTGTTCTGTTTCTTTTTTAGTCTTCATAAAGTCTTCCTGAGACCTCTTCACACCTTCACAGTACTGCAATGATAGCACTATTATTTCGATTTAACTGCTGTGGCCCTGTCCTATGAAATCCTGGGATTAGAAGTTAGGGAGGGATATTTAAAATTTCCCATCTGGAGAGAACAAAACTTCTAAAGGATAAAGTGAAGCCCACTATCTTCAACATTGTGTGTGTGTGTGTGTGTGTGTGTGTGTGTGTGAGAGAGAGAGAGAGAGAGAGAGAGGAGCGACTTGAGAAACTGCAAGTCACTTCTGGTGTGAGAGAGAATTGGCCATCTGCAAGGAAGTTGCCCAGGGGACACCGAGATGTTTTTGATGTTTTACCATCCTTGTGGGAGGGTTCTCTCATGTCCCTGTATGGGGAGCCAGAGCTGACGAGGGAGCTCATCCGCGCTCTCCCTGGATTTGAACCTGCGGCCTGTCGGTCTTCAGTTCTGTCAGCACAAGGGTTTGACCCGTTGTGCCATCGGGGGCTCCCATCTTCAACATTAGAATGCTGAAAAAAATGGCAAAATACATTCCAATAGAAACAAAATAGAGAAACTCTCAATAGGAATATTAGATATTTTAAAAGAACAGAAAAGTGATAATAAATTAAAATTAAAATGGTATAACAAAGATAGGGGTGTTATAAATTTGGATGGAACAATAAAATACTGGGAGGAGTTAAGAGACTAATGTGGATCAAGCAATTGGTTGTTATGGCGTGGAATGTCGGAAAAGATTACAGAATGGAAGAAGAAGGAAGGTCCCTAGACAGATCTAGATGAAATATTACAATGGAAAACAGAGAAAGAGAAAGGAATTATGGGAACTTTTGAATCTGAAGCCTATAAATATTGTATCTCTTTGCCCAATGGGCATGTCGATTTGCTTGGCAGAATTACTGCAATTGTCATCCTTTCCAGCTGGAATGAAATAAACATCTCGGTAGTTTTATCTTCAACTTGGTGAGATTTATTCTGGAATATTGGCTTCTCTTTTCTCACCAGGCTACCCACAATGGCTTGGGCCTAATCCACAGCCATTCTAAATTGCTCGTCAACATTACTTCAACTACTTTTTCAACCTGTGTTTAATATGGAGATATTTCAGTGTTGTACATGTTGAGAACTAGTTTATCTATGTCAAGATATGGCACTTCTTTTTCCAGATAAGCCTTTGATATCTGACTAGAAACACCTCAGAGGTCATTAAATTAAGAAGCACTTTGAGATATGGTTTAGACCTCAGGATGGTATTTTTTAAAAGTCTGTAATCTCTATAATCCAGGAAAAGATTGTATCCACCAATCTCTGCAGAATTTTTGTCTTCACGTCAGTATTTTGTCGGTGAAAGTAAATAGGAAAGCATCATCAAAGTAGGGAAATTAGGGTTAGGAGGGGGAAGAAACCCTAATGTACACAATTGGATTGAAACCATGGCAGAATGTTCCCTATGTTGGTTCTTTCCATTCTATCTTGGGGGAAATAATTTTTCCTTCAGATTTCTTGTTTAATTGGGTCATTTGGGTGATCAAGTGTTGGTATCCTTTGAACATGTAGGGCCGGCCTGTCGAGATATTAATTTTAGAATAGGGCCTTCCAGGTAAGTTTCGTGGGAGCAGGAAGGAGTGCCTTTCTGTCTAGACACATCACTACATACCACTTTATCATCTGGGTAGAATGTGTAACGTCTTTGTTTGAAGAGACAGTGTGGCTGAGGCAGTCCCTTGGGTACATTGATTTCTAAAGGTTGTGTAATCTAACCTACTATCATTTTTGCAGTTGGAATTTATAGACAGCTAGTATGTTACATAGACATGCTCACAGAATGGATTTCTCCAATAGACAATGCTCATGGAATTAAATCCTTATCCAAATATCTTGCAATGCCTATGTACATCTTTTGGTTTTTGAAATGCTGAAAAACAAACTGGACAGTGCATCAAAGGATGATACATGTAGAATTAAGAGCTAATTAAAGGGTTCTTGTGTGCACAGTTGATCCTATGTGATTAAAAAGTGATCTATTATTGGATTATATCATGAATGTCTTGTGAATTGAAACAAAGTGTATGGTACAAAGTGGTCACTGCTAATTTGCCATGATTATTACCTTGCAAAGAGGGAAGGTTGTTGGTGCAAAATTATTATTTGTGTAATTTACTTTTGTTTTTTGTATTTGTTTCTTCTTGTGGAGATATGAAAGACATGCATTCCCTGCTGCCTCTGACAACATGCCTCAATTCTGATTTGAAGGAAATGAATTCTGAAAATTTGTTCCCTACCTCTACCCTTCCCATCAATGGTGCATTATATTATAAATTTGATTCAGAGTAGGATAATGTATTTGTGTGTTAACACACACACACACACACACAACTTAATGTGTACTCAATCCTCTTCTTGTTACAAAGAATATAGCAATGTTACTTAAAGTGAAGCCTGTGTCTCTGGTGCTAATGAAGCTCAAAGTACCCGTCCTCTCCCCAAAACACATGCTGGTCACTTCAAAGGAAGAGGGGACAGCAGGAGTTTTCAAGAAATAGAACAAGGTTGTTGTGTTCCTTTTTAAATGTGTTTTTACATAGGCGCTTCCAAAGCAGATTGTATAAATGAATAAAAAAACTAATGAAAAAAGGCATAATTGTAACTTGAGCATTAATGTTGCCTGAACATAATACCTTCCTAATATAACTAGTTTATAGGAAGTGCTCATTTTTCATTTAGAGTATGTGGGCAAATTCTCTATTTCTGTCTGCATTACGGGTGAGAGATTAATGCACTTGATGGGATTTCCTCCCTCATGTTGGCATTTTAGATTGCTAGATTTTCAGTAAAATATTTTGAATATAAACCTCACTTAAGTTTAGCTGCTCTCCTTAATCTAAGATATTGGCCTAAATCTAGTTGCTAGTCCCATCTAGAGTAGGTCTATTCTGTCAGTTGCTGAATGATAAATTAAGACTAAAGCGATTCACTAGATCTTAACATGTTTTAGTATTCGTTTTGCAATTTTAAATTGCATTTGTTCTATCTTTTGTAAGCCACCTCGGGCCCCAACAATGGAGAAAAGATATAAATGAATTACCAGTAGGAAATAATCACAATAGTCATTATAGTGGGCCTACACTTTTATAATAATAATAATAATAATAATAATAATTTGTCTCCATAATGTAAGGATTTATAGTATTAAAGTAGCATTTTAAATTGCTGGACAGCAATTACTGTTCACTAATGGACTGTATGGTGATTCTAAAAACTGGCATGAATAAGCCACTTTAAGCATCACCATACAGCCTGCTAGGGAACAGTAATTGTTGTCTAGCTTTGTGTCCCAAACATCTTACAAGGTTTTTTTTTCTTCCAAAAAAGGATTTTTGTCTGACCTTTTTGCTTTGACTGCACCTAAGGCAGTAAAATGCACATGCACAAATACCTATAATAACGGACTCTAAATCTTGTACTGAATCTAAATCTGTCGGTTAGAGCTGTTGATTCAAAGGCCTGAGAGTCTTTATCAGATCTTCTCAAGATTTTTGAATGTGTTTTTAATAGTATTTCACACAGGTTTTCATCCAGTGTCTGCACAGATGTGGGTGCTTATTCACCTGCTTTATGGAGAGGTACACTAATAAATTCTCTGTCTGTAACACTTTTGCCCATAAAAGTTGTTTTAGGTGGTTAGGTAGCCCTCTGAGACAATAGTGCACCAGAGTGGGAAAATTTGAACCTGTTCCCCACGATGTATATGTGAGCAGATGTCCATGGCATGACTTACTTAGAACTACTAGCTGTGCTTGGTGTAAAATTAGGACGATGGCAACTTTTGGGGTTTGAGAAATTATGGATAAGACTACTGGGAAATTCCTGGTGAAATAGATGCTTGAAGCCCTGAGTTAGCATTCCTTTGCTTAACTGTAATGCATGCTTTTGTAAATATATATGTTGGAATGTTGAATTCCAGTGTTTACAGTTGCTCTAAGAATATCCCCTTTTAATGTCTTGAAGTTCTTGAATTTGAAAGCCTATTTTCAAAACACTACTTTACTATATACACCTATTTCCCTGATACCTTTTCCCTGCTTCTTTTTATGTTAGCCTTCCCAGAGGTCATCAGATTAGAAATAGAGGAACATTACTTTTGGCTGTTTTTTTTTACAGTTACAAATTGCTGCCAATTGAAAATGTAAAGAACATTTCCAGGCAGTCCCCAAGTTACAAACATGCGACTTACAAACGACTCATTGTTAAGAATGGATGTGAGGCCACAGGAAGTGAGAGAAATCTCCCTCTCAGAAGAGAAATGCACTCCTGAAAGAGTTATCATAAGGAAAAGGTGTCTCCACTAAATCTTTATCACCCATCCTTGTTTCCACAACAAGCCATTTTTTTCCAAAATTTAATGATCACAGACACAGAAAGTGAGGAGAAATCTTCTGAACAAGGGCACAGACAGCAAAACAAACACCAGTGGGGTGTTAACCTTTCCCTATGTTATCCAAAACTAACTAGATAGATAGATAGGCTGGAGTTACACTTAAAAAGTTACCGGTTCCAACTTACATACAAATTCAGCTTATAAACCTATCTTGTTCATAACTTGGGGACTGCTTGTATTCCCATGGAGATGTATTAATGTATCTTAAGAAGTGGATTAATATGCCCAAAACATGATAAAATAAGAAATGCTTCTGGATTCCTTTCCTACACACACATACCTTTTTCATTTTATATTGAAACAGACCAACTTGACTAATTCTTTGAAAAATATTTGTGCGGCTGAGTACTTGCCCATCGTATCTTGTGCAACTTGCAAACCTTATCTCATTTTTGTTACACTATCAAATTATTTGTATACCTGGCAAGGTCACTTTCTGAAAATGCATTCAGTAATCAGCAGTCATAGCTAATGATCGGTTTATAGGACAAAAATTGGTCTTATAATCTAAACAAGATGTAGGTTGTTGTTTATTGATGAACCAGAAAATAGATTGACAAATAGCTAATTGTACTGACTATAAGAGGAAAGGGACAGAACACAGAATTAAATCTGCTAAAGATGGAGTATTTTCTATTTTTTATAGGAAATAGTGGTTTTTAATATAAAAAGAATCAAAGGTTGTGTGCGTTGATAAGAGGTTTTAAAGGAAAAACATAAATAGACTTGGATTCATGATATCAAAGAACTCTCCAGAAGAGTAGCACATATTTTTATGACCATACTTTCATGTCTTGTTCATGTGGGATTTAATCTTAATAGGAATTTGTCTTATTTGAGATATAAATTTGTTTAAATTGTGGTCCCTTTTTATTTAATTCAGATGATTTTAATTGTCCTGTAGTTTAAGGAAAGGTAAAAAAAATCCCCCACTGCCTTTTCAATTTATGAATGTCTGTTTTCTAGCCCTCCCCTTCCTACCAATCAGTTCCTGCTCTTACTTAATAGAACTGTTTTATAATTTATAATTTTATATTGCAGTATTTCATTACAGCTTGGCTTGGTTAATAACATTCCAAGTAAAAATTTGGCTAATGTTTTCCTATTTTCTGGGAACAAATAACAATTAATTAGCTATAATGACAGCTTTTAATAGGGCAAGGTTCTTTGTATTATGAAAGTCTGAAATTGAAGAAGGAAGCATTTTAATTTTTAAACCAGGTTGTATAGAATTTCATCAGCAGTTGTTTCTGGACAAATATAGGCTGCTGCAGACCGGAAATGTGTATATCTGCATTAAAATTTTCCAGCAGACAAGTGAAGAACATCCTAAAGTTTTGATTAGTTCCCAATTGTTCCAGATAGGCAGGAAAAAGAAAGACCTTTCAACAAAAGGATGTTAGCTACTCATAGGATAGTAGTTCTCAACCTGTGGGTCCCCAGATGTTTTGGCCTTCAACTCACAGAAATCTTAACAGCTGGTAAACTGGCTAGGATTTCTGGAAGTAGTAGGCCAAAACACCTGAGGATCCACAGGTTGAGAACCACTCTCTTAGGAGGTCAGCCATTTTCCTGCCTATTGCTGTGATAGGATTTGTTTACCATTGCCATAAGGCAGTGATGGGCAACCTTTTGAGCTTGGTGTGTCAAAATTCGCCAAAAGCCCAAGCATAACTCAGGTGGGGTGTCAATTCAAGAAAAACCCATAATTCCACACTATTTATAGTTTAAAGAACAAAAATGTATAATTGTAATATAGAACTGTGTTTAATAAACCAAAAACTAATTATTTAACTTACCTGCTTAGCGACTTCGTTTCTTATGTTGACTTTGATATTTTTAACTTGTGTGGGGTGCCATGAACACAGATAAGTGAGGGGGAGGGGGGGGGAATTCTTTAACCTGCCAATTATAGACTTTTTTGTTGCTGAATTTCATTGCCTAAAACTTCAATTGAAGGTTGCCCTTTTGTACACTTCAAGCCCAAGCAAGCGCTACTAACGTCATCTGTCAATCTATTTCTTTTGGATTTTGTTTAGAAATCCACGACGCCCTAGAACAGTAGATTGGATGATGGTTATGTGGTTGCTGGTAATGGCGATCACAGGGCCACCAGAAATGCTTCCCCCATGGCATTCCCCTGCTCCCTGCTCTGCTGGCCAGAAGTGAGGTCAAAGATCCCCTAATGGCCTAACCGAAAGTCCCAAAACTAGATGCTCCGTGCTAGAGTTCTGTTATTTTGGCCTACAGACCTCTGCCGCAGAGTGTCTACACTACACTACAGCAAATGTTTCATCCTCGACTACTTCACCTGGCCGTGCAAGAGCCGAGGATAAAACATCCTTCTCAGCATTCATCGCCATACTTCTCTGTATGCGACCACGTGCCATCGAAAATGGCTTCGTGTGTCAGTGCTGACACGCGTGTCATAGGTTTGCCTTCACGGCAATAAGGTAAAGGTTTCCCCCGGACATGAAGTCCAGTCCTGCTTTGCTCTGTAGAGCAATATAGACATTTCATATTGCAAAACAGATATCACCTGTAATAAGTGCAGGAAATGAGTTCTCGTCACAATCTATTTGAATTTCTTATCAGTAACCTCTTGCTCATAATTGCAAATATTTATATACGGTACTGTCTGGTTGGTTAGTCATTGTAGCATATTGGAACTTTATACAGTTTAGAAAACTTAAACACAAAGAAATGATATATGTAAACAAACACATAAATCTTCTCTGTTTCCAAGCAAAGTCAGAGAATTGATAATTTCCTTTAGGGCTTAATATGTGTGATGACAGTAAGTTTGGCATCACTTTTACTAATATCTGTGCACCTCTGTATTTCGTAAATGTAGAACACTGTATGATTTCATGCTGTTGATTTTAACATATTTTCAGTAGGCTTGTGTTTTCTAGATGGATGTGTTTCCAACGTGTTTTTTCCCCTTTGCTTCATAAATTGTGGAGAACATTAAGAGGAAGTATGAAGATCTTGCCCTCTCCTCTCCACATTTTAGTCTGCTACGGAGGAAATCCAACTTTAGACCTACCTAGACTAGATCCTTTGAAATAGCTCAACAGCTCCCATTATCGTTGCTGTGTTTTTTCAAGTTGTTTCCAATTCATGATAAACCCAGGCAAAACCTATGGGTGTGTGTGTTTCTTAGCACGATTTGTCTAAGGGGTTTGCCTTTGTCTGTATCTACACTACATAATTAGTGGAAACAGGCATTTGAAAATGGTTAATTGTAAACTAAGAGATGGAGGATTTTAATGAGATTATTTTAAATTGGGTTTTATTGCTTTTACCAACAAGAGCAGGTTCTGTGATGTTTTTAGTGGTACTATATGTCTTAATGAGAGCCCCCGGTGGTACAGTGGTTTAAATCACTGGGCTGCTGAACTTGCTGACCGAAAGGTCGCTGGTTCGAATCCGGGAAGCTAGTGAGCTCCTGCTGTTAGCCCCAGCTTCTGCCAGCTTAACAGTTTGAAAGCATGCAAATGTGAGTAGATCAGTAGATACCGCTTTAGCGAGAAGGTAACAGCGCTCCATGAAGCCATGCAGGCCACATGACCTTGAAGGTGTCTACGGACAATGCCGGGTCTTTAGGTTAGAAATGGATATGAGCACCACCCCTGAGTCAGACACAACTAGACTTAACGTCGGGGGGAAACCTTTACTTATATGTTTAACTTGTTGTAAGGTTTTATATTTATATGGGTGATGCTTATGAGTTATAATTAATGTTTATTGGGATTAATTTTTCTTCTATATATTGTGATTTGTTTGTGTTGATTTAATCTTTTTTGGATTGTAAGTGTGACTGATATTATGTACATTGTAAGCCGCCCCGAGTCCCCTTGGGAAGAGGGGGCGGGATGTAAATAAAGCATTGTTGTTTGTTGCAGTTTGAAACCATTTTAAATGTCATGGCTCAATATTATGAAATCCTGGGATTTGTAGTTTGGTGAGGCACCAGTAGTCTTTGACAGAGAATGCTAAAGTCCTTGTAAAACTACAACTCCCCCGTTTCCATAGTATTGTGCCATGGCAGTTAAAGTAGTATCGAATTGCATGGTATCAGCATAGATGCATCCTAAGAGTGTGATTTGTCCAAGGTCACTCAGTAGGTTTGCATTGCTGAGCAGAGATTTGAATCCGGTGGTGATTCTCTAAAATAAAATACTAATTTTACATTTAAATTTGTAATAATGAAAATGAATACTGGCCGATTTATTGAAATTATGTTTGCATATAGATTTCAGTAGTTATTCCAGATGAAATATAATTGTATCTTTTCAGCAAAAAAAAAAAAGCCGGTTTGGATTGCAATACATGATTTTGAGTAGGTTTAGTTCAAGAAGCAGTGACTTCTCAAACTTTTAACAGCATGTAGCTTTTAATTGAATGGTTACAGGGGAAACTTTTTAGCACAACACTGTTATAACGATTGATGTCATGGTTTCAGAATTAATCGGAAGGATGCTTTTTTTTGTATGCTGTGTTTAAACTCTAAAATCCCTTGTAGATTTGTTAGCAAAGGCCTTTTGTTTTGCCTTGGGAGGGACTCTTGGTTCACACGAACATAACTAATGAATAATTGCTGGGCATGTGTGGATCTGGGGATATTCTTACCTTCATATCTCTTACACTCCCTGTCCTAGAGAGCCTGCAATTCTTAGTTTAATTGGTAACAGCTTGCAACATTTGAAGCATTTCATTTTTGGGTTATCTGGTGTGTGTATTGTGTGATGAATTTTATTTATCACCTTTCCCCAGTTCTTGCAAAAACACTGGCAGCCCCTTCATCCTTTCTCAATTTTTAATGACAATTTTTGGCAATTTCCATAGAAAGTAAGGCATGTGTAAGATTTGCTGTTTTATTGTATTCTATAAGAAATCACAAAAGTAGAAATATTTTTTCTACTTCTGTAATGATTTTAACAGCACAATAGTAATAGAAAAAGATTTTAAATAAAATATATAGTTTGTTGTATGAATACAATATTCCCCTCTTTTTCATGAATTCAATATCCAGTTTTGCTTACTCACCCCCCGCCCCCCGCCCCAAAACACCTCCTGGAAGTGTTTGTTTGTTCCTATGATATTCATGGATACATGAAACCATGGATATGAGTTAATTGTGATCAAGAACATCTGGCCCAAGAGTACCATAGCGTTGAGATGGAGGACCTAAAGAAATGGCTAAAGAGGACATATTTTGTCTGATGTGGATAAATGAAACTGGGGAAACTCCTCCTGCAGGTATGGGGGTCATACTGCACTGCCTTAATTCATGCATTGATGACCTCCCATTTAGACTATTGTAATATGCTCTTTGAAGGCTTGCTTTAAAGTTCATTCAGAAGCAGATCTGGAGGGCCCACTAAATCCAAAAAAGCTGTCTATGTTTCTACAGACTTTGAGGAAATGACAGTTTATGGGAAAAGGCATTTAATAGTGTTTTGTATTGTTCTTAGATGTTCTAAGGTGCTTTTAATGTTATTTGTCATTTAATGCTATTAGTTGTTTAATTGCATATTCCTATATGTTTTTACTAGTGTGTCTCAGTATATTTCAATTTCTGCAAGAATTTTGCATCCCAGGACTGGTATATGGTTGACCAACTGGCCTAATCAATCAATAAATACTGTTGTTTAGAAATTGAGTGTGTTGGAAAAGGAATCTATATATCACAATTATCCTTGAATTGTAATTCAAAGCAATTTATTATATGAGGTTGAGAGAGTAAAAATTGCATTAAAATCTAAAGTGCACTTATCAATAAATCAGTGTAAACAAAATCAATCCGAGACCTGGTAGTTGAGACCACTATGTACATATTTAATACACTTGCATTTAGTAAACAAAATAAATGTATTTGTGCTAATTGTGATAGTAACCCTGCTCAGGTGTTCTTTCTAAAGGTTAATTAACTGTGCAAACCTTGCCCCCTCCATCTTTACTTTGCTCACATGAAAAGGGTTAGGCGTGAAACCAAGGGGATCTTGTATGCATGGATGATCCATACTAGTTACGGTAGAACCCTTGAAAAATCAGGGTTAAGAAATGTATGGAGTCCTTCCATGCTTGTTAGACTGTTTTAGATCCATCCTTTTCCATGTACGCAAGGCAGCATTGATTTTTTTTAAAGGCCACATTTAAGTAACTCTCAAAAGCAGGGGTGGAGGACCTATTTCATGCCAAGACCATATTCCAATTTGGGAAGTGTTTGCGGGGTTATTTTCTGGCAGAAAAAAGTGGAGCAAAAGCAAAGTGCACGGGGTCAGATGCAGTTCCTACCAGTTTAGATGTTTATACATCAAACTTATGAAGCACAGTTATATTACGTGCATAAATATTCAAGAATGAGCTCTAATGCAAGACTTTTTGACATGCAAAGCACAATGCAGTTCCACTGAGGAATTTCCTGCCCTGCAAAGTACTATGCAGTTTTCTTTAGGAGCTTCTTAATTTAAAAAGCACAGTACCATTCAAGGTATTTAAGAGCAGAGTTATGAAGTTTAAGTGACTTTAACTATTCTGTTGTCTTTAATTACTCACCTTGAATCACTGGAAAAACTTGTGAATCAGATGTGGAACCATCCTAGCTTAGCACGCCCAAATCCCTTGTTTAAATGGTGCTTTGGACTGTCGTGACACAGTTCTAGACTTGCATAGTTCCTCTTCCCTTTACTTACAAACAAGAGAAAGGAGTCTTCATGTCTAGTTAGAGGCAAATCATAGGTTTCTGTTTAGAAAAAATGTGAAAAACCACTGTTAGCCACAGATTAGAAGTAAGAGGCACACCATATAAGCCTGTAGCTTAATCAGTGCTTACTTTTCTTTCTGGTTTAACATCTCTACATATCATATATCAAATATTCACTTCCTGCCAGAAAGCAAAATGGTAAGTAATAATGGAACAACTACAACTTGAAGCAAACAAAAGAACTCATACATAAAAAACTGTACAAGATCATCATTGCCTTTAATTGACCTATATCTACTTCGAAGTCTGAAGTAACATTGAATTAAGAACATAATGTATTTTGTTGAACATAGTAATTATTGAGTTTGATATCTAGAACGTCTCTCCTCCTATGAACCATCTAGGAGCTTAAGATTGTCTGGGGAAGCCCTGCTCTCGATCCCGCCTGTCTCGCAAGCACGATTGGTGGAGACGAAGGACGGGGCCTTCTCAGTAGTGGCCTCCCAACTATGGAACTGTCTCCCTAGGGGTATTAGATCGGTCCCTCCCTCCTAACTTTCCAGAAAAATTAAAGACCTGGCTCTTTGAGCAAGCTTTTGAGAATGCAGCGGGATAGATAACACGGAACTATAAATGATGAACATGGATAGGCCAGATGATGTTATTGGATAACATTTTTAACAGGATGTCACAAATGATTATATGTTTAATGATTTTTATATGTGTTTTATATTGTCATTTTGATTGTTTTTAATTGTTTTATGAATGCCTGGCATCGAATTATGCCAATCTGTAACCCGCCTTGAGTCGCCGTATGGCCGAGAAAGGCGGGCTATAAATATTGCAAATAAATAAATAAATATAGCACTGTTTAATATCTAGGTAAGAGCCAAGTATTGAAACATACCTGACCTCTGAGAGGGTAGCACTCACAGCCTGAATGCTTTCAAAACCTCCAACAAAAATACTTTTTAAAACCAGTTCTAGCTTGAGTATAGTCAGTCCCTGTTTTCAAAACAATATCTAAGAAAACATATTTTTACTGCCCAAGTCTGAAATACTACAAGTTATGACTGTGAAATTTAATATTGGTTTGACATGTGTTGTGAAATCGGTTAACATTTATGAAGGGCTCCCCCTCCAAACACACATACTATTTCTATTTTACTGCTATCATTAACTTTGAAAGGCCTTTTCAAATGCTCATTTGCTTAAAGTGTGTGCTGGTCAATTAGCCTCCTTTATGGAACTTGGTATAATGAAAGAACTTGTCATTGTATTCAAAAAGTCTGTTCAGAACGTGTCCATGCAATTTTCTGAAGTCCTGCATTTTTAGTTTTGTGGGGAAAATGTCTGCATCCATTTTAGAACAATTTCAATGAAGAAAAAGACAAATGAATGATGCTATTATCAGATGAAAGTAATCTTGCTGCATTCCTGATGACAAAGTACACTATGCATATCATGTTCTAAACCAAAGTTAAAACCCAAACATTCAATGGCAAATAATATTGACAGCTAGACCTAGATACCTTACCTATTTTAGGGCACACCTACATTGTAAAATGAATACAGTTAGACACCACTTTAACTGCCATGGTTCAGTGCTGTAGAACCCTGGGATTTGTAGTTTGATGAGGCTGATATCTAGCATTCTGCTCCCACAGTGGCCACCCAGATGCTGTGGAAGACTTAGAGCAGGGCATGAATTAGCATCCTCTTGTTCATGCTTCTAGCAACTCGTATTCAGAGCTGTACCACATATGCTACTTTATAGTGTTGCTTTCTTGGTCACAGGTTCCTTATGTGCTCAAAGCCCTGTGTGTGTGTTGTGGTAGTGGAGAGTCTCTATCACGTTGTGTATGTTTTTGCCAGCTAAGCCAGGCATCTTCAAACTGTGGCACTCCAGCTGTTTGGGCCTCCAGCTCCCAGAATTCCTGACCACTAAACAGACTGGCTAGGGCTACTGGGAGCTGGAGGCCCAAATATCTGGAGGTACTATAGTAGACAGGAAGGAGTACCCCCTTATGTTCACAAAGGCACACCACAATGTCCAATAAGTGAACAAAATAAATGTATTGAATTCTCACTAGTAGAAGAACAGTAACGTTGTATACAACGTTACTGTTCTTCTACTATTGAGAATTCAATACATTTATTTTGATCACTTATGGACATTGTGGTGTGCCTTTGTGAACATAAGGGGGTACTCCTTCCTGTCTACTATAGTACCTTTATCAGACTTGCATAGTTTTGGGCATCTCTTGCAACTTCCCCAGTGATTTATTGGCCAAATATCTGGAGGGCCACAACTCAAAGATGTCTGAGCTATGTTGCATATTGTGTGTTTTCCATGATGACTAAGTTAAAAGAAGTTTCCTGAACGTGAGAGCCCTATGGGGAAACAGTAAATCTGCTGGAGAACTTCTCAGGGAAGAGATCTATAGGTTTCCCTCCACCAGTAGAAAACATGTAAATTCTGCATGCTCAGTCCTGAGCAGATGTGTTTCGGTTGCA
Source organism: Anolis apletophallus (assembly GCA_030556195.1). NCBI lineage: Eukaryota > Metazoa > Chordata > Lepidosauria > Squamata > Anolidae > Anolis > Anolis apletophallus. Next base: position 81,710,538 of record JARBWK010000004.1, read on the forward strand.
TTCATCATTGTTTCCCTTCCGCTCTTTCACAAATATATTCCCTGTGCCTTTGATTTTAAAACAACAACAACAACACATAAGGGTGCTCAATTGATTTGACCAATAACAGGGAGTTGTTATCTTCTGATTCCCCAGATGTGTGCTTTCACTTCTAGTTCCTTACCACTCAGTAATGCACTGGCTGTGCATTCAGGGGAATCAATCAGACCACACTGATCACATGAGCTGGATTTCTTTCTTTTTGCTGGACTGGGTGCATGGTAGCTCTGCCTCATTTGAATGCTGCCGAAGCATCCAATCTCTGTCTGGCAGCAGTGATGACTCTTGTCCCATAACAACAGTAGGATATTTGAGACCTTTTTCTCTTGGGTGCACATGCGTGCTTTGCGTTGCTTTTCACTCCGTAAAGAGAAAGGGCCCTTTTTTGACTGCTGTGGCACTCTGGCACAGGCTTTCATCCAGAGAATACAGCTTTTCTCTGAACAGCCTAGTGTTCCTGAATCCACAGAACCTTATGATGCATTTTAGGAAGAAAACTGGCAGTCCTGCTTCCCTCCCCCTTGTTTGCAGGCCTTTTGAAAAGGCATGGGGGGCAGAGGGTTGATTTGCACCTGGTCCTCTTCAGGGCCCACCTGGAGTGGGGGATTTCTGGAAAATATACAGGAAATTAAGAGAGGGTGATTACTGGGCATTAGAAGTCCATGAGCCCATAGATAGAATCTCTGTTCTGAATTGAGAACAACCATGTTGAGCCTTGTACTCAACCTCTCCAGTGTTTATTGAAAACACTGACTGCCAATTATAGGTTTCCTGTATCATCTTGGCCTAAAACTTTCAGCGTATTTAATAATTAGGACTGACTGTTTGAATCCTGAAGAGCAGACTTGTACCGTTAATGGTTGTGTAGAAGCTAAAACCTCAACATATGTTATTTGCCATGGAATTAGGCAACCGGAAATTCAATCAATTACTCAACTGTTAAAGGTACAAGAACCCTCTTAAGTTTTCACTTTGGTAAAGCTATGGTCATTGACCATGTTGGCTGGAAATGTTAAGTGGTTAAGAACTCTTTTTGTAGGCATTTTCGAGGCAGTGAGGTGGGAGGCACAGTAACTCCATATGTGTGGATTCACAGAAGACCACTCGAAGAAATATGGTTACAAGTATTCAACCTGTCCATACACTGGTCCTACTTGCCAGAATGTCAAATTCAATTTGTGCTTACATTTAAATACTGACACAATGGTTACACTTGAAGAGTTGAAGTTACTGAATATTTCGATCTTTTAAGTTAGCCATCCCTTCATTAGACTGATATGGTGCTGCAAAACTATAAAAAGAACACTGTGCTGCTATTAGCGTGACCACCACTGTGCACCCACTGTTCCCCCCTCCTGCATTTAATTTTGCCTCTCCATTGGCACCCCCTTGTCACGGGGGAGAAGCTTGTGTACCCTAATGAAGTTGTGAGCTATGCTGGCGGTGGCATAATAGTAGGGCCTCCCATGCCAGACAGGTCACAACTGAAGGGTCCGGCAAAGAGCGTCAATGGGCAGGATGGGCTCTCTAGCCTTTTGGCAACCATCCTAAGAGAAGGAAAATTAAATTCAAACCTGGGCAGATGGTGCTCGTCTAACCTTGTAAGGTCAACAATCTAAGAAAAGGAAACTCTAATCAAACCTACGACCTGAGGACCTCTCTGCCACCGTCCAAGCTTGCTAGGCCCCGGCAGACAAACCTTTCTGCGCTCCACCAGAAAAATCCATTGCACAGGCTCGAAGGACACATCCAACTTCCGAAATAGTCATCAACGCACTTGTAAAAAGTGTGGGATGAGTCCTTCCTAAGAATCTTTGTTCGCGAAGTAATGCCAGAGATATATGGACAAACCTATTTTAAAACATTTATTTTTAAAGCCATTCATTAACTTTCTGCCTTTTACTCATTTAAACCAAAGTTCAGTGTGTTGTTGAAGCTAGATTTGGGATTATTCTAATAACATGATTTGGAGAAAGGATGTACCAGTATGCTGCAGGTAACAGGCAGGGTGATGGCACATTGTGAGCCTGTAGCATCCTCAACAGGGATCAGGAACCTGCAACCTTCCAGTTCAGTTCTAGCTGGACTGCAGATCTCATGCTCCCTTACTGTTGTTGGTTGTATTGATGATTTGTGCTAGTGAGAATTACAGTCTAATTTCATAACAAGGAGGTCATACGCTCTCCATTTTTGCTTTTTCCTTCACCTACAGCATAGAGCCGCTTTACTTACATCCATTAATATCTTCGCAGTACTGATGAGGTTTATTTCCAAGAGCAAAATGAAAAAATAGTATGTAGCCTCAGGAGTGTGTAAGCCATGGGTGGGCAAAGTGGGGTCAAGGGCTTCATGTGATCTCATGACCACTGTGGCTCTTAGGGACCTCCAGAAATTAAATAATAATAATAATAATTTGAATTCATTTCAGAAAGATAGTTTTGCCTCAAGATGCCATTTGTTAGATTTTGCAACATGTTAGTTACCTTCCAGGTCATTTTAGACCCAGGAAAGGTATATTTAAAACCCAGAAGTTACTTCTGATCACTCCCTCTTATCAAAAACACGACAAAAGTACCCATCATGCCCCTGCAGGGCAATGGGTAGTTTGGAAGATTAAAAAATCCACTCCTGGCTAAGAAGCCCAGGGTGCCCAAGTTATTTTTTGTTTAAAAGAAATCCTGAAGATTTCCAGTAGTTGTTTTTTGTTTTCCCCTGTGACATTTAAATTGCATACTGTCTGTGCCTTGCAGCACTGCAATTCATTGCATTCTGTTTTTGATGTACTGCAGAGTAAATATTTGAGGATGGGAAGGCTACAAATTGAATTTTGCAGCAAATAGATTGCTTTTCTCTCTTGGTATCTTGTGACTATTAAAGTCAGAGTATAGTTTTCCACATTAATAACCCCCTCCCTGCAGATCGGGCCATTATATGCAATCCAGCTTGGTGTAGGCGGTGGAGACATCTTTTCCCTGTGATAACTCTTTATAAGAGTGAATTTCCTTTCCTGGGGGTAGATTTCTCTCACTTCCTGTTGTCTCACCTCTATGTGTTTCTGCTGATTTTTCAAAAGTTGGTGTTAGATAAGCACAATGACATAGTAACGTTTCCAAACGTTGTTTATATATATGCAGCATCTATAATCTTCTAATCATGTAGATAGTTTGTAGATAAGTTTTAAACCTTTTTTTACACAATGCTACCTCTGAATATCAGTTGTCACTTGCTAAAATGTAGAGCCATTAGATGTCATATGTATGCTATGAGGACAGATCCTGATATTTTTCCAGGGTCATTTTTGGGATATGTCAGGGTGCTTCCAACTCATAGACTTTCCTTTTTCCAAACAGGTTTAATTAACGGTTAATTTTTACAATATGTATACCTCATTACAGTGATTTTCCATGGGTTTCAAAACAGATGAATGAAGTAGACTCAGTTTGACTCTAGAAATTTTGTATGGTGGAATAATGGCCTTGTATTTATTTACTGCATTTCTATACTGCTTTTTTTCACCCCCAAGGGTACTCAAAGTGGTTTCCAACATAATAGTGGCAAAATCCAATGCCATACATACATGTGAAAACCAAAACATAATTATAGAACATGTTATGGTAAAGGGGTGGCAAGCTAATGTTTAAGCATAGAGATTATACAGTCACCATTATCAAATACAGCAAAAGACATACTTCCAAACTACTAAAAACAGAACTGTTTACAATCTGAAGGAATTGTGCTGCTCTTGAGACAGAGGCTCTGAAAATTGCTACAAAGCACAGCTTTATAAAGCAGAGACCTAATACAATGAATGAGGGTTTTCTTTGGGCATTCTGTAGTATGGAGGAAATGAATGGATTATCCAAAACAAGAATGTGCTGCACGTATTAGTCAAAACATCTTAATCATTCACAGAAGATATCCTTTGAAATCAATGTGCTTTATATAAATCAAGGGTATATTCACTCTTTGACACAACTTCACTCATGCTCCATCCTGTTGAATTATGGGATTTGTAGTTTGGTGATGTACTTAGAATTCTATAGAACAGTACCCCAAAATTGTAGAGCTCTGTGGCAGAGAATTGTACGTACCAACCTTACTTAATTTTGAGATACTGTAGGATAGGGCCTTGACATTAACTTGCCATTAACAGTGTAAAATAACTACAACTTTAGAGCATAATCTACTCAAAAATTGATTTAGACTGCATCCAATCCATATCCAGGTGTTTATGTTGTTTTCTTCCATTTTGACTCATTGAGACTTCCTGTTTCCAAAATATGGATAACGTGGAGAAGAACCAGGAAAAACAGCCAAACTGTTCCCTCCGTCCCTAAGGCATCAGAGGGGCTTTCTTGGGTGAAGTGATGGGTGCACATGGAGAGGATAACTCTCAATAATGTAGTAAGTTGCCTAAGGGGAGCTACTGTCTTCAGGCGAAGATAGAGATCTTGTGGCTGGGCCGCCCGGGTGGTAGGGATGTCCAACTTCCAAGCCTGGACGGTGTGGCGTTATGCCCATCGTCTTCCCTAAAGAGCCTGGAGGTCCACTTGGATTCCCAGCTGTCCATGGAGACCCAGGTCTCTGCGGTCAGCAAGTCTGCTTTCTTCCATCTGAGACAGGTGAGGAGGCTGCCCCCTATCTATCTCGGAATGACCTGGCCACGGTGATCCAAGCCACGGTCATCTCCAGGCTGGACTACTGTAACGCACTCTACGTTGGCCTTCCTCTGTCGGTGTCCCGGAAGCTCAGGCTGGTGCAGAACACTGCTGCCCGGCTCCTGTCTGGCTTGCCAGCAGGCTGCCACATAACATCCACCTTGCAGGACCTGCACTGGCTGCCAATTGAGCACCGGATCACCTTCAAAGTGTTGGTTCTCACCTTTAAGGCCTTGCACGGCCTGGGGCCAGCGTACCTGAGGGACCGTCTCCCCCCATACTGCCCTATGAGACCACTCCGCTCCGAGGATACCAATCTCCTGACTGTTCCCTCGGTAAAAGTGGCCAAACTAACGGCCACCCATCGCAGGGCGTTTTCGGTGATCGCACCGACACTCTGGAACCCCCTCCCTGCAGATGTGCGGGCCATCCACGATCTACTCCCCTTCAGGTGGGCGTGCAAGACCCTCCTCTTCCAGCTTGCCTTCCACGTGTAGGACAGTGGGCTGCACCCCCTGCGGATAGCTAATCTTATCCTGTTGTTTTTAATTGTTATTATTTTAACTGCTATTAAGGTTTTATGATGTTTTAGTGTGTTTTATCCTGTGCCGCTGTTTTATCTTGTGATATTTCTACTGTTGTGAGCCGCCCCGAGCCCGCCGGGAGTGGTGGCATAGAAGCCGAGTGAAATAAATAAATAAAATAAATAAAATTTAGTGTCCTAAGAATATAGAAATACATAACTTGGACTTTGCCTGAAGTCATTAAGATTCAGTAAATCAGAATCTGCTAAAGTAAAAAAAGTATAATGGAAATCTAGTTCATGACAAAAGAGCACTGCTGTTTTAGAAGCTGTGCAGTGAGATATGGTTATATTTTTGTAATGTTTCCTTGCCTTAATCTTATTACCCACAACTTCTCTAGTTTTTAACAATCTTTTTGAGATTTGATGGTATGGTATTGATTGAACAGTATAATGAAAACTTTGTAAGTGCTTTCTAGCTCATTCTCTGTGGCTTTTGGGGACTGAGTTTAGAGTACTTTCCCCAAAGGAATAATGAAGGAGGTTCTCTGGGCGACCCTGACTTTGGGCTAAGAAAATTTAAGGTGAAATGATTTGTTAGTCCCAGTTAGAGTAAATGTCCTGAATCATGGTGAACTTGGTAAGTGGACACTTCTATTGATTAATGGTATCTGGTCTACTAAGGACTAACGATGGGTTTGAGATTTCAATTTTTTTTAAAAAAAATGGAATACCTGTATTTGAATATAACAATACTATGAGATATGTATAAACAAAAAAAATTGTTTATGCTTCCTATAGAAAATATAACTGCATCTTTAAAACTAACTGATTTTTATGTTAACATGAGCTTTTATGGAATTAAACCCACTTCTTCATTAAATCCTAACATTAAACCAGTTAAAACTTCAAGATGCTGCTATATCTTCCCCTCTCCTTTTTATGCTGTAAGGTATTTATGCAGCTACTTCTTTGAAAACTACAAGAATTACTATCACTATGTAGATAAGAGGCCGACAAAAAAAGGAAATAGCTGCCTGTAGATAAAATGCATACAATTTTTTCTCTTAAATGTGCGTCCTTTTTTTTGCATGTTACTTTTCTCAGAGACGAGACTCTTAAGAGTATATTTTTAAAAGGAAAACATATTTGACATTAACAGAAATCTTCAGTACCTCTTGCTTATTTAACATGCTAGAAACTGGGCGAAGGGGTCTACAGAACATTTTAGTGGCCTTGTGATGTTCATTTTGCATTGCTTCCTAAGTAGCTCATTTCTTGTTCTTAAAATATTATATATGATAGAGAGCACACATTTTTGCATCCCTGTAAAATTAGGTTTTCCTATGGTTTGTTTGGCTTGGGGCAGTGGGAATTTTATACTTCCCACAGTCTATATTTCCCACCCTTCAGCTTGACATAACTTTCCCTTGAGGCTGAGAAGGAAAAAAACCCCTAGTAAATGCAAACACTTCCACATCCTTTCCTTAGTGGCAGTGGAACAAAATATTTGTTCTTGCTACTCTTGAGTGTTTGAAAACACTGTGAGGTAGAACAGCAGGACCTCTTTGAAGTGGTTGGATTATGACTCCTCTGCCTTCCTTTCCCCCAAAAAAGACTGATTGCAGAGTCCAGTCATAGAGGAGTGTGAAAATAAAGATTATCTCATGTTAAACAAAGGCTGTGAAATATTTGATTTACTTGTTTTTCTATCTTAAAATGCAAAGGGTCTCATACAATCTTAAAATACACGATGGTATAAAAGTTTTCTGTGTCCCACTTTGGGTACATCTACATCAGGAATCCTCAGACTTTCAAAGTCAAGGGCTGGTTCACGGTCCCTTAGGCTATAGTTTGAAAAAAATGAACAAATTCTTATGGACACTGCACTTATTTTATTTGGAGTGCTAAAAAAAACCCCTATGAAAGAACAATACAATATTTAAAATGAAGAACAGTTTTAACCAACATAAACTTACAAGTATTTCAATGGGAAATGTGGGCCTGCTTTTGGCTGATGAGATAGGCAAGTTAATTAGGATTGTTATTGTTGTGTGCCTTCAAGTCATTTCAGACTTAAGGCGACCCTAAGTCCCAAGTTTAAAATGAGGGCTGGATAAATGACCTTAGAGGGCTGCATCCAGCCCAAGGGGCATAGTTTGGGGACTCCTGATCTACAATGTAGAAGTACTGCAGTTTGACACCACTTTAACTGCCATGGCATACTGCTTTGGAATCACGGCAGTTGAAGTGTTGGAAGGTCTTTAGCCTTCTCTGCCAAAGAGTGCTGGTGTCTCACCAACGACAGCTCCCATGATTCCATAATATTGAGCCAAGGTAGTTATAATGGTGTCAAACTACATTAATTCTACAGTGTAGATGTATGCTTTTATCAATCAGGAGGAAGTTTGTGCCAACTATAATGTGTTACTCATTTGGATATTTCTATTGTTTTCCTGCAAAGGAAATATATGGCTATGTCTGTCCTCCATTCATTCATAATCTCTCTCTCTCTCTCTCCTTTTTAATTATATATTTTAGTCTAAATTGAGAGAATGAACAGTGCAAGTAAAGAATGAAAGGAAAAAATCATCTCTTTCTGAGTAGTCCTTCTCTTTGTATTTCACCTTTTTATTTAATCATGTCCATCTGTTCCTTGTATGCTTGTTCTTCACCTGCCCACAATGACGTACAACCAGATAAAGAAGCATGAGTCACATTCCTCATTTTATAAACTACTAGTTTACTTCCTGTAGAGGAAGGAAGGAAGGTCTTTGGGTTTACTAGGACCAGTGACTCAATCAGAGGTTACCAGGGCAGACTTTATAATCAGATTTTCTAGTTAAAGAGAAAGGAAACAAGTTTTATTTATTTATTTAGAACTTTTATATCCCGTTCTTCTCTACCTCCTTGGAGGGACTCAAAACGTTTTCTCTGATAGGTCACGAAAGTGCATGGTTGTGATATCCGAGAAAATTCTTCTGTAGTCAAAGAGTATGTATGAGTAACTACTGGAAATTTTTATAATCTGTGAAGCAACCTTGCTCAGACCCATTTTGCTGAAGAACCCTTGAAATAATATTCATGTCTCAAAGAACCATTGCATGAAAGTAGTTATATCTACAACTCTCTCATTCATTCCAATCACGATATTTTGTGGAGTAGCAACTACTGTTGGAGACGTAGGTTTCCGGCGAGCCCTATGTAATAAACCCAGACTTCAAACATAATCCATTTTGTGTGGGAAAATCTGCTGAACCAAAGTTCTTGACAAAAGGTCTTTCTGGACAACTTGTGGCACTCCAGTAGGAGTTGAATTCAATTTGCCCTCAGTCACAATTGGAAGCTAGGAGTATGGTATTTGTAGCCCAGAAACACTCGGCATGCCGTATCTTCTCCACCCAAATAGCATAGCATCTCACTTCTAAGCCTATAGTTAATCACAAAGTCTATAGTTAATCACAAAAACAACTATACCTCTGTCATTGTTGCATCACAGAAAGAGGGGTACTATTTCTTCTAGTTGTAGAAATAAACTCTTTCAAATAAAAGTATTACATAGTTCTTTTGTTATCCAAATTGCACAGCTTCAAATAGCCTTGCTTGCTTTTGAAAAACTGATTTGAAACTTAGTGTTTGAGACTTGCAAGATAACTGGACCTCTTCTCAAGCTAAAAACTTCTGGCTCCACTATTCTCTTAATGCAACTTTTAAGCAAGCAGAACTTTTTTTGCTGTTTTATTTTAGGTCCTGCAAATAACTGGCTATAATTATCTCCAGGAGCAGTTATACCAGGCATGGGCAAACTTCAGCCCTCCAGGTGTTTTGGACTTCAGCTCCCACACTTCCTAACAGCCGATAAGCTGGCTGGGATTTCTGAGAGTCGACGTCCAAAACGCCTGGAGGACGAAGTTTTCCCATGCCTGAGTTATACCATAGCTTATGACCAGAAGAAGCTAGAGCTGCTCAGCCTGAAAAAGACTGCATTTTATATGGTTATTGATGTATTTATTATTTCTTAATGCAGTATTCACAGTACATGAAAAAAATAGAGTGGAAGTGTAAGCCAAAACTAAATAGCCAGCCTTCTGATAATAGAACATATGTTTGTAGGTATTGTTCTATGTAACAAACCATTTAAATTGAAAAAGTAAAGGCAGAGTTTGCTGGCAAGTTTTGTATCAACGAAACACTCCATCTTCTTTCAATCAGAACTGTAGAGGAAATACATTTTGACAAAAACTAATTTTTTTTGGTGGGGCTTGGCACCCCATCTCAAAATAGTCCGTCTGACGTCCCCCCCCCCCTCCAGGCTGAAACTCAACTGGGAGTCACCATTCCAATTACCTAAAAATTGCAGCCATAAATGATGCATTTTGGCCCTCTGGAACTACAGAGGAATCAGATGCATGGTGAGTGGTATGTCATTCCAGCACGCCTGGTGTACCTACTTGGATATTTGATTGTAAATGTGTGGTCATGTCTTATAATGGGTGTACTGAGTGGTAAAGATGTATATGCAAATTTTCCCTTTCATACTTGTTACATTGGGGAAAAAATTAAAATAACAAAACTTTATTTATTCCCCTCTCTCCCTGAGGGGAAGAAGAAATGTTTGCATAGATACATTTGAGTCCCTTTGTGATAAGGTTATTGCACTCAAATGTTGACAAATTCATGAAGGCGATACCAAGGGATTGGCTTCCATGCCTTGCAGCTTTCTTCATGAAATCTGTTGTGGAAAGAAATCTTCCATTTTTGGTCTGTGGTTTGAGTTAGGCCTGTGGTTGAGACAGGATGTGTTTGAACTAGATCTGGGCCCAACTTATAAAATACAGTATTTTGTCTTGAGAGATTGATTTGGCTTAGTGATTTTTTTGGTGTTTCAGCAAGCATTTTTTCCTCTGAGCTTGTTCTTAATTAACTTAATGTTGTTTGGCTTGTTGTTCCATTTTTATGTAAATATTACAATAAGCTGCCTTGAGTTCTGCGAAATGCATTGAAATCCCAATGTTGGGTTATGTATAAATAATCCAAAACCAGCGTTTCACTGAGTGGTACAGGGAAGGTAACGATCCTTGCAGCACTGAACCCTCATCCTCAACCCAGAACAACTCTGCAGGTTTTCTGATGACATTAGAAGAGATCTGTTAGGACAGTGAGTCTCAACCTGTGTGTCCCCCAGATATTTTGGACCTCAACTCCCAGAAATCCTAACAGCTGCTTACCTGGTTGGGATTTCTGTTGTCCAGACACAGGTTGAGAATCACTGTATTAGGACAACAAGCAGGATGTTGGATGTAGCCACTTTAAGAAATAGTTTGTTAATGCAATTCAGCAAAACGATTGATACCAGTATTGGATTGGAGAATCTTTGAAATATGACATTTTTAAATTGCCTGAGAGAATCAGTGTGGCCCGGGGGGGGGGGGGGTTGCAGTTGATAAAATATCAGTGTTTATTGCTCTGGCAATGCTCTCCAGTCCTTTTGCTCATCAAATCAATTTTTCATTGTGTGGTGTAGCTTGGCTCCTCAATGGCACTTTGTGTCAAAAAAATGGAATGGATTTTCACATCAGGATTAGTCTGTCTAAACATAATAAATTGATTGATTTAATCCTTTCAGATTTGTGTGAATTTACTGTAGCCATATTTACTTAAAAAATCATTGGTAATTTAGTATCCCATGACCATATCCAAAACGTTGAACTATGCTTATCAATTAAAGTGTGGAAGTAAGAGAAGAGTAGTGATTAAATTTACAATCTTACTGGATGACTTAAAAGGTCCCACATATCTTTTTTAATGTCCAAGATGCAGATAACTATACATTATTATATAAAGCTTGCCTTGCGTGCTTAAAATATAAATAATGGACAAATAGTTTGATAACATTTCCATGATGCTTTATGTAATGTATTAATGGAATGGCTAATGATTCTTCCTTTCTTCATAGGGTCGGCATGTCAAGACAGGTCAACTGGCAGCTATTAAAGTCATGGATGTTACAGAGGTGAGTTTAACATGGGACTCCAGTTCTTGAAGAGAAAAATAGAATAAAAGGAATAGTCTGTATGTTCACTGCCACACTAGAGATCACTGCATTGTGACATGCATACATATCTCTGGATTAGGGCCAAAGTAAAAAGTAATGTGCACTCATCTGAGAATGTCAGTTCCTTCACAACAAATGTATACCCTTTTTAGGTTACAGAGGAAATGGACCCAATAAAGATCCCAAAGGCCTAAATGCAGAAACATCTGCTAAAATGTTGAGCAGATTGTTGGCAGAATTCAACAGTGTAAAGCAGTAGTTGTAATGGACTCAAGGGGATTTACTGTGGAGCTTTATATGAGAACCGGGAGAAATTAACTCAGCTAGAGAGATAAAAATATACATCTGTAGTTAAACTCTTATCTTTAATGGCTTTAGTTGAAAGAATTCAAAAATAGATCGGTTTTTCATTTAAGAAGTATTTTAAACATCATAAAATGAAAGGGTAGTTCTGAAATTAGTGTATTTACTGTTATCACACAGACTTTTTATTGTATAATCACGAAAAATGTATTTATCAGCTGTGTTTTATTAGCTCAGCTTTGCCATAAAGCATTTCATACCAAACAGTCTATTGGTCCAAAACCTATTTGCTTTATATGATTCATTTGAAGTATTACAACTCATTCTGTTATTCTCAGAGAAAAGGGATTTTTAATTGACAATTCTGGATTAAATTTATGAAGTGAGTGAGTGTGAAATTCTCTAAGAAGTTATGCTAAATTGAACTTCTTAGAGAATTTCACACTCACTCACTTCAGAAATTTAATCCAGAATTGTGTTTCAATCTGGGTGTGACATCCATTTGGTGTATTTATATTTTTTGCATTTGTTTGTGCACATTTGAGCTTATGAGTAAATGATATTGGGAATGATAAGGCAATAAACAAGGATATATATTTTGATACATGCAGTGGACCTGTACACACTACTGAAATTATGTAATAAAGAGACACTTCTCTAAAAATAATTCTAATATAAAATAAACTGGAACCAGTGTGCTTGGACCCACTTCATTAGCCTTCTAGCCAGAATGTGGGCCTGAGGCTTCTTTCATTGCCTTGTAGTGTAGGGGACCCATGCTGGGAACCAGATGGGGAAACCGTCTTAACTAGCTCTCTTGGATTTCCCAGTGACTTTTGGTACTAATAACTGTGGTATCCTTCTGGACCACATCATGCCAGTGCTTCTCATTCTTTCTCAGACTGTGATCAAGAAATGGTGCTATGGGAATAGTGTTTGATGCCTCATTAATTGGTTTGTGATGTCTCACATGATTCTATTTATCCCTTTGTTAATTTAATATGTGTATGAATCCCATATAAGGATCATCCGGACCTTCTGGGTAATGTGATTCTAGTATGTATATGACATTTAGTCTTGTTATTCTTTGCCACTCAAAGCCAAGGAGAGGATTGAGGCTCTTGAAGGTTGCCTAAACTGGATGAGGAAAAAAATTATGATTTTTTGACAAGAAGGGATAACACTGGTTGAAAGCAATTTGGAGATTAGGATTGATTGTATTCTGGAAGGGACTACATTTCCCCTGAAAAATTAGATTTGTAGTTTAAGAGTAGTTGATTTGGGTACCCCACGTATCTATGTAATAGCAGGTAGAGAATATAACCAAGTACTTTAGTGAACCAGCTGCAGTCATTTCTGAATTACTGTAAATAGAAATAGTTATCCCTTGAAGAAATCACATTTAAATAACTGCTAAACACCTTTTCTGGAGGTTTAAATTGGTATAAAAGGCAGCATCTTGGCTGCTTTTCAGTGCATGATATCCATCATGTTGCCTCAATATTGAAATAATTGCAGTGATTGCATGATTCTGGGTTTTTATTTTTTGAATTACAAAACTCTAAATAATAATAATAATAATAATACTTTATTACTTGTGAGTCGCCCTCCACCAATGGTGCTCCGGGCGACTTACATCCTTTAAAAACATAGATACATCAGTTAAAACAGCAGATATGAGCCGTAGAAGGCTCTGCCATCCATCCAATTCAGTCCCCGAAAGCCTGGCGGAAGAGCCAGGTTTTCAGGCCAGCCAAAAATCTGGCCGGGGCCAGTGTGGCCCTGAGCGCAGGCGGGAGCGAGTTCCAGATCGTAGGGGCCGCCACCGAGAGAAGGCTCTTCGACGGGTCTCTGTCAGCCGGGCCTCTCTCACCCCAGGGATAGCTAACCGGTCGCCATTTATTACGCGTGCGGGTCTTTCGCAGCGTTGGTCTGTCAGCTGATCACCCAGGTAGGCTGGTCCCATTTTTTGCCGAGCTTTGAAGGTTATCACCATGAGTTTGTAGATCGCTCTAAGCTCAATGGGTAACCAGTGAAGATCTTTTAAAATTGGTGAAATATGGCTCCTGGCCGATGCCCCGGAGATGAGTCTGGCCGCTGCATTCTGGCTCAGAAATGGCTCAGGGTGGGTTAAGAAACCTCCTGTTTTACTGTGATGCTGTCCAAATATCAAGAGGAATAAGGAATCCTTTGAGTAGGTGACGTCTTGTAGGGGGGCATTCTATCTTTTGCTTTCAAATGTTTTATTTATTTATTTAATGCATTTCTACCTTGCTCTTCTCCCCCCGAAGGGGGACTCAGCGCAGCCTCACATAAGCATCATATGATGCTGTCAGCATATAACAACAAGGATTACAATTAAAACAATAAAAATTATTAAAAACATTATACAAATTCAGTCACAAGTTCATTTAACAATAAATTAAAACATGCCGATTTAAACCAAGACCAAGTCAGGTAAATCAAATGTCACTGATGTCCTAAATTTCCTTTCCAATTGCCGCTGTCCATTAGTTGAATGCCTGGTCCCAAAGCCAAGTCTTCAATTGTCTTCTAAAGGACAGGAGGGAGGTGGCCAACCTGAGGTCCTCAGGGAGGGAGTTCCACAGACGTTCTCCCTTCAAAGTTACATCTTGTCTTGGATTTTCAAAAATAAATGAAAGGTTTCTAAATTTTTGTTGTATTGCTTCTGTACATAATTTTAATGTTTCTTTGATTTGATTTGTTGTACAGTGCATTGGCGACGTTTGTGATGAGATGGTTTTTAAAAAGACATCAGTAAATAAATAATGCAGAGTCTGAAAGCAGTGGTTCTCAACCTGTGGCTTCCCAGGTGTTTTAGCCTAGTAGCTGTTAGGATTTCTGGGAGCTGAAGGCCAAAATCTGGGGACCCACAGGTTGAGAACTACTGGTTGAGAACTACCTTTGTATGCCTTCAAACTGCATTCAGTGGTCAGTGTAGACGTGCCCCTAGCACCACTACAACATCCTAGCTATGTGGCAGGCTACTTACAGGGAAGAGTCTCTTCTGTTCATTGAAAACCCCACACTTACCTTCTAGTAAAACTATTATGTTGTCTATCCACCATGTTTGAGTCAGCTGGGTCCCAAGTACCTTTGTAGTATTGCTAAATCTATAGCAGTGGAAAGCCAATCATTCTAAATGGAAAACGTCTGGTAATGAAAGAAAGATTTATCGGGGCTGCTAGGCAGCTCCACTCATGCTATTCCGGCAGACCACAAACCCATTCAAACAGGGTAAAGGAAAGGTGGAGGTAAAGCTCCTGATGTTTGATGAGTGAGGGCAGAGGACAGTGAGTTGTGGGAAAGGCTGAAAATATACCAGTAAGGGATATTGAGAAAGAAAAAGATGATGGGGATAAGAAGAACAAGAACACCATATGGCTGGAGAGACTATAGAGCAGAGTTTCTCAACCTGGGGGTCGGGACCCCTCTGGGGGTCAACAGGAGGTGTCAGAGGGGTCGCCAAAGGCCATAGGAAAACACAGTATTTTCTGTTGGTCATAGGTGTTCTGTGTGGGAAGTTTGGCCCAATTGGTGAGGTTCAGAATGCTCTTTGATTGTAGGTGAAATCCCAGCAACTACAACTCCCAAATGTCAAGGTCTATTTTCCCCAAACTCCACAAGTGTTCACATTTGGGAATATTTGAGTATCAGTGCCAATTTTGGTCCAGATCCATCATAGCTTGAGTCCACAGTGCTCTTGGATTTAGACGAACTACAACTCCAAAACACAAAGTCAATGCCCACCAAAACCTTCCTGTATTTTCTGTTGGTCATGGGAGTTCTATGTGGCAAGTTTGTTTCAATTTTATCATTGGTGGGGTTCAGATTGCTCTTTGATTGTAGGTGAACTATAAATCCCAGCAACTACAACTACAACTCCCAAATGACAAAATCAATGCCCACTAACCCCACTAGTATTCAATTGTGGGTGTATCGGGTATTTGTGCCAAAATTGGTCCGTGAATGAAAATACATCCTGCGTATTGGATATTTACATTACAATTCATAACAGTAGAAAAATTACAGTTATAAAGTAGGAACGAAAATAATGTTACGGTTCGGGGTCACCACAACACGAGAAACTGTATTAAGGGGTTGCAGCATTAGGAAGGTTGAGAACCACTGCTATAGGGTCTCTAACACAGGCAAAGCCACTACTTCTGCCAGCATTTATTACAATTCGTAAGTTATACGTACCAGAAGAAAATTCACAAAGTGAATTCGTCTCTTAGAAGAAAAAGAGAAGCAACCTGATTAAGCTATATTTGATGATAAAGTAATGCTTTAAAATCAGTGTGCTGCATCATCATGCCAGACTAAAAGGGAGAATAAACACGTTGGAGGTTTATAAGCTGACTCCCAACAGGTAATTTTTGCCAATTCTGGACAGTTGTTTAACTGAGTTCTCTCCACATCTGCTATGGAAAGATAAGACATTCCAAGTATTTAATCTGTTTTTACATGGGCAGTTTTCAAGCTCAGGGTATTTCAATGATATCCATTTTAATACTTTTTGCATCATTACCTCTAAATTCTGTACTTGCCTTTTCCTGTCTCATTAAAGATAGACGCTTATCTTATTATTAGAAGCTGTTATGAATGCCTTTTCATTTTTTAAACTATCCAGGCAGTAGGCAAAATGCTTTAGCATTAGCGCGACTTCTTCCTGAAATTGCCTGAAGTACGGTATATATGTCTTGAGACAAAAAAATTACCACTTCATAAGAACATGCACTTGTTTTTAAGTGTTTTTTTTTAAAAAAGAAGAACTATCCTCCACAAAAATTCCTGACAAATTTTTGTGGAGGATCCTTCTGTTTTCTGAAAATGTTCATGTGATTATTTAATTGCTCAATACATAATCAAAGCTAGTGGTCTCATGACAAATATTTAAGCATTACCTATGCCTACCCAAAAGATACCAGATCCCATCTGATCTTGGAAGCCAAGTTAGGTTTTCCCCTAATTAGTACTTGGATAGGAGAGCATCAACTAATACCAGATGCTATAGGCCAGGAATGCTCATTAGGTAGCTCGGGAGCTACTAGTAGATCTTCGGCCCTCTTCCAGGTGATCTTCGGGCCTCACCAGCCAAATGGGGTGCTCCTACCCTGCGCACGCACACCCTGTGTGCATGCGCCTCCTGCTGCTGGCTTCCACTCTCGCGGTGCTTCTTTTGCCTGTGGGGCATTGCAGGAAGAAGGAAGCACCAGGCGGGGCCTCTGGAGGGAGCGCCCTGCCTCTCGTCCAGAAGCAGCTGTGCAGCCTCAGTTGCCAGCGAGACAGGCAGAGCGGAGCGCTCCCTCTGGATGCCCCGCCTCGTGCTTTCTCCTTCCTGCAATGCCCCGCAGGCAGAAGAAGCGCTGCGCGGGCAGAAAACATCAGCAGGAGCATGCGCGGCGGCAGGAGCATGCGCGGCGGCAGGAGCACACGGCGGCGGGGGGCAGGTAGATCTTTTGAACTTGGTTCCTTTAAGAGTAACTCGCATGCTGAAAAAGTGTGAGCACCCCTGCTATAGGCTCTATTTCAGAAAAGGGAACTAGGAAAACCACCTCTGAATATTTCCTGCCTAAGAAAATCTTATGAAATTTATGGGGCCACCATACGTCAATTGGCAATTTTTTAAAAAGACACATGCTAATGTATATTTTAAACATCTGCTCCTGCCATTTAAACAAATATATTCTGCAGATACAAATACAATCAGCTTTCCACATTTGCGGGTTTGATTTTTGCGGATTAGATTATTTGTAGATTTGATTGAAATCATTTCTGTAGGTCCTTCAATATGGCTTTATAGTTAAATTCCACTAGAAGACTCACATTAGAGGGCCTTACTTACTTAGGCAATCCCTCATTGTCCGAGTATCATGGCCTTCCAAGTGTAGTGACTTGAGGGTGGATACGTAGATGACTTTAGAACCCTATTCTTGAGCTGTATGTTCTTCTACAGTTAGGACCTCGGTTTCCAGATGGAAGGCGGTCCTGGTTGGCTTGACACACCTTCCTTGACACACCTTCTGAAAAGGACGTGTTTCTCCTTTTCACCCTTCTTTAGTGCCTCTTCAAATACTGCAGTACTGCTGGTCACAGCTGAACTCCAATTAGAGTGCTCAAGGGCCAGGGCTTCCCAGTTCTCAGTGTCTATGCCACAGTTTTTAAAGTTAGCTTTAAGCTCATCTTTAAATCTCTTTTCCAGTCCACCAACATTTTATTTTCCATTCTTGAGTTGGAAGCATAGTAACTGCTTTGGGAGACGGTGATCGGACATTCGGACAATGTGACCAGTCCAGTGAAGCTGATGGTGTATGAGCATCCTTTCAGTGCTTGTGGTCTTTGCTTCTTCCGGCACGCTGACATTCGTCTGTCTGTCTTCCCAAGAGATTTGCAGGATTTTTTGGAGGCAACTCAGGAGTCAAGTGTGATGTCTGTAGACAGTCCACATTTCACAGGTGTCTAATAGGGTTGAGAGGACAATAGCTTTATACAGTCCACATTTCAGGGAATGCAGGTGTCTAATATGGGTTGAGAGGACAAGCCTAGCGGAATACAAGAAGGAACAAATAAATAAATAAATAAGCACCTTGGTATCCCTACAGATATCCTGATCCTCAAACACAATTTGTAAAGAGAACGCCAGTCTAGAATCTCTGAATCCTCCAATGCGAATCTGTGACGGGAAGTTGACCATACATTCATGCTGGAGGACATAGAGATAAATACAATAGTTCCCTCAGGTTTTTTTAAAAGCTTTTGATTTTGTCCCCCTCCCCACTTTTGTGGAGGCCCTGTGTTTCTAACCCTAGCAAATGTGGAGGGCTGCCTGTATTCCAAGTCTAGGTGTGCTTAGGAGTGCTCTGGCACCTACTGGCTCAAAATGGCATTGCAGCCAGCAGATTGATTTTTGTGTTCCATTATTTCAAAATAGTACTAAACAAATGCAGAATTCTAAAACCATAAAATATGTAATTCACAAAAAATAGCAGAAGCAGATAAAAAAAGTTTTGAAGGAAGAAAAATCACACAATTTAAAAGGAAAAGCCCATTTTTCATATTTAGATTGCACTATTGGGATATAAAATATTGCATATTCATTATTAATAACCCTGTCAACACACATTTAAGTTTGACTAATTAATATTTTGAAAATATCAACTCTGATTTTGTCAAAATAAATTTTCTTCACTTATTCTTGATTATGTGTGCATGTGTCTTCAAGTTGCTTATTGACTTAGGGCAACCCTATGAATTTCACAGCAAACCCAAGACTCACAGGACACATTTGGTCACAAGAAACTTGTTGTGTTTGCTGTACAATTGCTCCTACTGCACATTGGAGTAGTTAAACAAAACCACTATATCTTTGGTATATACATTGTTCCCTTGCTACTTCCCAGCTCGCTTTTCGTGGACTCACTGTTTTGCGAGGTTTTTTTTGCCTCCTGGCAACAATGGAGTGTGGAAGGGAGAGAGGATATATAAAGCAGTATGTAAATCATGACCTTATAGCCCCTTCCTTATAGCTAACACACAAAAAAAGAAAGAAAAAGGTGCACGGTGCCTTTAAATATCTCCTCTCTTCTGCTTCACCCTTGGAATGTTAGATATATATATATATATATATATATATAGTGTCCCTACTTTGTGGATTTTCACTTTTTGCAGGTGACCCTGGAACGTAACACCTGCAATAAGTGAGGGAACACTGTATAGTCTATTTAGTGTGATTGCTCAATACAGCAGATACGTGTATGCCGCTTTGCTTTTGACAAGTCAGAAGACTCGAACTTAAGAGAAGCCATAGATTCTTTGTCTTGTGGAAGGGATAGAAAAGCCAGAGTGCTAACTTCTGCTTTGTTCAAGTTTCATACAAAAGTGTGTGTGTGTGTAGAGGACAGTCTATTTTCTAACTTAACTGTAACCAAAATGTTCTACTGCATGATAGGCTAATATGATGAAATCACACATCTCTTCGTGCATTTTTTAGACTGGGTTCTCCATGAAACATATTGACCATGCCCCTTTCTTTTAATCAGGTAAAGAATTGATGTTTTGTGTATTTGGGATGTCATTGTGCTTTGCTGTATGGTCAATATGGCTACTCCTAAATATGATCTTTTTATCATGACATGAAAATACTTGGATAGTGTTTTTTAAAAAACCAAAATGCCAAAATATGTAAACTTTTGAAGTTCTTTAGAATTCTTCGTCAGGCTAGTTGTTATAAAAACCTCAGTTAGATGAAGAAACAAAGAATTCCAAAAAATAGGTGATGTTGTGGTCATGGGCTTTGCTGCTGATGGTTTCTGCTGACTGAAGCAATCACTGTGAAGTTATCAATTTTTCCCTACCCATACATACATACATACATACATACATACATACTGGGATAAAGATTCAGTGCCCTTTCTCCAACTCTGAAGATACAAGGGCTGGCTATAATTCAGCAATCTAGCCATGACCATGGCAGGAGAGATAACTTCAAAGTGTTTAAAAGTCTTGGCACCTTTAGATTAGTTTACTATTGAGCTAAGCTGTTTCAGGCAACAGCATTAAGTAAATCAGGTGAGGAATGTTGTGGCTTACAAAAGCACATGGCATAATAAACTTGTTAGTCCAAAAGGGACCGAGGTTTTACTGATACAGGGTAACACTGGTGTGCTTCAAGAATGTTTCATATTGTGCTTTCTGCTGAATGGAGCACTTCATGGACTTACTAAATGAAGAGAGCAGGGAGAACTATGTTCTGGGAGCTCTAACCTCAGCTGAAATCCATTAATCTCTCAGCTGTTGCAGTCCCTTCTGAACTTCCTTATGGATGAAAAGAAGTCTTTGATACTTTTCTGTCAAGTTCCAAGTGATATTGAATCAGGGCAGCATCTAGCCTTTAATGCGTGACTGTGGATCACAGCAGTAGTGGTACAGTTCCCCTTTGTAAGCCTGTCTTGGAAATGCATTTGCACTGCTCTCTACCTCTTTACCCCCACTCGCTTATAAAAGTCTTTTGTTCCAACAGGTAAAACTGAGCCAGGAACGGAGTACTGGACTGATGATGCTGAGCTTTGGCTTTTTTCCAGGGGGGGGGGGATGCAGAGGAGGGGACAAATCATACTCGAATAAGCAATATCCTTGTTTCTTGAAACACAGTCAACACATTTACTTTTTTATATATTCAAAGGAAGGCACATACCATTTCAAGCATTGATTCTGGCACAAGTATTTCACAGAATGGATAAGGTTCCAGTAACCCCTTCCTGGTTCTTTTTGCTGATTTGGAACGATGATAGAAATTAGTTTGGCAAAAGTATAAAAATAAAACAATCCCCCCCCCCCCCCGCCTTTCCTCTTCTATCTCCACTATAACTGTTTATGCTCCCTGTATATTTAGTTAACAGGAGAAAGAAATTCCCATTGACATGCAGATTCAAGCTGTTGTTTCTCCTTTCAGCCTCAAATCCACAGTACCATTCAGTTTGAGCCAAAATGTCTTAGGGCATTGTGGTTGAAATGGCAAGAGGTAGATCCTTCCACACTTTTTTAAAGAAGCAAGTCCAGTGCTTTCTTTTTATAAAGAAGCTGTAACTATGGGAACCCATGGCTGGAAGCACAAAGAGGCTTCTTTTGGATATTCAGACTTTAATTTGCGGTCCTACATTTAACCCAGTTCTTTGCCATGTCCTTCATTGAAATTTGTACTAATTTTGGACTTAATCTGTATTATTTTAAAATTAAAGGAGGGAGGGGGAACTTAAATTCTACATTTTAGGCTCATAGTGAAAAGAGTACTGTAAAGCACTCCCACATTAGAAAGTTAAGAAAGGTGATGAGCTCATAAGGAGCATGCCATGTCCCTAGTTGTCGCTTTCTCATCTCACAGGAAATCCTTTTTCTTTTCACTTAATTTTTCCTACCCCAAAAGGGAACCTAAGCCCGTTCAACTTCTTTCCTGCCATCAGCATCATTAGCTGTGGCTGCCGATGGATCACTCAGAAGGAGTTTGAAACAGGCACAGTATATTCTATCTTGTGAGTTTCTCTGAGGTTTGCTCAGGGAAAATCTGAGATGTTTTAGGGTTTACATAATAACTGCTTAATGTCTGATTTAGTGAAGGTCGTTTGTAGTATTTATAAGTATTACCATTTTTAAAGGTGAGCTGCTAAAGTTTAATTATTATGACTTTCCACAAGTAGTGTCATGTGTTTGATCCAATATTCCATACAATGAAACCATACATTGAAATACACTGTTGGAAAACTCAATGTAGCTATCTTGTTCCAACCTATCATCTGTGTGTAGAGTACTACTGATGTTGCAGATGATATATTTTTTCTTATCAGATTTATATTCTGCAAAAGGAAGTTTGCATGATTCCCTCCTCCATCTTTGTCCACAGAAGATTATCGTGAAATATTGTGACTAGACCTAGGTCACCGTTGAGTTACATTGGTCTCTTGGTCCTATTTTGACACTTTGGTCACAACAATACCCTGGCAGTGAACTGTTGACTTTTTAAAAAGTATATATTTTAGATTTTGATAGATCTAAGCTATTTCAAATAAAATTTAAAAAATGAAACTTAGAGAAACCAAGATCGTCCTTTGGTTGTGAATGAGAGCTGAACTGAATGACTGAATATAGTTTTGGCCCACATCCACTGTTTCGAAGTTCCATTGTATACATTGTGCAGTTCTGTAGCGTGCACATCCAAAATCTGTTTTTAGGATGGTCTTAAATTATACTGGTTTTTTTTAGAGCAGCTGTATGGAAAAAGCATCCCATTGCTTTCCCCCTATTAATAAAACATAAATGGATTCCATACTATTATGATGTAGGGTGAAATTCTTCATGGGTTTTTTGACATCCTAGTTAGTGTTCAGAGAAAATAAGGGGTAGTGTTTTTTTCCTCATGGGAGTGTGATATTTAAAACATTTATTTGACAGCTGTTGTATCGATTAGTTTTCAGATTTGTATTTCCAACTCTGCAAGTTGGGTGGGGGACACATCACTATTTATGGGCAGGGTGATAGTAAAATTAGCCTTCCACGTCAAAAGGGTGGAGTATTCATTTGTGGAGCCACAAAATGTCATCTACAAAATCTTTGGTGGAATGCGTAGTGCTCTGGTTATTTCCTGCATTCAGGCTTGGCAGTATTCCATGATGTTATACAGTGATGCTGCAACATTGTGAATTGGCCAGTGTAAGGATCCTTTTATCCTGGAATTGGAGATAAGTTAATAAAGGCAGTCACCATGAATAAATGTAACATTGCTGTGAGGCATTTTTTCAGCTCGTGTGTTTTTGCCCCCCCCCCCCCCAATTCCCTGAATTTGTTTCTCATAGTTCTTCTAGAACAGTCTTCTTGAACACGAAGCTTTTTAGGTGTTGTAAACTACCATAGTCCCCAACCAGCACTTTTTAAAATAGTCAACACGGATAACCATGCCTTTTAATCAAAACTGTCAAGTACTAGATGAGATAAGATTATTATTATTGGGTTAGATGGGTTAGATGGAGTTTTCCCCTCTTTCCTTTTAAGTGCTGGACAGTATGATTTAAGCTAGCCCTTTATGTAATATTTTGTTTGATAGCCATAGGCAATCTTGAGTTGCTAGCAATTCCTTCAGAGTCTATGCAGTTGAGTAAGTGTGCTGGCGGAGAAATGTCAGATCTTGCTGTTCCTCCTCTGTAGCTCTTCTTGGTTCCTATGCAGCCTGTGAAACCTATATCTCAGTGCTGTTTCACCTCCACCAGGAGAGGGGGGGTTCTTATCTTTTTTGGACAACATGGAGAATGGAGCTACTAAAATCTTAACATATTAAACAAAAAACACCCATTAGGGGGTTTTTTTGTGCTAGTGATTTAAGATTTTTTGTCACCCTAAAGAGCTTATATTGGCTCATTTAGGTAGCCTGTTTGAGTTATGGCCTAAGTCCAGTTTTTAGTTCAAAGTAGAAGACATTCATTGAATAATAGGGAGCTTGATAAATTGATGGTTTGATTCAGATTACCTATTCTTGTTGAGGCCAAAGAGAGAACTTAGACCATTATATGTACAAGTCTGTCCAGTTGACTAAATATTAATGCAATGGATTTAATAAATCTACTCTAGTTTAGACTAAATGTAGACCATTGCATATACAACTGGTCAAATATAGATGGGTCCGAGGCTGTCACACATTAGCATATTAATATTGAGTAGAGTATAGCATTACATCTCCCATGTTATCTTATGAAATCCTGTTGTCATCTTTGTTTGGAAGATTATATAGAGGGCTCTGTGTTTATATGTGACATTTGGATTATCCTGAAATGTAGCTGTACAGTCATGGGAGTTTGTTGTCTGACTTCTGCAGTTTGAAGTTAGCTTTGAACTGCATTAAATGGTTTCTGTAGATGAGCTCCAAGCTTTTGCTTAATGCATGCATATCTGCTATAGGAATAAATACTTGCAGAATTGTATTTCACACTGTAGTTTCTCTTTCTGGTTTGGATGCAAACTGTATCTTTGCAGTAAAAATAGGAACATTGGAAGACATCAAACTGAGTCATACCATTGATCCATCTAACAGTGCCCTACTTAAATTAGGGTTGCGATTCATGCAGTTCCCCAGATGTTGTTGTACTTCAAGTATGAGCCATGACTTCAGATCTGAGTGACACAAATATGAGTGTTTTATGAAAACTGTGATGAGTACAGCAAGGTGACTCAGGAACCCAGTAGCAAAAACATTAGAGGAAAGAGCATGTCCATAGATGGGAGGATAGAATATCAGCTCGAACTGTCTCAGGGGCATTAACCCCCTTCCCCAACTGTCTGTGATCTGAGATAGAAAACAAAAATGATGCTTTAAAAAGATACCTAAGGGTTATAGCAGTACTATCTGACTGCTCCAGAGTGTCTGGACACAATCTAACCAAATTTAAACATCCAAGAAAATCAAGTTACTGTATTTCACATTGTGCTTTAATGGTTTTTTTAAAGAATATATCTGTGATAGGCCTGCCTTTGGCTCTTGGCATGAATGTTCTCCCATCTGATTATTCAAAGGTTCCTCTGTCTGCTATTATTCTTAAGCAGGTACTGTAATTGCATATTACTGTTAACTGTCAGAAGCTCTGTTGTCTGTATGAAGTCATGTCTGTGATAGACAGAGAAAGACACCTGGTTTTCACTGTTGATTATTCTCCCTTTTCAGCCATGAGTTTTTCATGCATGCTTGACAGTGGTAATTCTGCAAACATCTGGCATAAGAATATACCAGGACTCATTGCAGGTGTATGAAAGTTCTTTGGCACACATACAAGTTATGCCAAATATATTTTATGGTTCTGAGTATAGGCAGAAACATAACTATAATGTAAAAGAGTGTCTGTCAGACTACCTGATGCAGAGAACTGTTTACCAAGGTGCCAGGGGTCGGTATTCTATTTTTCGTCATTGGCTACAATTTCTTTCCTGGCAGCCAATAGACTGTGAACCAGTGCCATTTTACAAGCCATTGCTTTGGTTAAGACTGCTGTAAAAGGACATTCAGAACTGAATAGAATTATGGATCATTGTGGACCAATGTTCATAAATGCTCAAAGGGTATTTGTACATGGAATCTCTATCAGAAGTTTGATTTTTCAGAGCAGACAAGTGGGATATGGAATCTAAGAAACAAAAAATAATGAATGAGTAGCCCAGCTTTGTCAGGTTTAGTGATAGTAAGACACAGTTATTTTAAAAAGAAAACAAAAGAATCTTAATTTTTTCAAAGGCATGCCAGTGATTTGGGAACAGGGCACAATGGTAGTCCATGATTCCTTGTGGCTTCTTTCCATCCATGGTGACCCTTGGTTTGTTCCAGTTTCTGCACCAGCAGTGAATATTTTTCCCATTTTGTTGTAATTAGCAGAAATACTAATAATATATATATTGGCGAAAACCAGTGGGTTGTCTGTATTAACAGAGCATGAGGGAATAGGAGAAAGTGCTGTAGCACTTAATGAAGCACATGCTTTGCACACATAAGATCTCATTACAATCTCTGGCAACCTCATTTAAAAAGATATTGAAGTTTCTCCACCCCCTCCAATTATTACCTTATCTTTTTCATAGGTGACCCAGCATTACTGAGTGAATTTTTGTGTATTTTATTTTGGAAAAATGTAAGTGTAGCCATTAAGACCCTGAGCAAGGTTTCCCAACGAAACAAAGCTGAGCTTGAAAGAAAGTATGCTGCGCACAGCATCCTCGGAAAGAAAAGGCCGTGTGGTGCATGGGAATATGTTCTGGGAAAATGCAAAAGGAGAAAGACAGTACTCTGCAAGAAAGAAGGCTCCCACCATTGCCAGCTGGCACAATAAATGAGAAGTAGCTCAGCAGCCATTTCACACTGGAGGTAAATGTCTGCCCACAATTGAAGGCAATTCCAGGATTTGGCTTCTGCCCAGTCAAACCATGAGGGTGCAGGAGAGAGGACTTATGCTTCTCATAGCAATCAGTCACTTATCTGGGTCTGGCACTTGGAGAAGTCTGTTTCTTTAAAGTTGGAGTGGTGAGACAGAGATCTCCATGACTTGCAGTAGCTCCCCCCCCCCCCCCCAAATAGTCCTGTTTCTCTTCTAAACTACTTTGCCAAAATAAAACAAAATTAAGGAGGAAAACAGAAGTAGATTGTGTGTGAGTTCCAAGTCTGATTCCCGAAAACTATTTCCTTTTCTGCTATTTCAGAGTATAAAAGTCGCTTGTTTGGACTACAGGTCTCTGAATTCCCCCCAACTATCATGCCCACGGACCATGCTCATCTCAGGCTTTATGAGTTGCTGTTTTGCACCAAAGTTTAGCATATGTTTTTGGGAATGCAGTGAAAATCAGGGTAGTTCGCAACAAGAAGATCATGTCTGTCAGTTGCTATAAGTATTTGTAAATATGTGTATCACATTGCCTACTTATACTCAAGTAAGTTCCTGCAAAGCCTAATTTCTGTTCGCCTGTAATAATAGAGTTATATTTAACCAACAGTATGAGTACAAACATTCATCCACACTGCTGAGGTTTTATATTGGAAACCAATCAAGTTTATCTGGTTGCTAGCAGTCAAATTATATTCGTCTTTTAAAGAGTTGATCCCAGCCCATTTGTCATTAAAATATAGGAGGCAATTTCTAAACTGCTACAATAATTCATTTTCATTGGCCATATGAGCTGTTAGGACTTACAATAATGGTAAACAAAATTATTCCTATCTGATAACTCAAAATTAAAGACTAGTTTAATGTTTCTCAGCCTTCCTAATGCCCGGACCCCTCAATACAGTTCCTCCTGTTGTGGTGACCCCAACCATAAAATTATTTTTGTTCCAACTTCCTAACTGTCATTTTGCTACTGTTATGAATCTTCATGTAAATATCTGATATACAGGATGTATTTTCATTCACTGGACCAAATTTGGCACAAATACTCAATGCGCCCAAATTTGAATATTGGTGTGATGGGGTGGGGGTGATGACAGATTGATTTGGTCATTTTGGATTTGTAGTTGCTGGGATTTACATTTAACCTACAATGAAAGAGTATTCTGAACTCCACTAATGATGGAATTGAACCAAACTTGGCACACAGAACTTCCATGACCAACAGAAAATACTGGGTGGGTTTGGTGGGCATTGACCTTGAGTTTTGGAGTTGTAGTTCACCTACCTCCAGAGAGTACTTTGGACTCAAACCATTATGGGCCTAGATCAAACTTGGCAGAAATACTCAATATGTCCAAATGTGAACACTGGGGAATTTTGGGGAAAACAGACCTTGACATTTGGGAGTTATAGTTGCTGGGATGTATAGTTCACCTACAATCAAAAAGCAACCTGAACCGCATTAATGATAAAATTGGGCCAAACTTCCCACAAAGAACCCCCAAGACCAAAAGAAAATAATGTATTTCCTGATGGTCTTTGGAGGCCCCTCTGACACCCCTTCGCGACCCCCTCAGGGGTCCCGACCTGCAGGTTGAGAAACACTGCTTTAGTTTGATACCCACTTCACCCATTACATACCATATGAATTCAATCCCTGCCCATAAATGCTGTATATGAAATATGTAAAGTATTTACTCTTTGATACAGTGACCTAATTCCCACAGTCTTTTTGCAGTTTGATACTGCGTGTAATGCAGTAATGTATTAATAGAAACATTAAAACAAAAACCTTAGGTTTTAGAAGGGATCCGAATGAAAAGAGAGGCGTTCCATGTTGTCAGGAACATAGAGATTATTAACGTTGTCTTTTTCTTACCCACATATCCATTTGTTGTCTTTTTGTTTTTCCTGAAATTTAAGGGAAATTTTGGATGGGCATCTTCACTCATGCACATTTGTTGCTTTCTTATCAGTAAGTTGTCAAAAGCATAACATTTTAAGTTATTTTTTAAAAATTGATTATGGTTGTAATGCCCCAAGTAGTTAGTTACCATGTCACCTTTCTCTTGCATTTTAAATAAGGAACTAAAACAGTTAATATAAAGGCTACAGCTGAATTATTCAAGTTCAAAGCATATCTCTAGGCATTGGTATAAAACATATTTTTATTAGTCTAAGATGCCTATTGCTTGAAAGGTTTATTTTTGGACTACCATTTGGTTGAGAGTTTCTAGAAGTTATAGTCCATTTCTATCTCAGAAACTAACATATATAATTACATGCAAATATTTTTTTTAAAAAAATCAGTGGCTAAATGAGTGATTAATAACAGAACAGCATAATAATATGCCCACAGCTGTCCCCAGTGCCAACAGATATACAAAAGAAAAATTAAAAATTACTACTTTTGAAGCGAAATACGTTCTTTGTCAGAACAGCTGGTTATCAAAAAGGCAGGGATTTTCTTTCTATACGGGGGATTATAATTCTTTATTCTTTTTGTTTCTTAAAAAAGAATTCTATAGGCTAGCTCTGTCCATTTGGAGAGCAGTGACAAAAGTAAAAGGCTGCAGGCCATTTTCTCTCCACACCCACAGCTAGCAATTAAGACTGGAGTCGTCATTGCCCCTGGGCTTCATGAAGCCTGGAAGTGTGCTTTTGCACACCCACTCCCCATTTGGGGAGGAGAGATATTTCTGAAATATTTTTGAAAGGGACAAAATATTTTTGAAAGGGACCCAGCCGGATGGGTTGCTCCTGCCATGCACACGCACACTCTGCGCGCACGCGCGCTCCTGCTGCTGGCTTCTGCTCTTGTGGTGCTTCTTTCGCCTGCGGGGCATTGCAGCAAGAAGGAAGCACGAGGCGGGGCCTCTGGAGGGAACGCCCTGCCTCTCTCTCGTCCAGAAGCAGCTGTGCAGCCTCCATTGTCGGCGAGACAGGCAGGGCGGAGCGCTCCCTCTGGATGCCCCGCCTCGTGCTTTCTCCTTCCTGCAATGCCCCGCAGGCGGAAGAAGCGCTGCGCGGGTGGAAAACAGCAGCAGGAGCACACATGGTGGCAGGAGTGCGCGGCGGGTAGATCTTTTGGACTTGGTTGCTTTAAGAGTAGCACACATGCTGAAAAAGTGTGAGCACGCCTTCTCTAGTGTGATGAGGTAGCTTGTTGCAGGGTTTGTGTCTGTGTCTGTCTGTGTCTGGTCAGGAGTGACTTGAGAAACTGCAAGTCGTTGTTGGTGTGAGAGAATTGGCTATCTGCAAGGATGTTGCCCAGGGGATGCCCAGATGTTTTACCATCCTGTGGGAGGCTTCTCTCATGTGCCTTCATGGCAAACTGGAGCTGACAGATGGGAGCTCACCCGTTCACCAGATTTGAACCACTGACCTTTTGGTCAGCAGTTCAGCCAGCAGACGGGTGAATGGGTTGGTAGGCATTACATTCCTCCAAAGTCCCCAGTGTGAACAGTCAACTTCTGACTGGTGTCTATCCCTTCTGTTGACCATTTAATTCAATCATTTTTTCTTAATGAACCTGATGATAAAAATTAACAAATATTAGTTTCACCACAGGAGTGAGGTACTCGTCTGATGTGTTACAGTTGGAATGTTTACTTGCTTACGTCTTTATTACTGAAATGTAATTATGAATGACAAATTATTTGAAACTACTTACTTCCAACATCTTATTAGAAGCATTAGGAATAATGATCTCTTTGGTCTCTTTCATTTTCATAATTCGATTTCGATTTTATATTCCGCTCCTCCCTGCAGGAGAAGAATGTTCTTCTCCCTCTTTTTGCTCTCACTTTGAAAACAAGCAATGATGTACCATTGATTTCAAAGGAAAAGTCAGTGCTTAAATCCTTTCCACTGAAATCCCTAGGGCATAGAAGTACTTAATTTTGATTTCTGTCTGTCATTTGCGGTCAAAGTTATCTGGACAGCGAGGAGTAAAACAGATGTGGTTTCCATGTGCAGTAACACCAATTTTGGCTGCTTTTATTTTCCATGAGTGGGCCTTGCTTTCTTTGCAGCGGCTGGTGGGGTGGGAGAGAGGGAGGAGAGTGGGAGAGCTAATTGTATTTCACAGACCAAACTTCATTTGTTCCCTCCATACTAGAGACTGTGCCACTAAGTGCTGAAAAATTAGAGGCACAGTGAGACAAATGGAACATAAGTGGGAAAGGAAAACCCCATTATTATGAAAATTGCAGCAGGTGGTTGCTTTATCAGACACAGATATTGTACAAGTGTTTTGGCTCCAGATGGAAAGGATTTCAGCATAGAATTTGTATAATGTGAGCTGCAGGCATTGCTTATGATCCTGTCTATTGTTCTAAGTTTCCCTTTCATCTTTATCCTTACTGTATTTTATTGTCATTCAACAGATACTGTTACAGGTAGTTAATTTGCTTTGCAGATGGCAGCATCAGACTCTGGCTGGCTTTAAAACCCACCCAGGAAAGGGCTGTGTGGATGGCAAACAATGCAGGATTTAGGATTATGCCTAAAATTATGGATAACACTAGACTGATTTTTTATAAAAATAACAAAACCTGAGCTCAAGTCCACAAAATAAATGTTT
Source organism: Anolis apletophallus (assembly GCA_030556195.1). NCBI lineage: Eukaryota > Metazoa > Chordata > Lepidosauria > Squamata > Anolidae > Anolis > Anolis apletophallus. The sequence continues at coordinate 81,741,130 of JARBWK010000004.1, forward strand.
TCCGTCATTAAGGTGTCATAGGATGCTTAGATGTTATAAAGAAAATGGAACCCTATTCTTTATGTTGTTTGAGAGACCCCTTTCTGTTTCATTCTTGCATTGTGTTGTTTTGGCTTGTATTTTGGTTTATAATTAATTATTGTATATTCAGTTTAAAGTAGCAATAGTGTCTAAAAATAAATAAATATATTATTCAGAGTCTGTATAACAATTACTGAGAACATACTTGATTCTCAGCATGCAATCTTGTGTGGGAGATGGATTCGTATGGATACAGAGATACTAATAAATTACGGTATGATCCCTTTATCCACAAGGGATATGTTTCTGGAGTTTTGTTTGGGAACGCTAAACCACGGATATACTGGAATTGAAGGGCTTTGGGCTGAAGAATGACCTGGAAAGTGCCTAGAGAGGACATATTATGTCAGGCATGGATAAATGAAACTACAGTTACCAGCCCCACAGATGCAAAGGTTGTACTGTGTAATGTACACATATTTTTGAATTACAGAAGAATCTCACTTATCCAACATAAACAAGCAGGCAGAATGTTGGATAAGCAAAAACGTTGGATAATAAGGAGAGATTAAGGAAAAGCCTATTAAATGTCAAATTACGTTATGATTTTACAAATTATGCACCAAAACATCATGTTTTACAACAAATCAACAGAAAAAGTAGTTCAATACACAGTAACGATACGCGAGACTCTACTGTATTTTTAATACAAATATTAAAACACAACAGTACAATACCACCAGATGTCACTATAACATATTCAATTTTTAGGCAGATGCTTTTTATGTGTCTTTGTCTATATGAACAAGAATTGTTATACAGCTAGAACATTCAGGATTGCCATATTAAGTCTGGTCAAGATTGTGTAGAAGAGAGAATTTCTTCTCATGCAACTATGTAACATTCAGGATTTGGAATTCTCTATTCTGCTCAACTATTGCTGGTACATAAATCCTCTCCCATTTTTCACTCTGGCAACCTTACTGTAATTACATATGCTTGCTTGCTACTGCAAGCATACATTTTAGAAATGTGTGGATCATACTTATGGAAAATTCCTTTTGTAGAATATATTTGTAACATGGAAAATATAGTTAATGGGCTTTCATGTCCATTATCAGACGTTCTGTCACAAAACAGTAGTTGTGTAGCAAATATATGTAGACCAAGTAGATGGGCATCAATTACCACTTTAAGTCTACTTTGTCTACTTTGAGACCAAATATACTTAAAATGGTAATTGATGCCCAATTGAATTAAAAGTGCAATAACAATGATTTTACTAACTGTCTCTGCGTCCCAGAATCTCACTCTAATTTTGAGCTAATCAAGAGTGATAGAAATAAAGCATATCTATGATGTTTTTGGTGTGCTTTCACATTTATTGTACATGTATTAGACCTAGGTTTTAGCTAAACAGTCTCATTTAAACTTGACTTGCAAGTTCTTCGTTCTGTCAGTGTACCATAATTTCGTTTAGTTCCAGACGTTGTCTTCCTCTCTTGGTTGATTCTTTGCAGGTTGTATATATGGTGGAATGTCAGTTGGGTCCAGGAGTGATGGAGTAGACTTGAATACTCCCTTAAGTAAAAGTGGATGCACTGGCAGCCAGAGAGGGAGGTGTTCTTGTCAGTTATCCCTTGCCATTGTCTTTGTGTTATAAGATTTAAAGATGTTTACACCCATAGGATTAAGAAACAAAACATGTTTTTCAATATTGTGGATGACAGAACTTACATATGTCAGATGGCTGGGAATAATTCCTTTTGAAGCAGGTGAATCATAAATAATAAACGCTTATATCATGAATATAGCTTATCATTCAGGTTTTGTGTTTATGTTTTGTAGCCTGGGAACCATCCCTATTTCAATAAATTTTGTCTATCAGATCACTGAAAATTTGCATAAACACATAATTAATTGCCTAATTAAGGATACTAATACACTTAATTTTATTGAGATTGTTATGTTCAGAAGGTACAGCTAGTGAGTTTTACTATTGCAGCTAAACCTGGATCCAGTCTGTACAGAATCTCACAACCTCTCAGGATGCCTGCCATAGATGTGGGAAAAACATCAGGAGAGAATGCTTCTGGAACATGGCCATATAGCCCGAAAAGTCACAGTAATCGATTTTACAGAATTCTCCCTTGCCTTGCAAGGTTAATGGGAGAAAAATATTTAAAGTTTTCTCATAAATACCACATATGCATTCCTGCATTTTTGTTTTCCCCCTAAGGATGAAGAAGAAGAAATCAAATTGGAAATAAACATGTTGAAGAAATACTCCCATCATAGAAATATAGCAACTTATTATGGTGCTTTCATCAAGAAAAGTCCTCCAGGACATGATGACCAGCTGTGGGTAAGTACATTCATTCCAAGCATGCATGCCGCATCTCAAGTTTAATTTGTGAGTACCTAGATATATTTTTAAAATGTGAAAATGAATGTTTCTTCCTATTGTAAAGAAACAAAACAAAATCAAATAAATAGCATTTTTATGTTACATAGCTTTCTCAAGAAAATTGAAATGCTTGAGGTTCAGCAAAATGTCCTATTAACCAGTAGACTAGGAAAACTCCTGGGAATAAAGCCAATTTACTTTATGTAAATATGAAAAACTTGACATATCTAAGGAGGAATAGATTTGTCTTTACTTTTGTATTTTCTAAGAGTAAACCATTTGTATTGCAAACCTATGAACTTACTAGTAAGTCCTATTCAAGTGAACTTGCTATTCCTAAATCAGTGTAAGGTTGCAGTATAAAGATGTATGAGTTAAATCGATTTCTTATTTTTAAAATCCTGACATCAGCCTATGCTTTTGTACGATAGGATAAGATTATTGTATGATCTTTACTGGAAATGTATGAACTAATGAAGAATAAGTTCAGATTATGATCTGTCACAGTTTGTCCTTTTCTTGTCTTTCATTCCTCATAGTCCAGTAAGCCTTGATGCAGTGCAATGAATTATATAATAATGATCTCATGCGTAGAGCATAAGTTGAATTATCTTAAAAATGTTCAGTGATTCCTTTTTTCATCCTGCCTTTTTGCAGCTTGTCATGGAGTTCTGTGGTGCAGGTTCTATTACTGACCTAGTGAAGAATACAAAAGGAAATACTTTGAAGGAGGACTGGATAGCGTACATCTCTAGAGAAATTCTCAGGGTGAGGAAAATGAAAACACTCCAATATATTATTCTATTTAAACTGATGTGATTTAAGGTTCTGCATTAACTTTGTAGTAGGCCTTTGGCAATGAATAACTTTAACCTGACATGGGAAAGTAATGACCCTCACTTCTTGAATATTAAATCATTTTAAAGCATAAAATTAAATCAACTGGTAGGTTCTCATTTCAGTACAAGTCTTGTCCATTAAAAACTATAGTGTTTGCTATTAGTTTCATTTATTTAAAAAATCTGAGGGTATTTAGTAGATACCACACACCATCCGAGTACAGAACATTTCCCAAGGTTTGTAGCTAAAACAGAGACAAATACACTGACAGGTTTGTTCATTTCTTTAACGAATTGCAATATTGTAGTGGAAAATAAAATCTGTGTTTTCTTTCTTCCTTACATAGGATCTATACAAACATTAAATGCTGCTTTGAGATATTAAAAAGAATGTAGTATGGTACCAGTGATATTCTCTGTTTTGTATATTGTCTACTTCACCGATTCACATTTTTAAAAGCTGAAAATAATTGGTTCAGAAAGTTACATTTTTGTTTTTTTCAGTATTTGATTGTAGTGATGAATTCAATCATTCCCCTTTTGTTTTTTAGTTTCTGAGATAATTTATGGGATTGGGCTGGGGTAGTATGTGAAATATAAAGGTAAAATTTGTACTAAGAACAAAGAAATTACTTATTTGAAACAAAACCCATGTGACGATCTCGGTCACCAAAATTGACTAATTGACACTCCCGGTAGACTGCCACCAACCTAATGAGTCATTAGGATTTACTTTACAATTAAACTCTAACTAAATGAAGTGTCTGTAGCGTTTGGCCTTACAACAACCCACCACCAAGAATGTAAACTGAGGAGACCGAAAGATGACTGAGGCTTCTTTAAAAGTTAATAATAAAAGTGTTTATTAACTACAACAAGGCTATCAAAATAGGCACAGATCGTATTGGTTCTTCTGAGAGGCAACTGGCGTACGGTTACAACAATGATAGACTTAGAACAGCGTGATGGTTGCAAGATTTACTATATATGTGCTAGAGCGTAGAGGTTACTTAATTAAAAGGCTATTATTACTTCTTCAGATGGTACATTCAGTTCCACAGACAGTACTAGGACTTGTCTCCCAACTCCCAACTAATAGTTCCACTAGCTCGTTGTTGTTCTAAAATTCTGGAACATCTAATCACTTAGATCGTTCCCTGAGTCTGGCTACTACTGGGTTACTCGTAACCCACACAGTCTAAGAGTCCAACTACCTGTCACTCTATCTCCAGAGATGACCAGGTATCCCAACTGCCTATCACAAGAACAGTTCTAAATGGCACTCTTCCAACAAGCGTTCCCACTAGAATGACTACTGGCCCTAAGGGCGGTCAGAACTGAGTCGTGACTCCCAGTAGTCCAGCCTATTCCTACGTGGTGAATTGCTTAGGACAGACTGTCAGTCTCTGTTGCCAAGGCTCTGGTGATACTCCCCCAGAAACCTTGCTCAAGACTGCCTCAGGCGTAGATGCTGAATCTACAGCCTGACTCTAAACAGCAGAGGCTGGAGATGTGCGTCTGCACAGCCTCGCTCTAAACTCCAAACTCCAGACTGAAACTTTCTCTGACAGGACTTCTACTCTGCCAGCTCCAACTCCTCCCCTTCTACTCTAGCCATTCACAGCCTCTACACTGTAGCTAGGCACAAGCCTGCAAGGCCATGCCCCCTTGCTCTGGCTTCCCTTCCCTTAATGGTTGCTGGCTGCAGCCACCTCTCCAAGATGGATGCCAGCACAACCAAAACAGGATTTCTAAACCCCTTCTAAGCAGGCCTCGGCCCTGCTTAAGGCAGGTGAGTCCTTACACCCCCACATCAAGCAATGTATAATTTGGAAAAAATATGATTGCATTACATTAATTTTTTTTAAAAAAAAACCCTATTGAAACTAATATTCTCTGGCACATCAAAGGAAATGTATCATTTGCTTTGACATTTCCAGGGGAACACCATCTGCAGATAACAGACAACTTTGCTTCTAATGTTGTTGGCATGCAAAGGAGAGATTTATGTATGGTGTATACTTGTTAGGGAGGGATGGTACTGGGCCAATGAGGGCTTTAAAGTGCAAAATTGGTGTCTTGACCCATGCCAGTATATTATTCGCTGATGAAACTTTATCAATACCAGTGTGTGCCCAGCACCACCCATTGTATCTGAACTTTTGTGCTATTGTTTGCTTTGTGATGCTGAATCCAAGATATATGCCATAACATATATGGCAGTGGGTTGATCAGTTATATCCCAGAGAAGGTGTTTCTTGTGTACCAGGCAAGACTACAATTAAGAAAAACTGTGTTTCTGCCCACAGAATTAAAGTTGGGCACAGCTATGTGATACCTGCAAAAAGTCTATATGAGATCAGACTTGCCTTTGAATATTTAAGTCCTTTGATCCAAGACTACATGTACCTGCTGCCATGCCAGTTCAGACAATGTATTCTTTAGGATCACTACTTCTGTGGTCCTGTATTCTAGGACACAGTAGAGAACATGTGGCCCTCTAGATCTTGATAGATCGCATCCCTCATCATTAACTATGCTGACTAGGACTGATTGCAATTTGCAGTCTGCCAACATCTGGGAGGCAACATGTTCCTTTGCTCTGATCCTAGAGGTCAAGTTTCTCATTCTGAGAAATAGCATTGCGGTATTTCATTATCATCGCCAAGATTGATAAAGAGATAGATCACAGATTAGCAAAGGCATATAGTGCATTCAGAAGGCTTCACAAAAGAGTCTGGAGTAACAAACACCTGCAAAGCACAAAAATCAGTGTGTACAGAGCTATCGTACTGTGTATTCCCCTATATGGGTCTGAAACATGGGTCACCTATCGCCAGCACCTACGACTCCTTGAACGATTTCATCAGCGCTGTCTTCACCCAATCCTAAATATACACTGGACTGACTATGTGACAAATGCTGTTGTCCTTGAGCAAGCTGGGATCATCAGCATTGAGGCCATGCTATTGAGAACACAGCTGTGCTGGGCAGGGCATGTCTCTAGGATGGAGGACCACCGCCTCCCAAAGATGAACTCTATGATGAACTCGCCATGGGTCAGCGCAAGATAGGCGCCCCAAAAAAGAGATATAAGGACTCCCTGAAACAACATCTCAGGCTCAGCCAGATTGATCACCAACAATAGTCCACCCTGGCCTCATATTGGGAGGCATGGAGATGCACTATCCACAATGCTGCGGCCTCTTTCGAGAAGTCACGCTGAACGAGTCTTGAAGAGAAACTACAACACAGAAAGAACCGCAACCTGGAAACAACATCACCCAAGGAGACTTTTTGCCTATCTCGGATTGGCTTTTTAAGTCATCAGTGCGCTTGTAGAAGGCCTGAATCTTCGTTCGCGAAGAAAAGCCAAGATTTCATTAACTTTAAGACACTATCAATTGTAAGATGCACCCTAACTTCAGTACCACCACCACCAAAAATATATAAGAGATACCTGTAAGACGCACTCCTATTTTTAGAGATGTTTATATCGCTGGGGGGGGGGGGGGGGGGGGAGATTACTGGCCCAGAGATACTTGTACTCGCTTTCCACATTCACAGTTTTCCGTAGTCATTGATATACCCGAAAAGTAAAGAAATAAGAAACATGCTGAGCCAAAGCTTTCCTGCTGGTTGCCTGGAGGCATTGACACTTGTCACAGGAGACTAAGCAAATCACTCTTTTCAGGCCTGGATCATTTCTTCATAGAGTTTCAAAGACATGACTTCATATGTCTCTGTAATTTGTCAAAATCAAAATGTACATGCTATTTAGTAGATGTCCCATAGGAACTTAACATTATCTTTTGGTCTAGTTTTGCATGTTACCTAATGCTGGGGGAAAGGAAGTCTGCATGATTCATACTTCCTGTTCTCTGTGCTCTTGAGAACTGACTGATCTCTTCTCCCACTCTTCCCACCCCAACCCCCAGTGCTACCTCCGACAAAGTAGGAAGCAAATGTTGCCAATATGTGTACCTCTGTAAGGAAAAATGATTGTGCAAAACTCTATAGATCATATAGAACTGCAGAGAACAGGAAGTATGAACCAGTTGGATTTCCTGTTCTCTTCCTCAAGCTCAAATATTTGGTAATGTTCAGAGTCACTTTTTATTCATGTGTATGATTATCTACAGAACTGTACATGCTTTAAGAAAGAAATTTAGCAACAATTTACGCAGATGATTCACTTTTCCTGTTATTTAAATAAGCATACTCTTTCAGGTAGCAACATGCCATACAATTTTTTTTAAATGGTCCTCATTGGTCCTTATGGCATTTTCTTTTTAATCCGTCTTTTCTCTGCATAAAGATTGCTTCACGCTTTAGCTTTTTTTATACAAGGAAGGATTCTGTGTTGCTCCTATTGAGAGGATATATCTTTGCCTCTTCTATCTACAATATTAAATGGCACTTTATAGTATAGCATTCTGTGGCTTAATTTGTTTTACTATGCCATAATCCTTGCAAGTTTAGCTAAAATCCCATATATTCCACAAATTCCATCAATACTGACATGGGCATGTGAAGTACACCTGTTGTTTTATCCAATGTGGAAGGCATGCAAAATTGCTAGAAATGTTTCTTACACTTTACTAACATAGAGTATGTGGACAATGGTTTATTAACCATCTGAAGCTGACCATGTTCAAACACACTGGGCAAAAAAAGACTACCAATGTTGATTGGAGTACAGTAGGGCCTTGTAATGTAGTTGCACTAAATTGCAGCTGAGCGAGTAAAATCCTATGTTCTGTCTTTTTCTCATAAAAATACAGGGATTGGCACATCTCCATGCCCATCACGTGATTCATAGAGATATCAAAGGACAGAATGTGTTGTTAACGGAAAACGCAGAGGTGAAGCTTGGTAAGTTAATTACCCTCTTTTTCCTTTCTTTTAGCATATACCTTGATGCCCGCTATTCTACCATACAATAGCAATTAATGTTACATTACAGCCTGGTTACAGAAGAGAGTATTAGCTGAGTAATACACAGGTGCCACTATGAACAGTGTACTTGCAGTCCTTACTTATTATGGGTGTTACATTTGAATGAAAAGTGCATTGTTTGAAAACGGGTAAGAAGTATTGAAAGGCTCTAGACTATATTGTAATGATTAGCTGAGCACAATATCAATATCAAAACAAAAGCTCCACCTGTTTTTCTACCTTGTATAAATTTATTATATGTAGTCAGTAAACTTGGAGAACTGATTTCAAGGGTTTTTCTTTTCTTTTCCCCTCTGTTCTTAATTAATGTAGTGGATTTTGGTGTTAGTGCTCAGCTAGACAGGACAGTTGGTAGAAGAAATACATTTATTGGAACGCCTTACTGGATGGCCCCAGAAGTTATTGCCTGTGATGAAAACCCAGATGCTACATATGACTACAGGGTAAGAGAAGTATTATCATCCTAATCAAGATGTGTGGTATTTCCTGTTCTCTAGTTCATGCATTAAATACATAAATTCTTTATTTGTGCTCTGAAAAGAAGACATTGCTTTCTTTTCTTCGTCCTTTCTAACAAATTGTCTTTTTCAATTTATTAACGGAAGTGGTAAGCAGGCATAGTATAATATGATACATTAGAATGCATGGTATTAAACATGAGTGAGCTACTTGTGGCTCCTACTATATTGCTGGGCTACAATTTCTATCCCTCACCATTAGTTGTATTGGCCTGCATTGATGAAAGTTGCAGTCTAACCACATCTGGATGACTACATGATCTTGGCTTCTGATTTGTATGTAACTTTCATACAGTTCTTTCATTTCAGTAGAGACTGAAATATCTCTTTTTCCAGTCTAGGGATTAGCAGAATCCCTAGACTGGAAAACATAAACATTGTAGCTGTTGATGTTAGTGTGGGTAGTGACCAAGAGGCCTCACTAGCAGTTTCTTAGCAGTATCACAAGTATCCTTTGGGGAGCCCTAGTGTTTAGAACAATATCCAGTGTGAAACCCTGGCTGCCTTTAGTTTATGGAGTACCTAGATTAATATGACTGCAGCATTTTTAAAATCATGTAGCCCAATTGGAATAGATAAATTTATGTGTACAGTAAGATGTCTATAGCCACAGAACCCTTACCCACAATTTCATTTATCCATGCCTGGTGAAAATTGGGTCTCTGTAGGAATTTGCTGAGTCCTTCGTGTGATTCTTTGGTATGCTTCCCGTGGAAGTTACCACCAAGTTGCTCTGGAGGACCCAGAAAATTCCTAGAGAGTATACATGTCTAAGAATTTCTGGGTCTTCCAGGACAACTCTGTGGTATACTGCAACCAGAAGTCAATTTCACGTTGCTTGGTCATGTCTGCCGTTTCAAATATCCACTGTCCACCCAGGAAAAGTAACCCCTGTAGATTGGGGGGTCTTACATTATGCAGTTATAGTAAAATTGCTGCATTGATGACTGTATTTTTTATTCTTGGGGTGTCAATGCATTGCTATCAAATGAATCTTTTATGGTCTCCATTAGAAATATTCATATCCTCTCTAACTCTGGCCAGAACTACTAATTGTTCCTCTTGGGAACAACAGGAATACCGGATGATTCAAATCTGGTAAACATCCTGAAAATACCACTTGCTTTTATAGATTTCATTATTCAGCAATGTTGTTGGAACTTGGGGAGGGCTGGAGTTTGGTACAACTTGACTAATAGTGAACAGCATTGACTCTATATCCTTATGCCGTATATTCCCAAATTCTACTTTGGAATAGAATATTGACAAGGGGTTATGATTCTTCAACTCTCTTTCAAGAATCCATTTTGGACTCGCCCTTCAAGTATCTTTATTTGTCTCACTACCATTATGTGTTGACATCAGAGCGATCTGTATTGATGTAATTTAGAGCCAATATAATGGTTTGACCATTAGGTGAAGAGGCTTGAAGACCAGGGTTCAAATTCCTGCTCAACTATAGAAATCCACTGAGTGGCCTTCTGCAAATTACATGCTCCTATACTCGGAGAAAAGCAATGCCAGAGAACCAGTGAATAAAACTTGCCAAGAAAACTCTTTTATAAGGGATTGTACTATCTTAGAAGAAAGATCGAAAATATATTTTTTGAAAGTGAAGGAAAATACATGAGCACAACAAGTTTTACAGAAATTAAGCCTTTTTAAAAGGCTAACTATTGATGTTTGCATTCCACATGTAGTACACCAACCAGTGTCACTAACTAAGAAGAAAAAATGATTGATATGGCCCCCTGGTGGCGCAGTGGGTTAAACTGCCGAGCTGCAGAACTTGCTGACTGAAAGGTTGGCAGTTGGAATCCAGGGAGCAGAGTGAGCTCCTGCTGTTAAGCCCAGCTTCTGCCAACCTAGCAGTTCGAAAACATGCAAATGTGAGTAGATCGGTAGGTACCGCCTTGGCGGGAAGGAAACAGCTCTCCATGCAGTCATGCTGGCCACATGACCTTGGAAGCCCCTACAGAAATCGCTGGCTCTTTGGCTTAGAAATTGAGATGAGCACCAACTCCCAGAGCTGGGCACAACAAGACTTAACTTACATTTCCTAACAAATGTACTCTCTTTTTAGAGTGACCTTTGGTCGTGTGGCATTACAGCAATAGAGATGGCAGAAGGTGCTCCCCGTAAGTAATATGTTTTCATTTTCTATTGGTCTGATTTTGGTTTGATTTTCGAACCAAAAGGATGAATTTCTTTACTCTTGCATTTCTACCCTTCTGGCAGCAGAAATAGGAAATTCTGCCAGAGTAGTGCTTTTTATTAGATAACTGTGCCAAAGTGGTGGTTGTGCTTGAGTAATAAAAAAAGGGTAATCTTATACTTCAGTGCTTTTGAAGCCATATAAACTTTCTGACAAGGGGGGAATTTAATATTGGAACTTATAATGCTGGAACCTTGTTAGTGCTTTCAACATGTAAAATGTAAATTACAATCTGTAAGTGACAAACTTGCTAAGAAAATGGGTCTTAATTAATGTTGTCCCTTATCTCAATTTTTAAAATAAATTATGTAAAATGGCAACTTCCATTCTCAAGCTTGAGACAAAAATAGTAGCTCAAAGGTTAGTGTGTCTCTGTGCACACATTTATGTAAACATGGATTCAGTTCTATCTAGGAATTCTAATTGTATTATGTTCTTTGTAGTTTCTCCTACTTAAATTGAGTTGTACACTAACTAAAATAAAAGATAGAGTAAGTACAGTTGATCATTGAATTGTCAACAGTTACCATATTTCACCATGTAATAGTGGCCACTGACAGCCATTTGGAGTTGTATAAAAAGAGATATAAAACACAATATCAACTACAGTACATAATCCTTTTTTTTGTTTTTAGCCCTCTGTGATATGCATCCAATGAGAGCCTTGTTTCTTATTCCCAGAAATCCACCTCCACGCCTAAAATCTAAGAAATGGTATGTGTGTGTTTCTAATTTTCCGTCTAAATATGGAATATTTTTTATAACATTGTCTCTTATCTAGAACGTTTCCACAGACTGAAAACATGAATTTCAGCTCGCTGAAACCAATTTTCTGTATCGATATGTGAGTTCGCTTCACATTTAGTTCTTAATTTTTAATATGAAATACCATGAGAAAATGCAACAAGTGTCACTGACTCCTCACTTTCAGGCAGAAGATATTCCCAAACATTCATGAAATGCTTCACTTTAATAACTATAAATTGTCATCGCATCAACTGAGAATGATTTTTAAAAATTCACAGGTGCTTTTATGCATAATTTTCACCAAGAAATTGAACATACCTGTACAGAGTTTAGAACAGAAACATAGAATACTTTGTGAAAATTTTCATTACTGAAACAAATAATAATTTGTTGATTTTAAATCTGCACATTTGAAATGAAACAACCAGGTCAGGTCTTGCATAAGGCAAATAAACTCTGATTTTTTAAAACCTCACAAGTCCCTAGAGATTCCTTGAAAGCTTTTTCTAAAATGCATCCAAGGATGACCTTTTTTCTTTCACCAGCTAGCAATTTTTCAATAAGATTTCTACTTTTATTTATAGATCAATGCTTTTTAATAATGCTGAGTGGAGCTGTTGAGGGAGACTAACCTGTTTGTCTTTTATCCATATAAATAAAAATGTAATTTTCTATAAGTCATGAAGTAATGGCTTTGTTTCTCAGAGTTTATACTTGCAAGTAAGCCATAAGAAATAGACTTACATTGCCAAATAACTTAAATGTGCATGATTTATTTTTTGCTTAGGTCAAAAAAGTTCTTTAGTTTTATAGAGGGCTGTTTAGTGAAGAACTATATGCAGCGGCCTCCTACAGAGCAACTTTTAAAGCATCCATTCATACGCGATCAGCCAAACGAAAGGCAAGTCCGAATCCAGCTTAAAGATCATATAGACAGAACTAGGAAGAAGAGAGGAGAGAAGGGTATGTAATCATTTTGAAGCTACAACCAAATTTGCATGCCTGTAGTTTGTTGTTTCTAGTGCACCTGCATTAAGAAAGGGGAAATGTCTGTCTCCTAGGAGCATTTTCCTCCCTACCTATTCCTCTAGGGCCCAAAATGCTGTAAACATTTTTGTGGCAAATTCCCAAAAGTATCTTCAAAGTCTTCTTAAACTGTGGACACCAACACTGAGCAAAGGGTGTCCCCTTCGCTCAGTGTTGGGGCCACAAAAATGGCAATAGTGAAAGGTTTCCTAACGCCATCCATTTACATGAATGTGTTTACAGTGGACTCTGCAGAAAACGCTTCAGCTGTACTTCATAAAAAGGAAAATCAGCCTGTTTAGCAAGCCCTGCGAATGTTGATTTATCATCAGTAAATATTTGAATTTTATACCTATTTTATATACCTAGAGTCATACAAAATTTTCTTGGGTGGAAAGGCATTATGAGTAGAAAAGGTTTAAAAGGTCCCGTTCTAGGTAATGTGTGGGACAACTGTGACACATTCCCCAGGCCATGTTAAGTATATAAGAATTATTTTTCTAATCAAAATATGAACCTAAAGTTGACTTTTGTTTCTTATTGGGGGAGAAAGTCCTAAAGTGGTTTGGAGAGAGCCAGAAATGTAGCAAAGCACTCCACCCCTACCCTAGACGTTTGTTGATAATCAGCCCACCACCAGATATGTGTGGCCCTCACAAGGTCCCCCCGGGGGCTCATGTATCCATCTAATCTGAAATTGTTTCACACTTCTGATTTACGTACATGGGATTGTACATAAATTAATGTAAGAGAGAGCCTGGGATTTGCACTACAAGATGCATGGGAATGGGAGGGGAAGATAGAGATTTAGTTTGACAGCTTTGCGTCTACTTAAAAGTTTAGTGATTTTATTGTGATGCAAATGATGCTGCAACCCAGTAAGCTTTGTCCTTTGTTTGTGGATAGTAATAGGAAGTAACCTTTCTATTATCATACATTGCCTGGCAGACAGCCTAGACCTCTCATTTGGGTTACAGATAATACTGAGGGCCTTCTATTCAGAATGCTCGCTTGCATCTGATTTTATTTTGTATTGTATCCTTTAAGGGAATTGTAATAAAAATGCCTGATGACGCTTGTCGCCCCCCCCCCTTTATTCATTCCTCTAATTTAAAAGAGGAATTGTAACTTAGTAGTACTAATTTGTAAAATTTCAAGAACTTAGAAGAATTTTGACCATGATTTGAAGAGAACGTGTCCCAACAGTCTTTGGGTGTATTTCCATAGCAGCGGTATTACCAACCTTCACTGTTCCTCCTTCCACATAGCAAATCACTCTTGACATTAACTGCACGGAGATATTTATGATATTGCAGATAGCATGTCAAAATTACGCTATGTACCTAAAGAAAACTTGGGATCCCAGCCTTAGTTTGATCTCTAATCTCTCCCAAACATTAAAATAGCCATTTAGAGAGGAGTCCGGCAGAGCAAGATAGAAAAAAATTATAGTGTTGTGCATGCACTTTTTTATTGGATCATAGTTATGATAAATTTGTTTAGACCAAGTAGTGTTGGATACTCTACAGCAATAATAGTATTGTTTCAGGAAAAGAAAAGCACAATTAATGATGACTCTGTCAGTTGAAAACAATTCATGAGAGCTTCTAACTCTATTGTAATTAAAATTAATTGAGAAGAGTTTCAGTGACCTTTTGGTGGCTTCTAAATCAGTGCTAGTGAAATTCTTAGTTTTTACCACAAATTAAAAATGTTTCACATAGAATTCCTATGTTGTCTTGAAAAGATTGTGGGTTTTAAGAGAGAGAGAGAAGAGAGAGAGAGAGATTGAGATTTTTTGTCACAACTCTTGTCCTCCATTTGCTTCAACCAGATGAAACAGAATATGAGTATAGTGGAAGTGAAGAAGAGGAGGAGGAAGTGCCTGAACAAGAAGGAGAGCCAAGGTATGGAAATCCTGGTGATACAGCAATATGAAATATAGGCAACTCAATTTAAAGTCTGCAGAAATCTAGATTGGGTCCTTGCTCTTGAAAGAGAGACATAGACTACTCTTCATACTGTTGGTTCGTGCATAGAAGTTGAGAATGAGGATTCATTAGGCTTGAAGGATTTTCTTTTTAATATATCTGCCATCTTCCTCTTGACGGAAAATTCCACATGCTTAATTTTTTTAAGTTCAAGAATTTGTTTTGAGCAGAGAACTTAATAGGGTTTCCACTCAAAACCTAGTTTTATTGCCTCTTTCCCTCTTATTTTAGTGTTGCTCCACTTTGTTAAAAATTGGGAGCTAGAAATCTGTTCTACACCAAACTACATTCTGCCCAAGCCTGTATAAAATCAGAAGTCATGCTGTCATATTTCACCTCTTGATCTTCTTTTAGTTTTTACAGATAGACAGGATATAGTGGAAAATGGTTTGTGATCACATATTTTTGGTGAGGTGTGTGCGTATGTGTGGGGGAGCTTCAGGCTATAGAAACTGGTGAGAGAAAAATTTGATCTCATCTTCTAGTGTGGCGTAACCAACACTTGCCCCCATGATACTTGTAGAAAACAAAACTTGGAGGTCCATAGTACACAATAATGGAATATTCAGGTTTGCTCAGGTTGTGATTTGTGGCAGTTTGGGCACAAAACCTCAGGCTCAAGTTCTAAACTTCTTATAAAGCTTGTCAGTTTTGTGCTACCCTCCAAAACAATCTACATCTTGAGAGAGCAAGTCCAGTGTACTGCAGCATAAGGGAATGTTGTTTGTGTCCTGTTGTGAACTATGATAAGCACCACAAAGCATCACTATGTTTGAAGCATCCTATTGAATACTAACTGTGTGTGTCTGCAATTACTTTGTCATAGAATTGCAAGCAAAATTCACTTTGGCACTGATAGTCAAAATTTTTTTTGTTGGTTTGACCCACCTCCATAATTATTCATTGCATTGAGAAATAAAGATGCAAAAAGGAAATGTATGTACTACTTGATTTTGTTTGGGTTTTAATAATCCTCCACCCTCCTACTCTTTCACAGTTCTATTGTTAATGTGCCTGGAGAATCTACCCTCAGACGTGATTTCCTGAGATTACAGCAGGAAAACAAGGAACGTTCTGAGGCTCTTCGGAGACAACAGCTGCTACAGGAACAACAGCTACGAGAGCAAGAAGAGTACAAGCGGCAGCTGCTGGCAGAGAGACAAAAGCGCATTGAACAGCAGAAAGAGCAAAGGAGGAGACTAGAAGAGGTAGAAATCGGCCAAGATTAAAGTCTCTCTCACGCTAGCTCCTCTTTTTTAGTGCCTTTTACTGAAAGGCCACAAAATATAAATTCTTTCTTGATATCTTAAACATCTTGAGCTTCTGAACGTATAAGGTACCTCTAAAGAGACATGTTTCAAAATTGCATTTTCTAATCCCAGACATCTTAAAATTGGAGCAACAAGCGTCTTGGGGATAGCAAATGTGTTACTTGCCTGTGCTGAAAATTTCCTGCTAGACTGAAGTGTTTCAGATTGTAGCTCTCAGGATAAGGTAACAGTCTTTCCACCAATAGCCCCATTATCAAGGCAACCAAGGCAACAGATGCAAAGCCCAATAGTCATTGAGCACAAAACAACAACAACAATGTGGGTGCCTTTTGTTGTTCATACTGTCCCAGTGGCTTCCTTAAACTGTTTGCATTTTCTTATTTTGACATGCAGTTTTTCTCTAGCAAACTAGTGCTTCTTGTCTTCGTGGAATTACTTACATGCACTAAAAATCCTTGCGGCCAATAGTATTAAAAGTGACATGTAGTTTGGTTGAAGTCTTGGGAAGAAAATGAAACAAATCCGAAACTGGAAAGAAAAAACAAATCAGGGCACTTGAGCACTGCGTCCTTAACTCACCTTATGTGTTGCAAAGACAGACATAGAAAGCAAAGGAGACTTGACTGAGATGTTTCTCAAGGTTTGAAATCACTGACTTCTAATAGGTCCAGAGCTCAAGGTTGTCTATTTTGGTTAGTGTGTTTAAGCATGTATATGCTATTTTCCGTTTGATGTTTTGCGACAGGAATTACAAAAATGTTTTATGCATTAAGTAATTTCTGCGGATATAATGTCAGCACTTGGTTCCCCGCCCACTGAAATGCTGGCAGACATCCTTGATGGCTTTATCAGAAATTGTGCAGATATGTTTTCAGAATAAGAACAGAAAGTAGTATGTCCACCTCATCCTCTTCCCATAGTAAGTAATTGCCAAAATAATTGCTGACTGGAAGGTTTTGTTTGTATAGGAAAACATTATTTGATTAAAGAAAGCACAGTTCAGCAGTGGCTATAAACTCTTTGTAGTTAAGACATGTTAGAGTTAGTTAAGACACTATAAAACTAACATCCCGGGATTTACAATATTTAGCATCTGCTTCAGACCTTGTTTCAAAATCTCAACGAATGTAAAGAAACAGTCATGGAGAAACAATAATGCTGGAAAATATGATTCTTAGGAATATCATAATTTATAAACACATTTGATGATTTGAAAAAGCCACTTTATGAAAAGTTTTCAAGGAAACAGTAAAAGGATCAAACTGCAGCCATGGACCTTACCTTTGGATTCATAATATCAATATAAATAGGGTTTGGGATTAGTTCCAATTCAAGGATTCTTCACAAGCTGTTTGGGCAATCTACTTTTTGTGAACACTTTGCTCATATTAATTGATGAGTTTTATGTGCGGGGAAATCTCTAGTGGCACCCTTGTGTCCATTACAAATATTCCCACATATATTAGAGATTGTACTGGTGGTAGCCTCCTTATAACATCTACTCATGTTGACATGTAGTTCTGCCTTAATGATTCAGATGCAAACAGTACAAAGTGGTGGCATGGGTCAAGTTGGACTACAACTCTCCTTATCCCTTATCCGTAGCAATGTTGCCAGGGCCCTCACTGAACTTGAGAATCAAACCTCCTTTAAAGGATTTGCAAGAAAATGGAGAAATATCCATGTTACTATTTTTTTCAACCATAGCAACAAAGAAGAGAACGGGAAGCTCGGAGACAGCAAGAGCGTGAGCAAAGGAGGAGAGAACAGGAGGAGAAGAAGAGATTAGAGGAAATGGAGAAGAGAAGAAAGGAAGAAGAGGAGAGAAGGAGAGCAGAGGAAGAAAAAAGGAGAGTGGAGAGAGAACAGGTAAGTCCAAAACTGAACAAATTGGGGTATTATTATTATCCCTTTCTCTTATTCCCAACAGATCAAAACCTTGAATGATGTTTTCTCTGGCTCCCTTTTTTGAAGATAAAATGTATGCCAGTTTTAGACGTTTGTGTGACACTCAAAGAGCAAGTAAAATTGGATTTGTAAAAGCGTCACACAGAATGGCTTTAAAAAATGAAAACCAAGGAAGATTGGATAATTCCAGCAAAATTTTGAGGGATGGCTGGTTTTCACTAACACTGCCATTTTCTATGGATCTCTTATATGAGGCTGTAGTATTTATTTTAATATCAGATCAGGATGGGAATTTAGATGTTGCTGGATTACACTTACCATCATCCCTTACTTTGGCCATGCCAGCTAAAGCCTATGAAAATTGCAGTTCAACAATATCTGGAGATCCATACACCTCCATCCCTAAATGAATTTACATCACTATGGTTTTACTAGTGCCAAACCGTTAGGTTTTCAAATGGTTTTCAGACTATGTATGTTTTATAGCTATTCATTCCTAAAAATGCATTGTATAGGTATGCTTTAAATGTGGGCCCTTTTTCAGAATGGTTTCAGTAGCCATCTACTTTATGCACAAACTGTGTGTAATTGTATATAATATAGAATATTTGTAATTTTCAGTACTAGGAAAACAATAATGTAGCCTGAAATCATTGAACTTTCGATATGACATTTGTTATTGTGCATTATCAGCTGCCCTGACTTTTAATTAAAAAGTTTTAAGGCATAAATAAAATCTGCAAAAGTAATAGTAGTAGTAATAGTAATTATATTGAAGTTATGGCATTACATTTATCGTATAATACATTTTTTCCGCTTCAAAGTTAATTTTGAGATTTTTGAAGTCATGAGACTATTTATTATTAAATAACCAAACCCATCAAAGTACATAATGCAGATTTTTTTAGTGGGATAGATACTGCATGTCAGAATGACCCCATGAAAATGTAGCTTTTATTGCTTTGATGCAATTGTCTTGCTGCAATTAACTATATACGGAAGAAGTTTCTTCAGCAGGGAAAAAAATCTGTCTGCAGAAGAAAGTTTCTCTGTGCCTCTAATCCAGTCATAAGTCCATGCTGCCATGCTCTTGTGAGCCTCACTGAAGAGGATGTTGATGTGGATTGGTCATACACAAACCCATCTGACACTGCTCGCTGCAAGCAGCTTGAGCTGGATTGGAGCCACAAACCTCCCAAAATCATATTGTTAGCTGAGAGATGTTCTTCCAAGCTCTGCTATGGCTGGTTTAAGGAACTCTACATCCCTCTTCACACCATCCTAAATGCTGGATTTGCAGGGTTACATATAACAAAAACTAGTATACATCTTTTTTTTTCTTCACAAGATTTTCAAACAGCTCCCATTTTGTCACTGCACTGAATCATTAATTCCTTTTGCATACACTGTCTCTCTCTTTCTCTCTCGTGTTCGAGTGCATGTGTTTATATTACCTACACTTATTAATTTGCATGGTAGGATGTACTTTTAGCTTTGGATATGGTGCTGCCCATTGGCTTATCGGGTCAGTTGAAGCAGTGAGTAAATGTATTCATTTTTGATTTCTGGAGCTTAGAATTTGTTTTTCCAGATGAAAATGCGTTTGGTGTTCTATCTGTTCACTAGTGGATGTTTCTTTGTTTTGTGTTCTTTGTCATAACCACCACATACTTCAGCAAGATTGGCATTGTCTGCTTTGATGATGGAAGTTGGAATAAAAGTTGAGTTTAGAGTTGTGTTTGGCAGAGAAATCTCTGGGAAGCTTATGAACGGGATGCCTTAATGAAGCCTTGCTCTAGCTGTTGCTAACGGTTCATCACACAGTGCCTAAAAACTAATTATTTTAATAAAATTGCATGTGATTTTGTGTTGGCTGTGTGAATTAGACTTGCTGTGTTTTTAACTCTCAGTGTGTTTTAAAATTACATTCACTTATCTATTTTTTTTTAAAAAAGAAACATTTTCAAAATTCATCAGACAAGCTGTGAACTTTTCCTCCCCTCTCACCCTCAAAATACCATTTTAGTTTACATTGGAAAGATTTTTAGCAACTACTTTAGATTATAGGGGTTTTTTTAAAATAAAAAAAAACTTGTTCACTAGAGATTCATAAAGTCCATGAGTGAATTGTCACCTTCAGGTGACTTGGGGTAGTTGGTTGATAATTTGGTGTTCTACTCAGGTGGTTTCGATGCATTCCTGTTGTGAACAATTTTATTGCTGGGTAATTTCTATGTGACAGGAGTATATCAGGCGACAGCTAGAAGAGGAGCAGCGGCACTTGGAAATCCTTCAGCAGCAACTGCTCCAGGAGCAGGCCATGTTACTGGTAACTCACTGTATCTGTTTTGTTCAGTAGCTATAGGATTCCTTTCTCTGGCTGGTGTCCCAAGCTTTCCTCAGTTGGACACAGCTGAACATTAAGTACAATAGAGCTTGGAAGAAAAGCTATTCATATACTACTATGTCTTGGACTAGCAGGCACATGTGAAAAATACTGTATGGTGATCTCACAGTGCAATAAGAGTAGATTTCTCTTGTTTTGTTTTTTAACTTGGAAAAGTTTGGGTTTGGTAGTCAAGTTTTGAAACCGCCCCCTTAGCCTTCTAAGAATAATAACAGTGCAGACAACAATGTATTTTTCTAAATGGAGATAAAGGTCAGGTTGTTGCCTCCCCCCCCCCTTTGATCCTTGCTCACCCCTTCCCTCCCGGACAAAACTACACTTTTTAAAGCAGTTCACTGGACTACTTTTGTTTTTAATTGTTAAATACCCCAGTAGGTTTCCAATTTTGCTAAGATTAGCATTAAAGTTTTTACTAAGGTGTAAAGAAACCCTATGCACCTTTCAGTCCAATTTTAATCATTGGCACGCTCACTTGCATTTTAAGCATAAACACATAACTCACATGGAGGGATGGGCAAGTGCCTTCAGTGAATCTGGAATATGAATCTTGAATGTAGTCCTGTTTTCTCAAAGGAATACAGATGGCGAGAGATGGAGGAACATCGGCAGGCAGAGAGACTCCAGCGACAGTTGCAGCAGGAGCAGGCATATCTTTTGTCACTTCAGCATGACCACAGGCGGCATCATCAGCAACAGCAGCAGCAACAACAACAGCAGCAACAGCAACAACAAGAAAGGAATAAACAAAGTTATCACACCCCAGAGTCTAAGCCCCATTATGAACCTACTGAAAGGCCACGAGAGGTAATGTCTCTCTCACCAAGGAATGAAAAGACTTTTCTGGTGTTTGAGAAGGATTATGTATCTTGGGAAGGAGAATAATTCCTTCAGATATCCTTGGAACATCATGAGCTCACCTACTGCTTGTAGGAACATATAGACTCCATTCTCTACAGCAGGTATGGGCAAACTTCTATACAGAAGGCATGGGCAAAACTTCAGCTCTCAAGGTGTTTTGGACGCCAACTCCCACAATTCCTAACAGCTGGTATCAAAGGGATTACAAATCAGTTTTTGGTCAACTTTAGATTTGGTTTGTTTATTTGGGGTGCTGATTGGGAAAATTGCATTGGATAGACCACATCAGCTCTAGTTTCTGATACAGAACATATGCCATTCAGTAGTCGCCATCTGCTCGCCCACAGAAAACTGTATTAAATAAGCCTTGGCACTATTAAAGTGTTTTGCAAGACTAGTCACTCTCATTGCAACAGTGTAGTACAGTGAGGCCGTGGACCATAGTTCATTTCTTGCAGATCACTGGTGATCCGCAGACCGCAGGTTGGGAACCACTGCCATAAACTAACATTTGGAAACTGTCTACTTCCTTCATCATTTTGGTTGATTCTTTCTGTACCTATTCCAGCTTTAGAATATCCCTTCAAAGGTGCCAAAAACCAGTTTTCCATATGTATCCACTGTGGTTTTATATAAGGATAGCACTCTGTTAGCACTTCAATTTCTAATTTCCCTTCAAGTTAAGATCAAAGAAATTTGTCTTATTTAACAGTGACGGCACACAGAATCTGTACATTCATCTTCTAAAACCTCAAGATCCGTAGATTGAAGCACTGTATTTTGAAGCACTATGCCTCAGTTTACATTTACTTACATTGATACCAATTCACTGCCCATTGGAGAACTCCTTTCTATCTCTTCATAATCTGGTTTTGTTTAAATAATTTTGCGTTACCAACAACATTGTCTACTTCCTACCCACCCCCAAATCCACAGCTATTATGAGAAATTAAAAAGCATTATATTTCCCTTAAATCTGCAGTTTCAACCAAGAGAAGACTTGCCTTTGTTTTCTCCATGTTACCCATTTTTCTTAATAAGTATTTTACATGGACTTCATAGTGCAGTTATGACCATGCTTTCCTGTATGTAGGAAGTGCCATATTTCCAGAAAGGACTTTCTTTAAAAATATATATTTTGAGATTGGGTAAAGATCTCTTTATGGACACTTCCATAATGGTGTTTTTTTTCTTTTTTTGCAGAAGTTCAGATAAGCCTTTAAAGGAAAAATATATGAAAAGGCTTCTGTCCTATCAATTTTGTTTATCAGTTTTCTCCAAGGAGAAAACACTTTAGTAGTTAGTGGGAATTAGAAATTAGTATTGTTACTGTATTTTACTTACCTACCAATTATTTTGATAGCTGATGCAATCAGTTTGCATTACACGGTAAATCCTTTTTAAAAACACTTTTTTTGTTCATTTCTAAAAATGAACTCAAGATGGTTAACCAAAACATCACAACACACACACACACACACCTTGATCTGTTTTCATTCCAATAAGAAAAATCATGGTAGAGAAGGAATTATTTCTAGGAAAAAAACTATTAAAATTAAGCAAAATTGCAAATAGCTCAGATTTTTTTAAAACCAAAGTGTTTAAATAGCTATTACGTAAATCAAGATGTATTACTTGCAATTCTACCCATCACCCCAAAACCTGATTTCATAGAATCATAAAGCTGGACGAGACTATATGGATCATCCAGTACAACCCCCCCCCCCCCATTATGCATTCAAAGTACCCCTGACAGATGGCTATCTAGCCTCTGTTTAAAAGGATCCAAAGAAGGAGCTTCCACCACACTCCCAACGCTGAGAGTTCCACTGTTGAACAGCTTGTACAGTCAGGAAATTCTTGTGAGTGTACAGGGTGTGTTGCAGGGAAGAGAAGGGTGCACCTCTGTAAATAAGAAAGGTCATATCTCACAGCATATATCTAAATGCAAACCTGTTTGGAACTTTAAAGATTAATGCCAGCACCATGCATTGAGCCCGAAAAGAACAGACAAGAGCAGATGGGACAAAAGAACGTGGTAGCATCAAGTTGCTTAACTGCCAGCTATATTTCTGTCTCCAGTATTTTTGCACTAACTGCAATTTCCAAACACTTTTCAAGGACAATGACAGATTGACACAGATTACAATTGTCTAATCTGGTCGGATTAGGGCATGAATGGCTCTAGGAAAAGTCCATCTTGTCCAGAAAGGGGCATACTTGGCACACTAGAAAAGGGCACCCTGTATACAATTCTACTGCATCCTGTCTAGAAAGGGGCATATGTAGCAAAAGAGGTGAAACTAGAAAAGGGTGCCCTGTATACAATTTCACCTTCATCTAACAGGATCATGTGATCAAGGAGCACCTCCAACCTACCACTATTGGAGGAGTCCAACACGTTCAAGACAGGCTGCTGTGGTGATTTTTCTAGCAACAGTACTAATAATATATTAAAGTTTGATTTAGTGAAAACTGTAGAAGACCTTCGTGTCAAATGTAGCAGTGATTATGCAAGCTCAGCTGACATACTTTAGGTTCTCTTTCAGGTTGATGATAGATATAGGAAGAATAATCAGGGGTCCCCTGAAGCGCAGTCTAAACAGACGATCAAAGTGTTGGAGCCTCCAGTGCCTTCGAGATCAGAGTCCTTTTCGAATGGAAATTCCGAGCCTATTCAGCCTTCCCTGCAAAAGCCAATGGAACCACAGGTAAAAGCAGAAAAAAAGATCCTTATGAAAGGTATGTCTGTGGTGGGATTGGGTTATGACTGTGGAAGCCAACAGACAAAGCCAGCCAGCTCACAAATGTGATTCTTATGGTAGAAAGCACAAATCAATTCAGCTGTGTGAATAACTTGTTACTCCTCTGCTAACTGAAGTTTGTTAACATTGCTTACACATTCCTGTTTGTTTAACCCAGAGACACCTCAATGTTTAAAAAAAATTAGGAGACATTAAGAAAAATATGGAGCATTACATTTCTTTGCCAGTGTGCCAAGGAATGAAAAGACTTTTCTGGTGTTTGAGAAGGATTATGTATCTTGGGAAGGAGAATAATTCCTTCAAATATCCTTGGAACATCAAGTAATATACCTACTTGTGAGGGATGATATGAACTGCAGCCGACCGTAATCCTACATTTCTCATAACTTTTGATTTGCTGGTCTTGAGTAACAGCTAAGATTTTTTTAAAGTGTTTTTAAAATGGTGTTTCATCTGAAATCCTGAAAACGACAAACTTTCAGTTTTCAGTGTGAAAAAAATCCAAAAAGTATACAGATTCAAACAGAATATTAGCCCTTTTTGAGCATTTTAAATTTAGTAAAAATAAATTGCATGTGGCAATTGTGAATCAGGGAGCAGCCAGTCTTCCCTCCTTCCATCACCACACTCTGTATTGGATAAGCATTTTTTAAGCCAGATGATATTCATGTGATCTGCAGACTTGAGAAGTCAGGGCTTTTGATCTTGTGGAGGGCATCTATGGATCCCGCAGAGACTCACTCTCCACTGGAGGACAGTGAACTAGTGTAGTTCCCTCTCATGCTTGTTTCGTTTGGTTACATTTAGAACAGAAGTCTGTTTCTCTAAATGTGCAGCTTGTTTCCAAAAGGTACTAAATCCATCTGAACAAATTTTACAGGAAGCGAAAGAAACGTGCCGACGATGCACATTCTTTCCCTATAAAATACAGTTTTCGAAGCCTTGTACCAAAGTGATCGGATACGTTTTCATATTTTTGATCTGTAGTATTCTACTCCTAACCAACTATGTGCTGCCACCTATAACACTTTTTTCAGTGTTTTTGGTACTTTTTGGAAACGAAGTACAAAAATAATCTTAAATAGCTCTCCTATCACCTATGCTTTTGTAATTAGTCATTTGAATGGTGAACTTTGGATGATGAATAATCTGGATTGCATCCATAAGATTTTTTTTCCATGTCAGGAGCGACTTGAGAAACTGCAAGTCACTTCTGGTGTGAGGGAATTAGCTGTCTGCAAGGGCGTTGCCCAGGGGACGCCCAGATGTTGGATGTTTTATCATCCTGTGGGGGGCTTCTCTCATGCCTCTGCATGGGGAGCTGGAGCTGACAGAGGGAGCTCAACACCCTCCCACCCTCCGATTTGAACCACTGACCTTTCAGTCAGCAGCCCTGCCGGCACAAGGGTTTAACCCATTGCACCACCAGGGGCTCCTATCCATAAGATGGCCTCTCTGTATTCACTTGGGTTGAGATAAATAGAGCTAAGTCCAATTATCAGTTCCAGCTATGATAGATCCACTAGGTCACTCCAGTTTTTATAAGTGTTGATTGACTTATTTGCCACTGATTCAATTGGTCTGCTCAACTTGGAATTGATCGTTGGATTTAAGTCATAGTGACAAGATTTCTGGAGAGATTCCATTCACTACATTCTTTTAACGTTGTTATTGCAGCTCCATATGCCACTAAAATCCATTACATGTGGGTATACATTTCTGTAAGTTATACATTTCCGTAAGTTTCATTTTAAAAAGAACACACCCCATCATAATGGTTATAATTCATTTTCAGAATTAGCTAATTTTTCTGCACTGAGTTTTTGGGATGGTTTGTTCAATTTCAGTCTCTGAACTACTGAAGTTCACTTATGTAACACAGGAGCTCAGCGCCCATTTTCTTTTACAATAGTTTGTAAAAATGAATCAGCCCTATTAAGAAAATATAAACAGTTCCTGTGAATCTATAGACTATCTTATTGTTTCTGAGTTTTTCAAAATTTGTACAATAGCATAAGTCATCAGCTGAGACTCATTAAAATATTTTTAAAGCTTCTAAAAATTCAGTTTTAATGAAACACGTTTAAGCTAAAAGCCCTGCAGCTCCAAAATTGGCTGTCATAAAATTAATACATTAAATAGGGTTTAGGGAAGGGTTGGATAAAATTTGCTTTTTTGCTTCTTCTGTTCCCCATAGGGATCGATAGATTGTAATATTACAGTGATAAGGGAAGCATCAACTGGCAGAAACATCTGCCAGATTTGCAACCAATCTGTTTAGCCACCTTAATCTCTTGATCCACAACTCTGTCAGTCATGTCTTACTCCTTCTGTCTCCCTTTTATATAGCCGTCCCTTACTTTCAATGTGATGTAGTTTGTTCACTTTCAAATTAGCCTGCTATGCCCCAACTCACTGGAGGCCCTTCCAAACAGCCACTTTATCCCAGGATCTGATCTCAGGTTTCTCCCAGATTTCCTGGCAGTGCGGACTCATATAATCCAGTTTAAAGCAGAAAACCTAGGATCAGATCCTGGGATATAGGGCCTGTCTGGTAGGGTCCTGGCTCTTCTGCTACACTAGACTTTTCTGAGTACTAGCTAAGTCATATTAATGAGTATTTTAGTGCTGTATTATACTATATAGTATACTTATGATGTGATATGTGCATATACACACATACACATTTATGTTTATACTTAACTATTGCAGATCCCGATAAATTGTCAGGATATATATTAACCATATTTAGAGGTCTGTGATTATTTTTTGTGGATCACGTTTGAGCTCTGTGCTACTTCAGGGCTTAAAAATAGATGGAGTTGAAGAATAAAGTGTTCTGTACAATTCCAGAAGGTTAAAGAAAATAACGCTTGTACGTTCACTTCTTTTTCTGAATTTTCTCTTCAGTGAAATATTCAGGCTGGTATTTGAGACTTAATGCCCCTTACCCCAAAAGGGATGGCAGTCATAACAGGATGGTGATTGTAAAGCTGACTTGGGGGAGTTAAACCTTAACTATGTATATATTGCTCTGCTTCCATATTGTATGTTGCTATGTTTGTACAGTGTCTAGACATTGCCTGTGCTGTATACAATATCTAGATATTGTATTTTATACAGTGTAGTGTATGTTTTGTTATATTTTCTTTCTCTCGCAGACACACACACACACGCATATATATGTGCCAGTGCGCACATATATGAATACATTGACTTATTTTTCATTCCATGTAATTCTTTCATAATGCCTTAAAAGCAACTTACTGCATGATCTTAAGATGCTAGTAAATTGTTTTTGAAACGAATATATCTGCCAATATAATTCTGTGCTTTCTTTTTTTCCAATTTGGCATTTTTGATTTTGAAACGCCTCATCTGGTGCGGGACCCATTTGGACTTGATATTAAAATAAGTCCACAAGATGGGAGTTAGTTTCATTACTTCCCATTAATATGTGTGCTCAGAGTATGCCTCACAAAATGCCCATGTGCTGCATTCCTAGCTCGCTGTGTTCTCTGGGCGGCATCCTTAGTTTGAGCCCATTGACTGCACCACATGCTTGCCAGGCATCTCACCTAAGTTGTGCTTATTCTGCCACCCAATCCCTCTTGCTTTGTATTCTATGTTTAATTGGGAAAAAGCCAGTTGTACAGAACGCATTGAATGTTCTATGTTTTGTTTTTTCGTAAGGTACAGTGGTCCCATCTGGCATCTCTCAAGAACAATGTTTCCCCTGTCTCGCGGTCCCATTCCTTCAGTGACCCTTCTCCCAAATTTGCACATCACCATCTGCGCTCTCAGGACCCATATCCAGCTTCACGCAGTGAAGTGATAAGTCAGAGTTCTGACTCTAAGTCTGAGGTACCTGACCCCACCCAAAAGGCTTGGGCTAGATCAGACAGTGACGAGGTGCCTCCAAGGGTAAGAAGTAGAAAGATAGAAGTTTGACTTTTGAAAGCAAAACAAAAAAGTAAAAACAAAAGGGGTGTGCTAGGTTTTGAACTAGTTAATGCACATCCATAGAGTGACACCAGTACCCAAAACAGTATTTTAGGCAAGGAATTTGACACCTCTTCCAATTTTTTTGAAAACCAGCTTGTTTCAGGAATTGTTTCCTGCATTTAAGATTAGAACAAAAGTATTTATGAGTTGTGGCTCTTTTATAGAAATTGAATGTTTGTTATGCAAAGATAAGACCTCAAGAAAACTTTTACAAAAACTGATGA
This sequence comes from Anolis apletophallus, assembly GCA_030556195.1. NCBI lineage: Eukaryota > Metazoa > Chordata > Lepidosauria > Squamata > Anolidae > Anolis > Anolis apletophallus. Next base: position 81,769,291 of record JARBWK010000004.1, read on the forward strand.
TTCCAATTGGCAGATCAGCCCTTCAAATCAGTTATTCTCAGATATTATTGACCTCAAAATGTCCCTCCCCCAAATATATTTCATTGCTTTATTTAACTCTGTCAAATGTAACATGCTTTCCTCCAGTCTCTGCCTTCTACTGATCCATGACTAGGCATTTGCTGGCCCCTTATAGCTTAATTTTCTAAATCCCCCTGCTGTGACAGCAAATTGCTTTGTGCACCCCTTGCTTCAAAGTTCTGTGTTCTAAACTGTCATGATAGTCTGTGAGTGGGCATATATGTGCTGATATGCTAGCTACCTACTAAACTTTTCAATCTTTTCAGCATCTTAGATGCAGTCCAACTGTGTCTGAAGCAGGCATGGGCAAACTTCGGCCCTCTAGGTGTTTCAGACTTCCAACTCCCACAATTCCTAACAGCCAGGATGTTAGGAATTGTGGGAGTTGAAGCCCAAAGTAACTGGAGGGCTGAAGTTTGCCCATGCCTCTAAAGGCTCTGTAGTTGGTGTCAGTAGAGCTGTTTTGGCTAAAAATGCCAATATTTTAGTAACCTCAATACATCAATATGGCAACAAAGTCTTAGGTGTTTCTGTGTTATCTGAATTGTTTGCTTTTTCTGTGTAAGGTACCTGTGAGAACAACATCCAGATCACCTGTATTATCTCGTCGAGATTCTCCCCTACAGAGCACTGGGCAACAGAATAACCAAGCAGGGCAAAGAAACTCCACAAGGTTTGTGATTTCCATGTAATCTTTGTTTTTTTTACTTCAGTTTATTAGGAAAATAAATTGTTGTTGTTTATTCGTTCAGTCGCTTCCGACTCTTTGTGACCTCATGGACCAGCCCACGCCAGAGCTCCCTATTACCCGTCACCACCCCCATTTCCTTCAAGGTCAAGCTAGTCACTTCAAGGATACCATCCATCCATCTTGACCTTGGTTGGCCCCTTTTTCCTTCTATTTCCCCCAGCATCATTGTATTCTCCAGGCTTTCCTGTCTTCTCATTATCTGGCCAAAGTACTTCATCTTTGCCTCTAATATCCTTCCCTCCAATGAGCAGTTGGACTTTATTTCCTGAAGTATGGACTGATTGGATCTTCTCGCGGTCCAAGGCACTCTCAGAATTTTCCTCCAGCACCACAGTTCAAAAGCATCTATCTTCCTTTGCTCAGCCTTCCTTATGGTCCAGCTCTCACATCCATAGGTTACTACGGGGAAAATAAATTAAAATCTCTTATTCCTGAAGAACACAGGATTTCAGATATACCTGCTTTAAACTAGTGTCTGCTTTATTTAAGCACCTTCTGGGAGTGAGTTCATGCATGGTGAAAAAGAAAGTATTACTCTCCTGTGTCATTCATCAGTAGTGGAACTTCTTTTGGAAATGTAGCATGGAGTTTAGCCTCTAGAGCAGGGGTGCTCATTAGGTAGCTCGGGAGCTACTAGTAGATCTTCGGCCTTCTTCCAGGTGATCTTCGGACCTCACCAGCCGGATGGGGCGCTCCTGCCATGCGCACACACACCCTGCAAGCATGCGCGCTCCTGCTGCTGGCTTCCGCTCTTGCGGTGCTTCTTTCACCTGCGGGGCATTGCAGGAAGAAGGAAGCACGAGGCGGGGCCTCTGGGGGAGCGCCCCGCCTCTCTCTCATCCAGAAGCAGCTGTGCAGCCTCAGTTGCCGGCGAGACAGGCAGGGCGGAGCGCTCCCTCTGGATGCCCCGCCTCGTGCTTTCTCCTTCCTGCAATGCCCCGCAGGCAGAAGAAGCGCTGCGCAGGCGGAAAACAGCAGCAGGAGCACGCACAGTGGCAAGAGCGTGTGGCGGCGGGAGTGCATGGCGGCGGGAGCAGGTAGAGCTTTTGAACTTGGTTGCTTTAAGAGTAGCTCGCATGCTGAAAAAGTGTGAGCACCCCTGCTCTAGAGCAGGGATCCCCAAACTAAAGCCTGTGGATTGGATGTGGCCCATCAAGATCATTTACTCCCCCTAAACTTTAGATTTAGGGTTGCCCTAATCCTGAAATACCTTCAAGGCACACAACAATAATCCTAATTAACTTGACCATATTATCAGTCAAAAGCAGATCCACATTGAAATACTGCTAAGTTTTTGTTGCTTAACATTGTTCTTCATATTGTGCTGTTCTTTCATGGTTTTTTGCACTACAAATAAGATATGTACAATATTTATAGGGATTCTTTGTTCATATTTTTTTCAAACTATAGTTCGGCCTCCAAACAGTCTGAGGGAACAGTCTGCTTAAAAAAATTGAGGACCCCTGCTCTAGAGAATGAGAGCAAGAAAGAATACTTAGACTAGGGATGTCAAACTCATTTTAATCAAGGGCAACATTAGCCTTTATGATTGCCTTCAAAGGACCGTTGAATCCATGGATGGAAGATCTGTGGCTACAGAGGGCCAATTGTATTTTTTACATAGTGGTTGATGCTCTTTTTACCCAATTTGGATCCCCAGATGTTACTGAACAACAGCTCCCATTACTTTTGTTTATCTGCCCTGCGAATTGGGGATAATGGGAATTGCAACCCAACAACACTTGTGACTCTGAGGTTCGGGAAAGGTTGGAGACATTTTAAAGTCAGATAGCATATCCACACACCTTGTACCACAACATCCATAAGCTCTAGTTATGATGTCTATGAGGAATAAAGGAGTTGTAGTTAAGCATTTGCAGGACCACATAAAATGACATATCTAGCTTAATTTGACCTGCGGGCCTTGAGCTTGACACATGTGACTTAGTTTTTGATTACAAGAAAGACAATGAAAGAAACTTGGGATGTGTTCAGTATTCATATCAAGGCCATAGTGACAACAGCCATTTTTTTAACGATTATCGCTCTCTAGAAAATTTTAGGTCCTCCAGCATGACTTTAGAAAGTTTAGCATAGAGTCACACTAGGGGACCTAAAGAATTGAAGATACAATTGGACAAGTCTTACAAACAGTAATATGAGGGTTTCCTTATATCAAAATGTTTAAATACTTTTACTAATGCTTTATTTTGTTTAAAGCACAAGGAAACAATGTCAGAAAATTTCAAAGAGTTTAATACTGAAAGTGAAATTTTCTGGTATTGTTTCCTTGTGCTTTAAAAAAATTAAGCATTAGTAAAAGTATTTAAACATTTTGATATAAGAAAACCCTCATATTACTGTTTGTAAGACTTGTCCAATTGTATCTTCAATTAAAAATAGCCTCAATTCAGTTGTGCGTGAACTTTCAAATTCTTCTTCACCTTAGGCTCATGTGTTCAGTTTGATTGTTCTGTAGCTATGAATCACTAAGGGAATACAGCCGTATAGTTGTTGATATAGTTAGGAAGTTTGGCATTGAGGATGAAATGAATGTATTTTTTTTCTTTTGGTAATTTCTCCTCATAGCAATATAGAGCCTCGTTTGCTTTGGGAAAGAGTGGAAAAGCTGGTGCCAAGACCTGGAAGTGGAAGCTCCTCTGGATCCAGCAATTCTAGCTCACAGCCTGGATCCCACCCTGGATCTCAGAGTGGGTCTGGGGAGAGATTTCGAATGAGATGTAAGTCCCTGAAAAGGGGATCTCACTTATCACTAATTGAAAATAATTGTGGCTCACTAGGTCAAGATGGCAGGAAGTGGAGCGTGCATGTCAGCTGCAGGTCAAGCATTCCATATCTGGAATTCTGATATCCACAATACTTCAACATCCAAATTACCCGCATGGGTGGCTGATTGCTTTCTCATCATTCAGTTTGCAAAACTTTGTTACATGCACAAAATTATTTAAAATATTAAATAAAGTTATGTTCAGGCCATGTGTATATAAATATGTATGTGTATGCAACAATTAAGTATTCCAAAATTTGAAAAACCCATCTGAAAGCCAAAATACTTCTGGTCATGAATATTTTTGATAAGGGATATTCAGCTGTGCACGCAAAAACTGTCAAAAAAATCTGGGCAACTCTTATTTGAACATACTTGCCCTGTGCTCCAAAAGTGGGATGTAATAACTTTAAAATGTACTAATTGCTATTGTCAGCTATTCAAGCTTCATTTGGTCCCCTCTCTGTTCTCTTTTCAGGGGTAGGCAAGCACCTTCCTTTATTTAAATACACTTCCAACTCTTAACTGATTGGGTGCAACAGGTGTGCTAGTATTTAACATGTAGAGGTTTTAATATCTATTTGACTCTTTTAAATGGGATGTATTTAATTCTTTTTTTAAAAAATAATGCATTCCAGATTGTTTTAGTATTGTTGTTGTCACTTCAAAATAAAATATAATGATAGATTTGAATCTGGTCTTGTAGGATAGAGGGAACAGCTTCACAAAGTCAGTAAAGTTGTAGTCATAAACCTATAGATGAAGAAAATGCAGTCAGTTTAATTTGTGTGCATTCAAGTCACCCCTTGACTTACAGTGAACCTGTGAATTCTGTAAGGTTTTCTCCGGCAAGGGTTTTTTTTGGGCACAGTTAGTTTTCGCTGAGCGAGTAGGCTTATTAAAAAAGGCCCTCCTCATAAATGTACAGCTGAGCCAGTAGCCCGAAGTGGTAAAAAGAACAAAAACACAGAGCAATGTCATCTCTTCCATAGCGGGCCTTTCTTTGTAGTAAAATAATATGGTTACACTATTTACAAGAACAAGGTTTCTATATCACAAATAAAGTTCAACCTTCACACTGGAGCTTCACACACAAGGCCTTATATAAAGGTCTACCTCTGAATCAGGCCTATTAACATTGAGATCTACTCCCACTGAGGTGATCTCTCACCTAGAGAAGCATCTCTCACACTGAGAGCTCTCTCAGACTGATGGCATTGCTAAGCAACAGGAACACCTGCTTATATTGAACCACAGCTTCTCTGAGTCACTGCATCCATTTAACTCTTTCAGTGCTTGATTCACAATTTTGTAATCAAATATACCAAGTTAATTTTTGATATTTTTGCCAGTTTTGCCAGTACATTCCTCTGAACTAGAGCATATAGTGCCTGGCATTCTTTGGTCTCCCATCCAAGTACTAACAAGAGCCAAGGAGGCTCGCTCGCTCTCTCTCTCTCTCTCTCTCTCTCTCTCTCTCTCTCTATATATATATATATATATATATAAACATGATTGGTGGGCCTTTTGTTGAGTGCAGCAAATCAGAATACATTCCATTTAAACTCTGGAAAGCAGTAGGGTATGTATGTTTGAGTGTGTTCATGAGAGAGTTGAAGTGTACATCCTGAAAATCTGAAAATACTGGAATTTTAAACTTACCACCCATTTTAAAATCTCCCCACTTCACCAAAAGTACTTAATTCACTGGGTTTTGTTTTGTTTTTTGTTTTGCATTTGTGACTCCAACTTGTGTAGCATCATCAAAATCCGAAGGTTCACCATCACAGCGTAATGAAAATGCAACCAAAAAAACAGAAGACAAGAAGGAAGCCTTCAGACCCAGTAAACCTGTGGTGAGTCATGGGTTAACATTGAATTTATGGCCAGAAACTTTGTGTAAAAACATGCACATTTTCGAAATAATACAAGGCTTACCCATTTAAAAGTTAAGAAACAGATTGGAGAATTTGAAAACAAAATGAAATTGTGCAAAGTGGTTTCCAAATAGTATGAACAACTTTTTCTGGAAAAACTTAAATGTTTCCAGCCCAGTGTAAGAAATTAAAGAAACTTAAAATCACCATTAAAAACAAACAAACATCTAAATAAGACAACTTTAATAGAATCAGAAATGTTGTCCCCATAGAGGCTTTTTTCATACATAACATTTATCTTGTATTATTTAAATCTTCCCTTATTAAAAAGTGACCAGTTACGTCTTCCTAATCACATCTGGGAGTATAGAACAGCCATAGCAATCTGATGTAAATTGAATCATGTGCTATCTGTAGGTTCACTAACTATGGAGACTTGCTGTATTTACTCTAATCTAGTGGGCCATTGAATCTAATGCACACCTCAGTTTTCAAGACCCGGAAACCAAAAATAAACATTTGCTGCCAAATGTAATGCACAGCAGAAAGAGAATGGAAAAAAGGTACAAGAAGGAGTGGGAGAAAGAAGCCTTTAAAAAAAAGAAGAAAGAGGGAAAACATATAAAGAAGGTCCAAGAAAGGAAGGGAGGGAGGGAGAAAGAAAGAAGCCTAGAAAGAAAAGGCAGAGAGAAGAAAAGAGAATAGAAAGACGGTACAAGAAATGAAAGGCAGAGGTAAGGGTGGAAGGGAGAGAGAAAGAAGGAAAGGAGCTGTGTGTCAGTGGAACCAAGGCCAGCTCCGCTAAGGGAGAGACCCTGGCGAGCCAGAGTGAAGGAAGCTGTCTCCTCCTCTTCCTCAGCTTCAGGGTCTGCGGCTGGCAAGGCAAAAGCCTTGGGAAGCCAAGGAGGAAAGTGGCTGCAGTGCCTTCACCGGTAGTTTGCCTCTTCCTCCTTGGCTCCTGGTTCACCATTTTACTGGCTTGCTCACCCTCTTGCTCGTTGGTTCCCTCACTGACCTGCCCCCAGTTTAGTGCATCACCGAATATAATGCATACCCCAATTTTGGCTAAGCAATTTAGCCAAAAAAAAGGTGCACGTTCGAATCGCATAAATATAGTATTTTCCACATATTAGAAGACATTGCAATTTTTATCCCTGGATAACGTGTTAAGTAGAGAACTTAATAGAAATATAGTAGCGACATATTATAGTCCTCAATTGCAATTGGAGTGTCTAAGTGTAAGAATTTAAAAGCTTCTGTTTTGAATTTTATCTCACTTCCAGTCAATAATGATTCCCTGTGTTAGTCTTCCATTCTCATCATACTGACCTACCATATCAGATTCTGGTGAAGTTTGCTGAGATGAAGAGTTCAAGGCATTCAAAATTCAAATGACATGAGGAATATACAAGCTACTACTTATGCTGCCCTGAGTTGCCTTCGGGCTGATATGGGCGGGATAGAATGACGTAAATAAATAATAATAAATACTTACAGCTTGGAAATGTTTACGTTTTTGGACTGCAACTCCATATTTTCTAGCCAACATGGTTGGACCTTTTTCAACTGGATCTACAATTGTGCCTAAAGTTGTGCCTTTTACAAAGCAGTGCATCTTTGTGTCAAATATGGCTTAATTGTTGTTATTTCTTAAACAGGAGTACGAATCACTTCCTTAACTATAGTACGGAACCCTTTTCTTTCATGAGCTGCACCTTCATTCTTTAATGACAGTTATTAATCATGACAGTTTTTGAACATGGTAGTGCTGTATTTTTTAGCATCTTGAAAACACAAAGGAAGCAGTACTGTGATTATTTCTGCATTAATTATTTTTTGTTCTATTTTTTTTGTTCTTTTCCAAACTATGTTTCACCTTTTTCTTGGACTGATGCTATTCTCCGGAACCTGTGTCATCTGACTGTTCTTCAGGGAGAGGTGGTAAGCAGCCAGTATTAAGTTTTAGTGTAACAGGCTTGGATCCTAGGACACAGAAATTCCTCTTCTCCTCTTCATCCCTGCATATGCTTGTGATGAAAATACCTCATAATATATGGAGAATCAGGAAGCCATCTGAAACAGTACATGATCAGAGCCACCATGGACTGTTGGAACAAAGAGAAATCTTATAAAATCAATTTCAGATACTTAGACATTATTTATTTATTTATTTATTTCTTCGCATTTATCTCCCCCGTGGCTCGGGGCGGCTCACAACAAATCAATCATTACATAATAAAAACAGGCATATCATAAAAACACAGTGTAAGCAAAACAGGTAAAAACAACATTAAAACAGCATATAAAACGACAATAAGTCGCGCACTAAACACAATAGCAGCAGACACAGTTACAAGGTGGCTATGAATACACAGGTTATCCAGATCCGTAAGGAAATTGATTTATGTTACTCTCCTAAATGTGCCCACATGCTATGTTGTTCAGGAATTCCCCATCACTTTTAAAGAGGTTTTGAAAGGGGAAACCTTTTTTTTATAAGCTGCATTAGATTAATCTATTTTAGGGTCCAGGATAAGGGAGTAACTAACTATTCTTGCCACAACCAGTATAGTGTCTGAGTTGAATTGAAGCTTTCAGATAGAATGTGTTAACTTGTCAACTAACACGATCCATGTCTGAAAGCAAATAGTCTTATTTTCTAAAATACATATATAGATCTTAAAATCAAAATTCCGCAGTGTTGAGAGCATGTTTTCTATCCCATTCATGTTATGTATTTAATAGTAGCAATTATTTTCTTCAGTTGTTGTTAATTTGATCTGATCTTCCCTATATTCCTTTTGCTAGGATTTAACTGCTTTGGCAAAGGAACTGAGGGCAGTAGAAGATGTGCGACCTCCCCATAAAGTGACTGATTACTCCTCTTCCAGTGAAGAATCAGGGACAACCGATGAAGATGATGATGACATAGAGCAAGAAGGAGTTGATGAATCTACTTCTGGCCCAGAAGATGCTAGAGCAGTGTTAGTTATTTTTTATCCTCTGTTCCTAACACTATGTATTAGTACACCTGACATAGTACCTTCCAGAACTATTGGAGTTTATGTCCCACCATTCCCAGGAAGCATGATCAGCGGAAGGAACTTAGTTCCAACATATTTAGAGGGCACCCATTTGGAATATTCTTTTAAATAAAATCCAAGTTAGTTTCATTTTCTAGGAAGACTTCCTTTAGTTTTACAATTCTGGAAAACCACTATTTGTGAAAGATATTTAAGAAATTGGGTAAATTTCAGTAATAGGTATGAGGGTGATAGGAAAGGATCACAGAATAATTAACATGGCTGTAGAAGACATGGTGGGCATACTGCTTAATTGACGAACCAGAAGCTGACTTCTAGTTCATGCGAGACTCTCCTGAGATTCGCATGACCTCAAAGGGTCACACATGTGGAAGTGCAATGGTGGGCGCAACCCTTCAAGGTTTTCTTGAGAGCCAGTGTGGTCTCCTAAATTCTGATAGTTGCTCACTCCTGGCACAGAGCAAACAATAGATTCAAACCACAAGAAAGTATAGTTGGCCCTCTATGTTTGTGGGGTTAATATCTAGCCTCACCACACCATATTGAACACTGTCTCAGTTGCTGCCCTATACTATTTTTAATAGGAATTGTCATGAAGACATGTTCAGTGCTGCCCTGTTGCTAATGTGGGCAAGCACATGGCAGTGGCTCCGCTTGGCTATGCTGTATGTACTGGACACAAATGCTTAGGTTCTCATTTGCCTGACTTTGCTTCACTGGAATGGGTTCAGAAGGCTTGCAAAAAGCCTGTGGACAAGGCTTATAAATCCCTATTAAAATGGAATAGGGCAGCAGTAGAGGCAGGGGCAAATAATCCCTGAGTAATTAAATTCGCAAAGGTTTAAACCACAAATGTGGAACATCAACTGTAATATAGATTAAATATGAATGTAGTAATAGCATTTTTTTCTTCAGTAGATGCTGGAATATATACCATATTTCTTCAATTCTATAGCTTCATTGTATATACTAATTTCAGTACCACCAACAGAATATATACATACATACACTCAGGCAGTCCCCAAGTTATGAACAAGCTAGGTTCTGTAGGTTCTTAAGTTGAATTTATTCGTAAATCGGAACAGGTGCATTTTAAATTTTCTGACACACACACACACACACACACAAGCTTTGGGTAGCATGGGGAATGGCTAACACCTCTATGGTGTTTGTTTTGCTGTCTGCCCCAGTTTAGAAGATTTTACCTCATTTTTTGTTCCTGTTATAATTGGATTTTGAAAAAAATAGCTTAATGTGGAAATATGGATTGGTGGGAAAGCTTCAGTGGAGACACCTTTTCTTCATGACTATTCTTCCAGGAGTGAATTTCCCTTCCTATGGTAGATTTCTCTCACTTCCTGTTCTCTGTGAGTTATTTATAAGTTGGATGTTTGTAACTTGGGTACTGCCTGTAGATAGATAGATAGATAGATAGATAGATAGATAGATAGACAGACAGACAGACAGACAGACAGACAGATAGACACACATGCACCTGTTACTCTAAGAGATATTTTTTGAGATGTTTATATTGGGGAAAAGTGCACCTTAGAATTGAAGAAATACAGTAATTTCTTTAAGCTTCTGCAGTTTTTAAACTATATCTTGTACTTCTAGATTCTTCACAGATTCTGTAATCTCCTGGCAAACAGAAACCTAAATAGATACTTACAGACACACATGCACATGTGCCCATGAATATATAGTATATTTCTCTCCATTAGAAAGTGCTAAATAATTATGTAATTGATAGGACTGGAAGATGTAAGAAGTAGAAGTTCAGTACAGCATATTGACTCTATAGATCTTGCTGCAGGCAACCTCCTATACATCACCAGAAATGTGTTGCTGTGGAGAAAGGGGAAGTGATGGGGGAAAACAAGATGCATGGGCCTGCAAAAACTGATTGGATATGGAGCCTTCACAAACGGCCAGGGGAAGTGGGGGAGGAAGTTATTCCCCTTTGATGCAAAGTATGGTGAATACATGATTGAAAAGTGCACACTTAGAAAACATAACTAGAATCGCATTAATTTCAGATAAGATTTATCGCTTAGTAAATAAAGTCTTCTGAGAAGATGAATGTTTATTTGTTCTTTACAGATCAAGGCCCTAATAGGTTTGTGGTTTATTTTCTTCTGTGATGATCTTATCCTAATATTCCTGCTAAATATTGCTTTGGTTAAGATAGAATCAAAATAAAAATCCATTATCATGTGATCAGGTAAACAAAATGTCCTTTTCACTAAACAGATCCACTCTAAACCTCAGCAATGGGGAAACAGAGTCCGTGAAAACCATGATTGTGCATGATGATGTGGAGAGTGAACCTGCCATGACTCCTTCCAAGGAGGGCACTTTAATAGTCCGACAGGTAATGCATTTTTTTTGGTGTGTGGTTTGCTTCCCAGTTAACTTATTATTTGGTGCAGTTTTGCTACATAATGTTAGTTGTAGGAGTTGCAGACACATAGTCACCTCCTGTGAAGGAGCTGTGACATTTGGAGCAGTAGTTTCCACACGTCATTCTCTTTGTGTGTTACATGCATGGAGTGACATTTTGCGACTACTTCAGAGTTAATTTTAGATCATTACCAAAGTGGAGGTTAGAAAGGTCTGCCTTTTGCAGCAGCTACCGAGAAGAAAATGTCTGCTGTGGTGACTTTAACTTCAAATTGCCTGTTGGTATCTTATTTGTGGGATAGATTGAAACTGTGCAAGAAGGGAACAATGTTGGTTTTAAATCTGATGCCATGTTAGGTCTTCTATCCAGGGAAGATTATGAGCAGAGGTGCAGTATTTCTGCTGTGAAATGTTAAATGTAGAACTGGTGGGATTATGCTTCCCCTGTTGTGGATTTGCCAATTTCTTTAGTGCTGTGGCTCATTGAAGAAGGAACCTAACAAATTACAGTTTCTTAATTTCTCAACAAAATATCAATATCATAATTGAGCCCTGCAGGTTTAATTAAGATGGTATGTTTTTGTTCAGAGAGTTGAATTAGGACATTAAAAGACATTATCTCAATATTATGAAAGCTAGAACTAAAAACAAACATGATATTATGAGGAACCTAAGGAGTATGCAAGTCAAAACAAATTTGGCCCATGAGAGATTAGTTTCACTGGTACTGAAAGCTGGTCCTGCCAGAGAACTCAAATATTGCCAGTCCAACTCTTGTAGTGTATGGTAGATTTCCTTTTCACCATTTCATATCTTTCTAACTCAGGCGTTGAGGCTTGGTTGATTCATTGGAACCTTAAAAATAGATCAGTTTGCTTAGGGACGTAGACTTTTACGCAGCACTTGAGCAAGACAAGTGTGCCTGTTTTTTCTACAGAGTACAGTTGACACAAAGCGTGCCAGCCATCATGAGAGCAATGGCTTTGCCGGTCGCATTCACCTCTTGCCAGATCTCTTACAGCAAAGCCATTCCTCCTCCACTTCCTCCACCTCCTCCTCCCCATCCTCCAGCCAGCCGACACCCACCATGTCCCCACAGACACCCCAGGACAAGCTAACTACTAATGAGGTATGTCTTGCACCACAGCTGGCTGCTTTCATAGGGTTAGAGATGTATTGCCTAATAACTAGTTTGCAGAGGAGCTCCAGCCAGTGTCCCTTTGTGCTGCTTTTTTCCTGTCACTTACCCCCTCACTCTCCCAAAATAACACATTTCAGCTCTTACAAACCAAACCCCTTAACTCTAGAGCAGTCTTACCCCTGAATATGCCAGTTTACTATTCTTGCTTCTTATAAGGAATCGTTCATTGCATGGCTTTTGCATAAGCTAAATTGATTGCTTTTATTGGTATTTATTGATATGCTGTTTTGGGGAGAAGGTGTCCTCTGAAACTATCCTAGAATCATCTGGTTTTAAAATATATATATAATAGTAATGCCACATAGTTTAGCATAGTATGAGTAACTATGCATGTAGAGGGCCCTTGCTTGGGAATATGGTGCACTGTATTAGAAAGTAAGCTTTCTCCAGCCTTACCACAAGAGGCTTCTTTTTAAAATTTCTTGATGGGTTAAGGGAGTAAGCAGTTTTTGCAGCAAACATCCCAACCTTGTTGTAATAATAACTGCCACCCCCCCCCCCCAAATTGGTAAAACCTTTGTACATCAATGGGGGTTTTTTCGGCATTTCAGTTCTGCTCTGAAAGCTTGGAAAAATTTGGGACTGAAGTTCCTAGATAAATCCAACAGGGATTAGACCTAAGCTGCAGGATTCTGTGCGTTGTAATCAAAAGACAAACTTTTCCAGATTCTGCACCTTTTGCTATTCTTTCATTTTTGCAGACTGTTAAGATATTTAAAGTAGCATCCAGTGGCAGGAAGTATTGTATGCTGAGCTCCTCTGAACCTCTTATTAATTAAACAGCTAGGAGAGGACAAAGAAGAGGGAAGACAAAGCATGTGTTCAAAAAAATTTAGAGCTGGGAAGATGTTTTGGGAGTATCTCTATTATATTTGGTTCAAAAGTATCTCTTACTTTCCTGTTTGAGCTGCAGCTTCATTCGGAAGCCAGCTATATAATAAAATAAAAATAAAACTTTATTTATAGACTGCCCTGTCTCCCCGAAAGGACTCAGGGTGGTTTCCAACGAATATGGCAAACATTCAATGCCAAAAAGAAAACCATATGAACAATATACAACAAGACACATTAGACAATATAGAACAAGCAATGGTAACTTAATAAAATAGCAAAAAAAATACAAAAACCTGATAAAACAGACTAAAATTAAAATATAAAACCAATTTCATTGAGGCTCCATCAGGTGAGGTTCAACAATACCAATGGCCAGGAGTACTAAAATAGATGTAATCAGCTATAAAAGGGGTGGGCGAGGTAATAGTGCAAACAACATGTCATAGGGCTGGGAAAGTGGATGAAGTCAAGAACAGAGTACTATCTAGCAACCTAGGGACTGGGCCTAGGGCCTAGTCATTCTTGAAGGCTTGCTGGAACATCCAGGTTTTCAGTTCCCTACGAAAGGAGGACAGTGTGGGGGCTTGCCTACTCTCCCTATGGAGAGAATTCTAGAGTCGGGGGGAGGGGCACCACCGAGAAGGCCCTCTCCCTTTTCTCCACTGACCAGGGTTTTGACAGAGGTGAAAGAGAAAGGAGGGCCTCCAGGATGATCTTATAGTTCACGTCAGTTCATAGGGGGAGATGCAATCACGAAGATAGGCAGGGCTGGAACCGTTTAGGGTTTTGTAAGTCATAACCTGCACCTTGAATTGGGGCTGGAAATTTATTGGGAGCCAGTGGAGCCGCTTTAATAGGGGCATCATGTGCTCCCTATAATTAGCTCCAGTTAGAAGCCTGGCTGCCGACCTTTGTACCAATTGCAGTTTCTGGGCCGTCTTCAAAGGCAGCCCCACGTCGAGTGCATTGTAAAAATCCAGTCTGGATGTAACCAAGGCATGGACCTCCATGGCCAAGTCAGGCTTCTTGAGATACAGTTGCAGCTGGCACAACACAGAATGACTGCTCTTCATGATGCCCTGAAACTCACCCCAAAACCTGGAATATTTCCTTAAAAGGGTGGGATAGTACTTGAAGTAAACAAGGCAGGCAAGAATCAAAGCTGAACATTTGTTCTGGTTACTCAGCATAGCAATTCTTCAGTTTTCAGGTCATACTCAGACATCAACTCCAGCTTGAGGATTCAGTCTTAGCTAAACAACATGAATTTGCCTTTCTCAGATGGGGAAGGAAAAGCCATCCATGGATTGGTTAACTCCAGTTGCCACCCAGCCTAGGCAAGCAATCATGTTATTTTAAAAGATCTTGTAGTTATCCTCTTTTCCTGCTTCAGTTCTACTTGCCTTATTCAGGAAAGATTGTTCACCCATCACCTCTGCTTTCTCTGACCTTATTACTTCTATTTCAGTTTCTCTTTTTTCATCTTTTTCCTTTCCCAGTCCTGTACCATTGAAAACACACACACACCCCTTACTATTTAATTTTACACATTAGTTTTTCCCTGTCACCCGTTTCACCACTCTTTCTATCGCTTCTCTCTCCTCTTTGCACCTCTTTCTCAAATGCATCCTCAGGATAGAAACTCATGCTTACAAAATAAGTGCTACTTCTTAGGACTCTTTGTCCCCAAGATATGTCCACTTAGTTTGGAACATACCTGTGCTCTTAACACTCTCTGCTGGGAGCCACAAAGACATGTACACAACAAAAACATCCCATGGCAATGGCTGCTCATCTGGTACTATATATGCTAACAAAGTAGTTAAATCAGTCTGTATTGAAGTTGATCAATATACTTCTAACCCTTATACTTCTAACCCTACAACAGTTAAGGCACTGGAGTCTGTATCTGTTCAAGAACAATTAGAAAAGGAGGATGTAGCTTTTATTTATTTACTTACTTACTTACTTCATTTCTATCCCACCTTTCACGACCCCGAATGGGACTCAAGGCGGCTTACAAATCTGGAAAAAGTTCAATGCCGCACAGGTAAACAATAAAACACATCTCATCGAAATTTAAACAATCTAAATATATAAGCAATTAAAGCACATAGCAATCAAACAAACAGATTAAAACCATCTAAAATACCGAGTCATGATCTCATGTTTTGAGGAGACAACTAATGATAAGTATTCATAGGGGGCTATGGAAGAGTTAGCAGGATCCAATCCTAGTTGGGCCGTTTCCCCTCCCAACTCCACCAATCCTTGCCACAGCACTACAACCCCAATTTATTTCCCAGTACCTCAAACCTGCACCATCAGTACAGTTTGGGTAGCTGAAAATTCATCTGATGAGAATTCAGCCTCTTAGTTTGGAGCTAGAACGTGACAGTGAGTAAGGACTCAGATATTACTTCTCCCAGTGCCTGTAACCCCAGCCCGTGTAACAGCAATCCACAGTGTCAGCTGATTGGAACGTGCTCAACTAAAACATGTTCTTCAAAACTCTCATTCCTAGTTCTCACAGATAGCAAAATCCTACATCCTAAGGATTCCATGCTTGCTTACTTCACATGGGAGGCTCACCTTTTCTTGTTCAGGTCAGAGAAAAAAACAAAACTATTTCTACCTCAGCCCAACACATTCAGCAAACCTTGAATAGGGAGGCAGACTTCCTTAGCTGCCATAATCAGGATCCAGGAAAAGAAGTCTGGACCTTCACATTTTCATCAATGACAGTACACATTGTCAACCTTCAGCTCAACCTGTTTGCCTCTGACACAAATCGCAGACTCAAGATTATTTACTATTAAGACCCCTTTCTGATTGCAGTCATTTCATCCAGAAAGGTTTCAGCACTCGCTGCTCTTTTCGGAAACCTTATTTGTATCCTTTCTTACCACCTCCCTGGGAATGGAGGCATCTTTGGCACTAATCATGTGGATCACCTTTTTTGTCCACAATATCTTAGATCTTCCAAAACCACTGAACGCAATAGCACACTCAGCAAGATTAGCACACGTAACTGGTGCATTTTTTGTTTAGTAATGTATCCCTCTGGAAATCTGGACAATTTATTCATGTTCACTAAACGTAAGAAACTAGATTAATTTTCCTCAGCCAGAGCCTCCTTTGATAGAAAGGTTATGCAACACGAAGCACCATATTAGAACACATTCTTGCTACCTTCTATCCAAGCACACGCCTGCTTGGGTAAGTCCCATTCATGAATGACTCATTCTCTGCCAGTTAAGAGTGATGCATTGGAGGCCTTTAAAAGTGCATTATTACCAAAGAGAAGGAGCCATCCAGCCCCATTGTGGATGACACGAGCTCAAGTCTTAACTGGATATGGGTACTCTTTTCTATTCTTTCCTATGTCTTGGAACCCAAGCAGGAGAAGATGTGGATCAGGAGAGGCCCTTCTTCAAATAACGTGATATCTTGCCCAGCCTGGCTGTTGACAGGATTTAACCTATACATTGATGGCTCCTTCTTGGCAACAATGGACCTTCATGATAAGTCCTCTAATGTGCCATTATCCTCAAATTCCAGCAATGGAAGGCAGGAACATTCTTAAAAACAACAGGCTATCTATAGATGTACTTTGCAGGAAAATGATAAAATAGCATAATTTTGAGAAAAACTAACGTTGCTTTTTGCATTGTTTCTCCATTGTAGTCTTAAGTCAGACTTTACCAGCCTCATATTATAGCAGAAGATGTTATTTTAGGAAATCTGAGACTGTGTTAAGTCTAATGAGAGAGATTTGGAATTATAGGCAGTGCAGTTATTTAAAAACAGTAGTAAGTGCCTTTATGAGACAGTTTTACTGCCGTTTGAGGTCGACAGCTTTGGAGACCGTGGTACACTTTTAAAGTCCAGCAGTAGGAGCCACCAGTGCTGCAATGAGTTAAATCCTTATGCTGGCAGGACTGCTGACCGAAAAGTTGGTGGTTCAAATCTGAGGAGCTGGATGAGCTCCCATCTGTGAGCTCCAGCTTCTCATGTGGGGACATGAGAGAAGCCTCCCACATGATAGTAAAACACCCAGGTGTCTCCTGGGCAATATCCTTGCAGGCAGCCAGTTCTCTCACCGAAGCGACTTGAAGTTTCTCAAGTCACTTCTGACACGAAAAAAAAACCAACAGTAGAATTTTACTTAGTTCTATACAATTAGAAAAATCCCATAGATTTTCATATTGAAGAAGTAGAGCAGTATAATTTCATGGAAGGAAAATTGTTTGAACAACATAATTCTGTAATGAAAAACCAGGATATACTTTCTGCTGAAGATCGACCAGAAATAAAATGTTCCCAAAGACGCCGTAAATAAAATAACACCATAGATGTATGACAAACATATAAAAATCATCTCTTTTTTGTCTTTTGTAACTTTTCCTCATCCATATTAATTTTTAACCCCTGTCACTCTCCTTTCATGTGAGTGTTATCCCCGTGACACATAACTCACATAGTCTGGCAAGATCCCCCCAAGCCATTCTACTCCCACTTCATTTGACTTTTCTCCTTTTGTTTGTGTTTCTCATGTTTAGTGTTTTAAACTGCAAGGCACACTGGCTCCTTCATGTCATTGTTTACATCTGCCCTGTCCCTCCCCAGCCCAATCGGCTTGTTTGATCCAGACTTAACTTTTTTTTTGATCCAGATTTAATTTTTTTCTCTATAAGAAATCATGATGGATGCACCTGCTGCAGCTTTCTGGCAAGAGGCTCAGTTTTTAAATAATTATTTAAGAAAAAGTGACAATTAATCCTAAAACTAACCAGATGCTAAAAGTTTCGGTGCTGAGTGCTTGACTCTGAGTTGTTCACTTTTTTGCACATTGAAATTTTATTGTCTTGTTGGTCACTGGCTCAGTGTAGAAGACACATAACAGCAAAAAAGTAAGGAAGGTGATAGTCAAAGTCTGAAAAATAAAATATGACAAGAATAGAATACATAGCATACATTTCAGGAAGAGGGGAGTCATGGTATTTCGTATTGGTTTTAGTAACTATTTCATGAAAACATAATACAGCTAGATACTAGTCTCAATTTCTCATAGTAATGTGTAGAATATTTGCTTATTTCAAGATGTTGCTCCAGTTACTCATATAGATACAGTTATATAGGTAGCACTTACGGAAGGGAGCCGAGATGGCTTCTAAAAACAGTGCTGTCCAGTAGCAGCTAGAACAATTTTTTTAGAAATCGTATTTGTTTTTATATTTTGGTGATTAATAAATGTGAAATTTGCATTGCAGACTCAATCCGCTAGTAACACACTGCAGAAACACAAATCTTCCTCCTCCTTTACGCCTTTTATAGACCCTAGATTACTACAAATATCTCCATCTAGTGGAACAACTGTGACTTCTGTTGGTAAGTGAAAAAAAATGTAGTAACATACTTTAAAAATACTCACTTGGTTTCATTTTACTTTTCAATTTCTATTTTATGTAAAAGTCATTTAACAAAATCTACATATTTTGATCTGATCTGAGTCTGTTGTGTGCAGTATACAGTATATGTATATGATAATGTATATGTGTAATGTATATGTATATATGGGAATGTGTGTATTAAAAGATCACTGTTCTTACTGTTTTTTCTCTATTTCTCTGTCATTTCTCCCCCTGCAGTTGGATTCTCTAGTGAAGCAATGAGAGCAGAGGCCATCAGACAGGATCCAACACGGAAAGGATCTGTTGTTAATGTGAACCCTACAAATACAAGACCACAAAGTGACACCCCAGAGATCCGCAAATACAAGAAGAGATTCAATTCTGAAATCCTATGTGCTGCCTTATGGGGTATAAGAGCTATTTAATGATTGCTAGTTTATTTTCTAAATTTGTCACATAAAAAGGTTGAAGTTAAACTTAAATCAGGATAGGGCAATTGTTGTTGCTTAAAGTAGCTTGCATTTTGCTACAGTGGCTATGTACTGTTTTCACCAAACATAGGATTTAATGATTGCTTCAGTATTATTGTAATTATAAGAAGACCCTATCACGATGTTTCCCTGACAAGATTTCTTCAGAAGAGATACATCATTATCCTCATCTGAGGCTGAAAGAGCATGACTCACCCAGTGACTTCCTTTGGCTGAATGGGATTTGAAACATGATCTCTCAGAGCAGTTCTACACAGCCATTTAAGGCAGTGTAGGGGTTTCATCAGCCCAAGTTAACCCATTGTAAGCCGCTTTAAAACACAAGAGAAATCTGAATCCTCCAGTAGGATTTAGATTTTTTCTTGTGTCGGGATGGTGCAGACATCCATCCCAGATTCCTATGTGGACTCTGCACTCGGTGTCCCCACAGCCACTGGCAATCTGGGGAGGCAAGATTGCTGTCCTTCCTGCCCTCTACAAACCTCCCCCCAACAAACTCAGGAAAAGTCACTTGCCTTATTCATTGCGTGTTTATTCCCTGTCTTGTGACTGAAATTGGGAGGAACGGGGGTGGGGGGTGCCCTCTCAAAAATAGCCTTGCTCAGTCACATGGCAAGGGCCAGAAAGTAAACATGCAGTAAATGAGGTAATTGCCACTTTTCGGTGTTTTTGGAGGGAAATCGAGGAGCTGGGGTGATGGTGGTGGAAACTGGCTTTATTCCCAGCTGTATTGAATGTTGCACCCCAGGCCTGGAAACACCTATGACCACAGTACCACATGAGATTCCAGAGTCCACACGAGAGCAAATAGTTTACATAAAAATATAAGTCTCCAAGCAAAAAAGTACACTTAGTAAAACTTGAGCAGGAATTTAAAGATAAGAACAGAAAACTTCCAGGAAACTTAAATCCAAAACAAAACTTGACTTGCGACAAGAACCAGAGAACTCAGGCCTAGCTTCACATTTGAATGCTATGTTGCCTAAACCAACGTTTAAGTAAACAACTTGTTAATTAATAAGCACCCATGTAGTCATGATTTTCCCCCAACTTTCCCACGTAAACGCACTGACTTACGATGCCTATTGTCTGCTCTAATCTATAAATGAGTTATGTTGATCTCCATAATTCCAGGTGTTTTCTCCTGAGAGCCTTCTATATCACTTATCTCTTTGCTCGACTCCTTATCTAATGCTGTAGTTTCTGGCTCCTCTGACGGATCTTGAAGTTCTGCACTTTCCAAATCAGATTTCTCAGAGAGAGAAGTGCCCCTGTCTGTCCACAATGTGTCCCTGAACCAGCACATTTCACTCAGGAACACTTTTTATGTGTGTGTAGAACTGCCCTTAATCCAGCACGTAGACTACTACATCACACTTGCTCTCCTGATTTATTCTTATTTGAATGGGTCTGATATAAGTCCAACTGAAGTCATTGTGTTTATTCTGTCTTGATCCAACCTAGAAGTGTATTGAAGATAAGCTAATGATACATATTAAATGTTTCTTAGTGTCAGATTCTGTGGATGTTCATAGAAGGAAATTGCCAAGTAATAGGAAGTAAATTCTGCTTCAAAAGTACAATTGGATTCTTGGCATTCTATTTACATGTCACATACTCTTGATCTCCCATTGTGCTTAAATACTTTGCCTGGAGATGTGAAAACCATAGCATAATTATCAAATGAGGAACTCTTTTGAGAAAATATATGCTGAATTTGTTTTATTTATTCTAGGCGTTAACTTGTTAGTGGGGACTGAGAGTGGCCTGATGCTGCTGGACAGGAGTGGCCAAGGGAAGGTATATCCATTAATAAACAGAAGAAGATTTCAGCAAATGGATGTACTTGAAGGTTTGAATGTCCTGGTGACAATATCGGGTAAATATTTTTTTCTTCTTCCTCTAGAAATCTCTATATTTATATGTACAATCCTACTTACATTTACTTGAGTCTAATGTGCCATCAAATGTAATGCACACCTCAATTTTCAAAACTCCAAAACTGAAAAAGTATTTGATGCTAAATTTAATGGGCAGCAGCAAAAAATACAGTCTATGTAATTTGGCCAACAAAGGCTGCCTGCTTATAAAGATAAGATAAAAGTGTTAGAACACCAAAGCTTTCAGCAATGGAAGAGAAAACTTTGGGATACATCTATGCTGTAGAATGAATCCACTTTAACTACCCTGGCTCCATGTTATGGTTTGGGATCATGGGGGCTGCCAAAGAATGTTGATGCATCGCTAAACATCCCAGATGTTGTTAAGAAGTTCTGGAGGGGTTGGTGTCATGCGTGTAGTACAGGCTAGAGCCTGTTTTCGGTAAACACCCATTGATCCAACAACCCTCAGACCACCTGCTTGCCTAATCTAGCATTTATTTGAAAATGCATGCATAGACTGAAATTTGGCAGGTGCATTGGCTGAAGATAATATGTTTTAGATCTCTAGTACATTTAACATATAGCTTGTATAAAATGATAAAATTGTGACTTTTAAAAATAAAAGTATATTTGAAGGCAAAAACACACTAACATGTGCTCATCCTTATAAAAGTCATGATTTTGCTGTTATTAGCTGGGTGGAGGGAAGGAGTGGGTGGAAGACATTTATTTCCTCTTAGAACAAATATATCTAATTTGTGGTTGCTAGAAAATTTCCCTTGAGTATTATATGCTATCACATACTGGGAAACTGACTTTTTAGTTGTTGCTTTTTAAAAATATGTAGTATTGCATAAGTGCCAATATATATGTACATTTTTACAAGAAACACAACATAGAATAGAGCTACAGTAATAAAGGAAGACTTGTCTTTATGGGTGCTTTTATGATGTGTATGCGAACATTGATTCTACAGAAATCAAAGTGTGGTTTAATGGATTAAGACCATGGCTTTTTGCTCGCATGATCTGCCTTCCCGGTACATTGGAAAGCAATTAAAAGTCTTTTGCTTCAGGCAACAATTTTCATTACATACACATCAGAAAACTAAAACTTCAGTTTGTATTCAGTATTATTTTTGAAAACAGTCTTTAAAAAGCTTAGATGAAGAAGTAATTACCCTTGAGATTTAGTTTTTAATATAACAATCCTAGTTTAATAAAATGTGATTTACTAAACCAGGAATAGATATCAGAACTACATGATTTATTAAACTAAGAATAGATAACAGGACAACATGCTGTCTCTTAACTCAGTTTCAGTAATTTGATCATGATTTATTTAAATCACAGTTTTTCCTAACATTGAGAATTAACTGTAGTTTAATATCAACTTACTGTATAGGACATGAATGTAAGAGTAAGGAGAAATTGTGCTCTCAGTTCTGTTGTCCAAATTATGGGTTGCTGTGAGTTTTCCAGGCTGTATAGCCATGTTCCAGAAGCATTCTCTCCTGATGTTTCACCCACATCTATGGCAGGCATCCCCAGGGGTTATGGGGTTATCGATATGGGTGAAACCTCTCTGTTGCCATAGATGTGGGCAAAACGTCAGGGGATAATGCTTCTGGAACATGGCCATACAGCCCGGAAAGCTCACAGCAACTCAGTGATTCTGGCCATGAAAGCCTTCGACAACACATATTTAATTATGGTTTATTAAAGATAGCATTACGGCATTGAAACTGGCCCTGAGTGAATGTATGAACACAATGGTCATGCCCAATTCTTCAAACCATGTTTTGGAGGAATGTAAATATTCCATGTGTCCTATCGAAACATGATACATATTTCACTCCACATATTCTTTTCTTACAGTGTAGCTTTAATTGATTAGGTTGCTGTAAATATTAGAAGGGAAGGTTTATTTTGTAGAAATCTTGAATCAATGTATTGTGTAAGTTGGTACCCCAGTTGTAGTTTCCCCCCAATTTGCCCTTTTATCTTATTCTTAACAAGTCTTTAAATGTTTGTAGGTAAGAAGAATAAATTGAGAGTTTATTACCTATCATGGTTAAGAAACAAAATCCTTCACAACGACCCTGAGGTAGAGAAGAAGCAAGGCTGGACAACTGTGGGTGACTTGGAAGGCTGTGTGCACTATAAAGTTGGTACGTATCTCATTGAACTTGTTCTAAAAGTCCATCAAGAGGGAAACACATAATTGAAAAGCTTAGTTAAAGTAGAAGCTACTTGTTGATGAACCCTGTTTAGCTTTTACACCTCCCATATGAACATGATATGGCATTTCTTTCAGGACATCAACTGTTGGAATAATGTTCTTGTGTTTCTTTTATCTATATTGTGACATGCCATCAGGAACGTGTCAGTGGGGGGCAATGTGCCAATTTTCCACTGTCTTGCTGTCATCACATTTCCTAGTGTGCTCTTAGATCTGCTTCCAAGTATAAGGAGAAGCAAGTCTCTCTTCCTTAGATTGTTTTTAGCACTTTTGAACATGGCAGGGAATAACTAAGTCAGTGGAACCATTTAAACCAGATGAGATATGGATCTTCTCTTTTTTC
The DNA here is from genome assembly GCA_030556195.1 of Anolis apletophallus. NCBI lineage: Eukaryota > Metazoa > Chordata > Lepidosauria > Squamata > Anolidae > Anolis > Anolis apletophallus. The sequence goes on from JARBWK010000004.1 coordinate 81,792,621, forward strand.
AGTACAAATAATAATAATGGTAAAGGTTTTCCCCTGACATAATAGTAATAACAACAACAATAACAACAACAACCTGAGTTGCTTTTCCAGTAGAGGGGAGTGGACAGCTATGGCAGACTAGGAATGTTTTGTTTATTTTTCCCTTTGATCTCCATTGGGCCATATGAACGGTGTTAACAAATGAGGAGACACACAGCCAGTAGTGACTGGCAATCCACCCTGAGTTTTTAAAAAAGGATATTGTGTTGAATGGGGTGTAGGGAGCTAGACAGAGTCTTACCACCTCTTAAATAGGTGAATTTCTTTACCTGGGATCTTCAAAGAGAGGCAGTTTAATTTTCTGTCATGTATGTGTCTGCAAAATATACAAAGAAAATATGGAATTCTTTCTGTTGCTGGCTCCCTATCAAACAGGAAGGTTGCAGATTAAAAAGGCATTTGGTGCCTGGGATTAGTTGGAACATAAAATCATTGTTTTAGCTTGAATCCATTATATACCTGCTCCTCCCTATATATTTCCCCGCCTCTTCTATGAACATTTATAATCATTTCCAGTCATTGAACCATTTTTTCACCACTTAACTATGAGTGTTATTTAAGCAATGTCCCACTAGAAATGTCACCTACAAAAAACCCTTAAGTACCCCTTTACAATGTTTAATACATCGATACTTCCATATATTGCTATCCTAGATGCTGTATTTTGTGTTCCTTTTTGAAAAGTAATCCTCCAAATTAACATCTTCTTCCAATAGTTGCAGTTCTTTCCATTTAATAGATGATGGTCTTAATCCATGTGGATACAAGAAATGTAAATGTTATTTACACTTTGTTGACTAAATTAGGAATTCTATGTAATAGAAAGACATCAGGCCTTTTATTTTTCTGAGGGATGACAGTATTTAAATAGCTGTAATAGCTGTTCCAGTTGTCAAATCTTGTGTGTGCTATCTTATCCTAGGCTGTCACTTATTGAAATGTGTGTTATTGTTCAGTGTTAGCAGTTTCTTCAACACTGTAAGAATCAATGTATTTTTCTTATTTTGTGGCATATAACTAATGTTGGTTTTTAAAATTTCAGTAAAATATGAAAGAATCAAATTCTTAGTAATTGCTTTGAAGTGTTCTGTGGAAGTCTACGCATGGGCACCCAAACCATACCATAAATTCATGGCATTTAAGGTAAGGGTGCATACCTACAAGATGGGACTATGTGGGAGGAGCACATGGAAACAAAGTGTTTATATGTTGCCATTGTTCTGGTTTCAGTACGTTTTTGAGAATTTGTATAGTATTCTGCTGGAGGCAGTAAAAAAGTCCAAATCCAGCATAGTGCCTTAATAATTACTTAAATTCTGGAATAGTTAGTTTATGGTTGTTTATTCAAGTGAGAGCCAGTGTTGTGGCTTGCGTGATAATCTAAGACTTGGGGAGCTTGAATTCATATTCAGATATGGAAACCCACTTGGTGGTCTGTGGCAAGTCACACTTCCTCAGTCTCAGTGGAAGGCCAGAGCAGACTTCTGATGATAAAATTGTGCCAAGAAAATTCTATGATAAGTTTGCCTTGGGTTTGCCATAACTCTGAAATGAGTTGAAGGCACATGACAAGTTGTCAAACTGGGAGACAGCTGAGTCCTTGTCCACTGATTCATGCAGTGTACTAAGTAATCTTGGTGCTCTCTCTTTCCTTCTCTCCCCTGAATTGCCAGGAAAAACTGGGAAGAAGGACTACTAGAAACACATCCTCAAGCTAAATATGCCTTCATTTCTAATGGCAACCTAATTGAGTGTAATGTGCTTAACTACACTTTTGTTTTCTTTACTCTTTTGTAGTCATTTGGAGACTTGGTACATAAACCATTATTAGTGGATCTTACCGTAGAAGAAGGTCAGAGACTGAAGGTGATCTATGGCTCCTGTGCTGGATTTCATGCAGTTGATGTGGATTCAGGATCAGTGTATGATATTTACCTCCCAACGCATGTAAGAATACAGCTTTTTTAAATTAATATTTTCTTTTATTCATGTTATTTTTTAAAGAAAAAAATACACTATCTAGAAATCATAATAAGTATGACTTCTGTATCCATGGAAGATAACTGAAACTATAGATAATTGAAACTACAATAACAGAAATCTGATGTCATTTTATTCTGCTGTACTTGTATTTTGTTGTAATTTTGGGCTTGGCCTCATGTGAGCTGCCCCGAGTCCCCTTTGGGGAGATGGTGGTGGGGTATAAATAAAGTGTTTTATTATTTCCGTGCCCAGTAAAAACATTCCTGTTCTGGAGCATGATTGATTTCCTCTAGATTTGTTCATGCAGTTGTTGTTTTAATTGTTTTAACTGCATTTGAACTGTCCTATTTTAATTATTAAGTGTTTTAATATGCTTTCAGTCTTTGAATTCTTCCTATTGCTTTCAATTATTTTGAACTGTTCAAATCTTTTCTACGCTGCCCTGAGAGGCTCAGATAATTGGGTAGAATAAAAATATTTTCATTAGTAAACTTAATTAAAATAAATATAGTATGTCGAGCTTTTACTTGTATCTTATAATATTCCCATTATTTTTGTCTGCAGATCCAGAGTAGTATCCAGCCCCATGCAATCATCATTTTACCAAACACTGATGGGATGGAGTTACTTGTTTGCTATGAGGACGAAGGAGTGTATGTAAATACATATGGAAGGATCACAAAGGATGTGGTTCTACAGTGGGGAGAAATGCCTACATCAGTGGGTATGTATACTTAGATTTCCAAATGACTTATACTGTTAGGAAAGTGATGCAGCCAAGTAGGTGAGCTTTTTAAATTTTTGTTTAAGATTGAATTAAATTACTCAGTTGTTTAAACAGATCTGCTGTGACATGTATTGTGAGGGGGCCTGTCATGTATGTTCAAGGTATTTATTTATTTTAAACTTTTATATCCCGACTTTCTCACCTCCGAAGAGGGACTCAAACCGGCCTTACAGCAAGAATTCAATGCAGTTGATATAATTTAAAACATAATACAACAATACAAAGTTTAAATACATATAGATAAATACATATAGATAAAATACATTAAAACCAAATCACCAGATAAAATCAAATCAAGATAAAAGCAATTACATTTATTGCATTCTAAAATTCTTCTGAAATCATCATTCTTTTTTAAAAAATCACCATAATTCTGTTTGTACAGTCAGCCCTTCAAATTCACACGTTCTCCATCTATGGAGTCAACCATTCATGGATAGAAAATATTCTTCCAATGCAATTCTATGCCCAACCTCTGTCAGAAGTTGGATCATGCTAAAGAATGCAGAGCTTTCTAGAGAGCTATTATCTCAGCTAAAAAGTAGATTTTTTAAATTTGCATTTTACCTCATTTTTGTGAAGGATCTATGCTCCCAACATTAGCAAACATGAAGGACTGACTGTATATTATTATTATTATTATTATTATTATTATTATTATTTAGGAGGCTATTGTCTTAAGACTCGAGAAGATAGAATTCACTTTCTGTTGCTATGTATTGTGGTGACATTTAATGCTTACTATCCCTTTTGTTTTTGTTGTAAAGCATATATTCGATCCAATCAAATTATGGGCTGGGGAGAAAAGGCTATTGAGATACGATCTGTGGAAACAGGACACTTGGATGGTGTATTCATGCACAAAAGGGCACAAAGACTCAAGTTTCTATGTGAACGTAATGACAAGGTATGGTATGTTTTTTTCAAATTGTGATGTTCAGTTTTGTGGTTTAAAAGTCATTTTAGAAAAGGGAGACAGGCTGTTAAGAATTCAAAATTGTTAACAGGAGGGAGTAGTAGGACTCGAACCAAGATACATATGGCACATATCCAAAATTTAGGCAAGCTTTTACTGCCTTCGCCTTTAAACCATTCCAGATTGATGACAGATATACTCATATCCCTCTGGCCCTCCATTTGTGTATTTGTATGGTCCCAGAAATTGAGGATTTGCCAATTTATTTACTCATCTGCATATTATATTCAGAACAAAAATCCAAATTCTTGGGATCTATTCTGTGTAACTTACTTCACAATACTGTGTCAGAAAAAGATTTCTTACTTCCTGTGTGATACCAATTCTATGGTAACTCGCAAGGTTTCTCTTTTCACCTTGACAACAATGAAAATTTGGGCTAAACATATTGCCAACATTGCAGTTTACTGTTAAAGAGATGCACTTAGCTGAAAATTGTATCCTTGATGTTATATTATATCTTAACAATATTAGATTTTAATAGCCAAGACCTGTATGCCAGTATGTAGTATTTTTATAATGTTTTATATTGTTGTCCTTTCATACTGTTTTATGTTGTTGCTCTTTTCTATTTTTGCCTTTTTATATATTTGATTTTTATTTGTGAGAATGTGAATGACCTATGGTCTCAGCATTGATAATAACTGGCATTAATAATTGTAGAAAATGGTGGGAAAGTGGAAAATAGCTTGTATCTACAGATTGCCATCTGCTCTTCTTCAGAAGGGAAGCAGAAAGGTTTTGCATAACACAGGGATAGGGAATGTGTGGCTGTTCTGATGTTTTTAGGCTGGCTGCTGACTAAAGTGAATAGGAATTGCAGTGTATCACCTGCATATCCTCCCCACATTGATAATCAAAGGGAGAGTCCTTTTTATATGGCGTTCCCTCTTTCCACACATTGATGTAAACACCTTTTTAAGTGAACATAGCATTGAACGAAACATGCAGAATAGTCACAAGATGTCTCAAACCTACACCTGTTGATAAAGTCTACAAGCTAGCTGGCATTGCCCCCCTGATGTGCAACGGGAAGTTGCTGCTTACTGAGAGAGAAATAAGGTTGAACACTGTGAAAGCCATCCACTGCATGGCTATCAGCCTCCTTCCAGTAGACTCAAATCAAGGAAAAGCTCCAGGTGAACCACCGCTCTTCTTAGTGTTCTTCCAGCAACAACAAAAGCAGTCATCTGGGCAGCAAAATCAGGAAATCCCAATTGGATGGCCCCCACAAGGGTCAAACCAAGAATGGGCAATGTGGAAGTCCCTGAACAGAGTGGTCAGATCAAAAGACAACCTGGCAAAATGGAACTACCTAAAAGAATCCTCCATCTTGTGAGACTGCGGAGCAGAATAGACAACTCCACATCTGTATGCTTGTCCACAATGCCCTGCCTCATCTACAGATGAAGAATTGTTTAAAGCTACAGACAATGTTGCCCATTTTAGGTCAAAAAATAATTTAGCCACTTGTGATCCTCCTATTTTTATCAGTTTTATACTTATTTATGCAATACTTGAATAAATAAACAAGCAAACAACTTCCAACTGGTTAAGTGGACATTGATTGTACATCTATTGCTTTGTTTACCTCTTATATCTATTGATAAGAGACCTTTTGCTTTCTCTTTGTCTCTTCCTTTGCAGGTTTTCTTTGCCTCTGTACGGTCTGGAGGAAGCAGTCAGGTTTATTTCATGACCTTAGGCCGGACTTCTCTTCTGAGTTGGTAGAAGCAAAAGAAAATTAGCCGCGGGATTGCTGTGATCTGGAGTCTTCATAACTTGGAATCATTTGCAACTGGAGTTCAGACCGGCCGTGATGCAGAGCCCTATGCCGTGGCATGTGCAGGCATCACTGGTGTTGGGTTCTTTTTCTTTTTAAACTGAGGCTGCAGTGTGCAGCTGGTGCTGTGCAGATATTGCCATCAGGTGCTATCTGGTTTGGGATCCCACTAGAGAAAGAATCAGGTCTCTTTCCTTTTCCTCCTCCTCCTCCCCCTCCCCCTCCCCCTTTCCTAACTCCAGATTTCCAAGTGAAAAAAATCAATAAAAGGACGAGACTGGTCAGAAATGTGTTTTTGAGAGAAGGCAAGGCATAAGAAGGTGGCAGGAGGTTGACATAGGCAGAGCCAGTGTTGCTGAAGCAGAGGGCAGATCTAATATAGTAATATTAACAATGTATTTAATTGACATTTCTTTTGCTTTGTTTTTTTTCTTTTATAATGTGACAATATGTGAGCAGAGAGGAAGAGACAGGTTTTAAATTTTAATATTTATAAAATGTGAAAGGCACAGTGGTTTCGGGGAGGTGGGGTGAATTCTGTTTGAAGTTTTGGCTTGGCCAAGAGTTTAGTCCGTTGTTTTTTGTTTTGTTTTGTTTTTTCCTATGTACCAAGTTTTGCCTGAAAACCACACATCGTTGGTTTTTTTTTAAAAAAATAAAAAATGAATGAATGAATAAATAATAGAATTGTTTGTTTTTCTATGATGGCTTGTCATTAGGCCAATACTTGGTAATGTCAGTGTTAGCACTGCCTAAGTTAAAAGGTTTAATTTTTGTTTAAACCTAAAATGTGCAACAACTTTTACTACCAGTCTGCACATGTAGCCTTTGGGGAGAGAAAATTCCAAACATGTTTATTTTTGTGCCTACCTCATTATTTCTAATACATACGATAAAAGAGGTGGTTAGGTCTATACCATTTTTTTAAGTGAGCTAATAATAATGTCCAATTAATCATAATACCAAAACTTTAGCAGGTTAAAGGTGTGACTGTTAATTTTGTACCAGGTTTCATCAGGAGAGACCAGCAGTCGTTTGAGATGGTTGAATTAGACTTGTGGCAGTGACACAGTGATGTTTGAGTAGTCAATTTTTTAAAATTTTGAAAGCAAACTTTTCACTTTATTTTTTACCAATTTCATCATGAATGGAAATTAAGAGGAATTTTAGCCTAAAATCAGGAAAGTTTTACTCTTAACACACAGAGCCTAGTAACACGCAAGTAATAAAAAAACTAGGCCAGTTCTATAACTTGTTAAATGTTGTAGGAAACTTTGGGGAAGCGATATTTTCCTTTTCTAATAATGCAATGCACTAAAACTATTTTAAGAATGTAGTTAATACTGCTTATTCGTTTTTTAAAAAAAGAAAGCAGCATATACTTATGTTAAAGTGTAAAAATCAGACTCTTGGCTCTCTTTTTCTTTTCCCTGCCCCTCCTTTTTGAAGAAAGAAACAAACCAACAACCTCTGTTTTGTTTTATCAGTAAGTTTCTGGCCTTTGTAATAAATGTCCCAAGACTAATACTTTGTTTAAAGACTACACGTGTTTATTACTTGAGAAAACTTGAGTGTTTAATTATCTGTTGGTGGTGTGATAATGCACAGTGTCATGATTCAATCATTATGGGTTTTTTAAAAAAAACTTTTTTTTACTCGGTTTGGAGTACTTTATTGACGGCTGCCTTAAGCTCACTGTTCAGTAAGTGAATTGGATTCCAGTGTTTCATGGGGCTGTACCTTCTGTTGTGATAGTAGGAGAGGTAGGGACTCAGATGTGTTTCTTCAATCAAAATGCTTTGATAGGGTTGATGAGATTGGTCATATGGCTTGGCTTTGCATTGAATAGAACCAACTTAACCTGTTACTCAGTAAGTCATTCCTTTGACAACAAACCACTGTTCTTCTCTCTGGCCCTTTACTAAAATCTTTCTTTGGAAGAGCAGGAGGATCCTCCCATTCCCTCTCCAGAAGTAGGCTTGTGTGTATAAAACAAAGAAGAACGCCTTATACTTGTTAGCAGAGAAACCTCTTGAAGTCGTTCTCTTGTTCTCTTTTTTTTAAAAAAAAATGCTTGACTTTTGGGTAGCATTCAATATCAGGGCTAAGGCTGCAGTTACATTTACTTATATTTGTTCCTGTTAGCAAACAGCCAAACAGCAACTCTGCTTTGTCTCTCAGAAAATCAGTGGGACCCCAAAGACCAATGCCAACATGGACAATAGGCATCCTCTTGCATTGAGGATTGCAGCATAGCTGACTGATTGGCTGGATGCCTTGAGGGCAAAGATAAGAATGGCACAAAAAGTGATTTAATTATTACTGTCTCCTCTCATGCCACCTTGATTGATCAATTTGATACATGTATATCAATACTACTGTTCATAAAATGTAGGAGTGTTGTGATAAGGAGGACTGCTTCAATATCCTTCCTGATGAAGTTGTGCGCCACAAAGCAAGGGGGATGACTTTGCTCTTGGGCACTATTGTTTTGCTGCCCCAAACCCCACACAAGTGCCAAGGTAGCTGACTTTGCAAGTTGAATCAGTGTTATGAAACCACTACAAAATAAAATGTTGAAATCCATTTTCAAAGCAGTGCTGTTGGTAAGCATAAAGGAATACTCCTAGTTTAGTTTTAAGCTTTAAGTAATAATTTTCTGTATCTTAAGTCAAAGTAACTCTAACTGTATGACTGCAGTGACTTTATTTTTTATTGTATGCACCTGTTACGTTGGAGAAAATGTTTACAAAAATGGTTTTGTTACACTAATGTGCATCACATATTTATGGTTTATTTCAAAGTGATTTTGTGGGGGTTAGGTTTTCATAGTAGTAGTAGTACACCTTTTTTGTGATATTTTTTAAAATAACCCCAAACTCTGCCAACTATAAAGATGCTTAAACAATAATACAAATGACAAAATTACAGTAAAAGTACTAATTGTAGAGCTGCAAAGCAGACTGGCAATGAAACACTCAGCCTTTTTGCAGTGCTGTCTAATTTGTCTTTTGTGTATTATAAAATTACTGTTCCCCTTTCCCTTTCCTTAAATAAAGTGAAAATGACACCTATGTGTCTGTGAAAACTATTTTGGGTACTTTTTTCTTTGAAGGAATCAGGTACATGCTCTTCAAAATGATAATGAAAGAAACGGCACTGACTTCACACCTATGACTGAAGTTACACACATGGTAACCTTAGTAATACATGTGACATACAGTTTGATTCATACGCAAGAAAAGCACATTCTAGCTCTGCAGTGGCTCCAGTCCTTCCTGGAGGGTCGGTCTCAGAAGGTGTTACTGGGTGACACCTGTTCGACTCCACAACGGTTGTCTTGCAGAGTCCCTCAGAGTTCAGTACTGTCCCTGATGTTATTTAACATCTACATGAAGCCACTGGGGGAGATCATTCGGAGTTTCGGAGTATGGTGTTATCTGTATGCAGATGACGTCCAGATCTGTCACTCCTTCCCACCCGTCACTAAGGAGGCTGTCCAGACTTTGAACCGGTGCTTGGCTGCTGTGTCGGACTGGATGAGGGCTAGCAAATTGAAATTGAATCCAGACAAGACAGAGGTTCTCCTGGTCAGTCCAAAGGCCGAACAGGGCATAGGGTTACAGCCTGTGTTGTATGGGGTTGCACTCCTCCTGAAGACGCAGGTTCGCAGCTTGGGAGTGATTCTGAATTCATCGTTGAGCCTGGAACCCCAGGTTTCGACGGTGGCCAGAGGAGCTTTTGCACAACTAAGACTTGTGCGCCAGTTGCGCCCATACCTTGGGAAGTCTTACTTGGCCACAGTAGTCCACGCTCTGGCTAGATCCTGTATAGATTACTGCAATGTGCTCTATGTGGGGCTGACTTTGAAGACGGTTCGAAACTCCAACTAGTACAATGGGCGGCAGCCAGATTACTAACTGGGGCGACATATAGGGAACATACCACCTCCCTGTTGTGTCAGCTGCACTGGCTGCCGGTCCACCACTGAGCCCATTTCAAAGTGCTGGTGTTGACCTATAAAGCTCTAAACGGTTCTGGCCCAGCTTACTTGTCCAAACGTATCCACCCCTACGTCCCACCTCAAAATCTAAGATCATCCGGGGAGGCCCTGCTCTCGCTCCCATCTACAGCTCAAATGCGCCTGGCAGGGACGAGGGACAGGGCCTTCTCCGCAGTGGCTCCCCGTCTATGGAACACACTCCCAACTGAGATAAGATCGATCTCTTCCCTCCTAGCTTTCCGAAAGAAAGTAAAGGCATGACTGTGGGACCAGGTGTTTGGTCAATAAATGCAATCAGCACCTTAAGGGATGAACTGGATTGGCGTGAAGACTGATGAGGCTGGTTTAATGTGTAATGATGACTTTGTATAGTTTTAATTATGTTGTTTTTAATATGTTACGTTGATGTTGTGATTTTATTGTATTGTTGAAATAGTCTCTTGATGGGGCTGAATGTAAGACGCCTTGAATCCCCCTTCTGGGCTTGAGAAGGGCGAGTAAAAATATGGTAAATAATAATAAATGTAGAAAGACTTGCCTTGCAATGCATAGTCTCTCTGGATGAACAACATCCCAGGCCTAAAGAGATGATGGACAGACTGTTCCCTGGTATAGACATCTTGACTTTTAAATGACTCATAGTTAAGAACGGGGATGAAACAACAGGAAGTGAGAGAAATCTATCCCTTGGAAGGGAAATTCACTCTTGGAAGAGTTATCATGGGGGAAAGGGGTCTCCACTGAAGCTTTATTACTAATTAATTTTTCCATAATGACCCAAAATTTTCAAAATACCATTATCACAGGGACCGAAAGTGTGGTGAAATCTTCTGAACAGAGGCACAGACAAGAAAACAAACACCATGGGAGTGTTAACTCTGTCTATGGTACCTGTTCTGGATTACATACAAATTCAGCTTAAGAACAAACTGACAGAGTTTATCTTGTTCTTAACTTGGGAACTGTTTGTACTGGGTTCACAAAGACCATTCAACTTGTCCATCTATCTTCATTAGCTTACTTGTTCAGAATTTATATGTATCATAATTGAAATTCTAAAGATAATTTTCATTTACCTTGTATTTATTATTTTTGATATTATTATACTATTCTATTTTATTAATTTGTAAATTCCATCTTGTGGTGTAAAAGATTTGAGTGTTGGGTTTGGCTCCAGGACACCAGAGATTGAATCCTCACTGGGTGACTTTGACCATATTACCCAATCTCAGCCCCAGAGAATGGCAATAGTGAACCTTCTCTGAATGAATATTGTGGAGAACAGTTTGCCACCCTATTTTTTAGTTTGATAAATATCCTACCTTTCACCCAGTAAAGGACTCTCTTTGACATGAAGTTGCAGGTACATAACAACATCAAAACAAAATGTTTTCATAGTTACTGCAAAAAGGTGCCTTTTATATAAGGAGTAATCTTACAATGCAGAATAATTTAATTGGGTGATAAACTTCATGAAAGAAAATGAAGTTCAAAGGACAAGGTGCTGTAAGATCTGGTTATAGCTGTGCCACAAACCTCTAACTTAGAATGAAGGAGATAATTCAGATTATATTCTTCAAGGGTGGGAATCAAGCAGACCTCCATTGGTTGCTGAACTGCATCTCCCAGTGTGCTATATCATGGGCTGTTCTGTATTCCCATCTCCAATTTAAATTTATGAGGAAAGTAGCATTGTTCTTTTGCTTTTCATTAGGCAGTCTTTTTGCAAAAAAATACAGTTTTATTTGCTAAATGACATTTTGGCCTCAAACTTGGTCATTAGGCCCAAGTCAAATCCTAATTGCCAAAACAGATATTTGGCTAATCATATTTTGCTAGTAAAAATCTGTCTTCCAGAATTATTCCACTCTTAACACTTTGGATAGTGGCAATACAATATTTTTCAAGACGTCTTAAAATTTCCCAGAGTATGGTCCAGGGAGACATTTACGGACCTCAAATATGATACTGGGTCTTGTAAATGCTGATTCCAAAATGAAATAACAGAAAAAGCAAAGCCCCAACCATGCCATATTTGGCACACTAATCTGATCTGGTTGCAAAATGAAAATCCAATGTTAGAATTTGCTTGATACAATAAGCAGTTGTAAACCTGCCAAATTGAGAACTGACAGCCAGTGAGTGGTTTCATAGTTTTCAATGCTCTGGAGTTGTTATGTTTTTTCCCCCCCTAATTGGTAAGGCTCAGAACTTTTTACAAACTTTAAAATGAGAATGACAGATGAAACGGATTTCCTTGGCTCGAGTTGATATGCAGTGGTGAACAAATTAGAATAATTAATTTTAAAATGGGTTATGAAATATACATTGAATTACGAATAGTGTCTGTCAGCTAGTCAATTTTGGAATAACAACAAGATGGCAACATTCCTTGAAGTCAGTCACTAATGCACTGGTGTGATTGAAGGCAGAATGATTTCCACGAATGGGGTGGCCTTCTCTTTAAGAAAGCATTTAAAGCAGATAACACCACTGCTATGCCATTTTCTCCAAATTACTCAATTTTGTCTGAAGGGAGGCTTATTAAGCTTTTGCTATATTGCTCAAGTCAAAATTGGGAATGTGTCCCATTGCTGATTAATGTTATTGATCTGGATGCACACTTACTACTGCTCTTGCCTCTAATGTTTAAAGGGTCATGGGAGCAACATACATTTTGGGTATAGTGGTATGTTGCTATACACAATTATAAACTGCTGCATAAAATGGTTATTAAGTGTCTCTTGGAGGAAGGCATTGTAGGGTAACATAATTTAAAAGGACCTTACCTCTTTTGACAGTAATAAGTGAAGGTTCTGACCTTAGGGTAGGTATATATCCCAAGAGACTCTTTTAAATATTCTGGGACGAGACACAAAAACATGCTTGCAGGGAGTGCGGTTTTCAACTTGCAGGCATAGTAATCATTATGTTGGCCAGTCCCTGCCCAGCTCTTAGAACTGGTATTTCTTGACCATTTTAAAAGATAGACTCTGAATTGCACTCAAATTCACCCAAATGAGAGGCTACCAGAACAAAAATGTTGCAATATTGTCTTTGTCCAAGTAGTGTTGAAGAAGATACATCAACTTGTGTTCAGCAAAAAATGGTTTTATGACTATATAAAGGTTCTCATTTTAAGTTGGATACTCATCCTGTGAAAGCCAGTGCGATGTGTTTTTGAATGCTTCAGGACAGCAGGGTTCAAATCCACTCTTGACCACAGAAAGCCACAGGATGGCCATTACTAAATCATATTCTCAGACTCCAAGGAAGGCAAGGCAAACTCCCTCTACATCAGCATCTCCCCATTGTTTTCTATTTACAGAGGTGTTTTGTAAGTAAAGGTACTTAAACTGCGAAAGGATTTGAATTTTTCTTCAAAATTAGAACTAAGAATATTAGATGCGATTGAGAAAATAAGCCTAAAATCTGCTAAACACTTGTATTCTCTCATGCAACATGCTTATACACTGAACTTTCCCTTAAAATATCTCTTGTCAAGAGACCAAGAAAGGCAATCAGAGGCTTTCAGGATCGCTTCCGTCGGTTTGCCTATCTGCATATGTGTATATAACTATATTCAGAGCAAAAGTGCTCCAGGTATCTTACAAAAGTAGAATTTATTTACACTTGCTAGGAAAAGCACTTCAAAGTATATGCATGAATCTTTAAACCTGCTACTGTGTTAGCTTTGCACATTCCCTCCTACATAATTCTGGAGCTCAAGTTCAAAGGGCAGGGATGGCACAGAAAATCTGTCTCATTTGTGGAAGATCTTTGGTTCATTAGATTTCCAGCAGATGCTGGCCACTTCTTTTAAATCATTTTAATTTTTTTTATAAACATTAAAATTTAAACAATATTAAATCATCTATGATGATACCAGAATGGTGTACAAATATACTGATATAATAAAACAATTAAAATAACAAGTACTTCACAACATGCAATTGTTTTGATGCCATGTTAGATGCCTTTTTTCACTACCAAGTGAAGGTTAAACTTAAGGTGCAGTGGGTTAAACTCCTGTGCCGGCAGGACTGAAGACCAACAGGTCGCAGGTTTGAATCCAGGGAGAGCGTGGATGAGCTCCCTCTGTCAGCTCCAGCTCCCCCATGTGGGGACATGAGAGAAGTCTCCCACACATCTGGTAACACATCAGAACATCCCGGCGTCCCCTGGGCAACATCCTTGCAGATGGCCAATTCTCTCACACCAGAAGCGACTTGCAGTTTCTCAAGTCGTTCCTGACACACACACACACACACAAATTAATCCCGAAGAGTTAAGATAATTTGGAGATCTCAATGATCTGGCCCCGGAAGTCAAATGATACCGGGTTGTCTCTACAAAGGTGCATTCTGCTGTTTTTCCCCTCCCAAAAGGACTTCCCCGTGCCCACTTGCCTGCATCTCCTCATTCTTTAGGAATTTCTGTAAGGGCAGAACAAGAAATCTGGTTATGCACCCAGAACTCATGTGAGAGAACACAAATACATTTCCATTAGATTTTCTATAAAGTAACATAGATGTTCAGGACAACATGGATGTTCAACACATCTGCTCAGAACAGGAAGGAATACTTCACTATGGATCTGGATTACAATTCATTTGTCTCCCATTTGAACTATTTTTTAAAAAATAATGAGCCAAATAAAATATAAAGGTGTCTGCATTCCTATTCTATTGGCGCAGGTGAACGGTGCATTGGAAAAGGTGTCTTCCACAGTTCTTCCTTTCTCACAGTAAAATTGAGGAGACTACCTATGGTCCTCCAGATGTTGGACTCCTGTTCTTAGCCCCAGCCAGAAAGTTGATAGGGAAATATGAGAGGAGGAGAAGGAGAGGTTCATATTTTGAGGATCACAAATTCCTTACTTTGGTCCTCTGAGATTTTTAAAAATTTCTTCTACACTTAGGTATTCTGTGATAATTTGAAGTTATACTAACATAACTGTACTCCATGGCTATTGTTCAATACACCTGTTTCTTGGCAATTCTACCAATTTAAATGTACTTTAGAAATAAAATTTAAAATAGGATATTTATTCATTTTTTGGTATCTCTAATTCCCCCCCCCCCCCAAAGTCACCTTTCATTCACTGAAAATGGTATTTTCTTTGTGGTAGGGAACTGATTTTAAGATTGTGTAAAAAGCTGTTTCTTAACCGTCTGAGTAACAGCACACAACATAGACATGTTGTTCCATTACAACATTTCAGAGTTTTGAAACTGGTTTGGAGAATGTGGTCTGCATGGAAAGAAGTTAATGTTTTGCTTCATCTACTGCTTTCAAAAGTCAAAGCTAGTCTTACTTTTAAAAAAAATCTCATTAAATGAAGGGGCCAGTGAAAGCTTAGGTACTATGCAATGGTCTGATCAGTACAATAAAAATAGAAGGGAAGTACTATAGCTACAACCAACAAGATTACAATTGTGAAATCATTCAAAGTTTTTACTCCTTGCAAGCAGGAGCTTAAACTCCTGTGCCGGCAGGTCGCAGGTTCAAATCCAGGAAGACCATGGATGAGCTCCCTCTATCAGCTCCAGCTTTCCATGTGGGGACAAGAGAGAAGCCTCCCACAAGGGTGGTAAAACATTGAAACATCCGGGCATCCCCTGGGCAATGTCCTTGCAGACAGCCAATTCTCTCACACCAGAAGTGATTTGCCGTTTCTCAAATCGCTGCTGACACGCCCCCCCCCCCACCCCCCAAACCCTTGCAAGCTTTTGTTTTGTTTTGTTTAACAGACAGTTGCATTGAGAAAATCATTGAATTCAATAAGATCTCGGCAAACAATGTCATGTTTGGATTGCAGAAGTGAATACTATAAATAAGAAATGCAACAAATGCTACATCTATTATGCCCTTTTAGCTGTGCAAAAATCAGCCTTGCCTTCAGCTGACATCTAGGGTCACTTGGGTGTGTTCAATAACTTTTGGAATGTGACCAAAGATTTTTTAAAGCATGAACAATAAACCTAGCCATACTCCTGAGGCTGTATTTGTTGTAGGCTGATTCTACACTTTGGAATTAATTCAGTTTGACACCACTTTAGCTGCCATGCCTCAATGAAACAGAATGTGGAGATTTGTAGTTTGGTGAGGCACTCTGGCAGAGAAGGCTAAAACTTTGTAAAACCAGAGCTCCCATGAATCCATAGCATTGAGCCATGGCAATTAAAATGGTGCCAAATTTCATTAATTATATAATGTCTAGATGTATCTCAAACTAGGGGACAAAAAAAAGAACTGGCTTCCACTTCTGAAGACAGGAAGTCAACTTGAGCAGGCTCTGTCTAGCCGGCTTCTCTGCTAGACAGAAAAAAGTAAGGAGAAGCATAAGAGTCATATATTAGCTAAGCTGAAAATTTCAGCTATGTTCCAGACAGAAAAATCAGAAGCCAAATAGGGTGTCACCCCTGTCCTGGCAGGACTGAAGACCGACAGGTCACAGGTTCGAATCTGGGGAGAGATGAGCTCACTCTGTCAGCTCCAGCTCCTCATGCGGGGACGTGAGAGATGCCTCCCACAAGGATGGTAAAACATCAAAAGCATCCTTGCATTCCCTGAGCAACATCCTTGCAGGTGGCCAATTCTCTCACAACAGAAAAAACTTGCAGTTTCTCAAGTCGCTCCTGACATGACCAACATAAATAAATAATCTAGCAGCTGGAGGAAACAAAACCTTCCAGTCCTTCAGGTGGTAGGAAATAAAATTAACTGAACAGCAGATACTTCCCTGAACTAAATAGTTTCCCAAGACACCTAGGCCCTAGGGGTGGATACCTCCAGTCGTAATACTTTGATTTTCGTTAATTTTTCGTATTTGAAATTATTCCGACCCTATATTGACCCTCGTCGTCCAACCTTTCTAAATTGAAACTGCCATTTACGTAAAGGGCGCGTTATTAGTTCATTTCCGCCTTTGGTTATCAGCTGGCGAGAGGGGAGTGGAAGGCAGCATCTCCTCTCGCCAGATGACACCAAAACACGGGTTAAAAAAAACCCCGGTTTGGGTCTCAGCTGGTGAGAGGGGGGTGCCAGGCTGCGCCTTCCCCCCTCCTTTGGCCATCTGTCACCCAAACGGGTTAAAGATACCCCCCGTTGGGGTCTCGGTTGGCGAGAGGAGGGTGCCACGCTGCACCGTCCCCCCTCCTCTGGCCATCTGACACCCACACAGGGGCTATCTTTAACCCCCGTTTGGGTGTCGGATGGCGAGAGGGGGGGAAGGCGCAGCCTGGCACCCTCCTCTCGCCAGCCAATTCCCAAACGGGGGTTATCTTTAACCCCTGTTTGGGTGTCAGCTGGCCAGAGGGGAGTGCAGGCAGCACCTTCCACCCTCCTGTCGTGCATGCGTGGAACAAATAACGTAATAATAACGAAATTAGTTATTAATTACGTTTCAAGTACGAAATTTATTTTAAAAAATTCGGATTAATTTCTATAACAAACCAGCAACGGAAATCCCCCCGCCCCCTATGAGTTTAGAATCAAATTTTTCATGGGTCAACCACCCCTACTAGGCCCCATCTGAACTGCCATATAGTGCAGTTCAAAGCCATTAATCTGCATAATGAAATCGCATATGGTAGTGTAGATGGGGCCTTAAGTGCAGAAATAACCAGACATTGATCTGCAAGGAATTAACCACTGAACAATTTCCCAATTTTTTGCTCGGGGGGGGGGGGGGATTGGAAAGCTAGAAAACCACCACAAATTAATCTCCATCTAGCCCAACTACTGGACGATTCTCAGATGAATGTAATGTGATCTTTTTGGACTTCATCACATGCAATTAAGTAAGCGTTTCTACACACTTAAGAAACTGCCACATTTAAATGGGTAGAATTGCCAAGAGAGTATAAAAAATTCAATGGTGAAATGGGCCAAAAATATAGGAAGAACAATTAAGTTACATGAATGGGAGAAGATTTGGACTAAAAAGCTAAAATACTCATATGCATCCGACTTAAAAGAAAACTGGCTAAAGCTATTCCATCGGTGTTATATTACCCCCCCAAAATTGGCATAATGTATAAAAGCTTCATCAAGGTGTTGGAAATGCCAACAACACATTGGCAGTTTCTTCCACATGTGGTGGACGTGCCCCAGATCAACAGCCTATTGGAGAATTATTTATAAAGAGGTACAATCTATTTTACACAGGAAGTTCCCATTGCAGCCAGAACACTATCTACTGGGGATAACAGACAAAAATATAAACCTGAACCAAAACGATGACAAACTCTTTTTTTACATGTCTACGGCAGCAAGAATTACCTTCGCCAAACTATGGAAAACGGACAAGGTTCCTCAGAAGGACGAGTGGCTGGACAAAATCCTAGAAATCAGGAATATGGACAGACTAACATATTTTATGAGGAGGAATGCCCCAAACGCACGGGCACAGACAGATTGGACATATTTAGATGAATATCTTTTGAAGAACTAAGTAAATTAAAAGAAAAAGGACATATATAAAAGGTTAAGACAACAACAACACCCGTCGGAGAATGGAAGTACCATGTAGATAGTTTTAATTCACAACTCTTTTCTTACTGCTTATCTTTATATCTAACTCTTCGCTTTTCTTAATCTTATAATTATTACCCTCTTTAAGTCTTCACCCCCTTTACCCTACCCAAGCCCCCTTTGAAAATGAAAGTGTAATTTCCTTTCTATTCCTTTACAAACATGTAACTAAGCACAACTTAAAAACCTTGAATAAATACATTAAAAAAAAAGAAACTGCCACTGATGGTCCCCTGCACACGACGCAAGCTTCAAAAGGCTAGCAGAGAGAGTCATGTAGGAGAACAAAAGCTTCATTTTACTCCTCCCTCCTGTTCTGAATTCTGCAATGGAAGAATAACCTCTTGTGAGTTTTTCGGGTTGCAAATTGAACTCTCGAGATTAGAGAGAAGTTTTTTTTTAAAAAAAGAAAATGGAGGAACAGTGGGGAAAACAAGTTTTTATTGTGATGGCAAAACAAACAGATGAATCTTAAAGAAGAGAAGAGGATTAGTGTGATGGGGTAGGAATATATTTCATTTAATTTTCAAACAGGACTTGGCGAAGCTTAAGGGAAAACCAGCTCTGAGACTCTTGACATATCCTGTGGGATGAAGCCCTTAGACAATACTAGTTACATTCTCTTTTAACTGGGATTTCTGGTCTTTCACATAAAGCGCATTATAGTCATCAGGACCAGAAGTTCTCTTCCTCTTCCTTGTTATATTTACATCCCACTTTCCCCCAAAATTGGAACTCAAAGCAGGTCACAATGTAAAAGAACACAATTTACATAAATAGTAAATATTAAAATAGAATTAAATTAATTGCAATATTGACACAATTCAGATCCGAAGAAAAGAATAACATGCAGTTTTAAAAAGCTAAATAGCTATTTAAAACAGCTCAGTTAAAACATTACAGCCCACTGTTACATGGATCTACTGTTACACAGAGTAAGAGAATTCTCTCAGGTGGCATGTGCTGACTGATGGTGTTAGGACTGCCAATGACACCAACAGGAGAAAGATCATTGGCTGTTTCTCCTTATTGGTAAAACAGACTGTATATGTCCCAGACCACCAGATTTGCAAGCCCTAAACTAGTGCCCTTTCACACCACATTATTACAGCACCATGGTTTCACTTGAACTGCCAGGAGGACTGCATCTTATGGAATCCAGAGATCTCTCTGGAAAACTGCAAATCCTGGGATTTTATAGAATGTTGTCATGGCACTTAAAGTGAAATCAGAGTTCTATAATCTGTAGTGTGAAAGCCTGTAGGCTGCTTCCCACAAGCCAACATAGTCAATTATTCTCAATTTGTCGACATTGTGTGGCTGTAAGTTGTTTCCAACTTATAATAACTCTAAGGTAACCCATCCTGAGAACTTCTGGGCCTGAGAAGGTGTGACAAAACACACTAGGTGTAGAGCACAAAGATACTAAATAATGACCTTGACTCTTTGTACTGTATTATCACATGTCTCACATTTGTGAATAATATATTTTGATATTGACTTATTTAGTATCTTTGTGCTCTGCACCTAGTGTGTTTTGGCTTACTTCTAGCCTTATTGGCTCTGTTGTTTACTCCTGAGAAGGTGTGAGTCACCCAGAGTTTACTGGTGGTTTCAAGAGCCTACTGGGGCCTTCCTCAGTTGCTTTATGTGGAGGAACAAAAGGCAACCTTGCAACATCTCAGGTGGAGCAACAATCGCCCATATCCACCTTCTGGGAAATTACTTGAAAGGAGCAGCAGTGATGCCAGATTTGAAATAGGACTTCAGACAATCCTGGAACCTGTAGCTTAAATGATGGTGTCTGAAGCTACAAGAATAAACTGCAAAGTTGATGGAAAGTAATGGAGTCATGGACCTTCTGTAAATCTTCCGGTAAAGGTCACCCTAATTTAACAAGGGCAGATTTTCTGTGTCATACTCAGACTCTGAAATATGATTGACAGTTCCATCTGGTTTATCTGCGTGGACAGAAATAATACAGTTCCGGCCCAGCTCACTTGTCTGAAAGTATCTCCCTCTACGTCCCACCTTGCAGTTTAAGATCATCCGGGGAGGCCCTGCTCTTGGTCCCGCCACCTTCACAAATGCGTTTGGCGGGGACAAGAGACAGGGCCTTCTTGGCAATTGGCCCCTGCTTGTGGAACTCACTTCCCAGCGAGATAAGGTCGGCTTCATCCCTCCTGTCTTTTAGGGGAAAAATGAAATCATGGTTCTGGGACCAGACTTTTGGACAGAAGGCATAACAGCACTTTGGATGTGGAATTGGACTGGAATAGTTATATGGCTGACAGTAATGTTTTTTATTGTTTTAATTAATATTTTATCTACTGTTTTAAATTGTTATATTGTTGTATCTGTTTATTTGTTACTGCATCAAATTGTTGCCAAGTGTAAGCTATCCTGGGTCCCCCTCCAAGGGTTGAGAAGGATGGGATAGAAATGCTGGAAATAATAATAATAATCTGTAAATGCCTGAGAAAATCATTAAGAGATTTCAAGAATGGCTGGTTTTATCACTATGCCTCTTGGGTTTTTTTTCTTGGGAAAAAGTACTATTTGCCTTTACAGCATATGCAGCAAAATGTCCTTGGTATTGGATAATGCCAAAGAAAATGGTGGTTGACCCTATGGGACAGCTTCTGAGATGTTGCCTTTCAAATAGTCCAGGTGTCAGTCTGTGTTGTGTGTCTATGGCATTGAATGTTTGTCATGTATGTGTACATTGTAATCTGCCCTGAGTCCCCTGCGGGGTGAGAAGGGCGGAATATAAATACTGTAAATAAATAAATAAATAATGCTGTTATTTGTGTTAATCCACTTTGAAAAGACTGACCAACTCCACTCTTTTAATTATTTTTGTGACTCTGTCAAGGTTTTCATTCTCTGGGTCAAAAGACAACATAGCTTTAAAGCCCAGTGTTCTTCAATAAATCCAGCTGCACGAAAGTATCCTCAAAGAAAAGAAACAACAAGAGACTGTAGGAACCTAATTTTTGACCACTCCGGCAGAGCTACACATCTTTTCTTCCTCATTCAGTGTAAAACTATCATACAGTAAAACTTGTTTATGTATGAAGGAAAATATCAAGGGATTTCGGAAAGGTCATAAGGACATTCAACTTTCTCCTTATGGTTAAGACTGGTTTAGATAGGATATATATATATATATAAACTTTTGATATATATATATATATATATATATATATATATATATATATATATATTCAAAAGTTTCCAAAAGAGTCCCATGACAGTATCTACATGTATAAGAAGAGAATGGAGATGAAACAAACTGCACAGAAAATGGGCTGGTTATATAAATGTATCAGAAACTGTCAAATAGAGAAAAACCAACAGTAGATTGGAGGCAACAGCTTTTTATTATATCGGTCTATCAATCATATATCTGAATATTTATATTTATAGAGGAGTCTTAAACCAGCTTTCAAATGGTTAAATTGACAATTCCCTGTCCTCAGATTTACAATTTAAATAAGATTCTTCTTTGTGGTCTCCAGAGTTTAGGGAGCTCAGGCAAGCCTCATTCAGTGGAGTGGTTTCTGCCCACTCTTCCCCAGGGCCAAGGTGCCCTGACTCCACACTCACTCCCCAGTTCCTTTTCTTCCACCACTGCAGCAGCTCTCTCGGAACTTCATCAGAATACTGGAGCTTCAAGCGCATCAAGTGTGCATTGAAGATCTGGACAATGCCAAGTGCATGGTGAGAGCCATGTGGTTGGAGTGGCTCATTGCCAGGCCTTCATGGCCCTGGCAAGTCAAAATAGAGCTTCCAGGCTGAAAGCCTTGCTGTATCAGCAAGCCTTGACCCCGTCTACTTCCATGGGGCCTTCAGCTTTGATACCATCTGTGGCTCCCTCGAGATCATCTACCACTTCAAAGACCTTGAAGACATCTCATGCATTGAAGGCATCGAACAGGCAAGCATTGCCATCAACCTGCCTCTCCACCCAAGGTCGACCACAGCCACTCCTTTGTCCACCTCTTCCATTAATATTGCCTTTAAATTGACTCATAAAGAGACCTTGAAGTCACATGTGGAGATAACAGTACAGTCTCCACCAGTCCCAATTCCCCCAACACTGGGAAAGTCAATGGAGACACACCTTCTGACACAAAAGAAGACCGCAAAGAGGAGAAAGGTCCAGCCGAGCCCTTTGTCTTCAGCCAGAAGAGAGCAGGCAACCTCATTCATGACCTCACCCCCCTCCAACCTGCCCAGCCACTCCAGTCATCACTCAAAGCAGTTGCCGAATCTCTCTCAGAAGACGAGATCCAGAACTCTCCATCTCAATCAACTTGCATGGTGATATAAGCACTGACTCAGCTGGTTCAGGCCCAACAGAAACTTTTCCTATTGCCGAATACAACAACAGAGTGTTCTTAGGCTCAGCTTCAAAACAGGCCTCATCAGTTCCATCACGCCCTAGTGCCCTGGAGGCACCTACGGCACCTTCAAAGAGGCCAGCTCCACCAGTGGCCCCTCCACTACTCCACCAGCCTCACAGGTTGGAAGATGATAATCCTGACCAGAATGATGAGGAGTCAGTCCATATAGAGTGGTTTGCTGTGAATCCACACAATCCCGCCCGTTCCTCCCCTCAACATGCAAATCTCTCCCCTTTCTAACTGCTACTGCTGCATAGAAATGGGAGCACAGGTGCCTTTTATGCCCTGGGGAGAAGTGGGCACGGTTACTACCAAAATTTGAAAGAACACAGCTTGGGAAGCTTCCATTATAGCCTGCACAGATAATGTGTGATATGTGTGAATTCACAGAGGACCACTCGAAGAAACCCAGTTACGTAAGCAACCTGTCTTTATGATACATTTTTAAAAAGGGATGGCAGTGTGGGAGGAGATTAAATCCAGCAGACCCTGCTTCTTCTCTCCCTCCAAGGGCAGGACAGTGAAAGTTGGGGTGGAGGGGCAGCCTTTTATCTGCTTCTGCTGCTTTCTATACATGATGGAGCTGTGTCTGCCTCTTCTTCAACTCCTCAAAGGTCTGGGCAGTGGCAGTTAGGAGCAGATACTTTCTCTCATCTTTTCCTGGTCCTAATGGAAAATACCCTCCCAGTATAATTATTATCCAGATCGAAATAGGTTAACTTAAAAGGGAAGAATGTACTGCAGGATATGCGAATTCAGTTCCTGTACATGTGGAGATCAAAGCTCCCCACCTGCAAAACTTATGACTTACATGCGGGAGTTCTGCAAAAATCTGGAACATACTCCTGCAATGCCACCTACCCTCAGCTAATATTAAATGGCCTGTCCTAGTGATTCACAACTTTTGTGGTCCCTTGATAGTGTCAGAATAGAACTCTTTCTATTGCTCTTGCTGGAAGAAGAATAACCGGAGAGCCAAGATTGTGAGCTACTGATCAGCTTCATAAATGTTTAAACCAAGAAATCCCACAGAGCTGTGCCAACATTGTCTGATGGGAGCTGGCCAGATCGGTGGGTGACCGGGGCTAAATTGGCACTATCAAATTTATTCCTGTATAAAGAGGGCATAGGACTCTGTTCATCCATACATTCCCTCTGGGTGACCTTCAACAAGTGTCATCCTCATAGTCTTAGAAAGAGACAGTGGCAAACCACTAAATAATTCTTGCCAAGATAATCACTATCTGTCAGAACTGATTTGTTGTTATGTGCCAAAAATTTCAGGTAATGTGAGCTGAGAGTAGGGATCATGTGATTCTCCAGCTAACAGTAGATTACAACTCCCATCTGCCATAGCCAGCATAGCCAATGATGCGAATGCTGGAGCTGCAACAACATCTGGAGGGATACTGTATATAATTCCCACCCTCAAAGCAATTAATGTAAATACTTTTTCTATTAAAAAGCAATGAAGGGAAATCATGTCTGACATTCTTGAAAAATGAAGGAGGGCAAAGCTGCCTTTGTGCTTTAGTGAATGAGCACTGTGCTGGCTGCACATGAACATGAAATACTCCACACCAAGTAATCAACACATCACATATTTCACTTTTAATTCTTTCTCATACACTTAAGCAATATCACTGCATCCTGTCTTTCTAGTGTAGTAACTCAGAACTGAAAAAAATGTAAAACATTTGCTGGATCAGGTCTCACAAGAGTGACATGAACTCAATGGCCCTCTTCTGAGGCTGTTCCCCAGCTGCTGGTGTTCAGGGACATACTGCACCTGAGTGTGGCAGTAGGGTACATTGAAAATGATACAGTATTACTCACTCAACTTGCTGCATGCAGTGTATGGGGACAAAAGAGAGAAGACTTACCGACCTACCTTAGATTTCCTAAATTATCCTTTACCTGGCCTAGGATGACCTTCTTTCCAATTCTAGACCGACACTTCTAACATTGCTGGGAATACTTCCTCCCTCCCCAGACTCCATCTTCCTCATATATGGAGAAGATGTCTTTCATTTCCTCCTGAAAGGCTGGAGACAACGATGACACCCTTAAATAGCTAGAACTAGGATAGCTATATTCTTTCTCAGACATATGTTATTTATATCTACTACAATATATACTTGCTTTTTCATTTTACCATACATAACCGATGAAGCATGTATCCATCATGATATTTCACTTACCAACCACGGAACACACCCATACTTTTCTACAACAGAATATGTAGCTAGCAGACTTTAATCACTATATATTAGTTCTAAAGCTGTATCTGGCCAATAATACAAAACTATCTCAAATGACAGAAGACCATAACTGCAAGAGGCTTTACACTATATAAAGACAGATACCCAACATGTGACTTGACAGACTCTATCAAAGGGTAAGATTGCTTTCAAAATGCATGTGAAAGCTGGTGGAGTGCAGTGACTCATTCAAATTCTTTCTTGGCCATGTAATCCTGGGATGCCATAGACAAATCATCATCCCTTAGTACTCCATGGACAATAGTCTGATGATACAAGTGCCTGTAAGGACAGATGAGTTTATTGTTTATTTGTTTATTTAAGATTTATCTATCTAACTAGATGTTGTGGACTGTTAAAAAGTCAAAATAATGTGTACATGTTTTCCATAGAACTATTCCAAATCTTTGCTGTTTTCTGCGAGTAGTATGGTGTTGTGATGTTAAATTGTTGATTTTCTTTTGGGCAAGTCACACCTTTTCAGTCCCAGTGGAAAAAAGAGTAAAACCCTTCTGAACTAATTCTATCAAGAAAATCCATAATAGTTTCACATTGAGAACAGTATGTGTTGGGTAAAATGTGTTGGACTTGAACATGTCACACAACTGCCTAATAATAATAACAACAAACACAACAACAATAATACAACAGCCAGCAGAATGATTTTGTCTGCTGTGTACTAATCTTTATTTATTCATTTTTTGTTGGGCTTCTATGCCGCCACTCCCGGGAGGCTCGGGACGGCTCACAAGCGCCGGATAAAACAGAATAAAATAACATATTTAACAATTAAAACACGGCGAATAAAACACATCATGACACAACGAAGTTAAAAACCTGGTGTGTGGGCAGCACACCACAGCTAACGGATACAAGCGTGACGGGCTATGCACAGGCAAAACCTACAAGTCAAAAGCCTGCTGGAATAAGTAGGTCTTGCAAGCCCGTCTGAAAGGAAGCAAATCCTGGATGGCGCGCGTTTCAGCGGGGAGGGCATTCCACAATGTGGGCGCAATAACGGAAAATGCCCTCCTACGGGTTGCTGTCAATCTCGCAAGGGGTTGTCCAAGGGGACGTCCAAGAGGTTGGTACCTTCCAACCGCAGTGATCTCGTAGGGCAATATGGAGAGAGGCGGTCCCTCAGATACGCTGGCCCCAGGCTGTGCAAGGCCTTAAAGGTGAGAACCAACATTTTGAAGGTGATCCGGTGCTCGATTGGAATCTTGTTGTGTTTCGTGATTATGGAATCTTGTTGTGTTTCATTAAATAAAAATAATAATAATAAAATTCATAGTTAAAAACTAACTGGATTAGCCTTGTGCAAGATAAAGGGTTTTCAGTTGTATCTTAAATTCTGGCAGATGATTTAGCTGTTGAAGCTCTTTTGGCAGGTCATTCCACAGTTGTGGGGCAGCCAATGAAAAGTTTATCTGGGTGATGGTTGCCAGTCAAATTCTGGATGGATGAAGTATCCCACCACCACCTCAGAGGACCTTAGAGTCCAGGTCTGATTGTACAGGAGAAGGTGAATTTGTAGGTAACCATGTGGAGCTTTAAATGTCAAAAACCACACTTTGTACTAATTTGCAACCAATGGAGTGACTGTTTACTTCTAGGTCTTCCTGTAACTAATCTTTAGCCATCTAATCCTCAATGTTTCATCATTTCTGTTTCTATGTATTGACATGGCCGGAATCACTGGGTTATTGTAGGTTTTTCGGGCTATATTGTCATGTCCTAGAAGCATTCTCTCCTGAAGTTTCGCCTGCATCTATGGCAAGCATCCTCAATCCAATCCAGATCTCGCAACCTCTGAGGATGCCTGCCATAGATGCAAGTGAAACATCAGGAAAGAATGCTTCTATTAAAAAGGCCATATAGCCCAAAAAGACCTACAAGAACCCAATTTCTGTTTCTGTGTTCATGTAAATACAAACACTTTCTTGGTGTTTGTATTTGCCACACGTCCTACTAATACTCTTCAGGATTTGTGCCTGGTCATTTCTCTTTTTTGTTTGGGTGTACCTTCATGCTTTCTGCCAGCAGTCGCGTGAGAAAGCAGCCACAAGTCCCCATTACTGCTGGTCAAAAATGCCTGTGGTAGTAGTGACAGCCCATGACAAAGCAACGGAGAGGTTTAATCAGTCAAAAGATTCCCACAGTGTGAAGAAACGGGTGTGGCAAGAAACATTTTACAAAAGGTCATTTACACTTTAAGATTTCTGAGTCATTTGGGGGCAATGACATTTTGATTTCGTGAAACCCCTTCTTCCTAAATTCTAGCTCAACAATTTATCCTCTTTGAGAATACAGTCAAAATTTCTGTGAAATTATATTTAAAATGTTATTTAGTTTTATGGATCATAATGTAATTCTTCCTCTGAAATTATGAATGGCCACCCTTTGAAATGACAGGCACAGAATTCACTGTTACTTCTTTTCTAGAATGTCAATTACTCCTTTCTTTTAAGGTAGGGCTGGGAATTGTGTGGTCCTCCAGATGTTGTAATACGCCAACCTCCAGCATTCCTCATCATTGGCTATGCTGGTTAGGACTCCTGGGATTTTCAATCCAATCTGTGATATTTTTATATACAAGGAGTATATAAATGTTGGATTTTGAAACAAATATTTGGCAGACAATGGCCTGAATCCTGCTAAGTCAATATTACATGAATTCCATTAATTCAACTGGTTGAGACAACCAATTAGATCCAGACCATTACATGTACATTTCTAGGTATTTATTTACAATTAAAGAAACTGGACAGTTTTGACCTGTTGCTTGATAAAGTGTAGAAATCTTCAAATGACGGTAAGAACATACATACCAAAAACCATGTAGGAGTGACCAAGATCTACCAAATCTATCATTTTGTTTATACAATGGCCAGCCAGTGACCTAAGTACCTTTCTCTGGTACTGGGGCAGGTATATATATCTATTGTGTAACTACTCCAAAATGACAGCCTGATTGCCCATTATTTTACTCATTTTTCTTCTAACGTTCTTCAGGTTGACAACCATCCCTACATCTAGTCTCAGTGAATTCCAGTTTATGCACTGTGTGAAGGGACACTTCCTCTTCTCCTTTTCTCCCACCATTCAGCTACATAACTCTAGAACAGTGGTTGTCAGCCTTCCTAATGACTGGACCCCTTAATACAGTTCCTCGTGTTGTGGTAACCCCAACCATAAAATTATTTTCATTGTTACTTCATATCTGTCATTTTGCTACTCTTATGAATCATAATGTAAATATGATATGCAGGATGTATTTTCATTCACTGGACCAAATTTGGCACAAATACTCGATATGCCCAAATGTGAATACTGGTGGGGTTGGGGGAGGGTGTCATTTGGGAGTTGTAGTTGCTGGGATTTATAGTTCACCTAAAATCAAAGAGAATTCTGAACTCCACCAACAATGGAATTGAACCAAACTTGGTACACAGAACTCCCACGACTGACAGAAAATACTGGAAGGGTTTGATGGGCATTGACATTGAGTTTGGGAGCTGTAGTTTACCTACATCCAGAGAGCATTGTGGACTCAAACAATGATGGATCTGAACCAAACTTGGCATGAATACTCAATATACCCAAATGTGAACAATGGTGGAGTTTGGGGAAAACAGACCTTAGCATCTGGGAGTTGCAGTTGCTGGGATTTACAGTTCACCCAAAATGAAAGATCATTCTGAACCCCACCAACAATAGAATTGGGCCAAACTTCCCACACAGAACCCATATGACCAACAGACAATATTGTCCTCTGACTCTTCGTCGTGACCTCCCCCAGGGGTCCCGATCCCCAAGATGAGAAACACTGCTCTAGAATTAATACACCATTGAAATAATGCTGCTTAAAACCATTCAAATTGTCATTTTATAAGGAGCACATCTGCAATGATCACTTTGGTCAGTTGGAACTGGTTTGGCTGAAACTGGATTTGTTGAGTGAATAGTTACATTGCCATTTCTGGAACAGGTTCAAGGCTAGGAAGTTAATGTTGGAATGTGACCTTAAACCAGTTCCAGAATCTACAATGTCTGTAGCTTGACAGTCGCCAAAGTTGGTGGGTTTTTTACCCATTTCTGGGCAAGATGCACACCAGTGCTCTGGAGGCATAGGAGGAAAGAAGAAGGAAAAGTGATATTAGCAGTGAAGATAGTCAATTACTTGTTCCAGGAGGGTCGATTAGGCCCCTGCTGTCCAGCCATGCCCTTAGGGTGTTTGTTTTTGGCAACTCTTAACTCTACATCCTGCATTTTACAGTGTGGGCAGATGTCTATAATTAGCTTGGCATTCTGCAGAGCTGATTTTGCCACACAATATGGTTTACATTTAGGGATCACTGATGGGCATTCAAGGGCTTATCTTAGACTTTCTCCCAAATTTGCTTGATGTGCTTTAAAGGCTTTAACCCATGCTGCAGCACACTTTGGCATCATGCGTTTTTTAGCCACTGCAGGTTAAAGCTAGCTATGGTCAGTGTAGCTAAGCCCCAAGTTAAGCAGTGCCTAAGCTTTGCAATTACTTATGCTTGGTGATTTTGGTTGTCCATTTCTGGATCTAGATATTCTTCTTTTCAGTATGGTTGCACCATAGATTTTTCTAAAGATAGTATGACACTAGCAGTTTTATTTTCATTTTCATCCCTTATCTTCAATTTTATTTCAATACTGGTTAGCAATAGCAAGGGGTAATGGGCCTGAGACGATTTGCAACTTTGTTCCCTCTTTGGAAACAAGCAGAATCACAAAAAGGGAACCATGTTTGTGTATATATTTAGCAGCAATTTCCCCTTATTTTGAGCAATACACATCGTCAATGTTATCTTTTCCTCCCCATAGCTACAGATCACAGCAAAGGTGTTCCTCAAATTTCCTTTGTTCTCACACATCTTGATTGGGCAAACTCGGAGAATTCCCCTTGTGTTTTAGAGCTGCATATAAAACCCTTCCATTCTAAGGTTATGTACTTTACAGATCTTCAAGAAATTCCTAAACGAAAGAATGAGGAAATACAGGTAAGTGACCATGGAAAAATGTTCTTTTGGGAGGAGAAAAACAGTGGAATGTACCTTTATGGAGACAGCCTGGGTAACAAATGATGGGGAGTTTATTTGTTCAAAGAATTAGCAGTCATTTCAGTTATATGTAGCAAGGCACAAAAAAGCATGGGCTCTTCAAAGTTCTTTAAAAATTATAATAACTATGCTGAGACCTTTATGGCACCTGGTTTGGGACAGAAATATTAAAAATTATATGACTATAAATTCTGACATAAGGTGTTTTCATCAGATCAGACATAAACATTAAGTTATGTGTGAAATTTGCTAAGATGTCAAAATTATCTGGAAATCATGCACTTTTTCTGTCATTTTGGATTATTTAATGGATTATTGGGATGGCAGTACATGGAAAGAGAAGAAAATCACATTTGAAATTAAAAGGAGAGACACAGACTTCTAGTTTCATGTCTGATGTCTCATTGATAAAAGTTGTCTCTGAAATGGAGAGACATTGCAGATGTAGATTAAAAGGATATAATGAAAGTAATGCTATGGGTGTAGGTTAGAAGCATATATGTAATTTGGGAGGAAAAGAAACAAGTATTATTCCAGAAGTACAGCTGCATAATAACATTTGTCTCAACAAAATTCTGACCTAGGTTTCTATAAATAAACTACCCATTATCATTGTGATTGATGACATGCACAAATCCATTTCATCCCTGGAAATCCAAATAGAGAAGTTCCATGTTTTTCCTCTCATCTGACAATTTGTTGGAACATATTTATAAGCATGTAGATGTGACCTTTCTGTGAATTCTTCCTAATATTGCTTGCAGGTGCTCAGTGGCTATTCCATTTTTATCCTATTGAAATTGAACAAGTGGTTGGTTAATTATGCCACAATTCAACTTTTCTTTGCTTGTGTGCTGCTGATTTGTTTCTCTTCTTTCTTTCTCCTCCTCCTCCTCATTAGACATGGGCAAGCCATGATTCTAAATGGTTCTAAAATACTTACAAAACTAAAGTTCTGGTGGTGAAAACTAGGGGGCGCTGGTGCTTTGCTTCTACACTGTTGCTAAAGTTCTTGTGGGGAAAATTTCAGAACTCTAACAAAACTTTCAAATTTGCATTATTATTTCATTATTGAAGATTTTTATGACAGAACCAATTAGGAGCTGCCATTTATAACAAAATTTGGACAGTTTTGTTAGAGGTGGTCATTGTTTTGTACTTTGCATTTCAGTTGTGATGGCACATTTTTACTATTTGTTTAGAACACATTAATTGTATCCAATGATCCTGTTCTTTTTATCTGCAGGTTTCAGTGGCTCATCTCCCATTGTTCTCTTTCCTGTTTTCTATGGAACATTGTGCCCAGGCTCCTATATATTTTCAGTGCTAATACATTGAATACATCTGCCTTTCGAATCCAGCCGGTGAAAAATTCAGGTGAAAACTATAATAATCACAATCAAATCCCAGTTGAGAAAGTTCAAATGTTGCAATATTCCTTCTATTCTCCTTTCCTCTCTTTCATACAAAGTAATTTTGTTTTTATGTAGATAACTGTCAAGATCACACCATGCATTTCATACAGACTTTTGCATTGGTAGGAGAACCTGTGGTCCTGAATTGTCCTCCTTTCAGATATAAAGGCATGGGTGCCTCTGGTTTGCTCTTTAACCTCACCTGGTACAAAAATGGTTCAACAGAAATGATTCCTTCAGAAAGCACAGGAAACAGAATATGGTCAAAAGGAGATGCTCTTTGGTTTTTACCAGCCTCTCTGGAGGACTCTGGGGAATACATCTGCATGCGAAGGTAGGCATCCAAGACATGAGAACATCAACCTAAGTTACACAAGTAAACTATTAATTGTGTTACTGATTGTCTGCAAGTGCTACTGAGGACTTACGAGTGATGGATTTTTCATGGCAGTTCTGTCATACTGTATTATGTGTTGATTTGATTTCCCCCCTGTGGAATAACTTGAAGAGGCATGATTTATTCAGTGAATATCATCCTTCTACAGATACAGATCATGGGTGTTACATACTCATATTATGTTCTTAGTTGCTTTGACCAGTTCATCACCTTCTAGCCCACCTCTGTTGACGTGCTTCAGTTGAGTTTAGTTACCCAAAGAAAAGAGTCAGGCAATGGTCAATTTAACAGCAAATATAAGCATTCCAAGCATAACTTTCAGTGACTCACTCTCTGCATTACAAATCTCAGGATTCCATTGGATGGAACTATGGTAGTTAAAGTGGTGTCAAGATGCAATAATTCTGCAGCATGGATGATAGTTGGAATGAGGATTAAATCTTCCTAAGTTTCAATCATGTGGGCAAGAACAAATAATATAACGACTTTCCTTTCTGCAGTTGGAAATTGCAGTTTTTGATGACTATTGATTGGAATTTCTGCTGTGAAAATACACATGTGGAGTTTTATGTGTAAAGAAAACAAGGCGTAACTGCACTAAATGTGCACTTCCATAACTTTTTGTTCTATGAGGTTAAAAATGACTTTGGGATTGGGGATGTGAGTTTTTTTAAAAGCTGAAAACTGACAAAGTAACAGACTTGTCTATATAATAATAACTTTATTTTCATACCCTGCCTCCATCTCCCCTAAGGAACTCGGGACGGCTTACAAAGGGACAAGCGGCCAGGGAGCACAAAATGAAAAACATAACACAGTAAGATAGGATCAAAACAAAACCAAATTAAAACATATTACAATAAAACATAACATCATAAAAACCGTACCATATAGAACGATAAAAGTGCTCTAGCCCACATCAATCTCCTTTTTCAACCATCTCCCCTTTCAAATGGCAGCCTTAGTGTGTCCAGGGCATAGGCCAAAAGAAGGCTCACACAAATCGATAATGGACAGCAAAAGCCTTTGTCAAGAGTATTCACTCACAAATAAAGCCTGGGGAAAGCTGCTTTTAAAAGACTAAAAGTCCTTGAATCCTCTTGCCAACCTTGCTACTGGCCTTCTGTGATTTTTTTATACCATAAGTAAGCTTTTTCAACTTCTGGCCACAAACAGAGAACTGAGGATTTCATTGCAGATAGATAGAATCAGTCAAGAAAGCCATGGCCCTAAGTGCAGATCTGAGCAAGGCTGTTGATGATAAGGTGACTTGGAGGTGACTTGGAGGTCTCTCGTTCATCATAAATTGTGCTTGAGGTGACAACAGTTAACAACAACAACCCTTTATTCTGTCCATGTTTTCTGTTCAGGATGTCTGTCTAGGGAGGCTTCCTGAAGCACAGAAATTTATTTATTTATTAGTTCCACTTAATATACCGCTCTCTCTGGAGCCCAGAGCGGTTTACAGAATTAACATAGCAGCAAACATAAAACACAGTAAAACCAATATAAAACCCCAGTTAAAATCCCATTTCCCACACTGCAACAAAACAGCAGGAGTAGGATGGCGGCGGGTGGCAGTGCTACTGGACGGCATTGGTTATGGGCCAAATGCCTGTCTGAATAGCCGGGTCTTGATGGCTTTACGGAATGGCAGCAGATTGCGGATAACCCGTATCTCCTCAGGAAGAGTATTCCAGAGGGTTGGGGCGGCCACAGCGAATGCCCTCTGCCGCGTACTAGAAAGCCTGTAGACCTTAATGCCAGGCACCTCCAATAAGTTGAGCCCCTCTGAACGCAGTGATCTCCTGGGCACGTAAGGGGTAAGCCGTTCCCTCAGGTACACTGGCTCCAAACCATATAAGGCCTTGAAAGTTAAAACTAACACCTTGAAGGTGACCCGGAATTCAATTGGGAGCCAGTGCAGCTCGCGCAGGAGTGGAGTCAGGTGCATGGATCTTGAAGCTCCTGAGAGCAGGCGTGCTGCTGTGTTCTGCACCAGCTTGAGTTTCCGGATCGCTGATAAGGGTAGGCCAATGTACAGCGCATTACAGTAATCGAGCCTCAAGATGACCGTGGCTTGGATCACCATGGCTAGGTCGCAACGGGAGAGGTAAGGAGCCAGACGTTTTGCCTGACGCAGATGGTAAAACGCTGTCTTGCAGGCGCAGGCAATCTGCGCCTCCATAGACAGCTGGGAGTCCAGCCGGACCCCTAGGCTCTTTACTGATGGTTGCGGGCAAAGTGCCGCACTGTCGAACGTCGGCAACTGGGTCTCTACCCCCCCCCCCAGGCGGCCCAGCCACAAGATCTCCGTCTTCGCAGGGTTCACCTTCAACTTACTGGCTCACAGCCATCCAGTTACGGCTTCTAGTCACAGATGGAAATTATCGGGTACAGATTCCACCCTGGCGTCCATCCTCAGAATGAGCTGGGTGTCATCAGCGTACTGATGGCATTCCAGCCCAAAACTCCACACCAATTGGGCGAGTGGTCGCATGTAGATGTTAAATAACAGCGGGGAGAGAATGGCCCCCTGAGGGACTCCACAATGTAAAGGGGAGCCCTTGGAGACCCCCCCCCACTTCACTCGCTGCAGCCGGTTTTGGAGGAAGGAGGACAGCCAGTTGAGGGCTGTCCCCCTCACCCCCGCCACCGCCAGGCGGTGTGTCAATAGTTGGTAATCGACATTAGACTGCTAGTCCATTATTGCCACTTGTTTGAACATCTTGAAGTGTACAGCACTTGCTGGTTAAATGTCATTTCCACAAGGATTTCCCACTCCATTTACCCTTCTGATTGGAAAGAAGCTGAATGTGGAATGTTTATTACAGGAAATAAAGGTGCACCATCAAATAATTTTAAAGGGATCATTGTAAATAGCAAATGGAACACAGTACCCCACAAATTATCTTTGGTGAATCCTGATAATGATGAAATATTGAATCCAGTAACCCCTCAGCTATGTTCTAATATGGCTACAAGGTCAAAAAATGGTTACAGGAATGGATATTGCTAAGGCGGTGGCACAGACAAACATGGATTTGCTCAGCCTCTTGTGGGGCTATAAAATATGCAATGTCAAGGAAATATTACCTCACTAACCTCAACAGAACATGTGTAAAGGAACATACACAAGACTTCCGTTTAAATCTTAGGGGAAATATACGTGTTGGAAGAACTTACTGAGAAGTTCAGCTACTAAGACCAATTCTGAACAAACATTGCTTCCATTCAGTACTTTCCAGGGACATGGTTTCCTAATGAAAAGTTCAGATTGAGTCTATGCCAGTAATTTCATAGTTGCAATGAGCAGGAAAAAATACTTCCTTGGACCTAGTCTTCAATATAGATGCCACAAGCTTAAGCTGGAATTATATTGATTGCCTTTTCTTCAAGGATCTCTGGGAACCATAATTCTATCAGATAAGAAAAATCTCAACAGGTTTATCAGAACTCAGCTCCTAGAATTTTGGGGAGAAGCAATGATAGTTCAACTGGTATAGAAACCAATCTAAACATGCCCTAATAGCCATAGGTATGTATTTCTGCACTGCACATTAATGGAGGCATCTTGGTTTGTAATGGAATTCTGGTTGGATTGCCGGTCTACACATAGAAGTAGCTACCTAGAATATCTCCAACTGAACTTAGTCCAGATTATTTCTGAACAGTCCTGTTGTGGTAAATCTTGGAGAGTTCATCTCTCTTTCTCTAGAAAGGGTGCATGTGCAAAGAGCAGGAGTGCATAGAGTAGTAACTCATTTATCAGTGTCAGTTGTGAATCATAGCTAGCATGTTGGATTTAGGCTGGAGAGACTTTGCTTCGACACCTCTGATTAAGTTAAATGGGTTCAAAAACATCTATCTTCCTTTGTTCAGCCTTCCTTACGGTCCAGCTCTCACACCCATAGGTTACTATAGGGAATGCCACCGTTTTAACTATGCAGATCTTTGTTGCCAGTGTGATAAGAACATAAGAACATAAGAAGAGCCATGCTGAATCGGGCCTCAGCCCATCTAGTCCAGCATTCTGTGTCACACAGTGGCCCACTAGTTGTACACAGGGATCTCTAGCAGAAAGGAGGGCAAAACCCTCACCTGCTCCCGACCCCCACAACCAGTACCCAGGGGAAATCCTGCCTGCCTCCATCAACACAGAGGTGGCACTTGGATGTCCATTTCAGTAACTACTGATTCCCTTGGTATCCATGAATCTGTCTAATCCTGCCTTGAAGCTGTCCAGGCTGACCGCTGTCACAACCTCCTCTGGAAGTGAGTTCCATAACCCAATGACCCTCTGGGTGAAGAAATATTTCCCTTTATTAGTCCTAACTTTCCTACCTTGGAGCTTCAGGAGTGCCCCTAGTCCTAGTGTTGTGTGACAGAGAAAATATTTTTCTCTATTCACCTTTTCTATCCCATGCATGATTTTATACACTTCGATCAAGTCACCTCTTAAACGCCGTCTTTCAAGGCTGAAAAGACCAAGGCGTTGCAACCTGATTTCGTAAGGGAGCTGCTCCATCCCTTGGATCATTCTTGTTGCCCTTTTCTGTACCTTTTCCAGTTCCGTTATATCCTTCTTGAGGTGCGGTGACCAGAATTGTACACAGTACTCCAAATGTGGCCTTACCATAGATTTGTAGAGAGGTAATACAACATTTGACGACCTATTTTCGATTCCCTTCCTGATCATGCCAAGCATAGAATTTGCTTTTTTTTACTGCTGCTGCGCACTGGGTTGACATCTTCATTGAGCTGTCCACCAAAACCCCGAGATCCCTTTCCTGGTTTGTCTCGGAAAGCTTTGACCCCATCAATTGGTAGGTGTAGTTGGGGTTCTTTGCCCCGATGTGCATGACTTTACACTTGTTTAGGTTAAAATGCATTTGCCACTTTGTTACCCATTCACTCAATTTCGAGATATCTTTCTGGAGCTCTTTACAATCAGTTTCATTTTTAACTACCCTGAACAATTTAGTGTCGTCTGCAAACTTTGCTACCTCAGAATTTACTCCTACATCCAGGTCATTAATGAATAAATTAAAAAGTAACGGACCCAAAACTGAACCTTGGGGTACGCCACTTCTCACCTCTTTCCACCCAGAGAAATGTCCGTTTATTACCACCCTTTGTTTCCTACAGTTTAGCCAGGTTCCAATCCAGGACAAGACCTGTCCTCTGATTCCATGGCTGAAGAGCTTATTTAGGAGCCTTTGGTGAGGGACTTTGTCAAAAGCCTTTTGAAAGTCAAGGTAAACAATATCGACTGGGTCCCCTTTATCTATGTGTTTATTTATACCCTCAAAGAATTCTAACAAGTTAGTAAGACATGATTTGCCTTTGCAGAAACCATGTTGATTTTCCTTCAGCAATGCCTGTTCTTCTATGTGCTTAGTAATTTTTTCTTTAATAATGGTTTCCATCACTTTGCCTGGAACTGAGGTTAGACTAACTGGCCTATAATTTCCTGGATCACCCCTGGATCCTTTCTTGAAGATCGGAGTTACATTTGCCTCCCTCCAGTCCTCGGGTACAGTGCCTGATCTTAGAGAAAGGTTATATATTTTGGCTAGAATTTCAGCAATTTCACACTTGAGTTCCTTAAGAACTCTGGGGTGGATGCCATCTGGCCCTGGTGATTTGTTGACATTTAGTTTAGTAAGGCATGTGAGAACATCTTCCTTGTTTATCTCTATCTGGTTTAATTCATTTAATTCCCTCCCTGAAAAAACTGACTCAGCTGCAGGCATATGTTGTCTGTCCTCCTGTGTGAAAACGGAGGCAAAGAAGTCGTTTAGCCGCTCGGCAATCTCCTTGTCTTCACTTATTGTCCCTTTCTTACCATTTTTTCAAGTGGCCCAACTGCTTTTCTAGTTGGGTTTCTGCTTCTGATGTACTTAAAGAAGTTTTTGCTATTTTTTTTAATATTCTTAGCTATATGTGCCTCAACATCTCTCTTGGCTTTCCTGACGGTTGCTTTGCCTTTAGTTTGCCAGAGCTTGTGATGTCTCTACTCTTCACTATTTATTGAGTTTGGTCATTGCTCTCCTCCCAAAATGTAAATGTCTTCTGATTTCATGGCTGCAGTCTGCGTCTGCAGTAATCTTTGCTCCTAGAAATACGGTCTGTCACTGCCTCTACGTTTTCTCCTTCTATTTGCTAGTTATCAATCCATCTGGTTGCCATCAACTTGGTTTTTTAAAATGTTTAATTGCAACCCAGCTTTTGCACTTTCTTCTTTCACCTTGGTTATAAGGTTCCTCGTCTTCTCCTCACTTTCAGCCATCAAAGTGGTATCATCTGCATATCTAAAATGGTTAATGTTTCTTCCAGAAATGGAATGGATTTAAATGGCTGAATTAAATTTAAATGGCTGGATTTCCTAAATTGAAAGCAAATGATTAGATTCAGATTCCAATTTTCTGGGGTAGACAGCTAGAGACAGGAGGTGGGTTTGTTGCTTAAAATCAGGTGCCCTTGGTGAGCAAACCTGTTTTTAGGAGAGGAAAAGGGGCCATTGAATCTAAAGTGTGGGTAATCTAGGACAAGAATAGGTCACTATCAGGGCTGTTAGCATCCCACGGGACATTCCCTGAAAGCCAGCACGGTGGCATAGTTTATGTCTTGGACTACAACCTTGGAGTTCAATTCACTACTCAGTCATGGGAATCCACTCTGTGGCTCTGGGCAAGTCACATATTCTCGGCCACAGAAAACCCTGTTACAGGGCTGCCATGAGTCAGAAATGACTTGAACTCACACAACATTCCTCATGCCCATTCTTTATACTAAACTTCACTAAATGTTTTGTCATGGTTTCTCCAATTATTTTAGGCTCAGGAGAGATCTTTACTTTACTTTAATTAGGAAGTAAATGGAAAACTGCCAAATTTCACCCAATTTAAAGAAAGAACACTTCTGGATCTAAATCACCTGGGAAGATGTGTTGGGAATGCTTCCAGTGTCAACTAATATACATTTAAAAATAAACTTTCATCTTTGTTTTAGGGTGGGTGGTGGCAGTGGTGATGGTGCGTGCATCCCACAGACCAGACTTCGACAACCTGGTCCCTTGTCTAGCATTCATTTTAAAGTGGTTTTAAAAGGTTAAAAATAGAGCGGTGAGATCAAAGATGAAATGTTCTGTTTTGGGGTTTGCTGTCTCTCCTCTTCATCTTTCTCCCCCTGTTTCCTGCAGGAATTCAACATATTGTTCTGATGTGTCACTTCATCTAACCATTGTTGAAAAAAGTGCTGCACAAGCTATTTCCTACCCCCAGAAGGCCACTGCATTGAGTTCTGGACGTCTTATTTGTCCTGTCCTGGAATATTTTATACAGAAGAATACAGAGTATGAACTGAAATGGTACAAGGTATGACTGTGATGAATTTCTTTGAGGCTGTGAGAAACATGCCATGTGAAGAAAAGCTCACACATATAAAAAATGCTTTCTGCTTCTGTGTTTTAGGCAACAAAGTATAGCCATCCCACTCATTTCTGTGTTTATTTCCGAGACTGGCAATGGCTCCCACATTCACTCATTTCCTATGTATAAGCATCCACATGATGCACGCTCCAACTTTAGATCTGCAGACTAAAGAAAAATGTATTAGCTTGAGATTTTATGTTTCAAAGTAGGTCTGTACCCTGACTTCATTTCAATGTCAAGTAAAAACGTGGCTTTTTATTATTTATTTATTTACCGCATTTTATCTCGTCCTTCTCAACCCCCGAAGAGGGATTCAGGGTAGCTTACATTGAGTCCCATTTAGAGGCTACTTCAACAATTACAATAAAGTCACAATATATACATCACATAATAAAACATCATAATTAGAATCAGATAAAATCATCAATTAAAAAAGTCTTCGGGGTTTAATTATTTCTTTCCTAGTTTCCACATGCGACCATTATTGTTTTAGATTGTTAATGGTTTTAGATTAACAGTTTTCCAACTATTTTACATTGTTTTTGAATGTTTAAACTGTAATCTGTGGCTAGGAGGTGGCCTTTAACATATAAACAAATAAATGTCTGAGGGTGCAAACCAATGACCATGGATCAGAGCTTGCCCAAACATTAGCTTGGGAGAAATGGCCGTTGAGGTAGGAAATGGTGAATGACAGCAGCCACGTCTCTCTTCTGCTCCTTAGCTTTCATGTGTTTTTCTTAGTTGGAAGATAGACCTACTGTTTGTCACACAGTCTATGTACCTGCCCTGATGTGGAAGACATATTAAAGGATTATAGCCCAATATATGTGTATCTCTTGACACATGAATGTCAGTGTTTTCTTAGGCAAGAAATACTCAGATGTGGTTTTTGCTATTTTCTTCCTTTGAAATATAGACTTTAGCACTTGATACTCATTGCCAGTCTCCCATCCAGATACTAACCAGGGCTGACCTTGCTTGGTTTACCAGTATTGAAATAAGATTAGACTGAGAGTTCAGACAGCTTTTGGATATGGATTGAAGATGAGTTGCCATTGTGTCCTTTTCCTAAGGGAGCAAAATAGAACGAGCTGTTCCTGGGTTTCAAGGAAAAGTTCTCCAGAAGAGCAACACATTTGGGGTGTTGTTGTTTTTATTTAAAAAATGCATTTCACCATTAAATGTTTTGTTATCCTTTTTATTGTTATTTTAGGATTCTATGCTTCTGAAAATAGACAACAAGAAGTTTAACACAAGAAGGGGTACAAATTATCTCACAATCTCTTCAGTGTCAATGGATGATTCAGGCTTCTATACCTGTCAAATGGCATTTGAGCATGAAACAGTGAAATATAACATCACCAGGACCATTCAGCTGCAGATACTTGGTAATGAATTACTACTACTTGTGCTGTTGGAGTGTACTGTGTACTCTGTTATTTGTTTCCCCAAAAATAAATCAAAATTTTGTCTGTAGACAATGTGTGCTTTCCACCATGTCAAAATTGCATTTCCCAGGATTTATATGAAGGGCAGTTGTTCAATGGCAGTGCGTAGGCTTTCCAAGAAAGAATCCCTGGGTTCAAATCCTTGCTATTGCTGTCTGGTATGCTATATGTGATATATGTACTAGAAAATGAAAAAAGAGATTGCAATAATAGTTATGATACATGAACAGAACAGCATTGTTCTTTTTACAAAAACTGCAAAAAGATAAATGGCAATAGCATAAGAACAGATATAAATATAGAGGCTGTCCACAAATTACAAACATCTGACTTACAAACAACTCCTAGTTGAGAACGGGAGTGAGACAACAAGAAGTGAGAGAAATATAACTCTCGGAAGGGAAATTCACTCTTGAAAGAGTTATCATGAGAGAAGCTTTAACACCAATCCTTGTTTCCACAACATGTTAAATGTTTCAAAATCTAATTATCACAGGGACAGAAAGTGAGGTAAAATCACAGACAGCAAAACAAGCACCACAGGGGTGTTAACCCTTCCCTGTGCTCTCTCTCTCTCTCTCTCTCTCTCTCTCTCTCTCTCTCTCTCTCTCTCTCTCTCTCTCTCTATATATATATATATATATATGGATAGTGTGTGTGCGTGTGTGTATTCCTGTTCTGTCCTTCCAATGAAATGTATTTTTAAATTGTACTATGCAAGACAAAAACTATTTGCTAACAGTTCAAGGGCATTATTGGGAAGGAATTTTGAGAGGGAATTGAGGCTGTTCTGCATTTAAAAAATGGGTCTGGTTACAAAAGCAAAGAATTTATTTCACAATGGAATCCTTGAACCAAAGAAAATATCACTTTTCCTCCTGCAAGAATTTTAAGTTTTCTTGATATTCTTGTCAGCTCATATGCTGGCCAGTAGGTGGCATTGGTGTATCGAGTTTAGTGATTAAACATATTTTTATTTTCCTTTCAAACAAGTTGAGAACCCCTGCTGACTATACATGATCCCACATATACAGTACAGTCTGTTTCCTTAGCACAGTTTGGAAAAGTTTCTCTCTCACAGACACCCACATGTAGCAATACGTTAGCACTCGCTGAAGCCATCAAGATGTGCAAAATTTGTCAAGATCCTCTTTTGCATTTTAAAATTTGTATCAAGGTGATTGATGGTTTTGCGTTGAAAGTAATTGATTTGATAGTTATCTTATGCTTTAAGTCTCTGTTACTAAAGGTAATAAACCATTATACAGAAATTCTACACCAAAGCAGTTTTTTCCTGTTTCATGGGCACATATATTGGCTACATGTACATTGCCCCTTTCCGCCTAGTAGATCAAGATAGCACACAGTACACAACTTTCCTCCTCTCCACATTATTCTCACAACCCTGAGAAGTAGATCAAAATGAGAGAGAATGTCTGTCCCAATGTCTGGGTTCAGTGAGGATTTCAACCTTGATATCTGAAATACTAGTCCTGCATTCCAACAATTATACCACACTGGCACTGTGTATTTGTTCAG
The DNA here is from genome assembly GCA_030556195.1 of Anolis apletophallus. NCBI lineage: Eukaryota > Metazoa > Chordata > Lepidosauria > Squamata > Anolidae > Anolis > Anolis apletophallus. Next base: position 81,834,731 of record JARBWK010000004.1, read on the forward strand.
ATGTGATATGACCCCAATCCAGAGTAGCACAGTCTATTCTGAATTTCTAATTCAGAACAATCACCTCTCTTCTCCACACACAGACAACAATTATTTTCTTTGTCACAAAACACTAGGACTAGAGGGCACTCCCTGAAGCTCCAAGGTAGGAAAATTAGGACTAATAAAGGGAAATATTTCTTCACCCAGAGGGTCATTGGGTTATGGAATTTACTTCCAGAAGAGGTTGTGACAGCTGTCAGCCTGAACAACTTCAAGGCAGGGTTAGACAGATTCATGGATACCAAGTGTATCGGTAGTTACTGAAAAGGACATTCAAGTGCCACCTCGGAGTTGGTTGAGGTAGGCAGGATTTCCCTGGGTACTGGTTGTGGGGGGTCGGGAGCAGGTTAGGGTTTTGCCCTCCCTTCTGCTCGAGATCCCCGTGTACAACTGGTGGGCCACTGTGTGATACAGAATGCTGGACTAGATGGGCTGAGGTCCGATTCAGCATGGCTCTTCTTATGTTTTTATGTTCTTACATGATAAGCATTAAATGGCCTTGCAGCTTCAAAGAAGGAAGCAACCAGTCTTTGAAGCTGCAAGGCCATTAAATGCTAATCAAGGTGGCCAGTTGCAACATCCACACTTGCCTCAAGCAGACAAGAGTTCTTTCTCCCATCTTGGACATTCCACAGATAAATAAAACACACTTGCCTAGTTTTCAACAAACCATACAACGTCTGTGGATATCTGCCATAGATGTGGATGAAATGTCAGGAGAGAATGCTTCTGTAACATGGCCAAATAGCCCAGAAAACTCACAGCAATCCAGTGATTCTGGCCATGAAAGCCTTCGACAACACACTACAGTTGTATGTTTTACTCCAGTGAACCAACCCTGGAGTCCATGTTTTGTTTTGCTGTTCCTACTGAAAGCAGGAGTGACTGGTACATGCTACACATTCCTTGTTCATGATATGCCAGCTTTTCTTGTCATGTCATGTGAATAAATCACTATGTGTATTTAGTAGACTGACAGGTAGAAGCTCAAAAGGAATTATTGGACTTAGCCTTATAATGTAACCTTTGATTTTGATCACGTTGTATCCTCTTGTAGTCAACAGTAGGGGTAGTGTGTATATTATGATGAGTTCATAATATATTGACAAATCTAATGTACAACTTTTACACTGTGAATTCTCACTAGGTCAGAAGAAAAAAAGCAGACCTGTGATTGTCTATCCAAATCAAAACATTACTTTGGCAGTTCTTGGTAAGACCACATCTAATAGATTTTTACATGCCCAGTGGTGTTAATGTTTAATTACTTAATGTAAGGTCATTATTTTTTATGGGAGCATGGCATTAGAATTATAATGTTGTTGTTCACTCATTCAGTCGCTTCTGACTCTTTGTGACCTCATGAACCAACCCACGCCAGAGCTCCCTGTTGGCCGTCACCACCCCCAGCTCCTTCAAGGTCAAGCCAGTCACTTCAAGGATGCCATCCATCCATCTTGCCTTTGGTCGGCCCCTCTTCCTTTTTCCTTCTATTTTCCCCAGTGTAATTGTCTTCTCTAAGCTTTTCTGTCTTCTCATTATGTGGCCAAAGTACTTCATCTTTGCCGCTAATATCCTTCCCTCCAGTGAGCAGCCGGGCTTTATTTCTTGAAGTATGGACTGGTTGGATCGTCTTGTGGTCCAAGGCACTCTCAGAACTTTCCTCCAATACCACAGTTCAAAAGCATCTATCTTCCTTTGCTCAGCCTTCCCTATGGTCCAGCTCTTCCATCCATAGGTGACTATGGGGAATACCATTAAAAGAGTTTACATCTCTTAAGTTGTTGAATTATCACTCTTATCCTGGTTACGAGTCATGTTGACAAAATGCCCTCAAATTGCACATCATCTGTTGTGAACATGGTAGCCACCCTCTCCTTCTGCGGTCACTTCAATGTTTAACAGGTGAAAACCAGGACACATGTGTCCAAACAGCATCAGAGTGTGCTCAAGACAGCAAAAAGTATTCACGTGGGAGTACACATAATGCAAGGAGAGGCTGCAAAAGTTTGCTTTTGCTCAAGCCTACAGGGGATGAAAAGCTTTTACTCTCTTCTACTCATTGTCAAGTTAGAATCCTAGAGTCATTAGGTTGTAAGAGATCTCGTGGGCCATCCAGTCCAACCCCCTGCCAAGAAGCAGGAAAATCGCATTCAAGTTCATTGTATGCAAACCATTTTAACATTTTGGACTTAGTTTGCAGCTGTTGTCATAAAGGGAAGACAAAGGAAAACAATGACATTTTAAAAGAAAATGAAAAAATGAGACTGTTGGAAGATATATGTACAGAGGAATATAGGCAAATGGAGCAGGTAGCAAGAAAGGCAAGACTATACAAAGTTCCCCTCAAGTCTTAGGAGAGCTGCCATGGGAGTTCTCCAAGCTCCCATGAGTTCTCTGATTCTATGGGAGTCTGGGATTCTTGTGAGTGGCCCTCTACTCCTGAGATTGGAACAAGCTTTATATAAACCTCCCTCATGTGTTAATTGTATGCTGGTTGTGAGCAGGCTTGGCAAATGAGAGGATCATTTTGTATTATTTGTAGAACCTGGTATAATCTATGCTCCTTAAGTATACCATCAACTTTATCTTTTACTTCCTTTCTTGGTCTAGATCGGTATTCTCTTCCTTTCCTCAGAAACAGATGTTGCATGTAGCAAAGGATAAGCACCATGCTAAATTAATATCTACTATCAATTTTTTAAAATTGGTCTTGAGGAAGTAAGACTGCTCAGTGTTTTGCATTAGAATCAGATGAGGCAATTGTATGAAGGTTACTGAGGTTTTATTTGTCATATCTAAGCCATTTTTTTCTAGTCTCTGCCTCTTTGGGCATAAGAGCTCTGTGCCTGATGTTCTTTTCAGAGAGCCAGCTCCAATGATAACTGTAATTGTAGAGGGCTGATTACATAAGGGGCTGTGCTGATGTCCCAGAAGGTTCTTATGCAGCAATGAAATATTCCTGGACATAAACAGTTGCACTGATTCACGCCAATCTGGAGTATTGGAATGCAGTCCTGACTCAAGAAGGATGTGGTTAAACCCAAAGTTGCTAGCCAAGATAAACAGAGCAGGAGGTCAAAGCAACTATCTTGATGTGTTTGCCATAATGCAACACAGAATGTATAATTGTTACAGACGTAAACAAGCAAAGCTTTATTGCACTTTTAAAAGTAACTGGTTTTTGTTTTGCATATGATATTGTGGACTGTAGTCTAATTCATTATGCATATGATCAAACAGGCTTTAGTACACCGAAAGCTTACAGAAACATTTTGGTAGCAAAGCTGTCCCTAAACCTTGCCACCCGCTAGCATATTTCCTCTTTCCCTATCTCACAAAATAACAGCTAAGGCTCATCCAGACAGAGCCCAAAATGTGCCAAAATGGTATTTGATGAGATGAAAAATATTTGGTCCAATAGCTTGGCCTAATACTTTAGTATAGTAAAAGTATATATTTAATTTGAATATGTATACACACCTCAATCATTGAAAACTTTGATACAGCTGTTAATTGCAAAAGCATATTTGTTAATTGTGCAACAAGAGAAGCCAATAATGTCTATCAGCACTAAGTGAAGTTGCTATGAATGTCAACAATTTTCCAAAGTTTCTCCCCTTTGTCTTTCCCCTTAGAATAGCAGCAAAGGCTGGGGTGGAGGGAGGATAAAATTTAAAGTAATAATAAAACAAGGGTCACAAGCCAGTGTGGTGTCGTGGTTTGAGAGTTCAAACACAAGACCAGGGTTCAATTTCCCGCTCTTCCATGGAAACCCAATGGGTGATCTTGGGTGAGTCACATAAGCCTAGCCCCAGAAAACCTCATGATAGGGTTATCATAAATCAGAAAGAACTTGAGAGCAAGCAATGGCAAATAAAGCAAGCTAAAATAGTAGGGAGTCACATGAGGTTCCCTGACTCTTGCAACACAGTGTAAAATGCAAAGGTGGCTCGTGGCTTTCACATAAATGTGGCAATGAAGCCACTGGCTTCCAACTCCAGCTTTAAAGGAACTCTCCAAAGTGCTGAGTCCCATTCCTAAAAAGGTCAAGCCCCATGGATGGCTCATTTAAAGCTACCGTGTTTCCCCGAAAGTAAGACAGCGTCTTACTTTCTTTCCCCAAAAGTCCCCTTACGTCTTACTTTCGGGTACGTCTTATATAACCCAAGACGTACCCCGCCACGCCCACGCCGCCGCCACCGCTGCTGCCGCCACGCCCCACCAACCGGAGGTGTGCCGTGGCACACCTGCGGCACACCTCCGCGGCACACCTCTTCGCCAGGGCTCCAGGCAAGGGAGGGGAAAGGAGCCAGGGGCGGGAGGAGCGGCGACGCGTCACTGTGACGCTGCGATCCTCACCACGCCCCTGGCTCCTTTCCCCTCCCTTGCTTGAGGAAAGAAGGAGAGGGAAAGGAGCCAGGGCGTGGTGAGGATCGCAGCGTCACAGTGACGCGCTCGTCCCTTCTCCCCGCCCATGGCTCTCTGTCCCCACCCTTGGAAGGGAGGAGGAAGAGAGCCAGGGGCGGGGAGAAGGGACGACGCGTCACTGACGCGTCATCGCTTCGTCCCGCCCATGGCTCTCTTTCCCCACCCTTGGAAGGGAGGAGGAAGAGAGCCAGGGGGCGGGAGAAGGGACGACGCGTCACTGGACGCGTCATCGCTCGTCCCGCCCCATGGCTCTCTTCCTCCTCCCTTCCAGGGTGGGAGAAGAGAGCCATGGGCGGGACGAAGTGATGACGCGTCAGTGACGCGTCGTCCCTTCTCCCTGCCCCTGGCTCTCTTCCTCCTCCCTTCCAAGGGTGGGAGAAGGGAGCCATGGGCGGGACGAGCGATGACGCGTCAGCCAGTGACGCTGTCGTCCCTTCTCCCGCCCCTGGCTCTCTTCCTCCTCCCTTCCAAGGGTGGGGAAAGAGAGCCAGGGGGGGAGAAGGGACGACGCGTCACTGTGACGCTGCGATCCTCACCACGCCCTGGCTCCCTTCCCTCTCCCTTCTTTCCTCAAGCAAGGGGGGGAAAGGAGCCAGGGGCGTGGTGAGGATCGCAGCGTCACTGTGCCGCGTCGCCGCTTCCTCCCGCCCCTGGCTCCTTTCCCCCTCCCTTGCCTGGAGCCCTGGCGAAGAGGTGTGCCGGAGGTGTGCCGCAGGTGTGCCGGCACACCTCCGGTTGCGGCGGCGGCGGACGAGGTACGGCTTATATACGGGTATGGCTTATATAAGCCGACCCCCCAGACACCCCCGATACGTCTTACAATCGGGGGTGTCTTACTTTCGGGGAAACACGGTAGCTAAATCATGGAATTGTTTGCCTGAGCATTGCTTCTTCTTCTGTTGGGAGATGACTATTGTGATAGCAAGTTGCTCTAGGCTCAGTGGCAAGCATGCTTTTCTCCCAGCCCTTGATAATTTCAACTACCATTCCAGTTTGCTTCTGTGGTGGGAGAGTACCAATATGTGTCCTTTGTCTCAGAAAACAAAATGTCTTCAGCCAATTCTGACTGATACCATAGTAAAATTTACAAAAGATGGGCTGCCATCTTCACACGTCTGTAACAATTATACATTCTGTGTTATATCACATAATATTTGACAACATTTGACTCATCAGCCAACTGGTATCACTGTTCCATACTCACAGTTGTCCATGTGGATTACCTATTAACAGCTGGCAAAAACACAGCCCTCTACTATTCTTGAGCCCCATAACAGATTTATCTCAAAGAAATCTGTGTGAGAACTGCATCCTGTGCTCTGTATTTGAAAGCAATTAATCTGAAAGCAATTAAACTGATGGCTCATGATTCTTCTGGGTTGAAATAACTGTGTGTTCAGTTGATTTTCAGATACATCTTTTTCATTTCCTTTCTAACCATTTTAACCTTTGTATTTATTGTTAAAATAGATTCTCGACTGACCATCCCATGTAAAGTGTTTGTTGGAGCAAATAGTCATACTTTCACGGATGTCTGGTGGCTAGCCAACAAAAGTTATATCAATGTAGCATATAAAAACAAACGAGTTACTGAAGGAGAACCTCAGTAAGTATAGCTGAAAACTCATGCTATGTTTTCCTTCCCAGTTGGTAATTTTATAAAAGACCTAGAAATCATCACTTTCAATAATGTAGGTAGGTACTATGTTTACCTCAGTGAAGTATGGAACAAATCCCATTTCAAAAAAATGGGGAGAAAATGGTACTTGCTACACCACAAAATAACATTTGATATTTCTTTAAAGAGATATTCAGATTAGAATATGATTCGATTAGAAGGTAATAGCTAATGTTACTCCATTGTGTACAGTGGTTTTGGTTTTGGACAAGGTTTTTCAAGACTAGGCTTTGGAGACCTTGGCAAGCCACACTTTTTCAACCTCAGAGGAAGGCAAGGAAAAATCTCTGAATATATCTCGCCAATAAAATGCTGTGATAGGCTTGACTTAGGTTTGCCATAAGATGGAAATGACCTGAAGGCACACAACAACAAACAACAACAACACAATGCAGGATACAGTATGCAGCAAAAGAAAGATTGTAGCTGAAAGACAGAGCATCTTCTTTCCATTCAGAAATGTGCAGGTTTGATTCCTGATATCCACTAATGGGACTGAAAAAAAAACCCTCTTGTCTTCAATGCTAGATGCTCTTGAAACTCCTGCAAAACTCCCAGACCTCTGATCCCCCACCTCCAATGCAATATAGATGTATTTACAAGTGAAATATGTTTACTGCACTCTAATGCACTGTAAAATCACTGGAGCTATAGATTTTGTTATAATTAAAAATAACCCTGTAAATTTCACTTTTTCATTTTAGGAAATTTGTAGAAAATGGTGACAATTATATTGAGGTGCCACTGATTTTGGATCCTGTCAAGGAAGTGGATTTCAATACACATTTCACGTGTGTTGCTCAGAATAGGATTGGGCATCAAGTGCAAGCAACACATGTCAAACAAGAAGGTAAATGTCTTTGAAGAAAGGCAATTGTTGCCACAGTAAGTTTATTAATGGGGTTAACATTTCAAGAGGCTTTTTTGCACATAATCCCTATAGTGCAATTGTAATTATGCAATTTTAGTGGGGTTATTATACTTTAAAATTCCAGCGATATAGTCTCCAGTTCTTATTCCATTAATCCTTCATGTTATCTGGGAATAATCCCATGAGGAATCTCATTTTGTATGTCTGGAAATAAGATGGAGGATAATTTAGTTTCAATCTGCCAGTATCTCCTTGGCTGTGATGGGCACTTAGCTGTAACTTTTGATTTCTCACCACTTGTTTATGAATTCCCTTCTCATATTGCATGCCTATTTTCCATCATGGGGGGAGGGGGGGAGGGAGGCAATAGGAGAAAGCAAAAGCATGCACATGTGCAGCTGACCATTATTGCAAAGTGTCGGTTAGGCACATTACCCCTTGGTTATGCCATGTATTTTTCTTTGGTTGGGTTCCATATCACATTGAAAATATACAAAACAATTGATCATATTGGTATCACATAATATTTGAGCCTGGATTCTATGGTTAATCCCAAATAGAACAGATGCATGGAAGCCATGCAACTTGTCTGTCTTGAATTCCCAAATTAAGTAAACATTGACTCAATTGAAGTTATGCAAATGTTAAATTATTTATGTTCCCAGTTATTTTAATTGAGGCTTACACCAGGATCCTGGGTATAGTTTTCCAAACTAGCATTGTTTATGATAGTTACGTATGTGTCATATTATTACTAAAAGAGTTACAACCTGGCACATAGTACTTTGAATATTACCCTTATATTAACCTTATAGCCCAATTTTGGTTGGGCTCAGAATGGGTCTCATTTAACATTATTACTGATTGGTGTTTAATCAATCAGAGATTGCCTTGTTCTTTGTTACAGGCATGATGCTCTCTCGAGCAATGCTTATTAAATGTGTGTCCCGACCCCAAATGGATTCCCCTTCAGATCAGTGTTAGGGTCAAGAAAAAATTGTGAATGCATTAACACAAATCTGTTAACAAAAAAATGCAGGGTGCACATTGGAAAAAATAAGAAGCCCTTTGTAGAAGACCGCTTTGGCTCTGATCTAGCTGGATTGCTCTGGTTTCATATTCTTTTACATATTAACTAAATGTCTTTATGCAATGATAGAAGGTTCTTCCTGGTTCTTGTTTATGTAACTGTCACTTCTGGGAAGCTTTGAGGGAGTTCAGATTAGACAAATAATACCCTTGCACTCTGTTGGGTGGAGCAATGTTCATGTCCTAATTTATAATTAGCTTTTTTTCTTGTTTTTTTTATAGAACATCCTTTCTCTTGGTACATGGCAGTCATTCCTGTGGCTTTAGCTACTGTGATCGTGGGAGGAGTCTGTGCCTATAAATGCTGGAGGAAAAGATATTTACAAGGATATGTACTAGCGCCAGCTAAGTCATAATGAAAACATTTAGCTTCAAAAAACATATCAAGATACTAGAAATGCTGAAGCAATAGGGTAATAGCTTGACAGAACACCTAAACACTATTTCTTCCCACTATAACAATGTAATAAACTTTCAATAAATAGCATAATCTGATCTCCAAATGTTACTGGATCATCTTTATGTGCACCAAGATGCCAGCCTCCTTTAAATAGGTGGATTTGCTTATCTTAGAACAAATTCACTACTACCTATTATTAGGCCCTTAGGTAAAAACCCTCTATACAGGCAGCCCCCAAGTTACAAACATGCAACTTACAAATGACTCCTAGTTAAGAATGGGAGCTGAAACAACAAGAAGTGAAGAAATCTACCCTGTGGAAGGGAAATTCACTCCTGAAAGAGTTATCATGGGGGAAAGGTGTCTCAACGGAAGCTGCATCACCAACCCTTGTTTCCACAACATGCATCCCCCCCCCCCCCCAAATTCTATTATCACAGGGACAGAAAGTGAGGTGAAAATCTTCTGAACAGGAGCACAGACAGCAAAACAAACACAAGCTTAGATAGATAGATTGGTAGATAGATACTAGATAGGCTGGAGTTACACTTAAAAATGTACCTGTTCCAACATACATACCAATTCAACTTAAGAACAAACCTACAGAACCTATCTTGTTCACAACTTGCGGACTGTCTGTACTACCGCCTTCTCAATCACTCTTTCCTTTTCTATGGCAAGAACATTAACAAAAGAGTTTAAAGCTTAAATTTCTTCTAAATACCTTTTAGATTCAAAATGTTGGAATGTTGTATTTTATGGTTTTTAATATTGTAATTTAGGCATCGAATCGTTGCCTTGTTAGCCGCCCTGAGTCCCCCTCCGGGGGTGAGAACGGTGAGGTAGAAGTACTGTAAATAAATAAATAAATAAATAAATAAATAAATAAATAAATAAATAAATGTTACACCATTCATAAAATTCTTGTAAATAAAAAGGAGGAATTGCCCTTGGAAATCTACATGAGTGGTGGTTGACTGTTACAATGTCACAGGTATATCTATGGTGCTATAAAGTGGATTCCAGCCAGACCACCCCATCCCCACTGACCAATGGGTTGAAGGGAGTTCATTCTCTTGTTGATCAATAAATGTGTGCTTGATGCTCATCTTAAATACAAATGATCTGTGGGTCCTCAGGGTTTGAAACAGGGGGTCTTTTATTGCTTCACATGTTGGAGATTGCTCACAAGAAGTAGTGGAAATATTAGACAGCCACTTCTTTTTTGACAGGGGGAATCGCAGCAGCTGCTTACCGGGGGAGGGGAGGGTTGGGGGCACACTTTCATTATTCCTATATAGTTCCCAAAGGACCTCATCACATGGATGAGGTGCCATGGGGATTATTTGCCAGCCTCATAGTGCACAACTTTTGTAATCCTTAGGTATACATCCAGTATCAGCTGAACAAACAATGGCTGCAGAACACATCATACATATCCAGTATTAGCTGAACAAGCAATGGCTGCACATCACTACTCACATATCTAAACATGGATGGGGGAACTTTCCGTTTTTTACCTTCTGAGATTATCAGAGGGGAGAGAATTAAAAACTATTAACAGTCCTAGAAGACAGAGAGGGAAGTGGCTGATGACAAATGCTTGGCTGTGTACATTTGATAGATACCGTTGCAATGTCCCAAACCCCTGAGTGGCATTCATTCTGAAAATCATGGAGGTCCCATAAGTCAGAATTGGTCTGTCCTGTAAATGTCTCACTGCATAAACTTTACAGCAATTCCTGCAAACAAAATATGCTTCAATAATGAGGCTCTCAGATTTAACCAACCATCACAAAGCTAAGTATGCAAAACTTAAGGCATGCAGTTGAAGATAATCCTGTACTTTTACCAACAAATGTATTTTTTTCTTTATTTGGGAAAGCACTTCTTTAAAAAGTGCTGAATATATTGTCTCATTTGATTCATAGCCTGCTGCCTCACATGCAGTGGAGTATCCTATCTCCATTGTCAAAGTAACGTTCAGCTGCCAGCCCAGTTGCCTATGAAATAGGAGGTTTCATTTGTGTCTTGCCTCAGGCAGCAAAACGTTCAAAAAGTGATGTGTCAAGCTAGAGTCACCTATGATATGTTCTGAACACACAATGCATGCTTACAAAAGCAGAGGCCAAAACTGCTTGTTCAAAGCTCTCCCTCAACCAAGGGTCTCTTTCCCAGGAGTAGATGGCAGCTCAAAAGTACGGAATGTAGTGAGTGGGTACAATGTGTGAACATTATCTCCTCCTCACGTAGACACATACACTGCCTACAAGTTTAAAAAATATGTTGGCTGGCATTCTGCTAGTATTTTTACAGGTTTAAGTTCTCCTACGGATGCAGTTGTACTTATTTACTTCTAGCACGACATCTTCATTCAGTGTGCAAACATATAAGCAAAGTTCTGCAAATGTAACCATTGTATATTGTTGTACATTTGGGGATGACACATAATTACTCATAGGTGCCTGCAAGATATTCATTCACTGGGATTATGGATACAGTAGCTAGTTGTACAATGTTGGTATTCAGAAGAATAGAACCATAAATAAACTGCATGACTAAAATACACTACATAAACATGATGTAGGATCGAAGCTAAAATTTTCAGCGCGTGCACAAATAAAACATTTGTTTTCGAAAATAATAGCAGAACGATTTTGATCTTCTAACCAGGGTGCTCTAGTTATTATAATTCCCTTTAACTGAATGAGATTCAGGATCCATATTTTGAATAGCAGGACTCACTCTATATAATCTGATCAGTTATATGCTTTTACTTAACAGTCCCCAGTCCTCTTTCTTTTCCTCCCCCATTCATTTTGAGTTGTGTAGCAATCGAAGTTATAAATAGAGCTAATGTGATGTACTGGCTTGAATGATGATCTTGGGTCCTCATCACATGGAGGTCCTTGATGAGGGGGACAGTGGAGGGAATCTGTTGAGCAGCGGGGCAGTGAGGTAAATCCATTGCCCAGCACCCTGCATTGCCCACTTTTCCATTGCACTCTGGAAAGTGTACCTTTAAGCTGTACTTCCACACTGTCCCCATGTTTTCTAAATGGTATCGTACACCCTGTCAATTAGCATACTACTATAAAAAGGGGAGTAGTCAGTGCTGGCTGTAATGAACGCTGAGATTATCTGTAAGGATGACGCGCAGACAGCAATTCGATCCCACAAGATTTATTCCAGGTCTCATAACCTTTGAAGCCAGAACTGGCTTCACCAGGAACAAACATAACTTATATACAGAACACGCCCCCATCACCTGTCCATCACATCAAAACCCTCCCCCCATGGCTTGCAATGCACAGAAGAGATTTCATCATTTCCCCTCTGACTCAGCAGTCCCAATGTCCAGTGGATATTTTGTCATATCCTCCCTGAGTCAGCATGTCACCAGTCATTGCCATTCATGTTGGTGTGGTGTGGCCCAAGGCTCATTCTCAGCACTGTACATGCTTCCAAGGTCACACCTGTTCAGGATTACTTCTGTTGGAAGGGTCTAAGATTAGAGCACTCTTTGCTCTAATTGACAGATCATTACAAAATACCCTCTTCCCTCCCCCCTGTGAGAAAGAGGATCCAAAAATACCATTCAACCCTAATATCTAAATCTTATTCTAACACTAAACAAAAGTCGAGACTAACTCTACAATACACAAGGCGAAATGAGCCCTCCTCAGCCTTTCTAAAATACACACACACTGGGACAAAGCCGTTCCATCTACTTCTCATACCAATCCGGAACCCCCCCACACTCAGATAACTAAACATTTCTCTCTCGCAAATGTTCAGCTTGTTCAAGGCTATCCCAATCTCTCTACTACCAAAATCCACCAAAATCCTAAACACCCCCATCCCTTCACTGCCATGGCAGGAGGGACCAACCTACAGAACTACAATTTCCATGTAACTATCAACCACTACAAACCCTAGCAATTCGTTGCACATGAACAAATCAACTCCGCATCCTTACAGCACAAATAAAACCTACACAACCAAAATTCTAAACCCCCACAACTCCCAAAACCTTCCACTGCAAAAGCAGGAGGCGCCAGGCACAAAATTATACAACTACATCTATCCTATTAGACTACACATTAATTCCAACTAAACAACAAACCTCTACTGAAACGCAGGTACCAGCATCTGCGCCTAAGTACCCTACACATATCAACTCCTGAACCTATACAATCCTCAGCCAACTCTCTCCTAGCAGACTCATAGGAGATAACATCATTCCCTTCTAAACTATCCTTAAAACTAAACCTCTAACCAAGTCACTCCACGGGGAACATAAAGCGACCACACAACTCTACTGGCTAACAACTAACCTTAACCATCTCCCCGCAAAACCAGGAGACCCCAACAAACTACAACCCCTACATGCTACACAGGACCAATTCAACTGTGTCAAGCAAATCACACAAAAGAAACCCACTATCCTTGCTACCTTGGCAGAAGGCCCTTGGGAAAACTACAACTCTCTCCACTGCAATAGCAGGAGATACTACCCAAACTACAATCCCCTACACAATTAAATACAAAATGAATAACACCAAAATTTCCCCTACCAATCTACCCTTCTTGGCACCCAGCCACGAGGCACAAGAAAACTATAAATCATTAACAACCCCAAAATCTCATGACGCAAGAACAAAACACCTCCGCGTCCAAACCTTAACTACACAGGGAAACCCTACCTATACCAAATCACACACATCAAAGCTAAATAACACTAACTCAATCCCCTTGCTTCCCTTCATGCCACACCTTGGCCAACAGGTACCAGTAACTCCATACGCAGGTCACTCTCAACTGCGTATCCCGTTACCTACCTATCTAAACCTAAACCAGGTTACCACAACTATAACAAACCTGACCCCCTGGCCAATTCAACAGGAGACCACACCTCAACTTAACTCATTCTAAAATAACCTTCCTGCCACAATTAGCTCTTACCAACTTTAAGGCTACACTGCTCCGCAGGCACCCACAAAGCCTGTACCTACTCTTTCAAGTACAGAGGAAGACAAACTTCAAACAATTCAGCCCTCCTTCCTCCTCAACAAGAAGCCCTTACTAAACTACAATTTACTACGCAGCAAACAGCCTCCACATGCACCCCAAAGCTATCACACCATCTTATAACCCCCTATTCCATGAATAACCTAACACATCTCCTCACATGGCAAGAAGAGCCTGGAAAACTATAACTCTCAATCCTCTGCCAAAGGACAAGGCCTGAGCAAAACACCCCTTTCAAAGGCAAACCCATTAGCACTTCTCTAAACATAATAAAACACACATTTACAAAGATTCCTTATCTAAACAATGAAACTTCAATGCACATTTCTAAACATCCTAATAACACATGTATCTAGCCTAAACCCCAGTTCCTGAATGCATTATAGGAACATTTTACATACATGAAAATAACCATTCCTAAACCCACAAACTGCATAACACACATGAATACTGCTTCAACTAGCATCATACCCTATTACATTTCTATAATCCCTCAGTGTGTAAACTTTAAAGGTTCTATATATATCAATAAGGCACATAACTTCAAACATTTCAATGTCATATCCAGTACATACAATCCCGAACTCAACTAAGTCTGGGGTTTTAGGTCACTCCTGACCCCCAAGACACATTCTTATTACAAGAAAGTCCAATAAAGCAAGGTATACACATTTCCGTCACCCTGCCATCCCCCAAGTTCAAACCCAACTCGGCTATTACCAAAACGCTGGAATACAGTTCAATTTCTGGAAGCCCCAAGTTCAGCATATCGCCAAGTCCGCTCCTCAACTCAGCAAGGGTTCGCTCCCACAATTCAGCCATCTTCTTTCCCCAAAACTCAGTCATTAACATTCTGGCCAAATCTTTTCCAAAGGTTCCCATTAACCACCCAATCCCGAGTGACACAATTTGTTTAGCCCAAAAAGGACCCTTCTGGAACAGCTCTCCTCCCGAACTCAGGACCTTACTGCACTGGAAATCTCTGCTCAAGACAGGATCAGCCAACACCTCACAGCTCCGCAGAAGCTCCGCCATCCCCTCCACGTTGGCTGGATAGGGCCCAAACAGGAACTCGGCATCGCTGAAGTTCTTCTCTCTCACCACCTCGACAGGAAAAGCCTGGGGATCCCCAGCAACTTCCTTCGAGGGAACATCTGGGGCCTGCTTGCATCCGAGGGCCACTTTCTCTGCAGCAACACCTCCCCGTTCATCCTCAAAACACAAGAAGAATAGGGCAGCCGACCAAGCCATCGAAATCCCAACGGTTTGCAGAAAGGGATCCTGTAGCTCCCCCCTCTTCTCCACGAAATGAAAAGCCTTCTGCACACTCACCCTGTTGGAAGGGAATAGCTGATCTATTTTCTCAGCCGACACCATTCGCAGCTTATCCCTGCTGGTTTCCAAGGCTACTTGCCCTCCTTCACTCCTTGGCAGCTGCAATCCTTCCTTATCTCCTTGCAGCTTTAACTCCACAGCACCTTTGCCAAACTGATCTTCCTCCCCTCCTGGCAAAGGTTCTTCCCGAAGCACTGCTGGCTCCTTCACCTCGGAAAACAGCTTTTTCGCACCAACAGCCTGGCCTTCTTCTGCAGCACTCCCATCTTCCGAGCCCAGAAAGAGTAACATTGCAGACCAGGCAATTGCAATTCCGACACTTTGAACCAAGGCATCTGCCGGGCCCGACAGCAAACTGGGGGACAAACCCTCCATCCCCAACTTTCCAGGACACTCTTCACCGGCTTCACCCGTCCACTCGGCAATTGCCGGTAAAACAGCCTCGGCAGCTGAAACAAGCCCACTTCTTACCCCTTCACGGCAGGTTGGGACTTCAAAAGACAGGCATTCCCCTGCCGCTTCTCTCCCAGGAAGCTCTTTTCCCAAACCAACCGACTGAGCCTCTCTCTCCATGGCAACGGTGTCTTCCTCCCAAGCGTCTTCAAAGCGCCCCTCATCTTCGGCTGGGAGACATGCAACCATTCTTTCATATTGGTGAACTTTTTCCTCCAAAGCTCCCATTCTCTCTAGAAGTATACTCACTTCATGCTGTCCACCATAAAAGGCTTTCTTTAATTCTTGCCACTCCCAACAGCTCTGTTGCCACTTTCGGACCAATTCGTCTCTGCTCCAAACAGAAGACGGGGCTCTCTCCTGCCCAACCTCTTCAGCCTTCATCCCACACTCTGATTCAGGCTTCATGGCCCCTCTGCCACACTCCGCTGGGTCCACCTGAGCTTGCCTGTCCTTCGGCACAGCTTCTCTGGTCCCGCGCATCACTGGATCCACTTGAGCTGGCCTGTCCTTCGGCACAGCTTCTCTGGCTCCTCCGGCCACCCGGACATCTCTCTGAAGGGCAGCCCCTCGCTGGACCCTTCCTCTGGATACATAGCCCACTTCTCTGGGCGCACCTTGGGCATTTCCCACATCACTCTCCTTCCAGGAAGGCTGGGACTCCTTGGGTCTCTCCCTCGTCCTCTTCTTCCCATACGGTCCGCAGAGTTTGTAGGCAGTCATCTCAGAAGCCTCCACCTCTCCTCCTAGGGAAGGTATGCTCCATCCACCCGTCTTCCATTTCCACACGGGGAAAACCACTCCTACCTCCACTGGACCATCTTCATCCGCGTCGCTGTCCCAGAACTCCTCGGGACTCACCCATTCCACCTCCATAAAGGGTTTTGACATTGCGGATGGCATCCCCAAAACGAAACAGGATAAGCCCTCAGCAGATTTCTCCACGATAGGCTGTATTACAGTTCTGGCTTTTCTGTAATGAATGCTGAGATTATCTGTAAGGATGACGCGCAGACAGCAATTCGATCCCACAAGATTTATTCCAGGTCTCATAACCTTTGAAGCCAGAACTGGCTTCACCAGGAACAAACATAACTTATATACAGAACACGCCCCCATCACCTGTCCATCACATCAAAACCCCTCCCCCCATGGCTTGCAATGCACAGAAGAGATTTCATCATTTCCCCTCTGACTCAGCAGTCCCAATGTCCAGTGGATATTTTGTCATATCCTCCCTGAGTCAGCATGTCACCAGTCATTGCCATTCATGTTGGTGTGGTGTGGCCCAAGGCTCATTCTCAGCACTGTACATGCTTCCAAGGTCACACCTGTTCAGGATTACTTCTGTTGGAAGGGTCTAAGATTAGAGCACTCTTTGCTCTAATCGACAGATCATTACACTGGCACGGATGCCAACAGAAAGGGCGATTTATGCACATGATGTGGGAATGTAAATATATACAATATTTTTGGCAGACTATACAAAATCAGGCAAAACAAATTCTAGGAAATGAGTGGATCATAACAAAGGAAATAGCGGTAATAGGAAAAATGGAGAAAACGGAAAATGATAGGGAAATAAAAGAAGCAATAATAGAATGTGCACAAGCAGTAATAGTATTAGGATGGAAAGACAAATCAAAATGGACAGTAAACAAATGGTATCATTATATGGTGGAACAATTGGAATTTGAAATTATGAATGTGAAATTAAATGCTTCAAAAATTAATGAAAATAGAATGAGAAAAATGGAAGAAAGATGGACAAGGGTAAAGAATCATATTATGAATCATTCTGGAGATCAAGCCATAAGAAATAGGATACAAATGTTATATAGTATATATAATGGAAAGGTATAAAGATAAAGATATAAAAAATGTCTCCATAAGAAATGAATATATAAAAGGGAATAATCCTTATGTTGGTGGTGGGAATTGCAAATGTTCTGTGAGTGTTTAGTATGTTTTTGTGTGTGTGTGTTAAAATAAAATAAAAAATTGTTTTAAAAAAATAGAATTAAACACATCTCAGTATTAAAACATGTCACATCCCAAATTAAAAGAATCAGATACAATTTAAACCAGTTCAGCTGAAAACGTCACCTAGCCTGTTCCTGAAAAACTGTTTGTTTTTTTAAAAGTCTGCTAGAATAAAAAGAT
The DNA here is from genome assembly GCA_030556195.1 of Anolis apletophallus. NCBI lineage: Eukaryota > Metazoa > Chordata > Lepidosauria > Squamata > Anolidae > Anolis > Anolis apletophallus. Next base: position 81,852,224 of record JARBWK010000004.1, read on the forward strand.
TTTATCCTGCTAATGGAATGACAAGGAAAAGACCTTCCTGGAAAGGTAGTTTCAGAGCTTAGGGACAGCCACTGGGAAAACCCTCACTGGCAGACATACAAACCCAGGGTCAAGATGAGCAACATTGATGAAGCTGGGATCAGATTTTTGGTTTCTAAAATTTGGTGGCTACTATTTAGACTACCAAACATTTGAAATATAAAAATGGAAACAGAAATGTCTGGGCTTTTTAAAATGGCTATTTTTGGTATTAAATATTGGTAGGGGAGCCTATAACCCAATCCTGAGGATTTTCAGGAACCGAAGTTCACAGTGTTTTCCTAAAAGAAACATTGGTGGATTGTTTGAAGACTTGAGAGCTTCTGAAAGGAGCTGAAAGGGGTTTGATGCCCCTTATCAGGCTGTATTTTACTAGTATAGAGTTATGAATGCTTTTAAAAAAAGAAAAGAAATGGCACAAGGAGGATGTGGTCAGAGCACTTTTTATGATCTGGAGGGGAAAACAGTAACCACAAACCCGTAGAGATTATGTTCTCACGCAGTATTTGCATATTTTCTTTATAACTTTAACCAAGAAAAAAATGATTTAGTGGTCATCTGCCAATGATTGTTTGCATTTTTAAAACTTACTCAAACTGATTTTTTTTCTGGATACAGTAACATGAATCTTGTCCTAAACTTTATGTTTAAGTCACCTCATTCTGTTTTTTAAAGGTTACAGCCCCTTTGAAGCCTGGCTAGAGATATTGCTCTTCTTCATCTAATAATATTTAATACTTCATCTAATAATAGTTGATGTTTTCGGTGTGTGTGTGCATTGTTCATATTTTGGATGCCATAGCAAATCATGGCTTATGATATCAGTGCACACATATTCTCATTAGGAGGGTGAGGGGTGCAGATTACACCAGGTGACACTGTCAGAAGGTGTTCCACAAAAATGAAGAGCCTCCAACTCAAAAATCAGGACCTGACTAAGAAGTGAGGACATGCTGGCTGCTTGTCGCTCTAATGCTATTGCTCCTGCTTTGCTCCACCTCATTGGTATGGCAGATATGGAGAGACATCAGTCCCAAATGAACTGGACTGGAAATAACTGGAGGGGCAGTTGACAGGTTATTTTCTCTCTCTTAAAATCTCCTTCTTCCAGGGGGAAAGAAGGAAACTCTACCCCGAAAGCTAGAGTGGCTGTTAATGGGTGGACTATGGTGAAGAAAACCCATAAATTAATCTTAGTGTCACTATGGGCCAGAAATGACAAAATTTGTCAGCTCCAAAAGGCCACCCTACTGGAATCTGCACACATTATTCACCGATAAATCACATAGTCTTACTTAACTTAGGCGATCCCTTGTAGTCCGAGGATGATGGTCTTCCAGGTTTGTTGCACTGGCAATGGGTCCATAGGTGACTGTGGAGCCCTATTCTTGATCTGCATCTTCTCCTGCAGTGAGGACATCGGTTTCTAGGTGGAAGGCGGTCCTGGTTAGGGTTGGCTTGGTGCACCTTCCTATTGGCACATGTCTCTCTTTCGCCCTCCATTTGTGCCTCTTCAAATTCTACAGCACTGCTGCTCACAGCTGACCTCTAACTGGAGCTCTCAAGGCCAGGGCTTCCCAGTTCTCAGTGTCTATGCCAGAGTTTTTAAGGTTGGCTTTCAGCCCATCTTTAAATCTCTTTTCTTGTCCTCCAACATTCCGTTTTCTATTCTTGAGTTCGGAATAGAGCAACTGCTTTGGGAGATGGTGATCGGGCATCCGGACAATGTGGCCAATCCAGCGGAGTTGATGGTGGAGGATCATCACTTCAATGCTGGTGGTCTTTGCTTCTTCCAGTACGCTGATATTTGTCTGCTTGTTTTCCCCAAGAGATTTGCAGGATTTTTCGGAGGCAGCGCTGGTGGAATCGTTCCAGGAGTTGCATGTGATGTCTGTAGACTGTCCACGTTTTGCAGGCATATAGCAGGGTTGGGAGGACAATAGCTTTATAAACAAGCACCTTGGTATCCCTACAGATGTCCCAGTCCTCAAACACTCTCTGCTTCATTCGCTGCACTCGCAGAGCTCAGGCAGTGTTGAATTTCAGTGTCAATGTTGACTTTTGTGGAGAGGTGGCTGCCGAGGTAGTGGAAATAATCAACATTTTCTAATGTTACACCATTAAGCTGTATTTCTAGCATTGGAGAGGGATTAGCTGGTGACGGCTGGAAGAGCATGTCATTATGGAGGAGCCGCAGAATGTTCACAAATTTGTTAGGGCACCCAATTTTTTGAAGATGGTTCAGAGAGCACTGCGATTCACACAAGCCCCCTCACCACAACAAGGTGACAGTCCATTGAGGGGGCACAGTCCATTGGGAAGTATCTGACGTGTGATCCAATACAGCAACCAGCATTGTTTGCTGTGTACTAATCTTGTTGTGTTTCTAGTAATAATAATAACAATAACAACATACAGCAGTAAAACAAATTAAACTTCTTAAAGCAATACAATAATTTCAATAAGCTAGAATATATTTTACACCTTAATAAATTTAATGTTAAAAATGTTTTGAAACTATTGATTTATTTATTTACTATATTTGTACCTTGCTCTTTTCAACCCTTGGGGGATTCAGAGCGGCTTGAAATATCAGCAACAATTCAATGCCATAAAAGCATACAATTGATAAAAACATCTACATTATAAACAGAGAATTAAAACACATTAAAACAGTTACATCAATTATTAAAATCACATAATCCAATGTCGTAGTCCAGGGCCATTCTGCACAGATCGTTGCACAGATTCTTTGTTCACTTATTGCAGAGCAGTTAATCTCCAAAAGCTTTGCCCCATAGCCATGTTTTAACTTTCTTCCTGAAGGCTAAAAGGGAAGGAGCTGACCGAATATCACTGGGGAGGGAGTTCCATAGCCAAGGGGACACTACTGAGAAGGCCCTGTCTCTCGTCCCCACCAACCGTGTACAAACATTTGGGATGAATCAAGACACAAAGCTCTTAGAATCATAGTATCACATAATTGGAAGAGATCACATGGGCCATCTAGTCCACTCCCCTGCCATGCAGGAAAAGCACAAAATACCCGACAGATGGCCATCCAGTCTCTGTTTAAAAACTTCCAAAGAAGGAGCCTCCACCACATTCCAAGGCAGAGAGTTCTGCTGTTGAACAGCTTTTACAGTCAGATATAATTTCCTTTCTTGTAATTTGAATCTATCATTCTGTGTCCTAGGTCCTCTTCACATGGCCCATTTCGGCCATATCATTGCACTGGCAATTGCCAGCAAATAGGAAGACATGGGCCATCTCATGGTGCCCCGTGTGCCCTTTCCTTATCACATGGTCAGGACAGAGCAGGATATTTCTGTGTACATCAGATGGGATAAAGAGTGGCAACACGCATTGCTCTGCCACCCTTTCCCAATCATATGTAGAAAACTACACTTTGTATTGTGGAGGAAGTTCCTTTCAGCACTTGCACCCCACTTTGGGAGAAATGTGGGTGGGGCTGGCCCACGGCAGGTCCTGTCCTTGCCATGCAACAAAGCGGCAAAATGGGGCAAAAATGACCCATGTGAAAAGATGGCTAGTTTCCAGGGCAACGGAAAACAAGCCTCCTCCCTCTTCCTTGTGACATCTTTTTACATATTTATACATGACTATCTTCTCTCAACCTTCTCTTCTGCAAGTTAAATATGCCCAGTTCTTTAAGCCACTCCTCATAGGCATGGTCTCCAAACCTTTGATCATTTTAGTCACCCTCCTTTGGACAAGTTCCAGCTTGTCAATATCTTTCTTGAATTGTGATGCCTTTAACTGGACCTTGATAAACAGTTCTAATCTGCTTTCTTCTCCTCATGGTAAGAGGCAATTAAATCTAAATGAGATACAGGGGCCAATTCAAAAGAGTGGAGCCAACACAGTTGGGGCGCCATGGTTGATAAAACTCTCTCCCATGTGTCAACACAATGTATTAATCTCACACTTTGAAATTATACTTGAGATAGAAAAAAAAGAGCAAGTGTCATTCAAGAATTTGTCTGAGTTCTTTTGCCATTTGCTTGTTTTCTGATGACACCTTCTGAAAATGTGGCCAGTCAAAGTTTCTGACTTTATTCTATCAATTCTGGAGCATACAAATACATTGTGAGAGTGAAGCAAACTGCTAATGCCAGTCTTTCTCTATTATCAGTGTTGTTTCCGAATGCAGAGTTCTTAAGAATAACGGGAATGTCACTAGACAGATTCCAGACACTGAATAAGAGAGTCAACTGTTCACTGGTGTTGGTGGGAAGTGATTTTTTAATTCCTCTCCCTGTTGGCTTCCAAAATAAAGTGAAATAAACAGACAGAGTATGTTCTCTTGGCCAAAGAATGTTCCAGTTTTGTGCCAGAAAACCGCTGGTTCTTCAATTTTTGAAGTATATGGTAACAATATTTCAGCTGTATAAATTCTGTCTACCCTGGCCAGTATACACTGGACCGACTGTGTGACGAATGTTGCTGTCCTTGAGCAAGCAGGGATCACCAGCATTGAGGCCATGCTATTGAGAACTCAGCTGCGCTGGGCAGGGCACGTCTCTAGGATGGAGAACCACCACCTCCCAAAGATACTACTCTATGGTGAACTCGCCACGGGTCAGCGCAAGAGAGGTGCCCCAAAAAAGAGATATAAGGACTCCCTGAAACATCATCTCAGGCTCAGCCAGATTGATCACCAACAGTGGTCCACCCTGGCCTCACATCGGGAGGCATGGAGATGCATTATCCACAATGTTGCGGCTTCCTTCAAGAAGACAAGCCGAATGAGTCTCGAAGAGAAACGACCGCAACTTGGAAACAACATCACCCAAGGACACTTTCTGCTGTGCTTTCTGCAACTGGACTTTCTATCTGATTGCCTTCTTAGTCTGGACTTGCCTAGCATGGGATGAGTCCTTCCTGAACCTTTGTTCACAAAGAAAAGCCAAGAAGAAGAAGAAAATTCTGTCTACCCTGGCCAGTATAGTCAATAGTGAAGGATGCTGAAAGTTGCAGTTCAACAACTTTTGGAGAGCCACAAGTTCCTAGGTCCAGCTTGATAGGCCCCACCTATCTGTCACACTGGAAGTTTGGAACTTTTGAGCCTATTTATTGCATGTATATCCTGATTTTACATGGAGCTCCCAATGGCCTCTCAGCCCACATATCAATAACCTTTTATTTCAAGACAGAGCAGTTTATTGTTCCTATCTGCTGGATCTGCCAATTTGAAATATAATTCATTAGCCTGCAAAAATATTTGAAGTAGCCCATGCTTTCATTCTTTGTAGGAATGAAGCCAAAATCCACAAATGACCTTTTAGGTATCATGGAAACCTGGTAAAGAAGCAAAAACAAATATTTGAAAACTCATATGATGAAAAGTGTCTAAAAGGAAATGCCAGAACCAGGAGGCAATCTTCCTTTCTCCTTGTTAGCAGGATACACATGAAGACAGATACACTGCAACAACAATGGCTTAAAACCACATGATCCAAGATGGACTCTGGCTGCAATCATGAAAATCATGAATCCAAGGAAAAACAGAAACTGTATTCACGAGATAAACACTTCAAAGCTCTGGTTTTTCAACAGTATGCCTTTCGACCAATTCATTTTTAAAAGTGCATTGTTGTCTGCAAATTTTATCACTTCAAAATGACTTGTATGCCTCATATATTTGCAAATGTCTAGGGCAAGCAAAGCAGCCACAATCTATCCTTATTCTTATGTAGAAACATTACTGGACCTCGATTATATTTACATAAGGTATTTATTTTATAAATATATTTAGATAATATATATTACAATACATACATTGTTAATAATAATACTAAATTGTTTTTGCTGTATCCTCTGCTTAAGTTATGTGGCTTCAGATTGACTCTGAATGATTTTTCCAACCCATTTCTTGGAAAAATATAATCAGAGGAGGCTTGTCACTGCCTTCGTCTGAGACCGAGAGTGTGTGACTTGTCCAAAGCAACCCTACGGGTTTTTAATGGCCAAATAGGAATTCAAATCCCTGAATCCTTGTCTAGCACCAAAATCAGTACATTGGCTCATATATAGATTATTATAGGTTATTATATTTTCTAACGTGCTTAATAAATCTGTTCATTGTATTTTTAACTTGTCTCTGGCTTTTTTTTATCCCGAGGTGATGATTCATTCCAGGAACTTCACACCAATGATGATTCATTTTTTGGAGAGGCATGGTTTAATGATGAGTGTAGTCATACTCAATGTAACATGTTTGTTTAGGATTAATGGAGGAAAAATACTTTGTCTTCCCAAAAAACCGACTGAAATAGATGTATCTTAAGTTGTGCTGGAAACAGAGCCGGCCTTTGCAATTCCGCAAAGTACGCGGCCGCGTAGGGCGCGACCAGCTGGGCGGGGCGTCACTGGCTGGGAGGGGCGCCGCCACGCCACCCTGCCTCCGCCGCCACCTCGCCTCCGCCTCTGCCGCCGCTGCACAGCCGGCCCCATGCACCGGCTCCAAAGCCGCAGGCGCGCTCGGGACCCAGTGGACATTTGCGCATGCGCAGAAATGTCCGTGCTTTGGGAGGCGCGCCGCTTTGGGAGGCGTGCTCGGGACCCAGCGGACATTCGCGCATGCGCAGAAATGTCTGTGCTTTGTGCAGCGGCGGCGGAGGCGGGACCGAGTGACGCAGCGGCCGGGGGGGGGGGGCATAATTTTCTTTGCCTACCCCCTGGAAAAGGTCAGGCCGGCCCTGGCTGGAAACTGATACACATGCACACACACACACATACACATATACAGATGGCCCATGTGATCTCTTCCAAGTTGGACATGACTAGACTTAATGTCAGGGAAAAACCTTTACCTTTATCTTTTATATGTGTGTATGTACAAAAAAAACCCCTCTAAATGACTATACCCAGGTATCTGCATGCATGCAGTTTGGTCAAGAGAAATGACTCATCCAAGAAATAATTGACTTGCTGCTGTACTACTTCTTCCTTCTGCTCTATAAGAGGTAAGAACTACAGAGCCCTCCAAATATTAGGCAGCACAGCCAATGGAGAGTGCTGGGAGTTCAACTTATGACAACATCTTGAGGGCCAGATGATGTCCACTGCTCTACTAAAAGTTCTCACATTCAAGATCCATACCCATAAAACAGTTCAATGAATTCTGTAATGTGACAATGGATACATTTCAGTCCAGTCTTGCAGCTGAAAACCACAGAACTTTCTTTAAAAATGAGGGCTCGTGTTGGCTCACTCATGAATACCTAAAAGGGTGCAAGGAAAACCTGAAAGTTATAACATTAAAACCCAATGTAATGAATTATAGCAGTAAAACACAACTAAGCAAAGCCACTTAAAACACATCAAATACAGTGTTCATTCATTAGCAGCACCTTTTCCAGAAACTAGTCAAATGTCAAAAGGAAGAGTCATAATAATGAGTAGTACCAGTTATTCTTCAACAGTGATAGCCAAGTTAACATGGACAAGATCAAATAATGCTGGAAATGTCAAGCTATCTTTCCACTGGCCATCACATCATTTACTGAAAGTAAAACAATAACGAGCCAAGTATTTTCTGGAAACAAAGTTGGGTCTATAATAACATTATATTTGCTTTCCAATCTTTCTTGACAGGGAAAATACACAAACCCCTAAGCATAAAGATTTATGGCAATTGTTTATGCCTTCTCTTTTATTAATGCAAAACCATTTAATGAACACTTGAAAAAAATGCAATAATTGCAACATCGAGGTCACTGAGCAAATATCGAGAGGTCTGTGGAAAATTCAAGGTTAATAAGTGGATATTACGACACAATATTTGGCATGCAACATAGAGGTCACTGAGCAAATATCAAGAGGTCTGTGGAAAATTTAAAGTTAATAAGTGGATATTATGACACAATACTTGGCATGATAAGAAAACCCTGCTTCTTTCTTTCACAAAAACAGGCATTGCAAAAGACAGTTCACTCTTCTTGGAACTGGTTTTAAAAGCTTTGGATTCTGTAACCTTTTCAAATGTGAGAGTATAACCATTGGAGAACCTTTACGGCCCGAATTATTGAATATATATGTAGTTAAGACATTTTGCATAATTTCATTTTACAACACTCTACAACACTACACCATACACATTTGCCAGACCCCATTTATCTGACCACCACCTCCAGGAAGAACCCGCATCTCTGTAAAATAGTATCTCTGAGACCCAACAAAGTGGCCCAGAATGGCATTATTATCAATGATATTGAAAGTCTAAGAGTAACAAATGGGATACCTCCCAGCAGAAATAAGTCACTAAGGTATCTAAGATCATTTCTGTCACATAAGTAGGCCTATTTATGTTTATTTATTGTTTCAGAAGCAAATTGAGAATACTGTTATAATGTGTAGGAAAAAAAATGTTAAAAACTTGGTAGTATACTAAATTTCTTTTGATCAGAAGCTGGCCACTTCGAGTGCCTCTGGTGTTGCTGTAAAAAGGTCCTTCATTGTGCATGTGGCAGGGCTCACACTGCATTGTAGTAAGTGTTCTGTAGTTTGCTCTTCTCCACACTCACATGTCGTGGATTCCACTTTGAAGCGCAATTTTTTAAGATTGGCTCTGCATCTTGTGGTGCTATAGCGCAGCCTGTTAAGTGCCTTCCAAGTTGCCCAGTCTTCTGTGTGCCCAGGGGGAAAGTTTCTCATCTGGTTTCAGTCAGTGATTGAAGTTCTGGGTTTTAACCTGCCACTTTTGGACTCTCGCTTGCTGAGGTGTTCCTGCTTGTATCGGTAGATCGTAGGAAGCTATTTCTTGATTTAAGGCATTGGCTTGATGGCTGATATCTGAACAGAGGATGGGCTGGAGATGTCAATGCCTTAGACCTTTTATTACAGGCTGCTACTTCCCGACGGATGTCAGGTGGTGCAATACCAGCCAAACAGTATAATTTCTCCAGTGGTGTAGGGTGTGGGCATCCTGTGATATTGTGGCATGTCTCATTAAGAGTCACATTCACTGTTTTAACGTGGTGAGATGTATTCCACACTGGATATGTGTATTCAGCAGCAGTGTAGCAAAGCTCAAGGGCAGATATCTTCACTGTGTCTTGTTGTGATCCCCAGGTTGTGTCTTTGTATGATGTTATTTCTAGCATCCATTTTTTACTTGATATTCAACAGTGCTTCTTATAAGTCAGAGCACAGTCCAGAGCGACTCCCAGGTATTATTGCCTTACTTGGAACAGAAAACTGGTCAACATCATTGCTAGGGTTGGTATTTCAGCCATCTTTCTGCACTTTCCATTTTGAGGTTGTTATATTTGTCTGATGTTTGTACAATTAATATTTGTATTTCTACAAATATTAGTTCTATAAATATTATAACCAAGGAATCCATTGTGATTTGGTAGCTTTTATACAATTCCTTCATAGTGAGGTGTGTCACGAAAAAATGTTATTTTCATATACAAACACTACTTTTACTGTAGTCAGGTATGAAGTCACAAATATGCAGCTGTTTAAACTTGTATATAACTTGAATTACAAGACTGTCAACCATGTGTGATAGCTGAAGAATATGAAATACTAGTAAAAGTCAATTTCAACATACTGGGAAATATACTTTCCCAAACTGATGTAGATGTATATTACAGTTTTACAGGGGAGGAGGGGAATTTTATCTAATTCCAGTTTGAGCTGGTGATGAGCATAAGTCTTCCCATAACATCTTTGGCACTATCCCTTTAGCCTGAAAACTCATTATTTCTGGATGTATTCAAAATTGTACACAGTGTAATAGACATGAAAGGAGCAAAGTCAAATGTCACATATTACTCAGCCATCAATCTGTTTTTTTTACTTTATATTAAAAACCCTCAAAAGAATCTGGAAAGAAGCACAAGTGAAGTGACTCCCATATACAGCCAGTCCCAGAGTAACAAAGATCCGACTTACAAACCACTCACAATTAAGAACGGGGGCAAGACTACAGAAAGTGAGAGAAATCTCCCCCTAGGAAGGGAAGAATTATCATGAGAAACATGTCTCTCCACTGAAGTGTTATCACCAATCCTTGTTCCTAAAACAAGCCATTTTTTTTTTAAAAAAAATCAAATTATCATAGAGCTTCATCACTCTAGAGCAGTGGTTCTTAACCTGTGGACCGTGGACCACCAGTGGGCCGCGAGGATGAAAATCTGGTCCACAAGCCTCCTTCCTCTTCATTCATTTTATTTTATTTTATTTCTGCTACTTTTGTGTCACCTGCCACTCCTTCCATGTCACTGACCATGGCATATGTACGTTCGTTCGTTCATTTGTCTCTCTCTCTCTCTCTCTCTCTCTCTCTCTCTATATATATATATATATATATATATATGAATAGGCAAATTTGCAACCAAAATTCTTAATCAAGCAGCAAAAAAAGGTCAAAACTCAGAACATTCAGGCAGTATTAAAAGAAGAAAAGTGATCTGTTTCTTTTTCAGTGCAAGGCATAAAAGAGCAACATGAGAAAAAGAGATGATGTGGTTAAGTGACCTGATTTTGGACAAATGTCAGGAAGCAATCTGTTTTGACTTTTTTTGCTTCCCCTTTCTCAACTTTTTTTCTTTTCTTTGTCCCATACCAGTATTCACAATGCAGCAGCTAAAATGTTGAGCCTTCTATCTACTCAGAGACAAAACCTATTGAGTTCCATGAATTTACAGTGTTGGTGTAGGAACTCAGGATCTCTAATAAAAATTACACAACCCAACAATATTTTTCCCTTGGTGTCTTGGTTTTTAGACCTGTTGTTGGGAGTATCTGATGTGCTGAATCAGTAAATTGCATTGGATAGGGCGCATCAGCTCTAGGTTCTTAGATAATCTTGTCATGATTTTCTATGGGCGAGCAGATGAAGACTGGTATGTGGCATATGTTCTGTATTCAAAGACTAGAGTTGTTAGGGAAAAGCTGGTGCCATTTTTGAATGAGCAGATCAAATATATCCAGAAACAGGTCTAACATTTGAGGCACCAAAATATGTTTTGGCCAGTGTTGTCAAAAACAAAGGTTTTTAGAAGGAAAGACTATTTTAACATGGGGGCTTCAAGTTTGACTATTATGAAATCTAATTTTTCATCACATTGTTTAACTTCCTTTTGAAGAAAAACATGATGAAGAATCCTTTGGAGCTATTTGATGTGACTTTCTTTTCCATAGTGTATGTATTATGGCAGAACTCTTGAGATGTGAACGTTAAGTTTGTGCTCAGAAAAGGTATTATGTACAGTATGTTTGTCAAGAAAGGGAAGGGAAGGGGGGGGGGAGAAAAAGAAGAGAGAAAGGAAAAATATTTAAAGAAAAAGAAATGTGTCATGCTATTTGGACATGCTGGATGTTACAAAATTAGAAATACATGATTCCTGAAAACGTTAAATATGTTGGAATAACGTTAAGGAAACATTTGATTGTGATTTTAAACATCTTTCAATTTATGCAAATAGTTATCCATACTTACGTATGTAAAACAGTCAGAAAACTCAAATCACAATAAAATATTTTATTACCTGTTCCTATTGAGGTTATTTTTTATTAATGTGCTATCATGATGTGTTTAGACATATTCTGAAATTCTCTTGATCATGAAGATATATTCCCTGCATTGCAAAGAGTTTCTTTTAAAAATACAATAGGATTTTTGCATATGATGGAGGGAGGAGAAGTAGCTTATGCTTTGAAAAAGTCTTGAATTTGATTGAATGGTAAAGTATGTCATACTTATTTTGTACACGTTGCCATTTGAATACAGATCTAGACACCTTTCATTATTTTTGAATATGTATTGTCTGATTGTATACACGACCGGACAAAGGTAAAAAATTATAGTAAGCCAACCTTCTTTTTTGGCGCCCCCTGGGTCTTCAGTGTGGTGCACCGGAGCACACATGTGAGCAAAGAGCTAGTTCCGCGCATGCACTATTGGGACCGAGCGCTTCTGGTGGAGAAAGTAGCGAAACGCACTCTCAAGAGGATGAAAAGGACGAGGGAACATTTTGCAGCTGGGGCGGAGCCTCCCGCCTCCGGCTACAAAATGTCCCCTGGATTGTCCTTTTCGACGACTTGGGAGTGCGTTTAGCAACTCCCTCCACCAGAAGCGCTCGGTCCCAATAGCGCATAAGTGAAAGTTTTGCGCATGCACTATTAAAACAGAGCACTCCCAAGTGGATGAAAAGGACAAGCCAGGGAACATTTTGCAGCCAGGGCGGAGCCTCCCGCCTGCGAGCCGCCCACCCACAGCAATGGCGCGGCATGATGTGCCTGTGGCCGAATGCACCCTTGGTCACGTGGTGCCCTGAGACAGCCGCTTACTTTGCCTCCACTAAGATACGCCCCTGATTGTATATTAGATTGTGTCAAATAATTAATAAAATAATTTCAACAGTGAAACAAATAAACAAACAAAAACCCCAAAGGTGCAACTGGAGTCTTTTATATAGTTTATGGTGAAATAGACTAACATGTCTTTTCAACTTCATCAAAATGGAGAAAAAATGTTTCAGGTGATTTCTGGGGGTATTTTCTGATTCCATGGGAATTCAACTGTATTTGAGTGGACAAAAATGTTCACCTCTATAGAAACGTTTGGGGGTATAAAATGTAGTGTCCCACAACACCTCAACACCCAGAACCACAAAACAGCACATCAATATGAATATCTGTTCTGAGTACATGACAGACCTTCTTTACTAATATTCAAGACCTAAATGTATTACCATGACTAAGTCCCACAGTAACAACAGATGCCTTGTCATGACTTCCCCATTATAAATTCAACATAGCATAACATGGAAGGATTTTATTGCATGACGGCGGCAAACTGGCATTGAAGCCTTGTGCTTCCCATTGCTGGTGTGACAAACCCATCCCTTGTTATTGACAGAAAAACCAACTAGCTACAGACTGCATCATATCCCTATCAGTAACCTGGTGCAAAGTTCTGCTTTGGTTTCAGCATGCCAGCACTGAAGTGACATCGAAGGGCAAAATTCTCCTTCTTGCCCATTCTTCCCCACTTTCTTTTGCTGTTCCCGAGGTAGTAATTCTGTCATTTGAAGGTTTTTAAAGGAAATTGAATTGTAATTGCAAGATTGCTTTAAAAATTGTTACTTTTTTGGAGCAGTAGTCATGCAAGAAAACGGAATTCCATAGCTACGTGGAAGTATATCTGTTGGGCCACATACTCGCACAGTTGCACAAATGCTCCGGTCAGGGAATGTGACCAAGTTGCTGAAAGGGACTGTCCACTTTTGTAGTCAGTTTCAAATATTAATATGGTATTTCATTCCTGAAGTGAAAATAATGGTTGAATTGTTTGCTTCAGCTACAGAGCCTCCAGTGGTACAATGGATTAAAACCTTGTGTCAGCAGGACTGCTGACCAAAAGGTTGGCAGTTCAAATCCGGGGAGCAGGGTGAGCTCCTGTCTGTCAGCTCCAGCTTTCCATGTGGGGACATGAAAGAAGCCTCCCACAGGATGGTAAAACATCTAGGTGTCCCCTGGGCAATGCCCTTGCAGATGGCCAATTCTCTTACACTAGAAGCGACTTGAGCTCCTGACACAAAAAAAGTAGGTCTGTTGACTCAACTGGACACACAGAACTATTTATTTATTAACTTTATTTGTACCCCGCCACCATCTCCCCAAGGAGACTCAGGGCGGCTTACATGAGGCCATGGCCATCAATACAATAAACACAATATAACACAAGAGCACAACAGAAAATTAAAAATAAAATAACTTAAAATACAAAACCAATATAAATAAAACAACACAGCAATATAAAATCAAAACATAAAATCACTGATCAGTAATAAATTCCATGTTTCTACTCTATTTTGGGACTAGTAATTGGATTTAGGCCAATGTTTTACAGGTTCTGTCTTCTGCTCTCTTTAGGTTTAGCACATAAATCACTGCGTTTCATGGGGAAATTAATTGTCATTTACTCTTAATAAAATAACAGAGTCATGCTTAGCAATTGCTTGTTCTCTGTACAGGAAGTTCTTCAGAGTCCCACAGCATTCCAGTCTTGGCTCAAAATGAGAATGATTCAGTCCTTGAAGTGAGATATATCATTATTACCATCAATATGACAGTCAGCCATTTTCTAATTCAGCTGGACTCCAGGATTGTGCATTGATCAGGGACAGGTGTTGTGTGACTAGCCAGATCTTGGATTGCAACTGACATAATCATCACCACTGCAGTTGGAGGGCCACCTGTTCCTCAGCTGTAGTCTCAATACAACCATGGGTTCCTGATAAGGCAGATCATGAGGCTCTCATTGAAATTTACTGGCCATACCATAACATTAACTTACAACAACTAAGTGAAAACCCAACATAACATGGAAAACCTGAAACTGGACAGGTGGGCATAGTGAGCCATTTGTACTTTAAAAATGTTGAAATAAGTGTGTTGGTAAGAAAAAAAAATCAATATAAATACAACCCTTGCATACTCCTGGAGGCATCTGGATGTGTACCAGTCAGTCATGGCAGTTTCCAGGAATAATTATCATCAGCCCTGTGAGCTAAGTGATGAACAAGCAATTTAGCTTTGCCAACAATATTTCATGCTTTCAGAGCCCCAAGGTGTGACTCTTGACATCTCTCCAGACTGAAAGCCTTTCAAAGTTTCTTTTCATACAGAATATCGTGACTCAATTCATAATGTGGGGTTGCCAGAAGTTTGTCAGCCCTAAGACTCTGTTTTAGTGGAAACAGATGTCTGAGGAAAACAAGGAGAGGAGAGGAAAGCTTTGAGTCCCATTGAGAGAGGAAAGTGGAGTATAAATAAGCATATGACAAACATCAAATAACTGACATGTTCTTTTCCTTCCCCACTTAAAAAAAACCCCTGGTTAATTGAAAATATTTATTTTTAACCATCCAAAGAATGACCAGCCATAACTAGAGGCAGGCAGGAAGAGAGAGCAGACTGTACTGCATGCTTAGCATGATGAAATGATGTGCGACGGGAAGTTGCTGCTAAATGTGAGAAAAATAAGGTTGAACACTGTGAAAGCCATCCACTACATGGCTACCAGCCTCCTCTCAGTAGACTCAAATCAGGGAAAATCTTTATGAGAACTACCACTCCTCTTGGCATATCCCCAGCAACAGCAAGGGTATCTCTCTGGGCAGCTCAACCAGGAAATCCCAATTGGATGGCCCCTCACGAGGGTCTTCCTCCAGGGGCAAACCAAGAATGGGCAACTTAGAAATCTCTGAACAGACTCAGAAGCGGAGTGGGCAGATTAAAAGACAACCTGGCAAAATGGCACTACCTAAAGAATCCCACACCTTGTGTGACTGTGAAGCATCTGTCCACTATGCCCTGCCTCATGTACAAAGGAGGAATTATTGGAGGCTATAGACAATGCTGTTGCTGTTGCCCGATTTTAATCAAAAGATATTATTTAGCCATCTGCACACCTTCTATTTTTATCAGTTTTATACTAATTTATGCTTTTGATACAAAATAAATAAATTATTATTATCTCATGAATTTAATGTACTGTACATTATGTTCTGACTGGCTGCTAATATCTATTCTACCTAATATCTATTCTACTGAGGTGAGGTATGACAGTGATCCCATAACAATTCCCTAGAATGGTAATCTATGCAGTGAAGTGGATATCTGAGTTGGGGCAGGAAAAATCAAAATGTTGCTTCATGCTTCCAAACAGCATGTGGGGTGCATGAATTCAACATGTAATGAAGCAACGTGTAGTTGCAAACAGTCATCAGCAGATGAGTTTTGAATCATTAGGGGTTTTTTTTTTGCCTGAATATGCATCGACTACAGGAAACATTTTCACTGTCTTTCTTCTTAGGATTACAAAAGATCTATGACGGCATTCTTCTGGGGCCCATTTTATTTCAAACAATCCCCACCAGCATTACCCTTCTGTGCCCCACAGCTGACTTAACTCACAACTTTACTAATATTATCATATTTAGAACTTGGATTACAGCTAAAATTTGAAAAGAGAGAGGATGACAAGGATTTATTGAACTTTGAATATTCTACAGGTTTTTACAAGCTCGGCAGTGCTAGTAACAACAGGGAACATGTTGGAGGAGTGTTATGCAATTATGTAAGAGTGCTTATACCATTTCTACACTTCCTATATTATATGAAGCATAATCACATTTTGGTCACATCTTGATGGTGTTTTGTTGTGGAGCACCTTCCTTCTCCTCTTGTCCTGATCATGGAGACTGGTAGTTCATCTCTTTACTTTTTTTCTAGCTCTGACTAGAAGTTGCATGTGAGGCCATGTGCTGTGTGTGCATCCTATCATTTGGAAGCCTTTCGATATGAAAAAACAAAAATAGAAAGTGATTAACAGACAGCCTTCTTAGGCCCCTTCTACACTGCAACATAAAATCCAGATTATCTGCTTTGAACTGGAATATATGGTAGTGTACACACTTTACCCATTCCTATCTCACCCAGGGTTTTAATGTTTTAACATTTCAATATTTCATCTCACACATTTGGCCCGCCCTCTGTGTTTGATATTTATATTATGTTATTTTGCACTGTTTATTCTATTTTGTTATTTTGTGTATTTCTTTTGTGTCTATTACATTATATAACTTTTGGGCTTGGCCTGATGTTAGCCATCCCGAGTCCTCTTTGGGGAGATGGTGGTGGGTTATAAATAAAGATTATTATTATTATCATCATCATCATCTTCTTGGAAAAAACAAAACAAAACAAACAAACAAAACTGTACAGGATGCATGTTGCTTATGTGTTTGGGAGACATAATGATTTAAATGTGCTGTCGAAGGCTTTCATGGCCAGAATCACTGGGTTGCTGTGAGTTTTCTGGGTTGTATGGCCATGTCCCAGAAGCATTCTCTCCTGATGTTTCGCCCACACCTATGGCAGGCATCCTCAGAGGTTGTGAGGTCTGTTGGAAAGTAGGCAAGTGGGCTTTATATATTTGTAGAATGTCCAGGGTGGAAGAAAGAACTCGTGTCTGCTTGAGACAAGTGTGAATGTTGCAATTGGCCACCTTGATTAGCACTGAATATTTATTTATTTTTCATATTTCTATACCGCCCCTCTCAGCCCGAAGGCGACTCGGGACGGTTTACACAAGGCAGTCTCTACCCTTTAATCAAAAACACAAGTAACAAACCAAACAATGGCCATATAACACAAAAATTAGCAATTAAAACATACAATTACAGTCTCAGCGTCATGTTGAAATCACTTTCCGTCACATCATCGTCATTCCATATATCTAATTGCAGCTTCAAAGTCTGCCTGGGGGGTTCCTTTCTTGGTAGGTGCTAGCTAGCCCTGATTGGTTTCTGTCTAGAATCCACCTGTTTTCTGGGTGTTGTTCTTTATTTACTGTCATGATTTTAGAGATTTTTTAATACAATAGAGTCTTGCTTATCTAACATAAATGGGCCGGCAGAATGTTGGATAAGCAAAACTGCTGGATAATAAGGAGGGATTTAGGGAAAGCCTATTCAATGTCAAATTACGTGATGATTTTACAAATTAAGCACCAAAATACCATGTTTTACAACACATTGACAGAAAAAAGCAGTTCAATAACGTTACATAGTAATTACTGTATTTACGAATTGAAACAGTTATGGATCCGGGCAGGAAAGAGACTGTGTTGGAGATGACAGAATGTTGGGTGAGCAAAGGTTGGATAAGCGAGACTGTACTGGCAGGTCCGTAGCCAGGATTTTGATGGGGGGCTGAGTCTGAGTGAGAGAGGGTCTACCCTAGCAAACTTTTTGTATCTTTATCCCAATACTCCAATGCATATGGGATATATTGAGCATGGTGATCAGATCATGATATGAATAAACGTAACAGTTTAAATAATGTACCAGTAAGACCACCCTGAGAATTTCCAGGGGGAGGTCGGTCCTGAAGCCCCGCAACCCCCCCCCCCCCGTTACATGCCTGTGTACTGGTAACTCCCACCCTGGACATTATACCACAGATATATAAAGTCCAGTTGCCTACTTTCCAACAGACCTCCCAACCTCTGAGGATGCCTGTCATAGATGTGGGTGAAACGTCAGGAGAGAATGCTTCTGGAACATGGCCATACAGCCCTGAAAACTCACAGCAACCCAACGATGGAAAGGTTGATAATCTATGGGTGAGTGGCACAAAGCAGGTGGTGTAGGCCTGGCTGGCCTACCTCCTCCAAAGCTCAAGGGAGGGGCCTCATGACTTCACTAGCACAGGGCCGCCTCATTCGCCTTCAATCCGGCACTGGGTGTAGATACTGCACCCAAAGGGAATGAATGAATGAATGAATGAATGGGAGCAGCCAGGGCCCTGGGTCTGCTGCTGGTAAGGAGGACTGAGCGGAGAGGTTCTTGCTTTCCTTTCCCGGCTCCTCCTCCTCCCTGCTGGGCGTGCCTTGGGAGCGCCTCCTGCCAGATCCGCCTGCGGCCAGAGCAGGGCGAGGGAGTGAGGGAGCGCTTGGCTGCTGGCGGGGCTGGAGGCGCAAAGCGAAGAGAGGCCGGAGGGGCTGCCCTTCCCTCCTCCTGCTCTTCCTCCCAAGCGGAGCCCCGGCGCTTTCGGACTGGCAGAGAAGGGTCCGGGCTTCCAGGCACCGGGTGAGTCACCGCCGGGGCCCCTTGGACCGAGACGGGGCTCCCCCGGGAACCCTCCCGCCCTCCGTCTACCCCCCGCCTCATTGCATTTCTCGAAAGGGAGAGTGAGCGCTCCCTGCAAAGAGAGCCCAGAGGGAGCTTTCCCTTGGCATGCTCCCAGCCAGCCCGACTTGGCTTTCTCCATGGAGCAGCAGCGCTCTGTGGGTGAGCGTGGAATTAATGAATGCCCTTCGATGCCGCTTTGCCAGCCGTGGGTGCCACTCAGCCCCACATTTGCAAGAGTGGTCGCTTTACAAGGTCTTTAGCTTTGCAGTGCTGTGGCTGACCAAACTAGAAGTCCACTGATTCCAGCTCTCAGAGCCATGCCATGGCAAGGGGTGTTGTTGTCAACCTGCGTTGAGGCAACAGTGTAGAGCAGGCCTGGGCAAACTTTGGCCCTCCCTCCAGGTGTCTTGGACTTCAACTCCCACCATTCCTAACAGCCTCAGGCCCCTTCCTTTCCCCCTTCATCCACTTAAGCATATTGCTTATGTGGTGCAATTCTAAATGTGAAGGTGTCCTGTTTGGGAGCGATTCCAGACATCATGATTGAAAGGTTGTAGTAGTAAACTTTATTACGGTCGATGACCAGATCATAACAGGAGACCCAGTCCCACACATCCACATCAACCCAAGGGATGATATGCTTAAAACTTCAACAAGTGTTAAAATCAAGGCTAAAAACCACATAAAACCTAACATGATAAATACCCACTATAAATATCCACTATAAATATTATCCAACACTATAAATATCAGTCTATATCTGATTTCCCATCTATATTCCAGAGGTGAAGCTTTTGACTCTCAATTGTCATCTGCCGGATTTTAATCGCAGCCATGCAGAATTTAGCAACATTGTAGTCACGGCTAAGTTTGTCTGAGGGCAGCAGGGTTACATAGAATTGTCCAGAGCGTCCTGGGTATTTAATTCTCCATGGCAAGATGAGACGAGATCGAATGCCTCTATAATATAGGCACTGCAAAAGCACATGCTCCGTTGTTTCTATGTGACCTTAGTCACAGGGACATAGCTTTTCAGAATATGGGGTCTTCTGGTAATGATCTTCCAGTACGGCAGAAGGACAAGCATGGCATCATGTCAAGGTGAAGGCTCTCCGATGGCTGGCTACCTCCAACACAGTAAGATATTCCATAGGGGAGGTACAGCCCCTACTGTTTGCATTGGTAATAAAGGATGGGGTGCTAGATAGATCTGTTTGGCGCTCAATGTCTGTTCGTTGTTTGATCTGGGATTTGGCTTGGTCATATCCCAAGCTGGTTAGTACTAAGGATGGACCCAGAGATGCAATTTTGCCTACTAACTCCCTTTACCAGCTGGATTGAAAGTTGTCCCTCAAAATGAGAGGTGCAAGGCCCAGAGGAGAGAGGGGTAGTAGTAAGATTGAAAGGTTGTGTTGTTGAACGGTTTCATGGCTGGAATCACTGGGTTGCTTTGAGTTTTCCGGGCTGTATGGCCATGTTGCAGAAGCATTCTCTCCTGATGTCTTGCCCACATTATGGCAGGCATCCTCAGAGGCTGTGGGGGTCTTCACAATATTTACAGAGGTGAAAGGAGGGCACAGGATAGAAGCCTCTGCTGCCTGAGGCAAGTTTAGATAAGACAATTCATGCCCATTTTCAGTGGTTGAATGGCAGTTCCCAGAATGCCTCACCAATTCCCTTATTAGTTAATGCTGCTGGCATTTTCAGTCAGACATTTGGAGAGCCGCACAATTAGTCTGTGTATCTCAAAGTCAATGTATCAGGACAATAAGACCTTCAGTGAAAGGCTATCTGTCATGGTGGATCTACACTGACCTTTGCAGTGGTCATACATCGAAGGCTCCTTATTCAGCCTAAACCCTCTTTTACACTGACATATAATCCAGATTATCAAAGCAGATAATCCACATTATTTGCTTTGAACTGGATTATATGAATCGACACTGCCATATAATCCAGTTCTAAGCAGATCATCTGGATTTTATATGGCAGTGTAGATGGGGCCTAAGAAGGAAAAGGTGCAGCAGCCGTTTAGATCAGTGGTTCTCACCTGTGGATCCCCAGGAGTTTTGGCCTACAATTCCCAGAAATCCCAGCCAGTTTAACAGCTGTTAGGATTTCTGGGAGTTGAAAGCCAAAACATCTGGGGACCCACAGGTTGAGAACCACTGCTATAGACACAAGAGACACACTATCTAAAACACACTTTTCAGAGCCATTGCAAGCGGTGTTGTTGTCAACCTGCGTTGAGGCAACAGTGTAGATCAGGTATGGGCAAACTATGGCCCTCCAGGTGTTTTCAACTCCCACAATGCCTAACAGCCTCAGGCCCCTTTCTGAGTTTGCCCATGACTGGTGTAGATGCACCCTACCTTGCATGCAGATGCCTCTAAGTAAATACAAGATTTCCCAAATTAGAAAAGGCAGAACAATGTTTTGTTTGGATCCCATGGTCTCCTTTGTTGTTATACCCCATCAAGTCATTTCCCAACCCACACACGACTGTTTCCTTGTTTTCTTCAGAGGTTGGGAGAGTAGGACTCTTAGGGCCTTTCCACACAGCCCTAAACCCCAGAGCATTGAGGCAGAATATCCCACATTATTTATTTATTTATTTATTTATTTATTTATTTATTCGTATTTGTCTTCCCTTCCCAATGGCTCGGGGCGACTCACAACATGTTATAAAAACAGCCAATACAGCGAAAGTAAAAACCACAATAAAACCACAGATAAAAAGGCACACTAGGTCACACGTTAAACACTGTGACAACAGAAGATAATACAAGATGGTATGCAGAGGGAGACTACATTTCATCCAACCCCAAAAGCCTGCTGAAACAACAGAGTCTTGCAGGCTTTCCTAAATGGGAGGATGTTCTGAATGGCACGAACGTCGGCAGGCAATGAGTTCCAAAGTGTTGGAGCCATGATTGAAAAAGCCCGGTGACGGGTCGCAGTCAGGCGAAATGTCTTTGGACTAGGAACAACGAGGAGTTCAAAGCATTATCTGCTTTGAACTGGGTTATCTGAGTCCGCACTCAGATAATGTGAGATTTTCTGCCTTGATATTCTGGGATATAGGGCTATGTGGAAGGGTTATGTGAATCTGAGAGGGGATTCAAACATTAGTCCCTGGAATCTAGTAATCAAATACTGCACTAGCTCCTGCTCACATCTTCCCCACTCATAAAAATCATTGTGTGTGTGTGTGTGTGTGTATGTATCATCATACAAATATGTTTTCAGTTTTCTAGGGGCATCTTTGTTCCTTTAGTCCCCTCCCAGGGCCCTTCCACACAGCCTATATCCCAGAATATCAAGGCAGGAAATCCTGCGTTATCTGAGTGTGGACTCAGATAACCCAGTTCAAAGCAGATATAGTGGGATTTTCTGCCTTTATATTCTGGGATATAGAGTTGTGTGGAAGGGTCCTCAGAGACTTAAAGCTGCCATCTGTATTCATGATCTGCTCACCTTTCAATGTAGGGCCCTTCCAGACAGGCCCCACATCTCATGATCTGATCCCAGTTTTTCTGTGTATCCCAGATTATCTGGCAGTGTGGACTCATATAATCCTGTTCAAAGCAGAATACCTGGGATCAGATCCTGGAATATAGGGTCTGTCTGGAAGGGCCTGTATATTTTGGGTTCCCATCAGAGAGAACCTTCTACTATTGAACTTAAGTTCCTATGTTTGATTACTATACTTTTTAAAGTTAAGCTGAAATGATCCTGTTATAATTGCTCTATTCCAGGCCTGGGCAAACTTGGGCCTTTCAGGTGTTTTGGACTTCAACTTCCACAATTCCTTTGGAAGGGGCCTGAGGCTGTGAGGAATTGTGGGAGTTGAAGTCCAAAACACCTGAAAGGCCCAAGTTTGCCCAGACCTGCTCTATTCCTATGCTACTATTCCTTCTATCCACCTTATTGACCAGCCTATGCTTTAACTTGTTTTGCATATTGGTCCCCCCCCCCAAATGACATTAGAGATATGTTGCTTATGATGCTTATGATGCTTGTTTTACTGTTTGTGATGATGCTGTTCTTATGTTGTTTTAATATTTTACTGTTCTGTTTTTAATTGTATGTTGCCTTGGGCATGGCCCCATGTAAGCTGCCCCGAGTCCCTTTGGGGAGAGGCAGGGTAGAAAAATAAAGTTATCTGCTTTGAACTGAGTTATATGAGTTGTCAAAGGTTTTAATGGCCAGAATCACTGGGTTTCTGAGAGTTTTCTGGGCTGTGTGCTTCATATATGTTCCAGAAAGCTTCTGGAATGAGGCCATACAGCCCAGAAAGCTCACAGCAACCCTGGGTTATATGAGGGCCCTTCCACACAACCTATATCCCAGAATATCAAGGCAGAACATACCATGATATCTGCTTTGAACTGGGTTATCTGAGACCACAGGCAGATAATGTGGGATTTTCTGCCTTGATATTCTGGGATATAGGACTGTGTGGAAGGGCCCTAAGTCTACACTACCATATAATCCAAAACAGACAATCTGGATTTTATATGGCAGTGTTTCTGGGGGCCCTTCCACACAACCTTATATCCCAGAAAATCCCACATTATCTGAGTGTGGACTTTGGGATATAGGGCTGCATGGAAGACACTGGGTTTCAGCTCCAATTGCATTCAACAATTAATGCTGTCACTTTAATTTTCAAAAATCAATATTTACAAAGTGTGTGAAAAAAATATATTGGCAAAGCTCAGAGGTATAGTGGAGCTATTATAGCTGAACTCATGATCTGACCCATGAACTTCAGTTTAAAAGTCAGTTCTGTGGTGTTGGCAAGAGGGATTCTGTTGGATGACATGGCTAACCCTCATTCATCTGTGTCAATGAGGCAGAGCTGTTACAACTCTCCCTGTGGCTCATGCTTCTTGCACTATCAGGAGAAAGTTGGTCACATCCTGTAGCATCCTGTTCACCAGCACCACAGAACTCCATCAAGCAGGATGACTAACTGGCTTTTAAGGTGGGTTTCTGGGGCATTTATGATTGTGGCAAAGATCAAAGAATCACAGCATTGGAAGAGACCATACTGACCATCTAGTCCAGGGGTGGGTAATTACCGGCCCTCCAGGTGTTTTGGACTTCAACTCCCAGAAATCCTAGCCAGTTTACCAGCTGTTAGGATTTCTGGGAGTTGAAGTCCAAAACACCGAGAGGGCCGGTAATTGCCCACCCCTGAACTAGTCCAACCCCCTGCCATGCACATTTATGATGTCACAATCATATATGTGAACAGGCAACAGATAAGCAGTTGTAGATCTAACTTAGGACATCATACCTAACAGCACACCAGTCCCTCATTATAAAGTGGTTTTCCCATTTTCTTGGAAAAGGCAGTTTCAATGTCTCAGGATCTGGTTTGCCTGCATATGTTGGTTGTAACCAGGCTTTGAAACCTGACTTTGCCTTGTGATGAGATGAATGGGCCTGGATTTTGTGTGCATTAGTGTCAATTGAGATTCGAGACATGGGTTACATCGGGATAATGTCTGAACTTTGTGGTAAGACGGCAATACTCCTGTTCAGTCACAAGGCAGATCAGGGAATAGGGTGCTAGATGGGGTTATACTCATCCTGAAGATGTGGGTCTACAACTTGGATGTACTTTTGGATTCAACCCTGAGCTTGGAGTCTCAGATTTGGTTGTGGCCATGACTGCATTTTCACAGTTAACCTTGTGCACACATGATTCTTGAGATATCAGATCTGGCCAGAGCAAGAACATGCCTTAATTACATGCCTATTGGATTACTATAATGTATTCTTCGTGGGGCTGTCTCAAAAAGTGCTTGGAAATGTCAGCTGATGCAAAGACCTGCAACCAGATTCTTCTGGCTACAGAAACACACAACTGTCTCATTGTATCGGCTCCACTGTTATGCTGCTTTGTTTCTGGTTTTTGATTTTACTTTGTAAAATCAATGTAGTTTGACACCACTTTAACTGTCATGGCTTTTTAGAAAGTGTTTAATCTCTTGCCAAATAGCAATTCTCAGGATTCTATAGCAATGTGCCATGGTAGTTAAAGTAAGATCAAACTACATTGATCCTCCAATATACCCTATGGCTCAGATCTAGGTTATCTGTAGGACCATATTCTCAATTATGAACCTATGTTTGGACTTTTGCTGTGGAAGCCCTTCACTCTCCCTTACATCTTCACAGACATATCTAGTTGGAAAACAGTAGAGGACCTTCTCAGGCCCCCTTTACACTGTATCCCAGGATTTGATCCCAGATTATCTGATTTAAACTGGATTATATGAGTCCCCACTGCCAGATAATCTGAGATAAGAAGATAATCTGAGATCAGATCCTGGGATATAGGGGCAGTGTGGAAGGGGCCCCAGTGGATGACCCCAGGCTCTGGAACTTCCTTCCCATAGAGATTAGATGGCCACCCTCCCATAGATGAGTGAATACCTTTCTGTTTGATAACTGTTAAACAAGATTGTTCACACTTAAATAATATACTATTTCCTCTATTATCTGAGGTTTTTTGTGGTTTATTTTTATCTGGTTTTAACTTTCTACAACTTAATCGCTTATTTTTTCTATTTTGGAAATTTTAAAAACCATGTTATTAAAACTTGGGGAAAGGTGGGATATAAATACAACAACAACAAAGTAATCTAACCCTGATGATTCACTGCACAGAAAATGCCTACTAATACATGCATGTGAAAAAAGAACTGGTTCCGAAGCAGTCAGGTAATTGATGCCTTTCTTTCTGTGCATGTTGGAAAAACAAAGTCCTGTATACTTTGGATTCTGGAGGAGAATTGAGTAAACACAGTAAAGATAGGACAGAACATGCAAAGAATTTTTGAACTCTTGATGTTTGTATATTTTCAGCCAAGAAAAAAAACTTTTCACAAAATCACACAAAGTAGAATGGAAAAGTGGACCTTTACAGAAAGTGTAACCAGTTTCAACACTTGTATATATGGCACAGAAAGAAAAGAAGCCATATGTAGAAGAAAACCTAATGTTTAGGTAAGACGATCAGGGCTAATTACGATCTTCTTCATATTCCACTGTGGATTGCTCAGTATGGATGAAGAGTGAACCAGTTCATGAGAAAGAGTCAGAGTAACTGTTATGAGTTGTGGAATGTTCCTCTTTTGCAATGTCCAGAGAAGGCAATGTGCTTTGCTGGTTTGGACTGCATTCCAGGATTTGTCCATGGTGGAAAATTTTCGAAATACTCTTGAGTCAGCCTCTAAACTTCAGGATTGAGCATTGAATATTCAACCCCCAGGCATCTTCGGCTGGAATTCTGGCAGCATGTATACAAAACTTAAAATACCCCCCCCCCCATTTTACACAGCTGAGTTTGGAACACTACCAGCGATGTACATAGGTTCATGAAGAGGTTTCATCCTGTTCCGCAAAAGGAAAGGAACAAGCTAGGTCAAAATTAACATATTCTTTAGATATTACACAATTTCATTATATTACCATTTTTTTGTCTTTTTAATGACCTGAAATATCCTAATTTTGATATAGCTTGTTGATATTGAGTCCAAGCAACCCCTTGCACTACATGCCCTCCATATATACATTCTAACAGAAAAAATCTGGGAGTTTTCATATTTTGTCTCAAACTACTTAGTGTTGTTTCTTTTGTAGCCCTCTAACGATCCTATATAATGCTGTCCCAACCTTCCTACTCAGTAACCCTTTGGCTACATGGAAGTAAGCCAACACTGATATTGATCTCTTATCTTTCATTATTAATTGATGTTGACTTGGACTTATGGTGACCCCATGAATGGGAAACCACCAAGCCACTCTGTTATCAACAGCCCTGCTCGTGTCTTGCAGACTCAAGGCCATAGCTTTCCTGATTGGGTACCGTATATCCTTGACTATAAGCCGAGTTTTTCAGGCTGAAAAACCTCCCCTTGGGTTATATTTGGGTGGGAGTCCTGGTGGGATTGTGTGGGGCTGAAAGAAGAGCCCTTTCCCCATGACTTCCCACCAGGCTCCTCACCTGTGCTCCTCCCCCCTCCCCCTTGCTTGCCTTCCCTCCTCCAAGCCCAGAGGAGAGCAAGGCCATGGACAAGCCCACGGCCATGGCTCCGTCCTCCATCGAGGAAACCTTGCACGGAATGAGGGAGGAGGAGGGAAAGGCAAGCCTTCCTTGGTGGCAGCAGTGGTGGCAGAGGAGGGGAGAGCCCCAGTGACAGGGTTTTCCGTGACCTTGCTCTCCTTCTCCCTTGCCCCATGTGCAGCCACGGTGGTGGGGGCACCGGCGGGAGGAGGCAGAAAAGGAGGGGGAGGGGGAGGGAAAGGTTCGCCCTCCTCGGTGGCAGAGGCAGGAAAGGTGCCCAATGGAGAAGAGAAAGGTGCGCGCCTTTCCCTCCTCCCATGCCCCGTGTGCGCCTTTACCGCCGCTGTCGAGGAAGGCGCATGCAGGGCGATAGAGGAAAGGGAGAGAAGCGTGCCTTTCCCTCCCCCTCACCCCATGCACGGCTTTTCTGCCTTCCCCCGCCACTGCCGCCGCCACCGTGGCCGCGCATGGGACGAGGGAGAAGGAGATCAAGGCCGCGGAAAACCCTGCCGCTGGGGCTCACTCCTCCTCTGCCGCTGCTGAGGAAAGCTCATGCACCGCAAAGGGGGGAGGGGGGAAGGGAAAGACAGAATGACTAGATGGCCCTTGGGGTCTCTTACAACCCTCTTCATTAGTGTTGTTGTTGTTACTACTACTAATATTATTGAGGCTGGGTGACTATCTGTCAAGGGTGCTTTGATTGTGCTTCTGCTGCATGAAAGTAGAAGGGGGTTGGACTGCATAGTCCTTGGGGTATCTTCCAACGCTTTATTAATGTTAATGTTAATGTTATTGTTATTATTATTATTATTTATTGAGGCTGATCAGAGGTGCTTTGATTGTGCTTCTGCTGCATGAAAGCAGAAGGGGGTTGGACTAGATGGCCCTTGGAGTCTCTTCCAACTTTTTATTAGTATTAATGTTATTGTTATTATTATTATTATTGAGGCTGGGTGGCCATCTGTCAAGGGTGCTTTGATTGTGCTTGAGCTGCATGAAGGCAGAAGGGGGTTGGACTAGATGGTTTTTAGAGGTCCCTTCCAACACTATTATTATTATTATTATGGATTGCCATCTGTTGGAGTGCTATATAACAACAACAACAACAACAACTTTATTTTTTATACCCCACCACTATCTCCCCAAAGGGACTCAGGGCAGCATACAAGGGTACAAGCCTGAAAATACAGATTAAAACACAAACAATAAAAATAAAATGAACAACAAACTTCAGGAAAAAAATCACGACAATACACATTTTTATTGTGCTTTCCCTGCATGAAGGTAGAATGAATGGGGTTGAACTAGATGGCCTTTAGAGGTTCCTTCCAACTATAGGATTCTATGAAAGGAGTCTTAGTCTACCACGAGCGGAACATGAGCCAACAGTGTGATGCTGTAGCTGAAAAGGCCAATGCCATTCTAGGCTGCATCAACAGGAGAAGCTTGACAGAAGGCGAAAGGGAACTGATATGATACTTTACCTCGGCTGTTTTTTAAATTTTCTTTTAATGATAATCATTTAATGCAACTTCTTTATTTTAACTTATTGTACAATGTTTAATATTGCCTTTTGTTTAGAATTTTTATGGTTTTCTGTTTATATAGGCATTGAATGTTTGGCTGTTGGAAGCTGCCCTGAGTCCCCATGCGGAGATAGGGTGGGATACAAATGAAGTTTTATTATTATTATAAAACTATTGTTAATACCATATTGTTTTTGTTGACCCTACCTTTCCACTTACAGAACTGGTTTACCTTTTTTCTTTGAAATATGGTAAATATTCAAAAACATTTCACCTACATATGCCTCAATTAATGTAATTTATTTATATCTATTTTTAGCTTTGAAATTGACCAGTAGTGGTTGCATTTCTCACCCTCGGCTTATACTTGAGTCAATAAGATTTCCCAGTTTTTGTGGTAAAATTAGGTGCCTCGGCTTATATTTGGGTTGGCTTATACTCGAGTATATACAGTATATTCCTCTTTTGCTACTGTCTTCTCCTACACAAAGCATTATTGCTTTTTCTAGTGAGTCATTTCTTCTCATTATGTGGCCAAAGTACAACAATCTCAGTTTAGTCACCTTGGCTTTTAAAGAGATTTCAGACTTTATTTGCTATAGGACTAATTTATTTGTCGTGGTATCCGTAGAACCCTTCTCATGTAGCACATAGAGTTGTTTTGCTTCCTATCAGCATTTTTCGCCATCCAATTTCTCAACCATACATAGAAATGGGAAATTGATTCCCTTACTTGAATAGTAGTGATGTATCTTGATTTTTTCTTATCCTCAGTGACTAGGGAAATGGCAGTATCCCATGAGCACAAATGGTTTGACCATCTTGTGGTGATCTTCGGGAAAATGATGTGTTTTGTCTTTAACACTATGGACCTCATCCCACTGGGGCGGGAAGCAGGGAGAAATCATCTTCTTATTGTAGCATTCTGTTCCGTTTATAAGGAAAACAGATAAAATGTTCACCCCATCATATGTTTTTTCTGGTTTTTTTCTGTTTTTTTCTGTTTCTACAGTAATCCTCTGCATTCTGAGCTAACACGCGGATGAGTATAGTCCCCACCCATTTTTCATTTGTCTTGATATATATACGGGAAACTTTGCAATTGCCGACGTCATTATGTTATCATCCTTCTTATTATAATTACATTTGTTAGATATTTAATATGTCTAACCAATTTTAAAATTAAAGCCCAATTGCATACTTGTAGGGCTTCAAGAAAGACAATCCCTTGTATTTCCAATTATTTGTAACATAAAAGAGAAAACTCAATATTAACAAGATATGTCAAAATGAGGAAATCCCAAGACTTAAAAAAGAGAAAATATAGCTACAGCAAACTGGTAATATAATGAAATTGTGTAATATCTGAAGAATGAATTATTTTTTAAAAATACTGTAAAAGTTTCATGTAAGAAAGTTACTGGCAAGAAAAGAAGCATCTAGGCACACTTCAAAGCTTCCCACAATCACACTTTTACATCACTACAACACTCTAACAAGAGGGAATCTGACAGTTACCATCCCACATTAAAACAAGTGCCTTTAGCCGTTTCCGCACAAATCAGGAGCTCTGAAGGTGATTGCTCTGACTCCAAAACCTCAGTTTCTACACATTTTTAAGATGCAGTTCCATGGGGCAACCGTCAGAAGTTGTTTTGCGTTGTATGATGGGTGCCATGGGACTCTGTCTTTAAAGTATTTTTGAAGTGTATAGAAATGGGGATTGGGGAGGCTGCATCTGAGGAAATCCTAAGCATTTAAACTCTTTCCCACATGCTATATCATCAACTTAAATTTGTTCTGCCAAAGATTGTTTTCCTTTTTTTTTGGTCTCTGCATTTGGGAAAAAATTGAACTTTGCTCTACTTATCTTGGCAGCTTTCCAAAAGCTCTTGTGCTATGTTTTCCAGCATTCTTCAACAACAGAGGCTAGGACAGCCAAGACTTGCAGTTCAACAACTTCTGAAGGGTTCATAATTCCCATTACTGCTCTAGGAGTTGAAGTAGTTTTGTTTGGTTACTTGGTATTTTGTTTAAAATATAGATGATTTCTGGACCCCAATGAAAATTTCATTGGTTATAGGCAATAAAAAGTTCAGTGTCCAAGGGAATGTTTGTGTGTATAGATTGATCTCTTTGCTACCTAAATAGCCAGGAAAAAGGTGAAATGAAAGTAAAATAAAATAAAATACAATTAAATGTTCACTTTTGATTTAGCTTAATTGAATAACAGTCTCTCAACAGTAGAAGAAAGTTCAGTTTGCACCTCTCTAGATAGGGCCAAGCTATTAACAACTGAAGTAGATTACATCTGTGTCACAGTTTCACACACACACAAAAACCCACAAAAACAAAACCTGAACCATGTCATGGGATAATTTCTCACAATATATTGCACTGGCTGGGACAAAAAATTGTTTGATTAGCACATTTAATCTTCTGGCTATTTTTATTTCTAGAGAAATATAATGATGGCAAGTGGGTGAAATTGTGGGACATTATTTACAAATCTAGAGATGGCAAGTGGGTGAAATTGTGGAAAATTATTTACAAATTGTTCAGGTGAAAATGTTGTAGTATCTCTAGCTCCCCCCCTTCAGTGTTGAGTTTCCAGTTTCCCAAGTCCATATTTGAATATACTAGTAAGTAATGATCTACACTCCACTCTCTGTTTTGAAGTTAAACATGATTGTGTTTGATATTCGGGCAAGGGCTACATCTACACTATTAATGCAGTTTGACACCACTTTAGCTGCCACAGCTCAATGCTGTATAATTGTAGGGATTGTAGTTTGGTGAGGCACCAGCATTTTTTGGCAGAGAAAACTAAACCTTGTAAACCAACCATGAGTCCATAACAGTTGAAGTGATGTCAAACTGCATTAATTCTACAGTGTAGATACTCTAGTCTAGAAGTGGTGAAAAACAGACGGAATGTCTTGGGGCTGATCCAGAGGATTGATGGACACCAATACTCTACCACCTCATCATACAGGCATAAATTGGCCCCATGCTCCTCTTTGGAGAAGGGGCCAGCCGAATGCCATCACATGACCCAGGCTGTGGCCTCTCCCCATTGAGGGCTGAAGTGGCAAGGAAGCTGTGTTTTGCGTAGCTCTGATTTTTCAGGCCATTCCCCATCTGATGGGGGGAAAGGCAATGAGGCAACATGCGTTACCACCCTTTCCCCTGCCTGGGGGAAGAAGAAGGGTGCATGGGTTGTCTTGAAGTGCCACATGCACCTTCCATTTCCTTCCATTCACTGGCAAAATGAAACTGGGAAACTATCGGTATGATGAAGTCAGCTTCTCTCGAGACCACATATTAGATGTATTAAAAAAAAAAACCCTATCAAAACCTCCATGTGTTTGCTCATTATTTGGCAATTTGACAGAATCATGCAAGGGTGATTTCTCTTGAATTGATATTATTCTGGACTATTATGTGCATTTGATTTAAATTTTCCTCTGACAATTGTCCTTAGGTAGGACCCCAAAATTTGACTATGCACTTTACTACTGTTTTATCTAAAATTTGAGTTTGACCTTATTTATTGCTCTTATCCTTAACACAGCTACATGCCCTATGCACTTTATTCATTGCCCTATCCTCTGATCTGTTGGACACCAGGCCACCCACCCATGTCGAGACTGGACCATGTTATTGCTGTTGGTTTTGATGCCTGTTTATACTGTATATTGTTTAATATTGTTTATGTTGTTTTAAATTCCTGTTGATGCTCTCTGATGTGCTATGTTTTAACTGTGTTATCTGGGCTTGACCCAATGTAAGCCTCCCCAAGTCCCTTTGGGGAGATGGAGGCAGGGTATAAAAATAAAGTAGTAGTAGTAGTTGTTATTATTATTATTATTATTATTATGAGTTTGTTGACTGTAGTGGAGATCATCTAAAAAAACTGAATATTTGAATACCTTTCCATTTCTTTACCAGGGGACAATGATATCTGCCTTGTGGTGGGCTTGTTGGATCTCTTTGGCTTATTCTTCACTCAGCTTTTGTAAGTCAATTATTCTTATTCATTTTTAGTTGTATTATCTGCATCACAAAATGAGTGTGACCATATACAGTAAGACTTCCACATATACAGGGGATACATTCCCAGCTGGACCACAGTTACATGAAACCACCAATATGACTGAACACTTCTGATCTCAGCACACCATATAGTGTTGGAGAATTTAAATATTCCTAGAGAGGGATCTTCTCTAGGAATTTGTTAGGTTTTCCAGTACCACTGTATGATACTATCTTGGACAAGTATCACCTGGAGGACCTAGCAAATTTCTAGAGAGACCAGTCACCACCTCCAGCACAGATAAGCAAAACTGGATGTGAGTTTGATGGTCATAGGGGTCTTATTGTTCCTTGTTTCATTGCCATTTTCTTAAGGGAGTTGGTGCAATAGGTTAAACCCTTGTGCCAGCAGGACGGAAGACTGACAGGTCAGCGGTTTGAATCCAGAGAGAGTGTGCATGAGCTCCCTTTGTCAGCTCCAGCTCCCCATGCGGGGACATGAGAGAAGCCTCCCACAAGGATGATAAAACATCAAACATCTGGGCATCTTTAAAAAATAGAGCTTCTTTTATTTAGTTTTTAATCCAATTCATATTTTAGACACTTTAGCATACTCTGTTGCATTTTTAAGGGGAATGCTTAAAATAACAGATGATAGTCACCTCTTTCCAGGTCCTCTGCATCTTGGATTTCAGGTTGTTATTTCCAGGTTTTGTGTAAAAGGAGGCAGGGAGACTATCTGATAGCCTAGATTGTTTCATGTCTGGGATTCCTGTTTTCAAAGGGCCACAGCAATGCTAGGCCACGGTACAGCTAGTTGTTTATATGCAACAAAGCCTTAAAACCGATGGGTTAATACTACAGGTTGAGCATCCCTTATCCTGAATGTAAAAATTGGAAAATTCAAAAATCCAAAATTACCCCACTTCTGCTTTCTGATAGTTCACTGTATACACATTTTTTCATGCACAAAGTTATTACAAACATTGTATATAAAATTACCTTCACGTGGTATCAAGTGTATATTAATTTCTTCTTTAGACTTGAGTCCCATCTCCAAGATATCTCATTATGCAAACATAGGCAAAATCCCAAAAAATTATTTATTTATTTATTTATTTAATTTAAAAACAGCAACGAAAATCTGAAACACTTTCTGGTCCCTTAAATTTTGGATAACTTGTACAACCTATACTAGCTAGAAAACTTCAAATTTTGAACAATATTGCGAACTGGAAAATGCAAGAAAGTAAAAATGGAATAGGTAGAGATGAGCTAGAAGCAATATGAAATTCTGTGGGGCTTTGAAACTGGTGGTTTTTGATATTATTATATCCGATAATGCAGTCTTGCATTACAGCAAATTCAATAATAGAAGCCAACTTAATTCTTTTTCAAAGGCACACTTTACCATACTTATACACACATTTTCTGGTAATGTTGTAATACACATATTTGAACTACACCATTTGTTGCAGTGATATGAAAATATACATGAATTTTATTTATTTGTTAGGTGTAGCCTTTCCCACCTATGTTCCTGCAGGAGAGCCTTATGTTATTCGCTGTCCGGGGAGGTCCTTACCATCTAACTACAGTCTGACCTGGTACATAAATGGTAGTGATATACCCATAACAACAAATAACTTCTCCAGGATCCATCAGCGTGGAGACTTGCTTTGCTTTGTCCCTACAATCCTAGAAGATACAGGACGCTATCAGTGTGTCATCAAGTAAGTTCATGAGAAGTTGATGATTTTGATTAAATATTACAATTTCCAAGGAAGCAAGTTTAGTATAAGAAGGGAGAATACGAAACATAATGTAATTGAAAGTGCAGTTCAATGAAATAGAAATTGTATTTTTACAAGTTTTTTAACCTTCTATGCTAAATAGTGCTGGAGTCTCACCAAACTTCAACTCCCCCAATTCTATTGCATTGAGCTATGCCAATTAAAGTAGTGTCAAATTGCATTAATTCTACAGTATAGTATAGATGCACTCTGAGTGACTGAATTCTGAACTTGTTTAGGGTAATTTCATTGCCAGAAGACACAGAAGTAGAAGTTCATTTTTTGTTAACCTGGATTGCTGCAATTTCTGTAAAACAGCTTTGGAAGGTATACAAAGCTTGCACTTGATCCAGACGATGATGTAAGTTAATGTTGAAATTCTAGACAAAAGATGCCCTTAAATCTGCTGTAAGCTTACCAACTTCGTGGACAAAACATCCTTGAGAGGTAAACTGTATTTTTTTCCCCATTGGAAATTGTAGAGACTAAAAAAATCTAAATAGTGGTTTGTTTTTTTCAAGAATTCTGCCTGGTGAGACCAAAGGGTGAAAGTGAATTAATTTGTCAAAGACCACTAAAAAGCCCTGAACGGTTCAGGCCCAACTTATTTGTCTGACCTCATCTCCCGTTATGAACCTGCCCGAGCTCTGTGATCTGCAAGAGAGAGGCCCTACTCTCAGACCCATCGCTGTCTCAAGTATGGCTGGTGGGAATGAGAGAGTAGGCCTTCTCAACGGTGGCTCTTCAGCTCTGGAATTTCCTCCCTAAGGACATCAGAATGGCTCTGGCTCCCTGCTTGCTTTCCTTCAGAAAGCAAATTAAACTGGCAATGGATTCTGATTATGGCAATTATATGGAGCTGGTTCTTAATATACCGTAGGTGTTTATAATATTGTTTTTATCATGTACTGTTATTTTATATGAGGTAATAAAATTTCTCTGTGTTTGATTTTTCTCTGTATTTTAAGATTTTATTGTTGCTGAGTGTTAGCCACTCTGAGTCTCTCGATGAGGGAGAGAGGGCAGAATATAAAACAGAGTAAATAACAAATCAGTAATAATAATGCTATAAGAATTGTGGGAATTAAAATTGTTTAACATGCCAACATGATTCTGTTACCACATGGAGCCTCTGGACTGCTTCCAAACAGGGAAATAAGACATGAAGTAAGACATGCAACCATAGAGCTTGAAGAACAGAAAACAGGGATACAACTAAAAGTACTGTAAGCAACAAGTGAAAGTGACTAAAGGAGGCACTGCAACAAATCTTCTAAAATTAGACATCTGTTTTTTTAAAAGACAGCTTGACTGCAATGTCAATGTCCACAAGACCAAGATTCAAAGATCAGAAAAAAACAGAAAGAAGCTCTCAGGAGATAGTCTCTTTCACAAAAAGAGAATCCAATGAGGAAAATATTGACCCAGTTAAGAACTATTACAGATGGAATGAAAAATGTGAAATTAAGGATTGACAAGACAATTACAGGCAGAGAACGATTTAGAAAAAGGTCAACAAGAGAAGAATAAAAATATGTAATAGATGGCAGACACAATGAGTCAGTAGAAACAGCAAAAACAGAAAATAAAAATAATTGAATGGATACAAAAGAAGATGCAAAAGGATTTCCAAAGAGACTCAGCTCAACTCCAAAGGTTGGAGTATTTGCAAAGAGAATACTCTTTGAGATTGAGAGAAATACTGGAATCTGTACTGGAACTAGATATGGAAATAACCAAAGTTGTGGCTGGAATCCTTGGTAAATCAGAGCAAGTGGTCAAGACTCAAATTGATAGAACCTTTAGGATTCAGTCTCAATATGCAATAAGGTATGTGATTGTCTTCTTTACAAGAAAGAAAGTATGAGACCAAGTTTTGCAAGCTCATGCCAAAGATCCGATTGAAAGGGGAAACACCAGGATTGCACTATTAAGAGAACTTCCACCTCAATAAAGAAAAGAAGAGATTATTTTCCTGACAGATAAACTTAAGAAGAAAGGCTACAGAAATTCACTTTTCTATTCTTTTGTTTTCGACTAGTCAAGAAATAATTTTTCTTCTTTTGTTTCTTCTCCTTTTTTAAACATCATAGTAATTGTGGAAGGGGCTAATAATATAAGGTTTTTCTTTTAAAAGTTCATACTTTTTTAAAGTCCATATTTCTGTACGCCTCCCTATTTCT
Source organism: Anolis apletophallus (assembly GCA_030556195.1). NCBI lineage: Eukaryota > Metazoa > Chordata > Lepidosauria > Squamata > Anolidae > Anolis > Anolis apletophallus. The sequence goes on from JARBWK010000004.1 coordinate 81,888,563, forward strand.
TATATTTTATTAATAAAGTTATATATATTTTAAAAAAAATTCTAGATATTGAAGAATACACTCCAGATAATAATAATAATAATAATAATAATAATAAACTTTATTTATACCCCACCCCATCTCACCAATGGGGACTCAGGGCTCACACAAACCCAAACAAATCACAATAAAATAAAATCAAAACACCAGCAATGAACACAATAAAAAGATACATACATATAAATAAAAACAATATACAACTAGATATCTAAAATAACAAAGACAGGGCGGGCTGCAAGCATATATATAAAATGTTAAAATGCTAAAACTCAGGGTGGGATACTCGAAATAGCAATTAAAAGCACCCATTTTTCCTATAACTTTCTAAAACTAGCACTCATAACTAGTGTTCATGCAGTATATAAAGTACAGAATCCTGATTAGGATACTCTGATTCAAATATATTTAGGATTGATTTGCCTCGTGTATACCCTGCCTTTCTCACCTCCGCAGGGGGACTCAAGGCGGGTTACAACTCCGGCAAGATTCAATACCTCTTAAACATAGTTATGAAACATATCCCATAAACTAAAAACTGTTAAAACAGTAAGCAAATAAAATACATAGAATAAAAACTGGTTAAAACATAAATAATTCTAGCCTTTCTACTAGTAACTAGGGCAAGCAGGTTTTCCATACTTAGCCAGAGTGGCTTTAAGATAATGGTGATCCCGTACAGCTTTTAGGCTTTGTTAACTATTAAACCATAGTTGCTAAGCTGGATGCAATATAATGTTCTGGCATAATGCAAGATAGAATTTTTGGAGCAGAAATGATAGTGCATATCCACTGCTAAGAGTGCAGGCAAATCCCAATATTTCATAGCATGGAGCCATGGTAGTTGAAGCGGCATTAAACTGCATTGATTTTACAATGTTGATGCACCCTTGGACAGAAAACTTTTCTCAGTATGGCTCTGTACTGTTACAGCTGGAAAAATGACTGTTGTCCAAAGTTCTTCATATTTCTTGCATCAATTAGTTCAAACGTTTCTTAATATTTCTTAAGTGATAGAAAAGTAAACTTGGCCACATTCTCTATGTGATTATATATTAAGAATAATAATAATAATTATTATTATTTATATACCACCACCCTATCTCCCCAAGAGGACTCAGGGCAGTTTTCAACACAAGGCAAAACATTCAATAATTATGAGAGAACTAAATTACATTAAATTGGCTAGACTATTTGTTAGACTAATAGCAGTCATGTTGAAGGAGGGAGTTTTTTTAAATTTCCCTTTTATTATAGGGTCTATTGAGGAAAAGGTTATTTTTTCACTCCATAGCTGTGTTCTGAGACTATCAATATGAGATATATATATATATATATCCCATTTATATCAACATGGATGTACAGTAGTTTTGAAGTTGGGTTCTCAATTATCCTAATTTTAAGAAAAGAATAGATGAGGATAATCATATAAGGCACTATGAGGATGATTTAGGGTTGGAACAGTGTTTAATTGTACTGGATTCTTTTCTAACTCCAAACAAAGTGGTTAGGTAGTGTTTCTAAAGTTGGCCATGTTTTCATCAATGTTTCTAAACATGTGCTGTTGGGAATACGACAGAATTTTGTACGTGTAGGTGTGTCTGCATACAATATATTAGAGTTCTGCTATCTTGGTGTCATTACAGTAATGCAACAAAAAGGAACAAGGACATTGAAGTGGTCCAGAACGATGATGGTTTATGTTTTAATAGCAAAACAACTTACCCACAAAAAGTAGCATTGAGTAAAACTAGACAGTTGTCTTGTCCTGATCTTGATGATTTTGAAGATGAAGAGAGTTCACTTGTCTTACAATGGTACAAGGTAAGTGCATAACTGAGTTGACTATAATCACTGTGTACTTGTTTTCTCTGTAAAATGTTATTGACAAGTAAGGGAAAAGGTGTTGTGCAAACCACATATACTTAATATGACCTGTACTAGGTATGGCATTTGTTCAGAAAAATCACATTGCTCCTTTTTGGGCCAAAGGAAAAGGAAAAGGGGAAAAGAAACTTTGGAATTGGAGGGGGGCAGTGTGCAATGAGTAGAGACCAAAATGGGTATCTCAGAAATGAGGGGAAATTATAAGGGAGGGTGAAGAGATTAAATTGCCTCCTCCTCCGATCATCCTGTTATCCTGGCTGGCATCACTGCAGGCGACAGTCAACTGGCAGGACCCACATCCACTGGAGACAGCCACAACACTGAGAACTGGAGGGGACCACAGACTGTCAGTGTGGCTGGTTCTGCTTAGAACTGGCTTAACTGTTTACATGGCCCCAAAGTTGCAAACCAGAATCTGGAGTATCTAACAACTTTGGTTAACAGAGGTCAAGACCAAGTTAAGATGGCCTTGTGCCATGTCACTCTGGAGCAGCTCCAATGTATAGTTTAGCTGCCACAGAACTTATTTGGGGGTCCTTGTAGTAAATAGATGTGCCCTAGATCTCACTAATAGGTCAGGATAACATTTGACCCTTCATAGCCATGTATCCTTTATCCATGGATTTAATAATCTGCATCTTGAAAATATTCATACACCCCCCAACAATTCCAAAAGGCAAAACTTGATGCTGCCACTTTGTACAAGAGATACCATTTCCCTATGCCATTCAACCTTAACCTGATCATCCATGGACTTTGGTATCCACTGGGGTTTTCAAACCAATCCTGAATGGATACCAAAGGCCCACTTTATGTTGATTCACTTTTCTTTTAAACTCTGCAACTCATTTTGAGGTTTTATAAAGGAACCACGGTTATTACAGTTTTTACAGTATTTGTTTATATTTCAGGCATGTAGTCCTAGATTACTTAAAGGTGGCCGATACTGGGCTTTTGGAAAAAGTTTTTATATTACCAATGTAACTAAAAACGATGAAGGAACATATATATGCCGGGCAAACTATACTTATATGGGAAAACAATATTATGTTTCACGGGCCATTCATTTAACTACCTATGGTATGTATATAAATAATTATCTTTTTATTACTTTGGCATGTTTTGATTTTTTATATTTTACATTGTATGTTTTTAAATGTAAAGATTATAATATTTATTTATAATATATATATATATATTCCATAATTTGGTTTGTTTTTAAAATATCCCAATCCTGGCTGATGTTTCTGCATCAGACTTGTTTGAATAGTTTCTTGATCTGCATGAGGCTGGTCATATATGCTCTCCGTGAAATTACAGCACCTTTCAGAACAGGTGTATTTAATCCGAGATAGCACTGGACCTATGCCCAGATAGACTTTTTCAAGTGCTTCTGGAGGCTGTGAGTAGCATAAAAGCTTATTTAGGCATTTCACAGCAAAACACAAGTTTACTTGTATACAAGAGGTGTACAAGTAAATTGTGTTTATTTTTGTTCTACAACAAATGTATTTTAGCCATTATAGGAATTGAAAGAAATATTTGAATACACAAAGGAAAAACTTGAGATGGGCATTTTTTGAGTCTCCAATAAATCCAACAAGAAAAGCTACTTTCTCAGTTTCTCCTGGCTAGTACTAAAATAGACTCTCTTGGACGGTATGTGAGAAGCTGGTGCAGGACAGCTGGGAAGGGCTGCCTGTCTTCTCATGTCATGCAGGGTGGGCAAGGTGGAAAGCAATCAAAGATCAACAACATGTCTACAAATCACCATAATTGCAAAATCTGGCTCACAGTACAGCACTTGATATCTTAACTTGCACTACAGAGTGTAGCTTGTCTGGTGATACAACTAATTTATCATTAACACAACTAACAAAATACATTTTCTCTAGAAATGCATGTTTGCAATAATTTTACTGTTGTCCTTTTTTTAACCTAGCGTGGAGCATCAGATTTAGAGTGTTTCGTTGATTAAATGTATGAAAACTTTGCTTAAATGTTGCATAAATATTACAATGTTATTCAGTCCCAAAATTGGAAATACTTTCTTCTCAAACTATCATTAAATGGTCTCAGTGATTAGGATACTTTTGATGATGAAACTAATTTTCTAATTCCCATGGACTGTTTTGTGGATATGTGCTATGAATCCGTGTCAGGAAAGCAATGTTTAGTAATCAGTTGTCAACAGCAAAAAAAAATTCAGTTTAAGAACTTAAAATTACAGCACTGTAAGAGGTGATCCAAAGATGGTTTGTTTTTGTTTATATTTCTTTTATTAGATCCACCACCAGTGGGACCAATAGAGATCCTATATCCCAAAAATAATTCAATTGAAATAGAACTTGGTAAGCAACTTCCTGAATTGAATGTGAAAATGTTTCATGTGTCCCTAAACAAACTCTACATCTTTCTGTACACTGATTTGCAGCCATTCTTTCTTGTGTGTAGGATCCAGCATTTCCATCAATTGTACTGCCTCAAGAGGATTAAGCAAAGATGTATTTATAGAGTGGAATTTCAGCGGTGAACAACCCGAGGATTATTTGAGCACATATGAAAAATATGAGTAAGTATAAAGTTGAATTTCAATTATTTGTTGGATTAGAACATTTTGTGGTTACTTTGTGAAAGAACATATTACAATCATTGTAGAGCCCAGTAATGTCTGACTGTGGAAAGTTCTCAATGAAAAAGAGTACTATACATTGTTTAATTTAGTCAGGAATCTTGCAGGAGTTATAGAGGTTTCTCCCCCCTTCATACAACTTATAATAAAATGGGTCTTTATGAGTTGTAATTTAGGATATTTATCCAGGGTTTAACGTATGATTTAGCAGTATTAAAACATAGGTGCATTTCTCCACACTTCTTCACTTAATTCTAAAATATTCTACTTAATTTGAAAAATCAGGCTTAATGGGATTCCAGACGATCATAGATTGTTCTGATGGGTTTAGTACAAAGCACTTCTCCCTTAGTCTAATTACAATGGTTCTATATACAAAACTATTCAAGTAAAACTGATTGGTCAAATATCTATTGACTTTGTGAGACTCCTCCATCCCTTCTGTCAAATTATGTTCCTTGTTGTTGAAACAAATAATTACCTTTCTGCAAAGAACCACCAGAGTTGGGGTTGTGGATCTGTGAGCACTTTGTAACCCACCCTACTAGACACAAATGGCTTTGATAAGCCAAAGGTTGGCCAGACCCTCCCCTGTCCCATTGGCGTCAGCTCTAGCCTTGTACATGGTGGGTTTGGGAGTAAGAGTTCTGACTGATAAGAACTAGGCAAAGGGAGGATACAGGACAGAAAATATGGACCATGATGTGAAATTTCCTGATTGCCCTTTAACCAATTGATCCTGACAATGATTGAGTGATGCTCCAAAAGGGTGGCACAGCACTGTGAAACTATAAAAGCAAATGTACTGTCACTGCTTGGGGTCCCTCCATTTTGGAGGCACTACTGGGAGCTCCAGTTCTTTGTATTTTCTACCTTGTTTTAGTTTTTCCAAATAAAGTTTTGTTTCTGAGAGCACGTAACACCTTCTTCCTTTTCTGGGCTAATTAAAACTTTGGATTTATGTTGGTATATACTGTAGATATTCATACATATGAAAATGGAGGTTGTTGCGGCCTGCGCTAAGCTTGGCCTGTTTGCATTGGGGGGGTGTTATTACATCTTGTGTGTTTGCAGGATTGTCAAGCCTCCATTTTTGTTTCTGGGGTTCTTGGCAATTTTGGCTGGGGTTATTGTTTTATCCTGGGTGACTTTCCCGCCTAAATTTACCTCAGACCTTTCCCTCCAATCAGCACCCTAGATTTTCCCGCCAATTTTTCCCCTCAGGGTTTCTCCCTAAGCAAAAGGCTATAAAAGGGAGGAAACCACTTTTTTACCTCAGTGACTATCAGGGACGTGTGACTGAGCCACGGGTTGTCAGCTCCGGCCTGTCACCTCCTTTTAATGACAAATACCGCCTTCAACCAGCCCTGGACTCAGCAGAGGAAGGACGTTCGACCTTCAATTTAAAGGAGTTCAGCGGCTGGGGTCTGTCCACCACCCGTGGCGGCTGACCAGGGAGAGAGAGAAGGAGAGGCATTTACCATCTACCCCACACAGACTGAAGAAGAAGACCAAGTAAGACGGCTTAGGATTCTTCGAGCCCGTGAACTCTGTAAAGGATTTTTGAGCCAGACACTTCCAGCATTGTGTCTTGTGTTTAATAAACCCAGTTACTTGTTCCATGAAGCTTGGCTCTGCGAAGTCTTTGGGGCCCTCTCCCTCACAGGAAGGCAATCCGCATCCCCGGGGCATAGGGTGTTTAGAGCTGTTTACATAGTCACTCCATCCAAGCCCAGGCGGACCTGCATATTAAAAGGAGTTAAAGTAAAGCCATATTAAAAGGAGATCAGGTTGCGGCCTTAGCCGCAGGGCCTCAGCCATCCAGCGTCCCATAGAAGGCCTCTTGGCCTAAAGCAAAGAAAAGTACAGAAAAGGCCCCCGGCCTAAAGAAGAGCAACTTAAGAGAAACCACAGTAAAGAAAAAAGGGCCTCTCTGCCTGCAGCAAAAGTCCAACCAGGACACAGAGAAGCAAAGCAGCCATACAGAGGGGCAAAAAAAGCAGCCAGATCTGTTCCTGCAGCACATCCCAGAAAAAGCCTCCACATCCCGGAGGAAAAGTCTGAAGAAAAGCCAGCCATGTAAAAGGCATCTTAAAGCTTTCCTTAGAGGTCCTTCCGAACTTATAGAAGCAAGAGAGAAGAAAGCAAGCCTCTCCTGCCCTCCTTTTCCTCAGCAGAAGCAAGCCAAGGAGAAGGCCCAAAAGCCTGGGGCTCGCCTAAAATTCCAACCCCAGGGAGAAGAAGGCACCCTACCAGCTTCAGGAGCAGCAAGAGTGAGCCTTGCAGGCCGAAGTTTTCCAGCCTAGGCAAGGTTCTCCAGCCCATCTTAAAGGCCCTGAAGTGAATCAAAATTTTCAGAAGCAGCCATCTTGAAAGAAGGGCCCTCCCATTTCTCCTATTGGCTCTCTGGTGTTTGGAGCCGCCTCCTTCAGTTTTCTGCTCCTCGATTGATGCTCTGCCCTCAAATGGGTTTGGCCACAGGCCTGATTCCAGAGGGAGGGGTTGGGGCTTGATAAAAGTCTCAAAAGCAGTTTCGGTTTGGCTTTTTATTGTTCAAATTCAATGCCAGACCTTATTGTAAAGTATCTTAATGGCATTTCAAGCTTTCGAATTTACATTGTAACATCTGCATTGCCTGTGTTCTGCTTTGATGTATTATGCAGGCGGACCTGCATAATTTACTTAATGTAGAAACTGAGAAAATTGGCTATTTTAGTCCATAATAAAATATTTTAACTTTGTCCATCTTTTCATGAAACACTGTGACTTAATTTTCATTTTCTTCATTTTGTTCCTTTATGATAACAGGAAAAAACTGCCTGAAAAATGGATATTGGTCGTAAGCTTTAATATATCAAAAATGAAGGCTAACAACTATGGAAGATATTCCTGTGTTGTAGAATCTTTTGGCACAGACCAACGAGTAGCATATGTCACGCTACATCGGCCAGGTACGTTATTTACAAAGAGACCCAATAACCAAGGATCTTTTCTCATGGTGCAGTTAACATGCTTCCATATTTACTTGAGTCTAATGCGCCATTGAATCTAACGTGCACCTCAATTTTCAAAACCCTGCTGAATGTAATGTTCAGCAGCCAAAAGTGCCTTTTTGTCGTTTGGCCCCAAAAGGTGCACATTTCAGTTACCTCCAGCTTTGGATTCCTTCTTTAAAAACAAGTGTTATGACACCAAAGCTTTCAGCAATGGAGAAGAAGACTTTGGGGTGCATCTGTGCTGCAGAATGAATCCACTTTAACTACCTTGGTTCAATGCTGTGGAGTCATGGGGGATGTATTTTGCCAAAGTCTTGTTTCTTCTCTGCCAAAGAATGCCGGTGCCTCACCAAACGGCAAATCCTAGGGTTGCAGAGCATTGAGCCATGGCAATTAACTTAGAGATGTCATCCTTCAAGTAGGAGCTCCAGAGGCCTCTGAGCATCATCTTTTCTTTGGCTCGGCTTTAAGATTCTGTATGATGTGAATCTAATTTGCACCTTAATTTTGGTGAGGTCATTTACCCAAAAAAGGTGAGCATTAGATTCAAGTAAATAGGGCATGTTCCACTCTAACTGCAATGGAAGTTTAGGAAGAAGCATCTAAAATTCACAGACAGAGAATTCTAATTCCTCGCCAAATTATACCCCCCACAATTCCACAGGATGGGACATGGCATTTATTGAAATTATAAAGCCCACAGACGTTTTTTAAACATTAATGACAATCATGTTTTAAAAGTAAGCACTAGAACTTTGTATTGGATTCGGAGGAGGCAAATAATTGGTGAAGACAGCAAGCTCAGAGTAGTGAAAAGTTTTGTTTTTTTACAACTTCCCACTCCCAGAATCTTCTGGTCAGCATGATCAATGGCCAATTTTTTTCAAATTCTGGACAAAATACTTTGTGAACCATCTGTATCTGTGTATGTGCCTTCACATCACCTGTTGATTTAAGGTGACCTCACTCTGCTTAGTTTCCAAGATCAGATGGTCCTGAATCTGCTGCCCCAGTTGAAATGCTATGGGCGACTTTAATTGTGGTTCCTAAGTTCTACATACATAAGCATCAGAGTAATGTGGTAGAGCTACCAGCACATTGTGGACTGAGTGGAGAAGGTCACTCACCTCACCCTTCTGGGGGAACTCATAGGTTAACTTTGACCAAAGCACAGATAACCATGACTAGAGTGTGTGTAAGCTTCCTAAAAAGTGAGTTCAGTGCTCACATTTCTTGAGCAACATGAGAATCCAGTTTTTGAACCTCTTTGAGGAAAAGTTCAGTTCTCTTCATAATTTGCTAAATATTTTCTTCAGCAACCATCCACTTTGAGGATTCTTGATGGGATTGAATTTCAATTTAAACTGTCATAGTGAAATAAAGAGACGAGACACAGAAAATGGATCTAAACGGCAGTTTTCTGACTTAATTATGTATAACTTCGGGAACCGCCTGCAAACGAAAACACAGTCAAGAGAAATTAACCTATAAAGACTTAACTATTGTGTTATTAGACACCTAGTGAGAACTGTCTTTGGGCCGAATGTTACTTCCTCTAACCATCCCTCAGGACATATGAGCAAAATAGATCTTGAAGACCAACCAAATTTCTTGGGCTGCACCTCTCAGCGATCATCACTGGAAGGCCATCATGAGGGCGCTCCCTCCTAAACCTCATAGCTTTTCAAGAGTGAGAACCCTCATTCCAGCCCTAAGGGTAGCCCCTTATTGTATGCCCCCATCCTCCAAAACTTATAAGAACTGTGATGGGAGTCAACTCTCCATCCACTAAAGAGGTGTGCCACGGTGCCTACTGGGACCATTTCACCTCTTCAATGTCACTAAAAGGGCAGGTATCTGCCTGGTTCCTTTTCTCCACCAGGCTGGCTAACAAGCACTTCATGGACAAATAGCACATTCCCGTCCTCCAAGATGTGTACGCCATCAGCCCTATACAACTCATCAATCCCCCAGTTTGCCTCATGGCCAATTTCTGCTCCTGGTGGACCTTCTGTTGGGCCAAATTGAGCTTTTGGGGATTACAATCCCCCACCACCTGAAACATGGCAACAGTGTCAACCAGGCAATCCTTATTCCAGGCTTTAGATGCAAGATGTAACTGAAATATTCCCAGGGCTTGCAAAATCAGTGATTTCCCTTTAATAGGCCCAGATCAATGCCACCAAGATAAGGGTTTGCTGAATAGCAAGACATGGACAGGGCAGGAGGATGGGGTTTGTTTGATAGCAAAATATAGCAATTTGGTTCATCTGGAATACAATATGAGACAACTAGTTTTACTACTATCCTTTCATTCAACAATATGACTGAGATAAAAATCAAAGCTGGGTTCAGGCTCAGAAAAGTGCAATAATTCCTAAAAGGAGCCAATGGTTTCCTCTGGGGCTGAAAGAACAGGACTTTAGTTAAAAGAATTAATCTGAATGCTGCACTAATCATCTGATTGATTGAGGTAAGATTGTATTCCATTCTTGTTTTTCCCTTTGCCAATGCAGCTCCGAACTTTCAAGGTTATTTGATTGGAGGACTCATTTCAGCACTATTTGTTATATTGGCAGCTCTGCTCACCTACAAGTTTTTCAAAGTGGACATTGTTCTCTGGTACCGTAAATCTTACCAGACTGTTTTCCGTGAAAGAGGTAAGTCTGGTTCTGGGTGCCCTCTACTGGTCAAAGGGGAAAAGTGTAGGTCCTTGCTTCTAACATTCAAAAGAAAAAACAGTGAATTATTTAATTCATGGAGGTCTTACTACGTCTGCCAATAGTGATTGGGATCATTTCCCTATTTTAATTTGACAGACAGGAGACTCCTTATAGAACTACATTTCTTATACTTAATACGTTTTTTTTAAAAAAAACTATATTAAAATGTTTAATTATAAACATAATGGGAGACCTAGTAATAAGGTGAAAATGATTACAAATTTTGAGTCAATAATAAATAATAATAATAATTGACTCAAAATTTGTAATCATTTTCAATTTGTAATAATAATAATTATTATTATTTATACCCTGCCACCATCTCCCCGAGGGGGACTCGGGATGGCTAACATGAGGCCAATCCCAACGATACAATACAGCAAAATAAAATACAAAATGCAGACAACAAAAATTAAATGCTAACTCATGCAACAGTTCTGCTGCTTTTCATGTTCAGTCACCACTTGATGCTACAGTCAAGAGGAGGTAATGTATATACAAATTAGTCTTAACTCTCTAACAGGAGGAATTACATTTATTATTTTGGAAGAAAAAGGTTAATTAGCAAGAGATACTAAAACTCAGTGTTCTACTTTCTAGTTTCAGATGGGAAGCTCTATGATGCATATGTATTGTACCCCCGGAGTTTGACAAACTGTGCATATTCATCGGACATCTTTGTCCTGAAAGCACTGCCTGAAGTCTTAGAAAAACAGTGCGGCTATAAGCTTTTTATATTTGGAAGAGATGATTTGCCAGGGCAAGGTATGTAATTTAATGAGCATCTTCATGGAGATAGTTCAGAAGCTGCAACTGGTGCAGAGATCAGCAACCAGATTGCTAACTGGAGTGCCGTATTGTGAGAGAATGACTGCCATACTGCAGCAACTCCACTGGTTGCCGATCTGCTTCAGGGCTAAATACAAAGTGCTGGTAGTTACCTATAAAGCCCTAAATGGTTTGGGTTCAGACTATTTGTCCAATTGCATTTCCCTATACAGGCCATCTTGTGCACTGCAGTCATCGGAGGAGGCCTTCCTCTGGGTCCCACCCCGTCACGAGCATGGTTGGTGGGAACAAGAGAGGATACCTTCTCTGTAATCATTCCCTGTCTCTGAGATCCCCTCCCTAAAGAAATAAAAATAGCCTCCGCTCTCCTCTCCTTAAAAAACTTGAAAACACACCTATGCATTTAGTGTATGGAGAGGAGGAGGACACTTTTAGTTCTATTAGAACGCTGGCTAATTTATTTATATCCCATCGCTGCTATGGTACATTTAAAAAAATAACTATGATAGACATGTTTATGTATTTTAAATTTTCTCTCAGGCAATATGTCTTAAAGTTAATTATGTTATTAGCATAATTATGTTTTATTTGTTTACTCATATTCTGTTTTCCATTTTCGATGTTAATCCTTTTGTCACAAGTTCTCAGTCATTATTTTGTGTCATTTTGTATTCCTTTGAGATGTTTGTATCTGTTTAGGGCATTGAATATTTGCCTTTTTTGCGTGTAAACTGCCCTGAGTCCCCTTGGGGAGATAGGGCAGTCTATAAATAATAATAATAATATAGAGGGACATGATTCTAAATGAACTTGAAGTACATCTCTGGATGTGAACGTTGTTATGTCTTCCTTGGCTCAGACCTGAGGTTTTCCCTCTCAGAAAACTCACAGAAAGTAATAAGAACATAATTTCTCAAACATCATAATAATTAATGGGAATATACTAATTTTAAAAAGTAAAAGTTTTGCATGTGACTCAGTGATTTATATGCAGGATTTATTCCCTAATGTTTCCAAGTAGGACTTGGAAATATGAATACATGTATTTGAAATTGAACTATGCTGAGTGGGAGGTCAGAATGTCCCAAGTTGGTATAAGAAAGCTTCACATATGCATATGTGTTTGCTTAATTGTCAAAGAAGACCCTTGATCCTTATTCTCCCCAAGGTTTAGACAAGAGGCCATGCCACTGTGAATTCTGGAAGTTGTTTTCAAAGAGCAACCTCTTCCTCCTTACACTCCAAAGCAACGAATTTGCTTTGTATTAGCGAAGGCTTTCATGGCCAGAATGACTGGGTTGTTGTAGGTTTTTCGGGCTGTATAGCCATGTTCTAGAGCAGTATAGTATCTAGATCAGGGGTGGGCAATTTTTTTCCAAGGGGCCACACGAGAGCCAAAAAATATTATGGAGGGCCGCACCTAAAGGCGGAACTACATGCTAATCTACATAATTTATTTATTCATTTACTATATATACTATATATTACACATCATTAATATTAACATATTAATATATCAAGAAATATTCATATATTATTAGTATTAATATCATAATTATTATATTATAGTATATATAGACATTATAATCTATTGAAATTATAACATAATATAACATTATTTTATTATATTATTTATTATATTATTATATTATTATTATACAATTATTATAAAATAATAATAAAAACCACTAAAATAAAATAAAGTTAAATTCAAGAAGATAAGGTGCAAACCAAGATGAAGGCTGACATCCTGAAGAGAGGAAGGATCCCAAGATGGAATAGCCCAATGGCCCCAACCCAGAGGATGGCAAACTGGACCCAGCCACCGCCGCAGCAGAACAAAGCAGGGTAGCAGGCAATTGGAGGCTGCAGGCCTCCGCCCGCTCTCAGCCCCAGCTGTTCCCCAGCTGATCGCCCTGCTATGGTGTGCCTGCCTTCCCTGGAGGCGATCCGGACTTGCAGGGGGAGCAGTCGTAGATCTGAGGCGGCTTATTCGACCTGGCAACCTGGAAGATGATCAAGTCTTCCGGGTCGCCAGGGCGATCAGCCCCCGCAGGTCGCCAAGTGCTCCCGCTGCAGGCCCAGATCGCCTCCAGGGATGTCAGGCACTCCAAAGCCGCCGCTCCTCCGGCCTGTCTGCCGACACAGGCCCCACAGAGCCCGCAATGGGATGGCGGCAGCGGCACCCCTTCCTCTTGGCCCCGGCCCCAACGCCCTTCTTCCTGGGCTGGACAGAATCGGCTGCCAGGCCGCATCCAGCCCGTGGGCCGTAGGTTGCCCACCCCTGTTCTAGAGCATGTCCATGCAGCTCGAAAAACCTACAACAACCCAGAATTTGCCTTTGACATTCATTTGAGATCTTCTTGGTTTACCAATGCAACATGAAACGCCTGAAGGACACTAGGCTCAGGAGGTCCACTAAGCAATCTTAGTACTAAACTTACTTTATTGCCTGTACTGACACCACATTCTTGTGCCTGTTTTGTTGCTATCTTGTCCCCACAGCTGTGGTTACGGTAGTTGATGAAACTATCAAACGAAGCAGAAGAGTGATTATTGTGTTAGTTCCTGGTTCATCGCCTTACAGCATTCAGGAAGCGTCATCTGAGCATGAAATTGCAGTGTATGGTGCTCTTATTCGAGATGGAATTAAAGTAATACTGGTTGAACTAGCAAAAATAAAAGACTACAGCAACATGGCAGAATCTATCAAATATCTTAAAAAGAAACATGGAGTGCTCACATGGCAAGGAGACTTCTCAGCTAAATCTCAAGTGGCAACAACAAGATTTTGGAAAAATGTGAGGTACCAGATGCCAACGAACAAAGTTTCTCCTTCCTTAGATCTTCATTTCTGGCCTGTGATGTTCAACTCTGCTCAGATCTCAGAGGGATGATACCAAGGCCACTTGTGTTCTGTAGTAAAGTGAATGCTGTGAGGATCCTTCATGTGTGAACATATTCCTGCCCTCCTATTCGCAGGTGTTGAAGAGTGAATACTGAACAGTATAATTTGCAGAGTTTGCACAGACTGTGAGGAGTCAATGGATCAGTGAGCTCTTTGGATAAATGGGAAAATAATGTGAATGCTTGAACAGAAAGAGACTGCACATTATTATATATAGTCCTTGTTTACAGACAGAAGTGACTATGTAGGAAATTGAGTGTCATTAGGTTTTAAAATCTGAAACACCAAGTTTCAAATGAACCAGTTGATAACTGCTTCATTTTCTTGTTTACTTTTTAAATGTGTGATTTTACAAAATCCTGGAAGGGGCAAGAATTTTTTAACAAGCTTTGCAAAGGGATCTCTGTGTTCAGATCATCACTATGTGAAATAACTTTAATCTGATAAGGTAAAGGATTTCCCCTGACATGAAGTCCAGTTGTGTCCTATTCTGGGGTTTGGTGCTCATCTCCATTTCTAAGCCGAAGAGCCAGCTTTGTCCTTAGACTTCTCCAAGGTCATGTGGCCAGCATACTGCACGGAGTGCTGTTAATCTGATAAAGGAAGGGGTAATTTTGGTCCTTTCTGGCACCAAGCTCCTTGGGATCAACAATACACCTTGTTGTTTACTGCTGCAACATCTCACAAACTTTCCATTTAAGTTCTGAGTAGGTTCTGCCCACATCGCTCATACACAAGATCCTGTGGTTTGGGCAGATGAGACACATGTATTCAAATGAAGTCTCTCCCCCTTTGGCCACATCCTATTAAAGCCACAATTAAGAAGCCCTTCATTCATCCAAAAGGCTGCCTTAGAGTACCTACCAAATCAAACTTACAGTTTGCTCTAAACAACACTACAACTGGTCAACTTGTCTGTCTGAGCCAGCATAATACAAGCACAAAATATTTTTTTGAAAATATGTACAAACCACTGTCTGGCTGCCTTTTAGCCCACAACGAATCTTGCAATGATGGTGGTGAGTAAGCAACAAAAGAGGGCTTTCTTCAACTTCCAACTCAGGAGCACCATTTTGCTCATCAGCCTCTATTCTAGGTGTTGTTCTGATTGGTTTTTTTTAAAAAAAAATTCAGATGCCCCTTTCTTGCCTCTCTATCTCAGTAAAGTGCCAACACATCTACCATTATGCTGGAGTTGTGATGAAATTTTGTATACTATGCATATTCCTTCTGTATCTCCCAAGGAGAAAAATGGAAATGGGAAGTTTAAATAGATGGTCTTATCAGAAAACAAATGCAGAACAAAAAAGAGCATTGGTTCTTTGATTTGATTCACATTTTTATTAAATGACAATGCTGACAAAACACTGACTTACTGGGTGAAATGGTGTAGTCGTAATTTCTCTCTTTTTTGGACTCTACATTTAATTTTTGTACAGGTTCCAAATCTGCTAAACCTTTCCTAATTTATACATGCTTTGGCTATATGTTTATTGTTACTTGCTATCGCTTTAGCCCCAGCTTTGGCAAACATATGGCTTTAAGTCTTTTCAGAGGCTATGAGCCTCAGTCTTCAAACTATGCCCAAATATGTGAAGGTCTACAAGATCTAGAACAGTGCTTTTCAGTGTTTGGTCCTCCAGATGTGTTGACTTCAACTCCCACAATTCCTAAAAGCTGGTAAGATTGCTGAGATTTCTGGGAGTTGAAAATATAGAAAATAACACTTTGGTATAGAAAATAACACTTTGGTAATAACTAAGGAATTGTTTCTATGACAGAAATTTATTTATTTATTTTATTTATTTCGGGATTTTACCCCGCTCTTCTCAACCCCCAAGGGGGGACTCAGAGCGGCTATGATATTTGCATAGTTATGTAACAATTCCTGGAACTTGTGAAATAAAATGTATGCCACAATTTTTTCATATTTTCATTATGAAATGTAGAGTGTATTGCAACATCCATATCCGAGTCATTCTTTAGGGAGAGCACGTGATTATATGCACGTGATACCACTGCTGAACCAGCTGCACTATGTTTGGTTCATTTCCGAGGCTTTGAGAGCACTTATCCAGGATCCTTGAATGACTATGCACACACACAATCCTGCCTCTGTCTCCGATCCCAAAGATTGCCAGGAGGTATGGTTGACTAGAATCTGGGAAAACCTGTTTGCCATGGTGCCAAAGGTGTGGACATCCTTACCTTTGGAGTAGGCTCCCTTTCAAGTGAGATTCAGACACCAAACAAACATGTTCGTTTGGGTATAATTATAGCTTGAGTTGCTCTGAAATGGTTGTTCCGTGGCTTTTGCTTTGTGTTTTCTGGCCTTTATGCTTTTGCTTAATAATTTCTTCTTTAAGAAGAAATTATTACATGGGTTTTAACCTTTTGTAGTGATAACCTCTTTTGAGTGTCTCATCTTTGAGATGGAAAGTAGGGAAATGATGTTCTTAGTCAGACTTGTTGCCAAGGGCTCTGCATGGTTCTGATTTTGCATGACTCAGCCACACCTCATGGGAATACTTTGAAAGCAGCAACAAGGATGTACTAGATTCGTTGTGAATGAAGTAACCATTGCATGCGGAGTTAAATTTGTTTAGGAAATTTTAGTTCTAATTTATCACTGGAGATTATAATGTGTGCAATTGGGCTGACAAACAAACTTCTCTGTTCTCTGTCTCTAACATCTTATCCTCCCAACCAGAATACTACCATCGAAGTCTTAACAGATCCTGGCTGAATTGGGTAGGAACAGGTGTGAGGGAGAAAGAGGGAAATGCCAGTATTTCAGTAGAGATGAGAAAAGTGGATTTGCTCAAGTTTTGCAACTCCCTCCTTTCCTTCTGCCTACTAAAGTAATTCTTTACTAATTTCACTTTTGAAGGAAGCAACAAATATCTTGAGTAGTTCTCTTGTGGCAAGAAGGTATTTTAAAAGTATGCAGTTTTCAGAATATTGCAGTTCAGGGTGTATTTTGTACAATTTTTGTATGTGTTATGTGTGTTCTTTTCGCAAAGAAATCTATTTCCTGATCAGGAACTTTTCTACACTGAACTGTTTTATATGCAGAAAATGATGCGTAGAAACACTGTTTAATACGCACAAAACCATACAGGCATTTAACGCAGAAAGTCCCCAATTGTGAAGACGGTTATCAATCCAGGATTCTCACTAGGATTTCTGCAGTACTCAAGAAGCACATTTCCAATCAATTTAAACATATTTTTGAATATAATTTGAATCGAGACCCTATCTTGTTTACTTGAATGCCTGATTACTTTGTGACACATGGAGAGGTGGTAATATTTACTTTCACCATGCTGGCTGTATTAACATAAATTTGGACCCGATCTTTATAAATCTATGGTGCAGCTGTTTTTAGAATACTATCTACACTCTGAACAATGAGAAAAGCACAGAAAACCCTAGCTAAACAGATTTTGACTTTACAACTGAGGATCAGATAAAGGTTGACATCCTGCATCTGGAGAAGTGTGTGTGTGTGTGTGTGTGTGTGTAATGTAGCAATAACTTCGAAGATCTGCCTCCTAACACCATTGTTTCTGTGTTCTTGGAATGCAAGGGGATGATTGAGGTTGCTACCATAGGGATCTGAAGAAATCTCTGGGATCCTTGCAATATTTCTGCAAATAATGGCCTTGCATCTAATAGAAAAATAGATGGAGACATCATCACTCATCAACACAGTAATGGTCATACTGGGGTGAGAGCTGTACTGTTTACAAGGTGCATTTGGGGGATTTTGGTCATAGAAATGAGGTACAATTGCATTAAATCCAATCAATGTCATCAATTTAACAGATACATAGTGTTGGCTGTGTCTCTATAGGAATTAGAAAAGTAAGATTGGTGTGGATTTGGGAGGTGCTTACTCCTCTTCTAAAACTTTCTAGAATTTAGCAACATCTATTTACATTGACTGGCATGAGGAAGAACAAAAAACAGTTAATGCAATGCTGACTTGGAATTCACCTCCAAAGGTAGTTGTAATGAGACTACACATTAGGTCACATAGCTTTCAAATGAGAGATGTAAGGCTAGCAAAACTGTTAAAAGCAAAATGAAATATGTCTTAGTATATCTAAAGATAGATTTTGATTGAAATGTTAGAGCCAGATCCATGGCTAGATGAAAACATTTTTTTTGCGACCGAGAGGTAAGAAGTGCAATCATACCTAGGTCAGAGATGGACAAAGTGGGTCCTGAAGCTGCCCAGTTGGTTTTGAAGTCTTCAAACCGTGTAAGACTTCACACTGGTCCTCTGTGGCAAAATGTGGTGAACTATGGTCCCTTCTATACAGCTGTCTATGTACAGATTATCTGCTTTGAACTGGATTATATGGTAGCGTAGACTCATAATTCAGTTCAAAGCAGATAATGAGAGTTATTGTCCTTGATATTCTGGATTATATGGCAGTGTAGAAGGGGCCTATGCCTCTCAGAATCCTCCAGGTGCACTTTTGAATTGTTCATGACCATTACCCACATCATTTAAGATTTTTAAAAAAACATGTTTTTTCTAAACTAGAAACAGACTTCTATTTGCTTAACATACATACATATGGATCATTATCTGTATTTTGTGCTCTCCATGTGACTCCTGGTAAGTCCCAAACGCAAAAAAGGTTACCATCCTTTTTGACCTGCAGAAGCTGCCTATCTGAGGGACATTTTCATGCTACACCATTATGGCATCATGGTCAACATTTTAATAGGCATAGATGCATCCTATGATGTCCTCAAATTTGTGGTTTGGTGAGGCCTTAGACTTCTGACACGAGACGGAGACTAAGGAAAGGTGAAAGCATATCCAGTAACCCCAGTTATCTATGACAAGGTGGCCCTTCATATTTGGTGCATGAGATTCAGTGCAGACAAAGTTGTTCTCTTGACACATGTCCTGTACATTCCTAGAAGCTGCTCATTTACACGATGTTCAAAATACATCACTAGGCCCAGCAAAGAGAATGGCTTATTTGAGGCTCGGAACGTGAAGTGCAAATGTCCTGTACCTGTGCTCAGTAGTACCTATATTCACCAGAGAGTTACGTTTCTCAGATGTTAAGATATAAAGAAACAACAGAATGATGTCTCCTGCATATCTTCAGTTTTGATAGTGAACTGAATTTTGGGCATATCCAGCATAACTATATTCATTCTTTAATCTGAAATGCTGCCTAAGAAACATAGTTTTGCCTCTCACACACAGTGTGACGTGTTTGAGGTATGTGTATATGTGTACAAGAGCCTTTGCAGCTATTTCCTTCTGCTGCTATTTGACCCAATATGTGTGAGGAACTTTGTTCAGCCATAGATAAAATCATTATCTATAGGTTTCATCCTGTAGAGGTAGAACTCCTTGTCTATGGTTAAAGTATACATGATATGTTGGGGAAACTGTACTATAAGGATTCCATCTCCCTGACCAGGTGCCCCATTCTGCAGTTTACCACATTTGAATGTCTCAGCTTAAAGGTTGGTGACCAGGACAGGATAGGGATTAGTCGTGTACCGACCACCCCGCTGCACTGCAGTCTCCCTACCTGAGCTAGCAGGAGTGGTCTTGAGCCTGGCGTTGGAGTCCCAATGGCGTATTGTGCTGGGGGACTTCAATGTTTATGCTGAGTCCACTCTGTCTGGAGCGGCTCAGGATTTCATGGCTGCCATGGCAACCATAGGTCTGTCCCAATTGGTATCGGGTCCCACCCATAGCGCTGGACACACGTTGGATCTCGTCTGTCAGGGATGGGGTGAAGGTGGCAGAGTGGAGGAGCTGACCATTGCTCCGTTGTCATGGACCGACCACTACCTGATCAGGTTTAGACATATTTCACTTTCCTACCTCCGCAGGGGTGGTGGACCCATTAGAATGGTCCACCCCAGGAGACTTATGGATCCGGATGGCTTCCTGACGGCTCTTGGGGATTTTCCTGCCTTCTCGATAAGTGACCCTGTTGAGGCTTTGGTCTCTCTCTGGGATAGTGAGATTACTAGGGCCATAGACACGATTGCTCCAGAACGCCCCCTCTTGAGTAACCAAGCTAAACCAGCCCCTTGGTTTACTGAGGAGCTGGCAGTGATGAAGCAAAAGAAGAGGTGGCTAGAGTGCATGTGGAGGCGGAAGCGGAGAGGGTCAGTCCAGGCACGTCTGGTTGCCTTTCTAAGGAGCTATGAGCTGGCAATATTGGCTGCAAAAAAAAATCTCTTGTGGCCAATATTGCATCCAGCTGAGCTGTTTAGAGTTGTCAGAGGACTATTAAATCCACCTCAGAGCGAGATCCCTGACAACTCAGCAGATCACTGTGAAGCATTTTGTTCGGTTCTTCACGCCTAAAAGTCATTTACTTGGCCCCTGGTCTAAACTTTAGACTTAAGATCATCCTAATAATAATAATAATAATAATCTTTATTTATAACCCGCCACCATCTCCCCAATGGGGACTCGGGGCGGTTCACATGGGGCCAAGCCCAAACAACAAATTACAATAAAAACAAAATCAATACATCAACAATTAACACAGTAAACTATATCTAAGTAAAAGAACAATATACAAACAATATCTAAAATCACACATAACAGGGTGGGCCGCATGTACAAATATTAAATGTTAAAACTCGGGTGAGATAAACGGGGTAGCATTCTTTTTAAAGGAGAACACATGTAAACAGGGTTTCAGACGCTAAGTCTGAAACAACTTCAAGTCGCATGGCAGCAACCACAAGAATCTGAATTAACTTGTCTATCTGATCAGCCAAAAACAGGCCCACCATTCCTATTGAAATACTCGTAAGTTTATGTTGGTTAAATTTTTTAACCATTTTAAATACTGTATAGTTCTTTCATGGGGGTTTTTTTGCAGTAAAAATAATATATCTGCATTGTTCATTTGTTCATGTTTTTCTCAAAATAGAATCTGCCCCCCCCCCCAACAATCTGAGTGGCAGTGAACTGGCCCTCTGCTTTAAAAGTTTGAGGACCCCTGGTGTAGATAATGTCAGTCTTTAAGAAAAGCAAATATTAAACTACATGTTAACCTTGAAATGGGGGCTGGTACCGTTCAAGACACACTTCCTATTCAACACATCAATTTCCATTCCTTGAGGGTTTCAAGAATGGGAATTCACATTCTTTTGTGAGAGAGCTCAGAGGGATCAAGAGTCACACATGGTTAGGATTTGTTATAGGCTAGGGATCACCCTTCCATGGTAGAATAGGTCCAAGTGGCTCTGCTACCACAGCTGTATACTTCTGCTACTAAATATATCTGCTGAAATGTAAAGCAAAATGCATGGAGGGACTGGAGAAAGGAACACATTCACTGTCCTGGATATCCCTGAACAACAGGGAGAGCGATTATGTTCAGCAAGACTGTAGAGTCCAGGGACCAAGGTCAGAAGTTCATTCATTGTCTTGAGAAGCAGGAATTATGATATCATCTTCTACCCTTTCACTGTCACTTGGTGCTGTAGCAAACCAACACTCCTCCTAAGATGGGCATGACTTCTGCCATCCACACCCCAAAGTTTCTTAAAGGCATCCTTCCAAAGCTTTGTAAGGCCTGACAGCTTACAATTTGCTCTTTCCTGAGTCCAGATCCTATGTTTAATTGCATTCAAAGTAGTAATAACAAAATATATGCTCAGCAAATTTGAAATGTGGATGGGTGGGTAGGCAGGATGAAACTTCAAGACAGGTTGAAGCTGAGGCACTGGGAGGATGCTTTTGCTTTATATGCCACAGCACTGGACCTGAGGGAAAACTTCCTGCATTTCCTTCCTCTGAACCTGCACAAAAGTGTGCAGAGCTTTTGGGAAAAACACCCTCCACGCCCTGTAATAATAGTGTCACTCTCCAGACTGCCTCTCAGTAAGTTCAGGAATATGTATTTTGCTGAGTTTCAAGAAGATTCTGGCTATAACATAGAGTGGAAGATAGAAAGGAGGGTTTGCATTAGATGTTGTTGGGATCCTGTATTTTCATTGCTTAGCCAGGAGATTGCTTCTGAGCAGTAGATTGTCCCCATGTCAGTGAGAAGTGGATCTGTTCTCAAGTTGTAATCTGAATTCGAGATAGGATCGTCAAATACTTGAGGCTGTATCTCCATGTACAAACCAACATGAGCATTGTGGTCTGTGGAGGAGGCCCTGCTCTCGGTTCCATCCCCTGTCTCAAGTGTGTCTGGTGGGAATGAGGGGGGTGGGTGGGGGGCGGGGGGGGCTTCCCCGTGGCCATTCCCCACCTCTTGAATTCCCTCCCTAAAGAACAAAAAATGCCCCCTCTCCTTTCTTTTAAAAGCGCTTTTAAGTACCCCCATTTGTGCAATCTAGCTTATAGGGAGGAGGTGAATTAGCATAACTTACACATATCCTCGCCTTGATATTGGATACTTACCTCAATCTGTTGATGTCATATATTATATTGTGCTTTTAATGTATGTTGTTTGAACTGGTTTGACTTTTTGCGTTTATTATGTTTATTTAGTTTAACTCTTGGTTTTGGTTGTTTTGTAAGTTTCTAGCTTGGGGACCCAGCCCTGCCCCGATTATTTGAGAAAGGCATTGTGTGCCAAGGTTGGTCCTTAACAGATGTTTACGTGGCTCAGGAAGTTAGTGAAGGTACTGCAAGTCCCATCGGCCATGATCCATCCCCCTCCAAACAGCACCAGGATGTAGAGTGGGTCATGGGGGCTCTGTGTGTCACGTTTGGTCTTGATCATTTATTGGATGAGGGTTGCAGCAGTCTCGGAAGGTGAGTGAAGGTACTTCAAGTCCCATCATCTGTGGTCCATCCTCCTTGAAACAGCACCAGGGTGTAGAGTGGGTCAAGGGGGATCTTTGTGCGAAGTTTGGTCTGTATTGGTCATTGGATGAGGGTCGCGTTGTTTTCAGGAAGTGAGTGAAGGTACTGCAAGTCCCATCATCCATGGTCCATCCTCCTTCAAACTACAGCAGGATGTAGAGTGGGTCATGGGGGCTCTGCATGCCAAGTTTGGTCTGCATTGGTAATTGGATGAGGGTCGCAGTGGTTTCAGTAAGTGAGTGAAGGTACTGCAGATCCCATCAACCATGGACCGTCCTCCTTAGAACAGCATCAGGATGTAGAGTGGGTCATGAGTATTCTGTGTGCCAAGTTTCAGCCTGTTCTGTGATTTGTAGGGGCTACAATGTTCTGTGGGAAGTGAATCGGGTGAAGGTACTGGAAATCCCATCATATGTGGCCATCCTGCCGTAAACCGCACCAGGTGTGTAAAGTGGGCCATTGGACCTCTGTGTGCCAAGTTTGGTCATGATTCGTCATTGGTGTGGGTCACAATGCTAAAAGGAAGTGAATTAAAGTACTGCAAGTCCCATCATCCATGGTCCATCCTCCCTCAAACTGCACCAGGATGTAGGGTGCATCTTGGGGGGGGGGGGGTCTGTGTGCCAAGTTTGGTCTTGTTCTGTCATTGTTGGGGGCCTAGTCAGGAAAATCAAGTTGAGGAAGCCTTACTGACAATTTAGGCCCAAAACAATATCCCATGACCTGAGGCCTAGTCAGGAAAATCAAGTTAAGGAAGCCTTACTGTAAATTTTGGGCCTGGTCTGTGATTTGTAGGGGCTACAGTGTTCTGTGGGAAGTGAATTGCGTGAAGGTACTGCAAATCCCATCATTTGAGGCCCATCCTGCCCTAAAGTGCTCCAGGCTGTAAAGTGGGCCATTAGGCCTCTGTGTGCCAAGTTTGGTCCTGATCCGTCATTGGTGTGGGCCACAATGCTCTAAGAAAGTCATTCTTGGGAGTTGCAGTGGTATCAAGAAAGTACTGAAGGAACTGGAAGTCCCATCATCTGTGGTCCAGCCTCCCCCAAATAGCAGTAGGATGGTCATGGGGGCTCTGTGTGCCAAATTTGGTTTGTATTGGTGAATGGGTGAGGGTTGTATTGTTTTTAGGAAGTGAGTAAAGGTACTTCAAGTCCCATCATCCATGGTCCGTTTCGCACAAAACTGCAGCAGGATGTAGAGTGGGTCATGAGGGCTCTGTGTGCCAGGTTTGGTGTTGATCAGTCATTGGATTAGGTTTGTAGCAGTCTTGGAAAGTGAGGGAAGGTACTGCAAGTCCCATCATCCATGTTCTGCCCCCCTCCAAACTTCAGTAGGATGTAGAGTGGGTCACTGGGGCTCTGTGTGCCAAGTGTGGTCTGTATCGGTGTTTGTTGGGGGCCGCAGTGGACTGTGGGAACAGAGGGGTGTGAAAGTACTACAAATACCATCATCCATTGTCAGTCCTCCCCCAAACCTTACCAGGACGTGAAGGTAGTCATGGGGGTTATGTGTGCCAAGTTTGGTCTTGATCAGTAATTAGATAAGGGTCGCAGCGGACTTGGGAAGTGAGTAGTGGTACTTCAAGTCCCATCATCCATGGTCCACCCTCCTCCCAAGTACCCCAGGACGTAGAGTGGGTAATGGGGGATGTGTGTGCCAAATGTGGTCTGTATTGGTCCTTTTAGGTGGCCGCAGTGGTCTGTGGGAACCAAAGTGTTTGAATGTACTACAAATCCCATAATCCGTGGGCCATGTCCCCCAAACCGCAGAAGTACATAAAGGGGGTCAGGGGGGTTATGTGTCCCAAGTTTGGTGCAGGTCCATCACCCGCGCTGGTCGCTGTGGCCTGTGAAAGTGGCAGCCAATCAGAATGCTGCCACATACATACAAACAAACATACAAACAAACATACGAACAAACATACATACAAACATTCCACATTATTATATATAGATATATAGATATAGATATAGAGATAGAGATAGAGAAGAGATAGAGAGATAGAGAAGAGATGTGTGGAAGGTTATGTGAGTGCTTTTCACACATCTGAATTAAATCCCATGCCATGCGCTTTGAACCAGATTATATGAGTGTGGACTCAGAAAACCCAGTTCAAAGCAGATACGGTGGGGTTTTCTGCCTTAATATTTAGGGTTATAGGCCTGTGTGCAAGGTCCCTGGGTTGTGTGAGTGCTTTCCACACATCTGAATTAAACCCCATGACATGTGCTTTGAACCAGATTATATGAGTGTGGACTCAGAAAACCCAGTTCAAAGCAGATATGGTGGGGTTTTCTGCCTTAATATTTAGGGTTATAGGCCTGTGTGGAAGGTCCCTGGGTTATGTGATTCTTTCCACAAAGCGGCGGGGGGGGGGGGGGAGGAGCAGGCCCCAAGAACAAAAGGGGGGGACACCCCTCACTGACCTGTTGCTGCTCTGCTACTGCTCCAACGAACTGGTCCTCCTGCTTCTGCAATGCTTGCACATGTGCCAGGCAGCCCCGCCCACCCAGGGGGAGGAGGACGGCTCTAGCCAATCAGGTGGCCGAGCATTGAGGGCCGCTGATTGGCCAGCTGCCCTGGGGTCTTCTGGGAAGAAGATGCCCCCCTCAGACCCAATCTGGCCAGCGCATTTTTCAGCACCCGGGCCAAGAGCCATATGGCAGCGTAAATAGAGCCCTTAGCCCTCTGGCAGTTTACAGTGTCGGAATGTTCGTGTTGGCTGCCCAATAAGAGGTATTATGCAAATACTCCCTCACTGGCAACCAATCTTGTTGTCAGAATGTAGAGGCCGGGAGCCAATCAGAACGCTGCCACATACATACAAACATACATACATACAAACAAACAAACATTGCACTTTATTATTTACTAGCTTGGGGACCCGGCCATGCCCGGGTTATTTGAGAAAGGCACTATGTGCCAAGGGTGGTCCTTATGAGATGTTTACGTGGCTTGCAGTGGTCTCAGGAAGTTAGGTAAGGTACTTCAAGTCCCATCATCCATGGTCCATCCTCCTTCAAACGGCACCAGGATGTAGAGTGGGTCATGAGGGCTCTGTGTGTCAGGTTTGGTCTTGATCAGTCATTGGATTAGGATTGCAGCAGTTTTGGGAAGTGAGTGAAGGTACTTCAAGTCCCATCATGCATGGTCTGCCCTCCTCCAAGCTGCACCAGGATGTAAAGTGGGTGATGGAGGCTCTGTGTGCCTAGTTTGTTCTTTTTTGGTAATTGGATGAGGGTCGCAGTGGTCTCAGAAAGTGAGTGAAGGTACTTCAAGTCCTATCATCCGTGGTCTGTCCCACTCAAAACTGCAGCAGGATGTAGAGTGGGTCATGGGTACTCTGTGTGCCAAGTTTGGGCCTGGTTTGTGATTTGTAGGGGCTTCAATGTTCTGTGGGAAATAAATCAGGTGAAGGTACTGCAAATCCCATCATTTGTGGCCCATCCTGCCCTAAACCACACCAGGTTGTAAAGTGGGCCAGTGGGCATCTGTGTGCCAAGTGTGGTCCTGATCCTTCTATGGTGTGGGCCACAGTGCTCTAAGCAAGTGAGTTAAAGTACTGCAAGTCCCGTCATCCATGGTCCATCCTCCCTCAAACTGCACCAGGATGTAGAGTGGGTCTTGAGGGTTCTGTGTGCCAAGTTTGGTCTTGTTCTCTCATTGTTTGGGGTTGCAAAGTGTTTTGGTCTGAAACTCCCACCATGCCTGACTGCCTCAGGCCTTTTCCTTACCCCCTCTGCCACTTTAGAGCGTCGGAATGTTCGTGTTGGCGACTGCCTCAGGCCTTTGCCTTATCCTCCTCTGCCAGTTTAGAGGGTCGGAATGTTCGTGTTGGCTGGCCAATAGAGGCATTATGCAAATACTTCCTCACTGGCAACCAATCATGTTGTCAGAATGTAGAGGCCGGGAGCCAATCAGAACGCTTCCACATACATACAAACAAACATACAAACCCAGAAACATTCCGCTTTATTATATATAGAGATAGAGATATTGAGTTTAATTTATTTCATGAGTTGTCTTGATTGTGCTCTGTTTTTGGGCATTTAATGCTCGCCGTTTTTGTTATCTTTTGGAAGCTGCCCTGAGTCCCTTTGGAGAAAGAGGGTGGGTTATAAATAAAGTGTTGTCGTTGTTGTTGTTGTTAGAAAAAAGGCCAGCACTTTGGATAACATCTGTAAAGTCTTAACCCAAACCCAGAGAGGTTTCACTGCCAGGTGATGTAAAAGCCCCTAGGGTTGCTGATCTCAGCCTTTCAACTTGTTTGCTCTGCTAAATGACAAGAAGTAACCGAGTCCTGCTTGTGAATGTGTAGTTCCTCCTACAAATTTCCATGCCTGCTACAAATACGTTGGTATCTCAGAGATTCATTTTAAAGGTGGGTTAAGAGAGCTGCTTTCCCTTCTCACTGTGGATAGAGCAAGTTTCAGCAGAGTTTTCATTTGTGCCTCTTTATTTTAAAGGTGGTATATAATTGTTCTGAACATGCCTTAACAACTCTCTCTCCCTCTCTCTCTCTTCTGCATTAATTTGAGATGCCTTCCAGATCTGGTTAAACCTGTTTAAAAGAAGAAGAGAAAACCTTTGCCATACATTGCTCTGTAGTTTTCCTCTTGTCTATTTAATCAGTTGGTGTTATAGTAGCTTTCTCAGGTTGGATGGGGAGTTTAGTATTTATTAGACATTTTGTACAATCAGAATTTAGTCTTTTTATTGCCGCCGTCAGAATCAGTTATGTGTGTTTCATTACACCAAAAGCGGATTCAATAGAGAAGACCTATGCAAAACCAAAATGGGGTAACAGTTTAATTTTCTTCCCTCCTGAGAGCTTTGAACAGGAAGAAGCAAACTGTTTTTAATTTTAAGCATCAAAATATGGATTGGTCTTTTATTTGAAAAGTATTACTTTTTTATAACATTTTAATTGGGTTTGAAAAGTATTACTTTTGAAGTGTTGCCTTTCAACCTTGTTCTGTTTTTCATTAAAGATTGCTGTTCAGTGGACAGGTCAACTTTGCCTTGGAACTTTCTCAAAGTTTCTTGAAGCAGCCAGGTTTGTGACATTTTACTTTATATTTTAAAAGCTCAACAATAACTTGCATGTGAGATATTTAAAAGATAAGCAACACGTGTGTTTCATGCTATGCGGGTACATGATTTATACCTGGGCTATACTCCAGCATGGGTGGGAATCATGTAGCCTTTCAAATGTTGTTGAATACAGGCTTCCAGCATTCTATCATTGGTGACTGGATAGGACAACCTTTGAAAAGATGCATGATCCCTTCCCTTTCACCAGTTATATAGCAAACTTAATTAGTGTCGCTTGCATGAAAGAGTTAAGGTATTGGCATGTTACTGATTGAGAATTCTACAGAGTCTCCGTTCTTCTTCTTTGTGAACAGTGGAAAATTTTATGTCATATTTCAACATAACTGGGAGTGAGAAAATAAAATATTTTGGACTGATCTCATAGTTGTTGTGCAAATCTCCTGCACCATGCCAAAAAACTATCCAGAGTGTTTATTTATTTTAATAACTTATTGTCCTTTCTCTCTCTCTTTGGAGAAAAAACCCAGATAACTCAAATGAGGCATAGAAATGAAATGTGTTAGTAATACTGAGTTTTGTTCTCTTTCTCTGTGTGTAGTAAAGCATGAAATCTACATTAGAGATCTCCTGTGCTGTTATCCTGCCATTCCTTTCTGTGCTCTATTCAGGTAGGTTATGAATGATTGGTAACAACTTTAGTAGAGAATTTTCCATGTAGCTGTAGAAAGAGAGTATTAAGCAACAATGAAAAATAGTTAGCTGTTTCCCATATGCTCAGATAACGTGACTTGTAGATTGCTGAAGGAAAATATATAGTTTTAAAATGTACATACCAGAACTATGAAGTGCATGCTAGGAAAATAATAGGATTAAATGTTGGTCTGGCCCTTGGGTTTTAGGCTCTATAATCCTATATATAATCTGTGCCTAACCATCTGGTCAAGAATCTGACTACTATAAACTATATGTTTAATTAATAACACCTGATATATTTTCTTCCTTTAAAGTCTCAGCATAAGTGAATTAGAATAATATCAGGTTGCTGTGAGTTTTCCGGGCTGTATGGCCATGTTCCAGAAGCCTTCTCTCCCGACATTTTATCCACATCTATGGCAGGCATCCTCAGAGGTTGAGGGGTCTGTTGGAAACTAGGCAAGTGGGGTTTATGTATCTGCGGAGTGTCCAGGGTGGGAGAAAGAACTCTTGTCTGTTTGAGGCATGTGTGAATCTTGCAATTGGCCACCTCGATTAGCAAAAGCTTCTGGAACATAGCCATACAGCCTGGAAAACTCACAGCAACCCAGTGATTCCAGTCATGAAAGCCTTTGACAACACATAGAATAGTATCTTTTGTCAGAAGTCATACTGGCTTTTTGATTCCATTCAACAACCCATTTGCTAAATATTAGTGTTATTTGCCATATGAAAATTTGGCTGTTGAAGCTAATCATTAACTAAATTGCCAAATATTAAACCCTAGTTGCTAACATGGATATTCAATAGCATTTTTCCCAAAAATTATTTCAGCAATATTACACCCCCCGCCCACACACACACTTTTTAAGATTTGGGATCCTGTTTGATGAGATAATAATGTATGGCTTACAACAGGATCATTCTGTTTTAGTTAACCTTTGATTTGTAATTGCTGGACTTTTTGCCTTATTATTTTTCTACATTAAACTCTTGTGGCATGAATAGCAAAGGAGTCACTATGACAAGCAAAACAATTTCTGAATGTATGTGAACCATATTACTTTTTCAATTGCCTGGGAATAAGTGTTTACTTGTTGTTTTAAGAGTCAACTTTGAAGGACCCATAGATTTTCTGGCAATATCATCTTAGACAACAGGCAGTTATTTTAGAAAAGGTTAACATTACTTTCACCAAAAGTTGATCTTCCTAGTACAAAATCTAGAAGTCTTCAACTCTATTTGGAAACCCTTGAGAATGCAGAGCCAGCAGTAGCTGTTTCTATGGGAAAACAAGCAGTTTGGGTGCTGATCTGTGTAAGTCAAATTCCTCTGGGTTAAGCTTGTTTATAACAGGTTTTCAAACAGAAATAGTACACCATGAGATCAATACCACATGTCATTCTTAAATTGTACTGTACTCTCCACATATGCTTTAAATCATAATGGGTTCACATGCTCAAAAACAAGAGATTTCCTTTGCTGTCTCATTCTTTTGTTTCAAGAGAATATTTCAAAAGTGTTAATGAAATTCTGAAGATAATAAGCAAACCTGATGTGTGTAGTTTTGAATCCTTAATTAATTAATTAATTAAATATATACATAGACAGGGATTGCAATGTTGACCATTTCAAAAGGCAAAATCCAAACTCCATATTCTGGTAAAGTCTTTATTAGACCAACCAATCAAGCAAAAAAACATCTGTGCAAACTTGTGAACCATATGCTCACTCCTTAGTAAATGTGTTTTGGAGGAGGATATTTATTTATTTATGTATTTACTCTATTTGTATCCTGCTGACCGACAGGGCAGTTCGAATCTGGAGAGAGCTGGTTGAGCGCCCTCTATCAGCTCCAGCTCCTCATGTGGGGACATGAGAGAAGCCTCCCACAAGGATGGTAAAACATCAAACACCTGGGTGCACCCTGGGCAATGTCCTTGTAGACTGACAGTTTTCTCACACCGGAAGCAACTTGCAGTTTCTCAAGTCACTCCTGACACAATTTTTTTTTAAAAAAACAACCATGGTTCTAGGTCCTCAGTTTTTTGATATACATGCATGGGCAAGAAAGAAAGGAAACTTACAGACTCTGTGGCCCACGAAGCTCCAAAGTATAGGTCTGGAGCAGGGCCATAGCCAGGATTTTGATTCGGGGGCTGAGACTGGGTGGAAGAGGGTCTACCCTAGCAAACCTTTTGTATTGTTATCCCAATAACCCCATGAATGTGGGATATAATGAGTATGGTGATCAGATCATGATATAAATAAACATAACAGTTTAAATAATGTACCAGTAAGGCCTTTTCACGGACCACCCTGAGAATTTCGGGGGGGGGGGCTGAAGCCCCCTTAGCCCCCCCCTGGCTACATGCCTGGTCTGGAGGATTTCCCACAGCAGTTGCTTAGTGAGTCTGTTTATTTGCTCATGTAAACATGGCCTAGAAGAGCCAACACAACCAAGCATTCTTCTTTCTAATCCCCTCCTTCTAGTTGCCTGTTATCATGACTAACCATTGTTTTCTCTTTTAAATGTACCCACAGTGAAGACAGTCTCACTGATTCAAAATCTAATCTTTTCTGCAGAGAAATGTATTCTGGTAGAAAATATATCTCAGAAACGTATTGAAGAAGGAGAAGCTCTTGGAATTGATTGTTTTCAGAATACAGACTCTAGCACCTACTGGTACAGACATGGAAGCAAAACTCCTATAACTAAACAAAATTCATCAAGAGTTCATCAGCAAGATACTGCGCTGTGGTTTCTTCCTGTGACATATAATGATTCCGGATCCTATGAATGCATTACACAGTGAGAGCTTGTATTTATCTGTGGTGCTTTTTGGCTGGATGCAGTTTGTGTGGAATGAATAATTTTTAGTCAACCATTAGGTATTTGAATCGTTTTGTTTGCCATAGACCTGTCATTCTTACACCATGGCTTATGGAAGTATTTTGCAGAGAAGCTGTGTACAAAGGCTTTAGGCTATACTTGAATGCTTATCTTTTTATATGTTTGTATGGGTGCATCTACATCTACTTTAACTGCTATTACCCAATGTGCTGGAATCATGGGAGTTGTAGTTTACAATGTCTTTAGCCTCCTCTACCAAGGGGTGCTGGTGCCTCCTCAAAATATGCCTCTTAGGAGTCTATATGATTGCACCAAGGCTGTTAAACTGGTATCAAATCACATTAGTTATACAGTGTAGATACACCCTATAATAATTTGCATTGTGAGCATCCCTAATGTGGCAAAAAAATAGAAAAGGGGGAATTAAAGTTAATGTAACAAATATGCTTTTTTTTGGTTAATTACAGGGATTCAAAAAGATGTTACAAAAAGAATATCCAAATAGAAGTATTCAACCACAGTGATTCCCTTTGTTTTAATGAGAATCATTTCTTTGAGCAAAGGATACCAGTCTCAAAAAATGAGAAGATTGTGTGCAATTACAACGATTATTTGTTAGGAGAAGAGCCAGATGATTTGTCCATCAATTGGTTTAAGGTATTGACTCCTTTCTGTAGCATAATCGCCAATAATACCTAACTAATGCTATAATGACATGGAATTCCCAATCCTTCCTTTCCATTTTAAAAATTAACTCAGTAGTGTTACTGAGTTAATCTTATTGGAAAGGGGGTGATTTATTTGTTCTCTATTGACTGAACTTCTAGAAATTATCCTGGGACATTTTAAATTATGCATTTTTCCAAATGGATTCTGGAACTATATGTAAGCCCAGCTGAACAAGCCTTTCTAGGATACAATAAATAGACATAAAAGGAACTTAGCCCTTCCCGGGCTTAATAAGTCTCTGCGTGTGTCCACTATAGCAGCTAAATCAGGCAGGGGCAAACTTCGGCTCTCCAGTTGTTTTGGACTTTGACTCCCAGAAATCCCAGCCAGCTTACCAGCTATTAGAAATTGTGGGAGTTGAAGTCCAGAACACCTGGAGGCAGGCATGTTGCCAGGGGGGGGGGCCTAAGGGGGCTTCAGCCCCCTGAAATTCTCAGGGTGGTCCACGAAAAGGCCTTACTGGTACATTATTTAAACTGTTATGTTTATTCATATCATGATCTGATCACCATGCTCATTATATCCCACATTAGTGGGGTTATTGGGATAACAATACAAAAGGTTTGCTAGGGTAGACCCTCTTCCACCCAGTCTCAGCCCCCCGAAACAAACTCACCCCCCCCCGAAACAAAATCCTGGCTACGGCCCTGCCTGGAGGGCCAAAGTTTGCCCATGCCTGAGCTGAAATAATGCTTCATCTGGGATAGCATGGACTTATCAGAAGCCACCTAATGGTTTTATAGCTGATGAACTCCTAAGTAAAATACTAATAAATGTTAGTTTTATAAATTTATGATATGGCTAAAGTGACACAGAGAAGCAAACATACAAAAGGTGGACACAATTAAAACTGTATGAAATTTCAGGTAGCTTTGCTGCTCCCAACGGCACCTGAAACAGTACTGTTCTCTTCCACATTTTTGGGCAACAATCAAATGTGATGTGTGTCCCTCATAATTGTAACAATCAATCTTCTCCCATTTTCTCCATGTTACTGAAACGGAGTCCCACAGAGTCCATCACATGACGCAGGGCAACTTCTGGTGGGACTCCGTTTCAGTAGCATGGAGAGCACCTTTGGAGAGCACCTTTGGAGGAGTTGACTGTTACCTGCGTCTAAATGTATTGTTTCACTCAAAGAGGAAGCGGGGAAAGGACAGGAAACAACATGGGATGGGAGGCCATCCCAGAAGTCAGAGAAAGACAGTAGAGAATGAAGGAGGATGGTTCCCTCCTCTTTCTCCCACTTTTTCCCAGACTGTCTGATGAGATCCTTAGTCTTTTACAATATATAAAGGAAGCAGAGCTGTGAAAATAAGTAATGTAACATAAATGTATTGGGTTTTATGTAAGCTCTGAGCTTGGAAGGAAAAAAAAACCTTATTGAGGCTAGAAGATGTTTATACCATCTATTCTAATTGACATTTCCAGAATTTCAGGAAACAGTTTCTTGTATATTTTATTCTTTTCAGTAGATATGCCAGGAACTGAATATGGCAACATCTGTATGCAAAGTATATTCATTGAACTGTGTGTTTGTAGCTTCAGGTTGCCTTCAGCACCTTGTATTCATTGGCTGTCTGAAAAATACTGGTAGGTGCCAAAGGCAATATTTCAAAAGAAGGAACTGGCAGAACCACCTCTGAGTATTCTTAGACTTATGAAATTCCCGGGGTCACCATAAGTTGACAGGCAGTTGGAAGGCACATGCACAAAGGTCAGTTGCACATAATGTGCTTTGCTTATAGAGTCTCAAAAGTTCAGATACTGGCATATCTACTTAAAAGGATCAAGAATGGAAAAACTATTTTCTAAAACTCTGGAGACCCAATACCAATTACTATGGATTCTTTACCAACAGAGTTTAGATTTATTTATTTATTTAATTGTATCAGGAGCAAACCAAACAGTTGTATTGGGTTTTTTAAATTAAAAAAAAGTTTGAAAACCTCACATTCTATTAATTGTCCTTTGACCAGTAGCTGGCCATTTGGAGTGTCGCTGGTGTTGCTATAGGAAGGTCTTCTATTGTGCATGTGGCGAGGCTCAGACTGCATTGTAATAGGTGGTCTGTGTTTTGCTCTTCTCCACACATGACATGCGAGTGTGGAGAGTTTAGATGCAATGGGAAATCATGCTTTCTGGCTTTGCTAAGTAGCGACAAGTAATGAACTATAGTTACAAATGACAAGTGAAGGGGGAAAATCAGAAGTTTACTGTAAAGCAGTGGTTCTCAACCTGTGCATCCCAGGTGTTTTGGCCTACAATTCCCAGAAATCCGAGTCAGTTTACCAGCTGTTAGGATTTATGGGAGTTGAAGGCCAAAACATCTGGGGACTCACAGGTTGAGAACCACTGCTGTAAAGCAAGGATCTGATGGCTTGATATCACAAGTTTAAACAAGCTGCACTGCAGATGGTGTGGGAGGGGTGGACATTATACAGTCTGGTCCAGGGATCCCCAAATGAAAGCCGGTGGGCCATATGCATCCTCCAAAATAATTTACCTTCCCCCACCCTAAACTTTTGACTTAGGGAGACCCTAAGTCATAAACAAAGGCACACAACAATAATTCTAATTATCATAAGCGAAAAGCAGGCCCACACTTCTCACTGAAATACTGGTAAGTTTATGTTGGTTAATAATTGTTCTTCATTTTAAATATTGTATTGTTTTTTTTAAAGGTTTTTTTTTGCACTACAAATAAGATATATGCAGTTTGCATAGGAACTTGTTCATGTTTTTTTCAACAGTCTGAGGGAATGTGAACCGGCCCTCTGCTTAAAAAGTTTTAGGACCCTTGGTCTGGCCATTATAATTGAAATCTGAAATCAGAAGCTTGTGCCCTGGTACTAAAAAAGAAGAGAAGAAGGTTGTAAAGTATTTCCCAAAGGCATTATGGGAAACATTATAGGAAACCCAAAGTTATTTTGTATGTCTACACCAGTGAAAAATATACGCTCTGTTATGCATGTGAAGTGCTTTTTCTAAACAATATGCAACCATTGCATCCCGCTCACACATTAAAAGTAGACAGAATAGCATGTGAATGTACATTGCTTCTATGCATTTGACAGTATTCAGTACAGAGGTTGCACAGCATAATTCCATTATTGGATATTTATGCCATGCTGAACCAATGTAGGATACCAGCTCTTATGTGCCAGTTCCTAGAAAAAGATGTCACATTTCTCTGAACTTTCTGGAGCCTGAATGGAGAACCTGCAAGTCCCATCAGCCCCAGCCAGCATGTCCAATAGGGGAAGGAAGAATAATGGAATACAAAGGTGATATCAACAAGTTATCCAGAACTCATTAAAGTACATATTAAAGTGTACTCATTTGTTTCATGCATAGGAACAGAGAGAAAGAATAAAAACATAGCTTATGCTATTCTATACTCAAAACAAATAATGTAATCTACCTGTGAAAGAAATCAGATTACTTTATGGTTTGTTGCTTATGCAGGTGTGTACATTAGAGAAAACAAGAAATAGAATAAGCTCAGTTGTGCCATGTGTAATCAATGATTGCTGAGATTTGTGACTAAAATAAGCACATTTTCATAGTCACTATGTAACAATTTTGTGAAATGTATTTTTACTGCCTCAACGTTTAATGACATAAATTTGTGTTTAGGAATGTAATCCAGTTAGGGGTGAACGATTTAGCGTCTCTGAATCTGAACTTATAATCACTAATATCAATAAAGACGATATGGGAAAATACCAGTGCAGAGGATCCTACACTTATTTGAGGCACAAATACAACTTCTCAAGAAGCATTCGGGTATCTGTTTTAAGTAAGTTACTTTGACAATTACACCTGTTTTCTTTCTAAGAATTATTTGGTGCTTAAATGTCAAGCCTACCTTTCACTTTATAGTTACAGGATGACTAAGATATATGTTGATAACATTACAAAAAAGGACAGTTAAAAGTTAAGCTGATATCATAGTAGAGTACAGGTTAAATATCTCTTACCTGAATGCTTGGAACTAGAAGCATTTCTGATTTTGGGGGATTTTGGAATATTTGTATTTCCATATATGTCCCCATCTAAACACAAAATTAGGTTTCACATACCCTACACACATAGCCTGAAAATAATTTTACATAACATATTTTAAATAATTTTGTATCTGAAACAAAGTTTGTGTGCATTGAACTATCTATCCGGGGAGCGGGGTGAGCTCCCATCTGTCAACTCCAACTCCACAGGATGGCAAACATCCAGGAATTCTGGATAAGGGATGTTCAACCTGTAGTGTACACTAAACCAATGTACATGAGGTGGAGGGACAACAGAATGCCATCATTTTCACCAAGTTTAATAGGCCTGGACAGAATGGTAGGGCTTGACTGGAGTTTCCTGTACAAGACGGCATCCTTTTTGCCTCATTTTAGTCTGCAAAAATAAGTGGAAGTGTGCATGTTTTGTTTACAGGCGCCAAGAATGCCAAACACAGTCTATAGAATATGTTTGATAGTCATATATTTAATATGCCTGGTCTTGTTCAAATCCTTTTTACTTTAACTGTATAATGAAAAGGGATGGGTAAAGTGGAAAATAGGAAAGCAAAATGGTAAGAAAGTGCAGCCAAAAGAAAAAGAAATGGGAGACAGATTTGAAGGGAAAATAACTTAATTATCAAAGAGCTTAGAACTATGTGAATCATACACAAAAAATACAAAGGATTAATTGCAGCTCACCCAAGCTACATGGTAGAATGTAGCAGAAGTACTTCTCTGCTCTCCTTGGTGCCAACATTGTTATTCTGGCACCAAATGAAACCATGGTCATTCACTATAGCTTTTCTATTCTTTTCTCCTTCTTTCCCAAACTTAGCCATTCTTCTGCTCAACAAACTCTGGTTGGATCTACACTGACATATAAGGGAGTTTGGAACTGTATTATGTGATGAGTTTAGTAGCCTCATATAATGCAGTGCAGCATGATATGGATCTATTTTGAACATATAATGCAGTTTCAAACTCCATTATATGGCAATGTAGATCCAGACTCAGCTATCTGACCTGAGCTCCAGAATTTTCTGGCTCTTGCCTCCTTCCTCCTTGCTCTTTCTCCTGCTAAGATAACACAGCCACATTAAACATTTCTTCCGGTTACATTCAGTAAGATTTTCACATTGACAGCAGCTAGGCATAGATTCCCTATGAAAATGAAAAATTGTGATTAAAAAAACGGAATTTTTTAAACCTCAGAGAACACTTCTCGGGGAATTTCTAGATCCTCCAGCATGACTCTGTGCTCAGCTTCTATGAGTCAGTTTTCCTTGGAAGTTGATCATAGATTTGACCTGGAAGAGTAAAGCCATTGTTTTTAGCCTCAGCCCCTCCTGTTTGCATAGCAATACAAACCATCACTGGAATCTTATATGGCATGTTAGATTTTACTTTTTTTAAAAAAACAGAATAGAAAAGATGAGTCATGGGAGTGCCCAAGGCACTATGTACATCGTGTACTTTGCTAACTCTGGAATGTAACAATATAGAAGAAGTTCTCTATTGGGTACAGACAATATGCAACTGTGCAATTCTAATTTCTTTTAAGTAAACCTAAGACCCTGGCAGGTTTCTGGGTCTGTTTTACTGGATTAGTGTTAAGATTTCTAAGATAATATTTGTGATGTCCTTAGGACATCATAAAATCCTATATAAATTGCAGTCTTACTATTATGAATCTGAAATAATTTGAAATTTTGTTACCTTCATTGTACTACATAATTCTTTTATATATTCACATTAAGAAGTGATCTTTTAAATGAAAGAAATACCAGTGACTTGTCTCACTTTTAGAAATTGAGAGGAAGAGAACTGAGATTCTGTATCCTAGAAACCATACCATTGAAGCTGAACTTGGTAAGTCTTTAGTTGCTTTTTAAAAAAATACTAAAAATTGATTAGAGAATCTGTAGAATTGGTACTGTAGAATAAGTAGCAAACCCTTCCAAGAATGTTTTAATTTCAATAAGAAAATCTAACTGATTAGTGCTGTTATGCACCTTTAAATCTGTTCCAATTTATGATGTCCCTAAGGCAGTGATTTTCAACCAGTGTGCCGCGGAACACTAGTGTGCCGTGAGAGATCATCAGGTGTGCCATGGGAAATTATTTTCGAACTTCATTCATATATAAACTGTAAGGCAAATCTGTCCCTTTAAGAAATGGAACCACAGCACTCTCGTGTCACTTAAGATGTGATGCGAGAGTGCTATGGTCGCGCCATCTTGGATTCGCTCAGACGTGGCTAAGTAAACAAAGTTAGAGTTAGTGCTGCAGCTGCGCATCAAGTGACAGTGGCAATTTGGGATCACAGCAAGACAAGCGAGTGACAGTGATGGAGAAGTTTTTGAGGAGAAGTTGTCATTTTATTTCCATTCAGCCTTCACAGAATGCCTTGAATGGGTTAGGGACCCATACAGCTCAGCATTCGTTGCTGGAAAGGACATAACTTTAAAGGAGCAAGAGGAACTCATTGAACTGAAACAAGATTGTAGTTTAAAGCTAAAATTTGCTGATCTTCCTTTGGACAGTTTTTGGTTATCTGTTGCCAGGGAGTTCCCCATTCTGGCCAATAAAGCTATTTTGGCATTGTTCCCATTTTCAACCACATATTTGTGTGAGATGAGCTTCTCAAGCTTGACTGTGATAAAAACTAAAAGCAGAGAGATACTGACAGCTGTTGAGCAAGACCTTCGTGTGTGTCTTTCTACCATTCCTGCCAGGATATCTATTTTGTGTCTATATCTATTTCGAGCCTCGGGAGGGGCGGTCTAGTAAGTCCAAATAATAAATAAATAAAACAGGCCCAGGTTTCACACTAAGTGAGTGTATAAATACATTTAAAAACATATTAATTATATGTATTACTGTGTTAGAGTGTCATTTTGTGTCATTTTGGTTGGTGGTGTGCCCCAGGATTTTGTAAATATAAAAATGTGCTGTGGCTCAAAAAAGGTTGAAAATCACTGCCCTAAGGGGATCCTATCACAAGATTTTTCTTGACAAAATTTTTTTCTGACAAGGTTTTCCTTTGTTTTCCTCTGCAAGTTCAACTTGACCAATGTCACCCAGTGAGTTTCCATGATTAATTAGGACTCAAGCACTCGTCTCTGGAGTCATAGTCTAATGCTTCAATTACTATATATTTTACTGGCACGAAGACAATGAAAAATGGTGTAGATAAGCCTCACAGACAGTTCAATTCTGGAAATGAAAGACAGCTAGCATTCCTGGTAGGACTGTCCCATTTGCTTGCCCTCAGCAGCGCGGTGGGTTAAACCCTTGTGCTGGCAGGACTGAAGATGGACAGGTCAGAGGTTCGAATCCGGGGAGAGTGCGGATGAGCTCTCTCCATCAGCTCCAGCTCTCCATGCGGGGATATGAGAAAAAAACCTCCCAAAAGGATGGTAAAACATAAAAACATCCGGGTGTCGCCTGAGCAATGTCCTTGCAGACAGCCAATTCTCTTACACCAGAAGCAACTTGCAGTTTCTCAAGTAGCTCCTGACACACAAAAATTCATGCTGTGTTTGTTCCAGCTGCTAATCTTGGAAAACATTTCAGAATCACACAAAATAGACTGTTTTGTTTAAAAATCTATGAGTGCTGTAGAAGTAAGACAAGAAGAAAGGAAGAAGTGAGGTGAGGTGGGAAGAGAAGGAGTAAGAAACTGTGACATTTTAACTCAACTAAAGGCCCTTCTACACTTATCTAAAACCTGGGAGGAAGCTTGTTCAATCCCTACCCACCACCACAACCCTGGGCTTTGCCTTGCGGTGTGGCTAGATGCCATCCCGGGTCAACCAAAGGGAAGGCTTTTCTGGGGGGTTTCCTTGGTGACTGGGTACCCTGCCAGAAGGTTCAGCAGGAAATCTAGACACTCCCAAAAAAGTGTGGATTTTTGAGGGAGGTATGTGGACTTTAACCCATGCCCTATCGAGTTTCTTAAATCCTGTTGGGTGTGGGATGAAGCCCTGTGTGGAACCGGCCTGTGTCTGTCCTGGCCAAAGTGGGATAGTTGCAGGATATGTAACCACAGTTTATTACAGGTTTCTGATTACCATTTTGTGTTACCAATTTTACAGGATCCAAGCTACTTATAGAGTGCAATGTCTCATATTCCAAAAACACATTTTTTCCTATTTCCTGGATGGTCAATAATACTCTTGTTGATTTCATTTTTAAAGGCAGAATTGAAGAAGGCTTCCAGTAAGTATTTCTTAAATAAGAAAATGAATTAAGCAAACTTTTGACTTCTTTTGTTATTGAATCCAATGAATCCTATAAAATATAATTTTGGACATTATCACAAGAGGCTTGTAATGTGAACTAAATTTTTCCGTATGACTTTATGGTCAACATGTGATGGAAACCGAACACAGAACTGCACTACAGGATCTAGAGATTCCTAGAGAGGTGTTGTCTAGAAATTGTTTGGGGCACAGCTAGACAGCCACTTTATTGCAGAAACTTCTGTAATAAAAAAAGGGGAAGGGGAGGCTGTCCAGATGACATCCTAGACAAACCCGAATTAATCTGCCACAAACCAGGAAAATCCTGGTTTGTGGTGAATTAATTTGATAGTAGGTTTGTTTCGCGCCTTCTTGGAAGGTGCAGGATAAACCCACTACTTCCAGTGTCTTAATTGTAGTCCAGTCAGTATTCCCATGGTTTTCAGGGCTAAATTAGCCCAGAAAACTGTGAGAATACCAATACCCTCCCCCAAAGCCACAAAACAGAGTAAAAAAACCAAAAGAACTTACCTTGCCTCCTTGAGATGGCTGCTGGAGTTCTCTTGGCATGTACAAATGATGTGCCAGGAGAAGGGGGGGGGGGAAGAGAAACTCACTCATGTTTCCCATCTCCTGGTGCATCATTTGTACACACCAGGAGAGCTCTGGCAGTTGTCTCATGGAGGTTGGGTAAGTTCTTTTGTTTTTAATGCTGTTTGGGGGGGGGGTGTCTTTTGGAATACCCAAAATGTGTGTAGATGGCCCACCAGGAATATCTGTGTTTTTAAAACGTGGATGTTCCTCGGGTAATGGCCGGACTGGAAAGGACCTAGGTCCTTTAGCATAACTGGAGGAAGTTGACCATAGAATTATCCGAGATAATATTCTCAAATCCGCAAAAGTAAAAACCATAAATACGAAGGGAGAACTATATTCTTTGGCAGTATTTTGCAGTATGCTGAAGACATTCTGATTGGCATTTTATTTGTGAGTTTAATATAATGCTTAAGATATGGCTTCTGTCTATTTTAATTAAATTGCTGATGTTTGGGAATTTTATTCTATTTTATAATTAGCTTCAATTGGTGTGAACTGCCCTAAGTGGTGTTGCAATTTATAAGTTTATCTTGAAATATAAGCAAAGTTCTAGTCCATAACTGCACATACTAAACATTTCACTAGGGCAATGGTTCTCAATCCGTGGGTCCCCAGGTGTTTTGGCCTACAACTCCCAGAAATTCCAGCCAGTTTATCAGCCGTTAGGATTTCTGGGAGTTGAAGGCTAAAACATCTAGCGACCTACAAGTTGAGAATGACTGCACTAGGAAATGTTTCTTGGATACAATATAATATCTCAGATATCACATTGCTTGAGAACACTCTGTCAATGTTTCTTACATATATGCATCAGCCCAGAAAGGGATAGCAACTAAATCTGGGCTGCTATTTTGTACCGAGCACATCTATTTCCTCAAAACAAGACCGTTGATGGCTTTTTAGTGCACATGTTCAATATGTGTTTTTTGCTACTTTTTGGGGGACAGAAAAGACAATGAAATTGAGGGAGGGCTGCTTTCCGTGGTGCCTCTGACCATTACAAAGTTGCAGAATGAAGATTATGGCCAGCTGTTTGTTTGCAGAGCTGGTGAAATTGCTGCATACATCTCAATACATCGTCCAAGTAAGTAATCTAATATCTATGACTAGAAACGTATGATTGTGAAGGCTACAAAGTAGTGAGGAAAAAGGAAAAGATATCGACTTACAAAGAAATGAGAAAATGGTAGATTTCCAGTATAGTATCTGAAATATTCTACATAGTAGCAGATAGAATGACCCTACAAGTTGAAATAGAAACATACCTTGTTGTATGTATCTTTCCAATATGTAGATAGTTTACAACAGTAGCTTAACCATGTCTGTGTTTCTTAGGATTATGCCATATTTTTAGAACATTGCTATTTTTAGTAGCCACACTGCAATTTCCAAACTCAGTTTTGGGGGAGAGGATTTAAAAAAATATTTTCAAATGTATCTAAAAGTTAAACAAGCATCTTTGAAAGCTAACTGTGGCTGCTATCTGGGGAAACAGTCTGACAAATCTGTACATGTACTTTCAGTTTTGACAAAGAGCCAGCCTTTCATAATCTGTTTTATTAAATATGAAGGTGTATTTCAAAGGCATCTTCATGTAGAAGAGGGCAGTGTTTCCTTAAGATATGAGTTTTGTTGTGTTGCATATAAAGAGGATGCACCATATATACTCAAGTATAAGCCGACCTGAATATAAGCCGAGGCACCTAATTTTATCACAAAAAAATGGGAAAACGTATTGACTCGTGTATAAGCCAAGGGTAGGAAATGCAGCACCTACTAGTAAATTTTTTTAAAAAAAAAACAACGTATCAATAACATTATATTAATTGAGGCATCCATAGGTTAATTTTTTTTGAATATTAACATAAAACTCTGATTAAACCATTAGTCTAACCTTCTTCAATGTAAATGTGCTTACGTATCCTCCCAATAATAATAGAGTAAAATAATAAATGTAATAATAATAGAGCAAAATAATAAATGCAATAATAATAGAGTAAAATAATGTAAATGTAATAATAATTATAATAATGAATAGAGTAAAATAATAATAATTGAGAAAAATAATAAATAACCTTGACTCGAGTATAAGCTGAAGAGGGATTTTTTAGCCTAAAAAAAGGGCCGAAAAACTAGGCTTATACTCAAATATATACAGTAGATGGAATTTTGTCCTCTGATTCACCAGACTTGAATATGTTAGAAGTACTACATTCATGCCTGCAAAAAGGATTATGGATTAATAAAAAGGAAACAGAATAAAATACCTAGTTTTACTTGATATGTTCCCATCGTTGACTTGCACACAACACTATCACATAACACTGTTATAGTGCTATTACTCAGTTTTAAGTTCCATCATTCCAATCTATGGAGTTCTCAGAAGTGTACTTACCCATTAAGGTTTCACCAAATTACAAATCTTAGGATTTCAAAGGATACAGCCATGGCAGTTAAAGTAGAATCATACTGCTCTAGTTATGTAGTCTAAATTGGCCTAGGCTCCTTTTTCTTTAGCTAATCCGAAGACATTTTCATAACGCACAATTATAGCACTATGATTCCACTTGAAATGCTAGGACAACATCCTATGAATCATTGCCCCTTTGGGAAGTTTAGGCATGGTGATTTCTAGATGCTAATCTTAATGCAACAGATTCATTTATACATATTTGTCTGAGTATAATGTCATTTCTAATGTTGTGTATTTTTTAATTTTTTTTCAAATGTAGCCAGAAATCTTACAGGGCTTGCTGCACTGGTATTATTAATACTTATTCCAGTAATAATCTGCCTGTTATTCAAGACTGAAATTGTACTTTGGTATCGAAAGTTATGCCGCCCTTTTCTTCACAAAAGAGGTAATGTAATACTGTTAACTCCATCATGCTGCAAAAGTGAAGTGAATGCCATTTACGTGTCATATATATTTCTATGCCACACCTAATAGCTGGGTAGTGTTTGCTGATAGCAAGATAATTTTTAGCTTCGGAGATGTGAAGCCAATTATAG
This sequence comes from Anolis apletophallus, assembly GCA_030556195.1. Lineage (NCBI taxonomy): Eukaryota > Metazoa > Chordata > Lepidosauria > Squamata > Anolidae > Anolis > Anolis apletophallus. Next base: position 81,932,558 of record JARBWK010000004.1, read on the forward strand.
TATTGCAGTAAGTGGCCTCCTCTGTTGTTGACTTTTACATATTTATTGGTCATGATTGAACCCTAGTCCATTGAAGATCCTGAAGAGAGCAGAACTATTAAATCAGTGGGATTTACCTTTAAGATGGGAATGACTGATAGAAATCATGCCAACAGTTGTTCTGCATTTTTGTGCTATACATATTACAGGAGAATTATGGGAAGAAATCACAAGAAAGCTAGAACCATATTACTCAAGGCTTCCTCGAAATAATTTGCTACCTGCAGAGTTCCAATAGAGCAGTGATTCCCAAACTTTTTGACTCATGGACTCCTTTTTAGAATCAATTTCTATGTGTGTAATAGTTTGGCGCCTCACTCAGCCTTGTAAGGGACAGTGATCAATTATTGTATAAGGTCCAGTGTATCCTATGAGTACACACACACACACACACACACACACACACACACACTTGATTTACATCGTTTTTGTTGATCCATTTATCTTGGAGGACTTACGAATGGAAATATCAGGATAGGAAATTTGGGAGTAGCAGGAAGAAGTGGGAATATTTATCCTATCTTCACCACTTTTCCACTTTACTACAAGTCTCCATTTTACAATTTTTCTCACAATGCTGTCTCTGATGCTGTTCCTAGAATATAAGACCTCAGTAAGAGAATACTACACAAACAAATGGTACATACATTGATAAAGAGTCAATGTGGGGTAGTGGTTAAAGTGTTAGACAATAACTCTTGGAGAAAAGGGTTCAAACACTCAACCATGAAAACCCATTGGGTCATCTTGGGCAGGTCACACTCACACAGCCATAGAGGAAGGTAATGGAACAGCCCTGCTGAACTAAGAAAACCCTAGGGTTGAGTCATCATGATTCAGGGTTGGCTTGATGTCCCATAGCAACAAATATACATTGGTATTAGATTACAAGGAATGCATAATAGTGGTATTGTTTATTTTTGCAAGTCATCTTTGTGTTTGGTGTTCAGTTTTAGATGGGAAGGTCTATGATGCATATGTTTTGTACCCAAAAACCAATACACAAGATTGCTTTGCCTTGAAAGTCCTCCCTGAAGTTTTGGAGAAGCAGTGTGGATACAATTTATTCATACCTGGCAGGGATGATTTACCAGGAAAAGGTAAAATGTGATGTGTTTTTCTTCCTAAGTGATTTTTAATATAAAATATATAATTTCATCTTAACTTTGCTAACAATAAGAGGGAAGATGTTATTTACTTATACTACCTAAACTGTGGTTTAGATGCTTCTTCTTTTCACACAGTTCCTGGAATTCAGGGAGAGTAAAACAAATAGCTTATATAATAACAAAATTACATATTACGAGCAAGAAGCCTCGTTTTCAAATCTATTTTTCATTATTTTTGGTAGGAACGAAGAGTCAGTTAAGGGAGGGTGGTTCTGCTTTTCTTTTCTTTTGCTTCTGCTACAAGACAGGGACAGGGGAATATTGTCAAGAAGATTTTTGTAACTGTCTTCCTACTCCAAATGGGCCAGGAAGTTATTTGGAATAAAGGTGTAAGATAATATTGTGACAAACAAATATGGCAAGCAAATTAAAAGAAGGAAAATGGGTTTTAAAAGAAAATAATTACAATAAAAGTCATCTAAATGCCATGTGTAGGGAGTTTTAATAGCCAATGTAATGTATTCTTCAAACCTCTAACCCCATTTATGCTGTTCCTGAGACCCCTCTACAGAGGCCCCCAAACCTTCTGAGTAAAAACAATCCCAGCCAATTTTAGGAAGAATGTTTTGCCCCCAGATGCTTGTAGCTGCCCAAAACTGCTAACAGCTTCATTCACACACCTCCAACAAGCTCCATCAAAAGAAGTATAAAGGTAAAGGTTTCCCCTGACATTAAGTCTAGTTGTGTCTGATTCTGGAAGGTGGTGCTCATCTCCATTTCTAAACTGAAGAGTCGGCGTTGTCCATAGACAACTACAAGGTCATGTGGCTGGCATGAATGCATGGAGCATTGTTACCTCCCTGTAAAAGTGGTACCTATTAATCTGCTCACATTTGCATGTTTTCAAACTGCTAGGTTGGCAGAAGCTGGGCCTAACAACGGGAGCTCACCTCACTCCCCAGATTTGAATGGCCAACCTTTCAGTTAGCAAGTTCAGCAGCTGAGTGGTTTTATTTATTTATTTATATTTATTTATACTTCACATTTATAGACTGCCACTCCCCGAAGGCTCGGAGCGGTTTACAAAGTATAAACACACAACTAAAAGCAAACAAGTACAGCAATAGACAGCACAATAAAGACATACATAATACACAAAATCAGAACGGCCAGTGATATTCAATTGGAGTCTGTTGATGGCTCGGTGGGGTATTCGCTGGTTTGGCCAGTGTGCAATACTGCGGTGCCATCAGCGGCTCGCTTGGGACTGGTAGAATAGATAGAGTTCCCGGCGGTCGGATAGGGCCTGATGGAATTTTCAGATCATTAATATTGTCTTTGAGGGAATGGGAGGGGAGTGATCTCCCTTCAGACTTAGCCATATTCTGGCTTCCTAGTGGGGTATTGTTCTGGTTCCCCTGTGAGGCTGGAGACAGGGATCTTTTCCAGGTTTAACCCACTGTGCCACCAGACCCCCCCCTCCCTAAAAGAGTATAAGTAACTGAAAATGGGGGAAATGGTGGCCAGAAATAGCACTGTGCCAGTGTATCTGTGAAAGGGAGTGCGGTTCCCAATTAAAATATGTATTTTTGTGATTTTTCCAGTCCCTTGACACAACTCACCACAGTGATTCATGCTGCCAAAACAGATTATTTACAGGAACCTATTTATTATTGTTGAAATGGTTGAAAACTATCTCTCTTTGCAACTTACAGCTTTAGTCAGTGTTGTTGATGAAACCATCCGACAAAGTAGAAGGCTGATCATTATTTTGCTACCAGAGCTGCCTAGCCTGGACGAGGCTGTTGAACAGCACATAGCTGTGTACCGGGCCCTTGTTCCTGATGGAATTAAAGTCATCCTGATTGAAATGGCTAAAATAAAAGATTACAGTCACATGCCAGAATCTATCAGATACATCAAGCAAAAACAGGGTGCTATCCGATGGAAAGGAGACCTTACAAAGAGAAGCTCTCATTCTGCAAACAACAAGTTCTGGAAAAGAGTTAGGTATCGAATGCCACCTGAACATCCGAAGTCCCCTGAACTGCCTTTGGTCCCAATAACATTCAATGCTTGTGAACCAACAAGAACATGACTTCCACCTCTGTTTGTTACCACTTTCACAAGGTTTTTTTTTAAAAAAAAAGAATGCTTACTGGTTTTATGTTTGGGTATGGTACTTTGTCTACTGTGACAGGAGAGTAAGAACTCATTATTTCAAAGTACATATAATTCAGGAGTGATTATGTTGCCAGTTTCCCCTCTTTTGCGAGAGAGAAATGCATGCTTGACTCAGTTACAGACACATATCTGTAACATCTGTTGTGGCTGTGCAGGTAGCCTTTTCAACAAAGGTTGTTGAAACCTGTCTCACTTCCTCACTCCTGTCAAAAGAAAGCCTCTCAAAAGAATTGGAGGTAAAGCAGGGATAGCCAATATAATGTCCTTCAGAAGCTTGGTTAAATTCCTTAGGATGCATCTACTATACTAGAACTAATGCAGGCTGGTACCACTTTAATTTCAATGATCCAATGTTGTGGAATCATGAGACTTGTAGTTTTGGGAGGCACCAGCACCCTTTGACAGAGAAGCCTAATGACCTTGTAAAATACCAGCTCCCATGATTCCACAGCATTGGGGTATGGCAGTTAAAGTGGTGTCAAACTACATTCATTCTACAGTTTAAATGCACCCTTAATCTCTGACCATTGGCTGTAGTGCCTGGGATTTATAGCTATTATGGTATTTGTTGCAACTGCAGATTGCCATTTCTTGATGCAAAATGTTCCATTTAAAGGGGAATGTTGCGTCTGTACCATAGGTGAGAATGTGAAAACACTCAATCATTACTTATTTCTCCAAAACCTATCACATATCCTCTGATGTTTCATACAATGTTGCCAATACCACATTTACTCAAGTCTAATGCACCATCAAATCTAATGCACCCCCCAATTTTCAAAACCCGAAAACAAAACCAAATGTATTTGCTCTTCCACACATACTCCAGGCAAGGGGAGGCCACTTCCTCACATCAGGCCAAGGCTGGTGTTGGGACCCACACAAGACTGGTGACCAGCCTTGCCCTGTCAAAGGGGCTCTGGGGGTGGTGTGTGAAAGAAAGTGGGCTGGATAATGCTTCAGGGAGGGCGGCGGGCACTGGGACAGTCAACAGGCAAGGGGAAACCCTACCTCTCCAATCAGACCAAGGCTGCTGTCCCTTCAACTGGTTGTGTGTGCAATCCCATTGAATCTAATAAGTACCCTAATTTTGGTGACATAATTTAACCAGAAAAAGTATTCATTAGAGTCATGTAAATATTTTGAAATGTTAGCCATTTTTCTTGCAAGAATCGTGAGATATACTTTCCATAAACTGTTTTTGTAACACTTTTCTAATGTACCTATTTTATATGTTTTCCCATTACTGAATAGCATTTGTGTATACTTTCTGTTATGCATCATTGCTTGCTATTCAGAATTTTAAATATAATACAACCCTCTGTATCTGCTGGGGATACTTTCCAGGAGGTCATGTGCATACACACAACTGGAGATAATAGCAAACCTGTTTGAAATGAAGGACCTCCATCTCAAGAATGGCATAGATCATGCCAAAAGACCCAGAAAATGCCTAAATAGGCCATATTTTGTTAGAAGGGAATAAATGAAACCATGTGTATACAAGTCCTGAGGATACAGAGGTGATACTGATACATACAAAACATACTTAAAGCCTTGCAGAAATGAGAATTTCTGATACGATGTGCTCTATGAAATGGGTAATTGTATCAAGAATTTTGAATTAATTAAACTTATTATCTGTGTTCAAGATTGACATAACCAAAGATATACAGAGGCTGTTTCTGGAAATGTTAGTTTTAGCTGGAAAGCAGAAAGTATTTCTTGTGTTCAGGCTTGCATTTGTTTCTTTTGTTTTGGTTCCACCAGAATGATGTTTTTAAGATGTGGCCGGAATAATTTGAGGTCCATATTCATCAATGATTACCTTTTTCTCTCCATGTTATTTTGACTGATATGGATGATGCATACTGCTCACTTTTACTAATGCTGCAGTTGCTACAAATATATTTCCCCTTAAACCTTTTCTCAGTATATTTAATTTTATGTACAATCACCACTTAATGCAGTTGTCACGGTTTGTCTTTTTTGGCAGCATTTCCATCTAGCTTTACTGTTTATGTTTTTTCATAAGCACTTGTATGAATGTATATGCATATAGACATGCAGAACTGACATATGACAACTTTCCATGCATCTGATAAGATGAATGAGTCCACACTAGTTTGTACCAGGGTTAATTTAGTAGTTGTTAAGGTGACACAAAAATATTTATTTGTAATATTTGTATTCTATTTTTATGAAATGTAAGATAGTTTATATTTTCCATCAATACCGACCTGTAAAAAAACCTTACATGTGAATATAAATTGTACATTAATGGTGAACTAACATACGGGTAGTGTGTTTTTACTGGCTGCATCCCAGCACTTCAGGAAATAAAGCCTGACTGCTTATTAGAGGGAAGGATATTAGAGGCAAAGATAAAGTACTTTGGGAAGACAGGAAAGCTTAGAGAACTAATTTTTTTTTTACTAACTAATTTTATTATTTATGAGTCGCCCTCCACAAATGTGCTCCGGGCGACTTACACAGCATCTACAATACTAAAATATTAAGATTTAAAAATATTAAAATGTTAAAATATGGGAATAGACAGGTTCCAGGTCACTGATTGTCACTTATGCATATGCTCTTCTAAATAGCCATGTCTTAAGTGCCGTTTGAAATGGGGGCAGGTTGAAGATGGCTCTTTGGTCCCCATGAAGGTGGGCAGAGAGTTCCACAGATCAGGGGCCACAACAGTTTAAAAAAAGATCTCTGTCTCGTGGACTCCAAATTAGCCTCATCTCAGACCCGGGACATGAAGGCAGAGAAGCTCTTTGTTCTCGTATGCTGGCTGTGGTGCTCTCGGATGGATAGATGGTATCAGACGGTCTTTTAGGTATGTAGGACCCTGGGCCCCCAAGGCCTTAAGTGTCAGGGTCAGGGCCTTATAAAGGACTCTGTACTCGACCGGCAGCCAGTGTAAATGCTATAAGGATGGCGTTATGTGACACCTCATAGGTGTTTTCGTGAGGAGCCTGGTGGCAGCATTCTATACAATCTGGAGCTTGCGAGTTACTGACCGAGGTAGACCCACGCATAAAGCGTTGCAAGAGTCCAGCCTTGATGTAACCGTGGCATGAATCACCATGGCCAGCGCCTCCGTTGGTAGATAGGGTGCCAGTTGCCTCGCTTGACGTAGGTGGAAGAAGGCCCTTTTGCTCGTGGAGGCGATCTGGGCCTCCATCGTCATTGTAGAGTCCAGGATGACACTGAGGCTCTTCACAGTGGAAGATGGAGTCAGCGGTTCCCCTTCGAAGGGTGGCAGTGGACTGACTAGTTCTGATGGGCGGCCCAGCCATAGAATTTCAGTCTTTGCTGGATTTACCTTCAGTTTGTGGGCCCGCAGCCATCTCGTCACTGCTCCCAGGCACTGGGCAAAGTTGTCAGGCACCGAGGTTGCTCCAGGTTCCAACCTTAGGAGGAGCTGAGTGTCGTCGGCATACTGGTAACATTCCAGCCCAAAGCTCCGGACTCGTCCAGCGAGAGGCCGGACATAGATATTGAACAGCATAGGTGATAATATGGCGCCGGGGTACTCCACACTCAAGGAGAGATTTTTCAGATGTTTGGCCTAGCCATTCTACTCGTTGACTGCGTCCTCGCAAGAACGAGTTGTGCCAAGTTATGGCTGATCCTTGAATTCCCGTGGCAGCTAATTGTTGAATCAGCAGATCATGGTCCACCGTATCAAAGGCAGCGGTGAGATCGAGCAGCACCAGAACTACTGAACCTCCCTTGTCTAATTGACGGTGGATGTCATCCGAGATGGCCACCAGAACGGTCTCGGTCCCGTATCCGGGACGGAAACCTGATTGAAAAGGGTCCAGGCCATCCAAATCCTCAAGAAATTTTTGGAGTTGAGTCGCTGCCACACGTTCGATCAACCTGCTGAGGAACGGGAGGTTTGAGACCAGGTGATAGTTGGCTGGCGTCGCAGGGTCCAAGCTAGGTTTTCTAAAAAGAGGGCTAACCATGGCTTCTTTTAGAGTGTCCAGGAAGATTCCCTGCTCCAGGGAGTTGTTTATTATGTGCATCAGAGGAACCTGAAGCTCCTCTGAGCAGTCCTTAACCAGCCGGGAAGGACAGGGGTCCATGGTGCAGGTGGTTGGTTGTGCTGCGGAGAGGATTTTACTGACTGCCTCCAGGTCCAGCATTTTAAATCGGTCGAATTTCTGGCTAGCCGGAGTATATACTTCTCTCTCATTCACGGCCTCAGACATAGATGGTAGCTCCTGCCGGAGAGCAGTGATCTTCTCTGTGAAGAATTGCTGAAATTTCTCCGCTGAGATGGCTGGAGTGTCCAGGGTTCTTGGTTGGGAGTTTGCACTGACCAGACTTCGGACAATGATGCTGTGGGGAAAATGGAAGGAAAAAGGAAGAGTGGCCAACCAAGGGCAAGATGGATGGATGGTATCCTTGAAGTGACTGGCTTGACTCTGAAGGTGCTGGGGGTGATGATGGCTGACAGGGAGCTCTGACATGGGCTGGTCCATGAGGTCACGAAGAGTCGGAAGTGAATGAATGAATAGAAAACAACAATCCTAGCACAATTGGTAAATATCTATCAATAATATTTATTGTTTTTCTTCATGCCTCTGACTGATGTTTTATTCAAGATAGTTTTTTAAAAAAAAAACCTTGTTGAACTAATTAACCATTCATCTTACTTTTATTTTCTCTCTTGTAATGAATGGATGGAAATGTATACATACAGTCAAAAGTTCATTTTGTACCTCCATCTCCCTGGGAAGCCCACCAGGTGAGATGGGTGCTTTCGGCTATATTTGAGAGGATATATTTTGACCTATATGTGTGCAAGTATTTGGCTTTTCTTGTTTTCATAAATCCTTTAATTAAACGAATGATGTCTGTAAGTATTTGCATATGTTTCCACTTCTTCTCTTCCTGCTAATCTTCCATCTACAATTTCCTAGAATGAAGATAGAGTTGATTTAACTAATAAAGACAGATAACTTTTTATCAGAGATAACCTTCTCTATCTTTATTAATATAATCACTGTCTATGGAGCCCTTCACATTATGAAAAGAATCATGTGGCATCTTGAAGACTAAATTTCACAGCCAATGTCTACTTCAACATATAAAACTTGAAAAATGTGATTGTGTTATGATAGGAGAAGAGACTCTGTGGGTTAAGGGAACTGAATCTGTACAAAGAGAGATTTTGAAACAATCTAAAGGCTCCATTGTAGGAACTCTGCATTCATTTTAAGAAATTTCTGAGCAAGAACAAGCAGGAAAAGCTGGGGGGAAATTCCTTAGGGCTTTATTGCATGCAGCCACTCTCCCATGGCCTTTGTGCAATCATTGATGCTGGGAACTTACAGTGACAATCACCACTAGTATTGAATGACCTTAGTGGTCATCAATGACAACATTTTGCTGCTCTGTGTACCCGGTGCCAGATTTTCTATTGAGGAGGCAACTCTTCCCTCCTGCAGTTTTGGTGTGTGTGTGTGGGGAGGGGGGGTATACACACACACACACAGTGTTCCCTCGCTACTTCGCGGTTTGCTTATTGTGGGCTCGCTGTCACAGATTTCAAAAAATATTAATTTAAAATATATATCATGGCATTTTAGCTGTTTTGTGGGGTTTTGCTGCCGCCGCTCTCCGAGGCCCTTTCCCTCCTCCGTCCCCCCCCCTTCCTCCAGCCTTGAAGGGCCTTTCCTTCACTTTATTTTAAATTTATAAAGACTTAAAATAGTGTACAACTACTAAAATAGTGTATAACTACTAAAATAATATATAAATATTAAAATAGAGTATCCCTATATCATGGTTTTTCACTTATTGCAGGAGGTCCTGGAACCTGGAACCAGCAATAAGTTAGGGAACACTGTGTGTGTGTGTGTGTGTGTGTGTGTATCCTAGCTGTACCAAGCCACGCATTGCTGTGGCCCTCAGAAAACAGAGGATTTGCAGACATGAAACAATCTGGGCCAGGGAACTCCTCCTGCCAAAGGTTTCCCGCCAGCTAGTAGAAGCCAGGCTTTTAAGGTGCAAGGTTCTTCAAAAGGAATCCAGATGGGAATTGCAGCATCAGCACTTGGCTCAAATAGAAATAATTTATTTTTCCCACCCTGGACCTTTCACATATCTATAAATAGAAGCCTCTCACAGAATGCAAAACGCACGGGGAACATCCTTGGAGATGGTGTATTGTCTCACTCCAGACACGACTTGTAGTATCTCTAGGTTTGGGAGATATGAGGTTCCCATAAGCAGACAGTATATTTTATTTTTATAGACTGTCTTTAGCAGTGTTTCCAGATCTTTTTAATGCCATGACCCCTTAATACGGTTCATCATGTTGTGGTGACCCCCAACCATAGTACTATTTTCGTTGCTACTTCATAACTAATTTTGCTACTGTTCTGAATAGTAATGTAAATATCTGATATGTAAGATGCATTTCTGTTGTTATAAACTGAACATAATTAAAGCGTACTGTTTAATCATAAAAACAATATGTTTGGGGGAGTATGGACAATGGATGATGGGATTTTGAGTACCTTCAACTGATTCAGCTCAGACTTCCACAGACCAAGACCCCCATGAATGACATCTGAACCAAACTTGGCACACAGAACCTCCATGACCAGCAGAAAATACTGGAGCAGTTTGGGCGGGAGGAATTCACAGTAATAGGATCCTAGTGTTGCAAGAGAACTCCTTCTGCCCTAAGGAAAAACACAATCAAAACACTCCTAACAGATGGCCATGGAGACTTAATAATAATAATAATAATAATAGAATCCTAGAATAGGGAGACCTCCAAGGGCCATACAGTCCAACTTCCTTCTGGCATAAGGGAAAAGCACAATCAAAACACTCATGATAGATGGTCATTTAGACTCTCCCTAATAATAAAAACAATAATAATCATCATCATAGAATGCTGGGGTAGTCTGGTGATATGGGGAATAAAGTAATGAGAAGCAGCCAGGTTTTGAAACTGCAAGGCTTTTCAGTGATATTCATGCGAGCCAAAACACTCAAAAAAGCCTCTTTGAAACAGAGGCTGGGGTACTTTGAATGTGTTTGTCTTGCTTCTTGACAGAATGGGGTTGGCCTGGATGTCCCACCAGGTCTCTCCCAATTCTAGGCCTCTCTGATTCTATATTCTTCCCTTCCCTTCACCAGTTTCCCCCTTTCTTTCTTTGTTCCTTCACTTCCCCTTCCATTCCTTTCCGCTCTCATCCCTGCCTCCTTCCCTTCCTTTCCTCTTGTTTTCCTTCCATTCATATTCTTCTCTTCACCAATCTTTTTCTACCTTTATTCTCTCTTTTCCCTTTTCCCTTTCTTCCGCCTGCTTTCCTTCTCCTTTTCCTTCCCATCACATTCTTCTCTTCCCTTCATCAGTCTCTTCCTTCCTTCCTTCCTTCCTTCCTTCCTTCCTTCCTTCCTTCCTTCCTTCCTTCCTTCCTTCTTCTTTCCCTTCCTTCCCTCTCCCATCCCTGCCTCAATTCCCTTCCTTCCATCCTCTTTCTTTCCTTTTACCTTTCCTTCCATTCATATTCTTCTTTTGTCTTCAGCAATCCTTTTCTTCCTTTCTTCTCTCCTTTCCTTTCTTTCCCTTCCTTCCTCCCAAGGCAGTTTGTAAGGGTTTTTAAAGGGTTTGGGGGGGATGAAAGGGTGGAAGGAGAGATGGGGAGTTCAAGTGGGGAAGTTGCTGGTCTTCCCACGGTTCGTACCCTCCCTTCTCCCAACGGGTCCGGGGGGGGGAGGGGTGTGTGCAGCCGCTCGTGCAGCTGGGCTTTCCTTGCAGTCCTCTGGTCTTGGAGGGAGGGTTGCCTGGTGGCCACTTGGGCCTCATGGAGCCGCTGCGGTGGCTCCAGCTGCTGCTGGGGCTTGTCCCGTCTTGCCTTGCCAGGCCTTCTCTTTCCTTCCCTTTTTCCTTTCCTCAATCCCTCTCCTCCCCAAAAGAGAGGACTCTGCCTTCTTGCGTGTAAAGGGACTCCATGGCTAGGCTTCTCTTCCCTCACAAAGGTTGGTGCATCAGTCTTCTCATGCGTGGGGAGGGGTTTTTTTGAGCATGTTCTGTAAGGGTGTTTTGTGTTTGTGTGTGTGTGTGTGTGGGGGGAGTTTTAAGTTATTTCCCCTTCATTTTTAAAGGTTTTTTTGTTTGAAAGACATAGATTGGAGTAGTTTGTGTTTTGCTGCCCAATTTGGTGTCAATTTGCCCGGTGGTTTTTGAATCATGTTAATCCCACAAACGAACATTACATTTTATTTACCATATTTTCTGGCTTATAAGATGACTGGGCGTATAAGACGACCCCCCCCACTTTTCCAGTTAAAATATAGAGTTTGGGATATATTCACCATATAAGACTACCCCTCTTCCAACACACACCAAATAAAAATTTAAAAAGCATCAGATTTGATTTCAATATGGTAATCTTCCTATTACTGTACCTCCTTCTCTGCCTCTCAGATCTCGCACCTGCACTGCTTCACTGCAGTCTTCAGGAGCGAGATCTGAGAGGCAGAGGAGGAGATACGGTAATAGGATACAAGGGCGGGCCAGACAGGGAAAGCAGGTGTGTTTTTCTGGGGCCCGGACAGCTTCATTTTGCTTTGCCCTTCACTTACATCTTCCTGGTGAGGCGCTCCTTCACCTCACCATTGGGACCGCATTAAGTCCACAAATCCTAATGAATGGATTTTCTTCTACCATACTTGTACAGCATCACCCTTAATGCTTTCATACAGTTGCTGCATACTGCAGGGATGTGACCACTGCCATTTTTGAGCTCCCCCCACCATATGCGGCAACCACAGATTCTCCAATCCGGTTTGGAAGTTTCAGCACCTGTTCTATAAGACGACTCCTGATGTATAAGCCGACCCCCGCATATAAGACAGCCCTTGACTTTTGAGAAGATTTTCTTGGGTTAAAAAGTAGTCTTATATGCCATTTTAAACTAATTATTATTAGAAGGATCTGGTGAAAGAAGGACAGTCCCATTACGCAAAATATCTTCCGTGATAGCATGCCAGCACGAACAGTGACTTGAGGATCAGTGCACAGATAAGTGTGATGTGATCAGCAGCTATTGACAGATTTTTGTCTATCTGTAGAAGAGTATGGCTTAATAATGGGGAGGTGCTTTAGGACAAGAAGACGTACTAGGGATCATATTGCAGAATAGGTTGCACACCAGAAAATTTCTGAAGAAAATCAATCAGTGCCTTGAGACTATAGCAAAGCTTTTGATTGTGTAGATGGATCACTTCATTTCTGAGCAAAAGCATGACAGAGCTATGTCTTCTTCACTTCTTCCAACGTGAGGGTAATGGCAATTGAGATAGAGGTAGGTTCTTTATTTGCTTCTAGGCCTAACATGATGGATCTGTGTCTTCTTCTCTCTTTCCAAGGCCAGGACAGTGACCATAAGTCAAAGTCAACTTGATGGCAGTTAACTACAAGAAACAAACAGTTTAAGCTCGGTAATTAGTTTGAAAACCAACTTTAAATTAGTGCACTTTCATGCTGGCATAATTTCAAACATGGTGAAAAGTTCATGAGTGCCAAAAGTGACCAGGAAAGGAGGAAGCAAAATGTGCTTGCATTTGCCATAAACAAAAATGTTAAATTGGTGACACAATTTCAACTTGAAGTTCCCATTTCTCTTACAAATGACATTTATGCTTCCTTGATTTCTCATGAATCTGCATAAACTAGTTTTTCTCAAGAACGTACTGTGTCTTGCATGAGTGTGGGAACTGCAAACTCAAAATTGACAAAACAGTTAATTAGGTGAAAGTATATGGGAAATTGCCATAGGCAACTTAGCTACTTCAGGAAAAAAACAAATGAAATCCTAGGGAGGTATCATTTTGAAGATCTCTGTCTGTAAATGCATGTTCACGTTTGCCTATTATGTAACTATGAATGAAAGCTAGGAAGAATGCAAGCAAATGATTTATCCAGGTCTGGGTTTGAGACTGTGATCTACTAAGGAGTACACTACTAAGGAGTAATTTTCTGCTTTTAGGATTGCCTGTGTCTCTGGTAAAAAGACCGAACACTTATTAACAAGCACAAAAGGCTTGTTAATAAGTGTACTCCTTAGTACCTCTCCGTTGGCGCCCCCTTGTTGTGGGGGAGATGCTTGCGTACCCTAATGAAGTTGTGAGCATAATAGCCACTGGTAGGACCTCCTATGCCAGACAGGTCACAACCGAAGGGTCTGACAAAGAGTGTCAAAGGGCAGCGTCTAGCCAATTGGCAACCATCCTAGAAGAAGGAAAACTCTTATTTTAAACCCAGGCAGATGGTGCTCATTTAACCTTGTAAGATCAACCATCTAGAGAAGGAAACTCGAACCAAACCTACGACCTGAGGACCTCGCTGCCACCGTCCCAGCTTGCTAGGCCCCGGCAGACGAACCTTTGGTTTAAAGGATGAGGCCATTTCTGTGCACACTGCGCTCCCCCAGAAAAATCAATTGCACAGGCTCAAAGGACACATCCAACCTCTGAATCCTCAACACGCTCATAGAAAGCGTGGGATGAGTCCTTCCTGAATCTTCCTTCATGAAGAAAAGCCAAGAAGACTCCTTAGTAGATCACTGTCTCAAACCCAGACCTGGGTAAATAATTTGCTTGCATTCTTCCTAGCTTTCATTCATAGTTACATGATCTTTCACCATATAGTCTGTGGCAAAATATCACAGAGATCATCAGATGGAGCTATAATGGCCGAGCTCTGTTGTTGTAGGTACTTCAGCCAACTACTGTCCTCTTAAGCGAGGGGTGCTGTATTTGAAAGATTTCTGAGGCATTGCAGTTTCTGGTATTGGAAAATTACTTAGTTTCATGGAGTGCACTGAAATGGGCATCTGGAAAGACTCCTTGGGATTCCTGCCACAACTTATCGCAATCTGCCCTGCAAATGGGAGCATGCTACAGTTGACATTTCTCAGAAACCTGAGATTCAGACATGGGAAACTTTTTGGTTGGATCACTAGCTGGATCATGTGGTAGGGTTTTTGAGGTCATTTATGGTCTTTTATGACAGTAAACATAAATCCTCAGTTTTGAGAGGATATGTACAGCTTATGGTCTAAAAAATGATGAACAGGATACCAGCCCACTTCTGCAGGTCATTGTGAAATGGGAGCATTTGTTTTCTTTCACACATGTTTGGAGCAGACTTGTTGTTTTTTTTGCAGGTTCAAGTAGGCTTTGGCTTATGGCAACTCTAAGGCAGGACTTAGCAAGTATTCCAAGTAATTTTCATTGAGTCCATTGGAGCTTACTCCAGGGTAAGTATGTTGGTCTGGGTGACTTGCTCCAAATGGTACTTGGATCGACATAGTCTTGCAACAGCTGTGTGATAAAGTCTGTAATGTAATTTTGACTAGTTTGGATATTGTCTAAGAAAGCATAAAAAGTACAGTATTCCCCCACTCTTGCTGGGGTTAGGTTCCAGGACCTCCTGCAATAAGTGAAAAACCGTGATGTAGGGATGCTCTATTTATTTTAATATTTATACATTTTTATTAGTTATACACTATTTTAAGTCTTTATAAACTTAAGGAAAGGAAGGAAAGGTCCTTCAAGGCTGGAGGGAGGGAGGACTGAGGAGGGAAAGCACCTTGGAGAGCAGCGGCAGCAGCAAAACCCCATAAAACAGGGAAAATGCCATGATATATATTTTAAATTAATATTTTTTGAAACCCGCAAAACAGCGAGTCCGCAATAAGCGAACTGCGAAGTAGTGAGGGAACACTCTATACCCCACTTTCATGTATCTTGCTATCTTCAAGTTTTTTTAAATAATTTATGAAAAGCCCAAGGTGTGTAACTCACCCAAGGTCACCCAGTGGGTTGCCATGGCGTAGCAGGGATATCAAACCCTGGCCTCTGGAATCAGTCCAACACTCAAATCACTACAACACACTGAATCCTAACTCTGATTATTTCCTCATGTTAAAGGGAGAAGACAATGGAAATATCTTCTCCTTATTACATTTTCATCATTCCAGGTATTCTCTTCATTCCAGGTTATCTGTATTTTTCATTCAAAAGGCCTGACATGATATAACACTAGCTTCCTCCACTTGGGAAGTACTCATTAATTCAGATGGGAACACTACATAAGTTGCACATCTTCTACTTATAAAAATAGAAATTAACTGGGTGGGAGTTTTACCCGCTTACTGTACTGATCTGTTTATTGTATTCTTAATTTTTCTCCTTCTTCTTAGAAGCCAATGGTGATATACAGAAGGACTCATAACATGCTGTAAGTTATCCTCATGACAAGCCCTTGTAACAGTTTAGGCTGAGAAATAATGGCTGACTCCAAGTGGTAGAGCTGATTTGCCGAAGGATGCTGCCTTGCAAAACTCCCAGACAATAAATATATAATTGAATAAGCAACTTCTGTGAAAATTACATCTTTGTTCAGGTTGACCAATGGCCTCATCACATGGCCAGTGGCAGGTGGTTGCAGTGCTCCGCTTTGCCATGAGACGTGTGTAATCCTGCTCCCACACCTCACTTCACCTGGATTGCCTGGACGGCGATCACATGAAAGGAAGTGTGAACATGTGTGGCTTCCCCCTATAGATTAGGCAACATGGGAAGCTTTTTGTGTTGCCGTGGCAGCATGCCGGTTCCACCCTCCTCCTGATGGGAGCCAGCCAACTCCATGAGTGACGGGGGCTAGATCGGCTTATGACGCCAATTGCAGCCCTATATGATGAGGACGCAAGTTAGCCAATGAGATCAAACCCTCATCAGTGCCACATGGCAGCCCCTCCTTGTCCTTACTCCACCTGTCCCATAATGCCCTCACACAGGCAACTAATGTGGGTTAATTGCCCAAGGCTTTAATCTTCTGTTGGTGTTGCCCTTAAATGGTGTTGCCCTCATTGGCTTTAATTCCCATTATTTCTATGCTTATCAAACATTTCATAAAGCCTAAGACAGCTAAAAGGCTATCAGTAGAAAGGAAACTGCAGTGGCTTTTCTGAGAAACACGGCAGGAAGCTTTACTGATGATGTGTAGGATTCTTTTTTAGGTCACTGTTTTTGCATACTACACAACACCTCTTCTTCTGCAGTCCTTTTATGCCCCTATTCCAATACCTATCCACTTCTGTCTTAAAGGGTCATGTTCTCAAAGACCCTTCAGTACTTGAAACAACACAGTTCCGTGATTACTTGAAGGAACTCATATGACAGAAAAGTAAAATTTGATTTGTACTTTCATTGTCCCCTCAAGCTCCTGAGATCATCATAATCACTTTAAAATATAAAATACCTCATGGTACCAATATTTACAAATTTACTTTACTTTAATAAAGATGAAACAATAGGATTTGGGGAAGACCATATGTTTTGGGATAAAATAATGAATTCAGAAATAAAAATAATACCCAAAATTTATTTTTAAAAAACCTATTGGAATGATCAATGGAAGGAGAAACAGTAAAAGAGTTTATGATAAAGTGGGCGAAAAATATCGGAAGGCCAATTAGAATGGACGAATGGGAGTACACATGGAATGTAAGCCTGAAGCAAGCATATGCCGATGACTTGAAAGAAAACCTACTAAAATGATGTATAGATGGTGTATTACCCCATATAAATTAGGCAAAATGTATTTAAAATACACAAAATACATGCTGGAAATGCAAGAAGGTAGAGGGAACCTTCTACCACATGTGGGGGCCATGTGAGAAGACAATAAAATTTTGGAAAACACGACACAAAGAAATTCAGAAAATATTGGGCACTGAAATACAAAATAAACCTCAGTATTTATTATTAGACATTACAGATCCGAGAATGGACTCAAATAAAGAAATACTTCCAAACTATTTAACCATGGCTGCAAGATTAGTATACGCAAAGAATTGGTGATTGGAAGAAACCCCTACAAAAGATCAATGGCAAATGAAAATAATTGATTTAATGAATATAAATTAATTGATCCAACTCCTATCAAGGCACCAAGGAACACCAAAGAAAAAGACGAATTGGCAGTTGTATAAAACCTACATGAAAGAAGAGAAGAACATTCTAATTATTTAACTAGAAAACAACCACTGATCACACACCCAAAGATGCAGCATGAAAGGAGAAAGTAAAAATCAACTTTTTTCCTTTTAAACACTGGATAGAATGACATAACAAGCAAAGAAGAAGATCGGAAGTACAGACACTTAACTTTCTTCTTCTTCTTTCCTTTCCCCTTTTTTGCCTTTTTATTGACTTCACAAAGATTTTCAATAAAAAGTATATAAAAAAGAATAGTTAAGCAAATAAGACTTTTAAAATTATTTTTCATGTCCTTGGCAAGCCTGAGCCCATTTTGCTCTTTAGCGTTGTGAACCTTTTCCCTACAGGAGTTGGTTATTTGTTTGAATTCTTCTTTGGTGACTTCTCCTCCTTTTCACTTCTTGTTTATGTCTCTTTTGAGTCTTAGCCTAGTTAGAAGTTCTTTGGACATTCATTCTGGTTTCTTTGTACTTGTCTTATTTTTTTCTTTTTGTTGGCACTGTTTGCAATTGCACCTTGAGTATTTCACTCTTGAAAAACTCCCATCCATCCTGAACTCCCTTGTCTTTTAGTATTGCTGTCCACAGAATGCTGCTCAGTATTTCCTTCATGTTTTGGAAGTCGGCTCTCCTAAAGTCCAGAATGCAGGTTTGACTAGTTTCAGCCTTCCTTCATATCACAAACTGCAGGAGCACATGGTCACTTGCCCCTAAGGATCCAACCACTTCAACTGCATTGATCAGGTCCTCCACATTTGTTAGGATGAGATCAAGAGTAGCCAATTCCCTTGTTGCCTTTTCTACCTTCTGGACCATAAAATTGTCTGCAAGGCAAGCAAGGAATTTGTTGGACTTTGTACTCTTGGCCAAGTTTGTTTTCCAGCAAATATCGGGATAGTTGAAATTGCCCATGACTACTATATTTCTTCTTTGTGTCTGTTTGGTCAACTGTTGACAGAAAGCTTTGTTGAGTTTTTCATCCTGGCTCAGAGGTCTGTAGTAGACACCCACAACAAGAGCTTTTTGAGTCCCAGTTTCCTTGATTCTTATCCAGATGCTTTCAAGCTGGTTTCCCATAAAAAGCAATATGGTCCACGTAGCCATTTGGAAATTATTTTGATTGTCATGATGACTCCTTTTCTATCCATGCTACAAAAGTTTAATGTAGCAAAATAATAGGGCAAAAAGTCCAGCAATTACAAATCAAAGATTGTAATTGCTGGAATTGAGTGACTGTTGTAGCCATACATTATTCTTTCCACTGACTTGATTCCGAATCTTAAAAAGTGGGGGTAGGGGTGGTGGGGTGTAATACTGCTGAAATAATTTTTGGCAACTAGGATTTAATGTCTGGCAACTGTGTTAATGAATAGCTTCAAGAGCCAAATTTTCATATGGCAAATAATACTAATATTTGTCAAATGGGTTGGTGAATGGAATCAAAAATCCAGTATGACTTTTGACAAAAGATACTATTCTATGTGTTGTCGAAGGCTTTCATGACTGGAATCACTGGGTTGTGTTAGTTTTCTGGGCTGAATGGCTATGTTCCAAAATTTTTGAAGCTACAAGGCTATTCAATGCTAATCAAGGTGGCCAATTGCAACATTCACACTTGCCTCCAACAGACAAGAGTTCTTTCTCCCACCCTGGACCTTCCACAGATATATAATCCCCACTTGCCCAGTTTCCAACAGACTTCACAACGTCTGAGGATGCCTGCCATAGATGTGGGCAAAACATCAGGAGAGAATGCTTCTGAAACATGGCCATACAGCCTGGAAAACTCACAACAACTCAGTCTTGGGCTAGATGGATTGTGTTGAGTGCACTTTGTAAGTAAGTGGCCAGTGAAGATAAGTCCCATTTGCAATAACTGAAGTAATCTGACGAGTAAAGGGGACAACTGGATAAAAAGATAGAAACTTGAACAATTTTTTAAAAAGCAGAAAAAGTGGGATGACGGGAGAGTCATCAGTACTGTCTCTATCAATCTGAGTCCATTTCTGGGGTATGTGGACTTTTAGCGTTTTCACTGAATTTTGAAAATGAGGTTGAAAATGAGGGACAAATACTCAATGTTTTCCCCCATAGGTGAGACCCATTAGTAAATTTTGTCTAAATTAGAATTTTCCAAGCTTTTGTGTTGGTGACAAACTTTTTAGACGTGCATCATTTCGGGGCACAGTAATTTGGTTTTATAAGCTAACCAGAAGTTAAATTAACCCTTATAATAGATAAGGACACACATATAAATTGTAATAAAGAACTGTATGTTGAAAAATAAATGATTTGTAAATTAATAACATACATTTACATAATGTTTGACATCTCTTGTTATGTTTGTGCAACACACCTATACAATGCAGCCGACACACTAACAAGTCATAACACAGTTTGAAAAGCTCTGGTTTAAATTGTTCCAGGTCCTACAAGAAAGAACAGAAGAAGCAACAAGTGTATCATTCTGCCTCCTTGACAATGACCCGTCCCAGACTAAGCAAATTCTCAAGAAATTTGCTGCACAGGGGAGTAGTTTGGGAGTTACATTTACAATGTAACCTTTTGCATGCAATGTGTGTTACTCTGTGATGTCACTGCAAATGATGTTTCCCCCCCTTTCTTTCAAGGCAATTCTACTTGGGGAATTCTTTGAAGGGTACTGCTACAGATATATTCAAGGTACAAGATAATATTTTCTTATTGAAGGAAACTCTTATCTTCATAGGCAATTAAGTTAATGGCTGTAGCCGGTGTATGTGTGTGCGCGCGCGTAGGGGTTCAGGTTAAACAAAACCCTGGTTTACCCATGAATTTTAACTGGTTAACCAAATCCAGTTAATTCTATGAGAAGCAAAAATTAAACAAGTCCCTTAAGAACTGCAAGCACTATCTCAAGCAAATTTTAACATTTTTTTCACACTGTCATTACTTGCAGCAATAGCCGATATAATGGAAGCAACCAAGTTGGCCCACCCATAACTGATCAGATCATTATATGAATAATCATAACAGTTTAAATAATGTACCAGTAAGGCCTTCTTGCAGACCACCCTGAGAATTTCGGGGGGGCTGAAGCCCCCTAAGCCCCCCCCCCCCCCGGCTATGTGCCTGGCTATGCCTATATATAGGTTATTTTCAACTCTTAAATGTTTGAAAACATACATAAGAAGCACAATGGGACAAGAAAGACTGACTGGACTTGCACTCTTGGGTGTCCACAGAAGTTTGTCAATAGAGCCTGATTTCTGTCAAAATGTATTGACACAGTTTTCAAGCATTTCCAACAGACAGTGTGGTATTCTTTTGTAACTATAAATTACCAAGTAATAGTCATTTTCAGTTATTTCAGGATGTGAAGCTTTGTAACTAAAATAGAAAATTGATTTAATTAAGCCTATATAAAATATAGAATGAATCATGCTATTTAAATTGTTTCGTGTTATGGAACTACTCTTAATGTTTCACTGGCTATGGTCCTGATCATGCTCATTAAAATAAATAGCTAAGTATTGAATAGCTGATAAGATAACAAAACATGTTGTAGGAGGTGCTTCAAAATATGATTTATAGTGATGCAATTATGTTTGAAATCAGTTGTGCAGCTCCTTGAAGAGAGGAGGAACAGCCAAAGTGACAGAATCTGTGAGTCTTTCTGTTTGCCATTATTTAGCTGTTAGTTTGTGTAGCTATTCTTTGTCTTCCACCTTATTCTTTCATAGTAATGACATTGTTGAGGAGCGGTTTTCCTGAAAAAAAGGAACAGAAAGGTCTGAAATGCTTTGATATGAATACTTTTAATTGGAGGGTGTGCATGCTAGTCTTTTGCAGCAAAAACAGCAGTCTTGCTCGACTTTGTAAAGGAATGAATTTTATATGGCATAAAATACTGTGAAGTTTCCATGAAAGTTTATACCACATACAATTTGTCTTTAAAGTGCCCCGGGGCTGTTTACTGATCTATATATATGCTGATTTGAGTTACTGCAAAGTTACCAATATGAGATTTATACATTTCTTTTACTGGAAACTTAAAACTTATGTCAGTTGAATAAAAGTAAATGTTTTCCTATCAGGATTATGATTGCTTTGCTGAGTCAATCAAAGATGTAACCGGTGTCTTTAAAGAAAGAAATTGGTTTAATTTTATCACTTTTCTAATTTAGCAAAATGATATATCTGCTGTATTTCCCCTTGCTTGCTGCATTTTTCTGTGAATGTGCAGCACAGAGAAACGGTAAGTGTTATTCTATGTTGATTTTACACACTTTTCTTAAAATGCACACAAACTAAATTTACAAACGAGATCTCAAACTAATCAACAGATCATAGGAGCATTCTGGACATCTGGTCACTGCAAAGGCTACTTACATTGCCATGCTTTATTAACATTGAGATGGCCATGAAATGTTGAAGGAGACAAAAAGTTACCATGGATAGACAGTTAGTTAAATGCTTCCAGGTCAAACAATTCCCAAATTCAAATAACAATTCCCAGTCTACAAGTAGAAGTTGTGTCCAATATCTGTGCCCATGTATGGATTGTTGCCTATCCGCCTTCCACTAAAAGTGAAGACCATCATTTCAAAATAACGTAAGAGGCTATTGGAGGCCACTAGAGTGAAAAGAGAAGCTATTTTCTGTACCTGTAATGACTTCCATTCCCTGAGTGTATCATCTGTAAATCTGTAAATCCCCTGTGTTATTAACTTCTTTCAGGCTTTCAAACTGTTTCTATGCACAGGGAATACCTGAAGCTGATTTCCAAGCATTTTTAAAAATCCTTGCATCACTACACACTTAAGAAACGGGCTCTAATGAGGAACCCACAGAATGATCTTGCATCATGTGATGGGCTTTGTGTTGCTCTGTGTTTTAAATGTATAGAAACGCTTGGAGAGGCACCTTGAAGTCTAAAGATAGTTTTGTCTGCCTTTTCATGGGAAACAGGTTTTTCTAGAAAGGATGAGAGCTCTGTGGCTACTCAGCTTGTACTAGGTTAATAAAAACTACTTAGATTACTTAGATATAAAAAGCAGAGGGCTAGAAATATCTCATTGTTTATGTTGCTTTTCATTCTGTTTCATTCTCATTTTCCATTTTGGTCCTATTAATTCTGTTATAGTAAGGTGCAAAAAGTCAGCCCTCAACATTTACTGGGATTACTGGTATAAGCCATCCATGAATGCAAAATAAAGAAAAACAAAACCCCACACATAAATAAAGAACACCTCTCTTGGAATTTCTAGATAGCTGGCTTTAGAACCGTACTGGAGAGATCTAGAGATTCCTTGAGATGTCTCCTCTTTTCAAAAGCCAAAACTGCAAATGTAGAGGGATGAATATATAGCTAGGGCCAGTTACACTTAATTAATAATGCTAATTGTACATTTACCCCGGAAATACTCCACATATTTCTGTATGTTCGATTTTGTTTTCCTTATTCTCCTTATCTATTATCAAAGACATATTTCCTTTTCGAAGATTGTGGGTACTTCCTTCCAAACAACATTGGTACAAAATCCAGTGTTTTTCCACCTGCTCATTCCCGCTGTTTAAAGATTTGGGGCTGAAGGCGCTAGAATAAAAAATGTCTGTTTTGCCCCTCAATTTCTTTTGCCTCTCAGGTATATCTTATTAAGTCTAGGAGTTCCTTGCTCTGGACTGAGTTGGACAAAATTAGAATTTACTAAGTTCCAAGATAAAATTTTTCAAGGATATTCTTAGACACTGGTATGCCTCCTTGGTCCTTGTTCTGTGTCCTCTACGCCAGTGGTTTTCAACCTTTGGGTCCCCAAGTGTTTTAGTCTACAACTCCCAGAAATCCCAGCCAGATTACTAGCTCTTAGGATTTCTGGGATTTGAAGGCCAAAACAACTGGGGACCTACAGGTTGAGAACCACTGCTCTACCCAGTACCCACTGAGCTGGAGAAATGGGGGAGGATCAACAAAGGCAGATCTACAGATTCACCAGAATTGGGGCCAGGTTTCATTAAATTGTAAAATCCCTGCTTTTGTACATACATCAAGTGATATGAATGCATGACTTCATGTGGACTGGTTTAGAGGAAGAGTTTTTGAATCTATTCATTCACTTCCAGGGTTTGCAATAGAAGGTGAGGCTTTTGTTGTGGAGTGTACACACTCTTCTATGACCTGGTATCTTGGTGACACAAATATCTCTACAGACAAAGAAGCACGGATACATTCTTCTGGACCTGAACTTTGGTTTCTGCCAGCTTTCACTAAGGACTCTGGAAATTATACGTGTGTTGACTCTGAGTAGGTAGAAAGTGGGACAAAAACGTATCTCTTTTTGCTTTAGCTGATTAAGTCCCCCCCAACCCCCCCCCCCAAAGGATTGGCTAACTTTCTGTTCATTATTTGCTATGTAGTAAGTCAGACTTATCCAAAGTTATACACCCAAGGGGTAAATAAGTACTCAGACAATTATAGTATCTTAGAAATTATTAGAAATGATTCTCCGTATGGAATACAAGCACCAAACTGGATATCACAACAATTCAATATAACATTATAAATCAAAAGGAATATTAACATCATATATTAACAATCGAACATCAAATTAGGCATCTATACCTGAAACATAATGGAAGAGTTCGCTGATGCGGACAACTGTAAAGTTCCAAACTCACCCGATAGTGAGTGACTCGCCAATGCGAGTAATTGAAGATCGCAAACTCGCCAATGCAAGTGGTATTGTAAAGTTCCAAGCTCACCCGGCTTATCGCGACTTTTTCAAGGCAATATGGTCAAGTGACCCATTATGTGCTACCTAGCATGGGTTATATGAATATGTCTACACATTGCTGAGAGATAGACGCTTGACCATATTGCCTTGAAAAAGTCGCGATAAGCGGCGAAACGGATCTTCAGAGGCCTTCTCCAATACCGAATTAGTGAGCCGTCGGCCTGTCCCTCCTTGCCGCAGATTTACTTGCAAGGAGCTATTCTACCTTTGCATCCTGGATCCTTGCATCGGGCTTCCATCTGGATGACAGAGTGTGGAACCATTGGCCACACTTCCTAACAGCGCTTTCTGTCTTCAAATCACTCACATTGGCGAGCTGCTCACCATCGGGTGAGCTTGGAACTTTACAATACCACTTGCATTGGCGAGTTTGCGATCTTTGCTATCATTACTGTAAGTTAGACTTATGACACTGTGAATTTTGGTTGTTGTATCATTGCAATGATCCCTTCCAACCCAGGGATTTCTGAGGTGTTGGGAAACAAAGCAGTGACTGAAGATGGGTTCAGTCTGTCCCAGCAGGAATTTAATTCGTGAAAGGCAACATGACTCCTGTAGTTGCCTGCTGCAAAGTGCTTCATTTTCCAGGACCTCGAAATCCCTATATTGATGAGGTTGTCTAGCTTGTAAATTTTGGTTTTGGAGGTGGGCCCACCCAGGGATATATAGCTATGATGATGGAGCTCCATTGTCACATCTATCTCTCTTCAAGTAGGATCTTAACCACTGTTTCTTTGTATTCACAGGGATGCTTCCACTGAGGTTAATACTGTAACCATATATCCACGAAGAGAAAGCATTTGTTACCATGAGAATATTTTATATAGTGAAATTGTGGGAAGTCCTGGATCAGGAAAAATTGACTGCCCAACTTTTGATTACTATAGGAACGCATCTACCCCCAAGTGGTACAAGGTATGTATTAGGCCTGTGTGACCAATGAGAAAAGTTTCAATACTAATTACTAAATTGGAGGGGAAGAGCGGCAGCAAATCATTTCTAAAGTATTGTAAAGCGTCTGAATCGTTACTATAACAATATAACAATTTTTTGTTACTTTTTCATTTAGTAATAAATCATAGCAGACATAAGGAGAACAAAAATAAGGCATTCCTTATTCTGTTTATTTCCCACTAATATTGTTTTATAGCTACTTTGTGCTTAATGAGTATCCTATCTTTCACACTTAAAAAAACCAACAGGATGTCAGTGCTTCTCAGATGCTACTGATTCCTCCCTGTTGTTATCCAATGGGTTTGGCTACAACCTTGAGTTTAAATTACAACTAACACTACACAACAACATTTTTAAAATAATGCTTCCAGTTTGAAAGTGTTATTTCCTGTTTAATTGTGTGGAACTTACATTGAAAGGTGTTGTTATATTCCAGAAATTTCATTTTGTGGCTGCCACAAACTATGCTGAATTGGTTGAGACTCTATAAAATATTCATTGAAAAACTATACCAAAATGTACTGCAGGTTGTCCCATAGAAGCAAAGTTTTTGCAGTTTAATACACTTTTCCCATGTTTTTTAAATGATAGACCCAATTAGGAAATGAAACATATAACCCAGGAACAAAATCGTGTTATGTACTAAGATATAACACGATATAGCTAAGATATATAACCTTTCTCTAAGATCAGGCACTGTACCTGAGGACTGGAGGGAGGCAAATGTAACACCGATCTTCAAGAAAGGATCCAGAGGTGATCCAGGAAATTATAGACCAGTCAGTTTAACCTCAGTTCCAGGCAAAGTGATGGAAACCATTATTAAAGAAAAAATTACTAGGCACATAGAAGAACAGGCATTGCTGAAAGAAAATCAACATGGTTTCTGCAAAGGCAAATCATGTCTTACTAACTTGTTAGAATTCTTTGAGGGTGTAAATAAACACATAGATAAAGGGGACCCAATTGATATTGTTTACCTTGACTTTCAAAAGGCTTTTGACAAAGTCCCTCACCAAAGGCTCCTAAATAAGCTCTTCAGCCATGGAATCAGAGGACAGGTCTTGTCCTGGATTGGAACCTGGCTAAACTGTAGGAAACAAAGGGTGGTAATAAATGGACATTTCTCTGGGTGGAAAGAGGTGGGAAGTGGCGTACCCCAAGGTTCAGTTTTGGGTCTGTTACTTTTTAATTTATTCATTAATGATCTGGATGTAGGAGTGAATTCTGAGGTAGCAAAGTTTGCAGACGACACTAAATTGTTCAGGGTAGTTAAAAACGAAACTGATTGTAAAGAGCTCCAGAAAGATCTCTCGAAATTGAGTGAATGGGCAACAAAGTGGCAAATGCATTTTAACCTAAACAAGTGTAAAGTCATGCACATTGGGGCAAAGAACCCCAACTACACCTACCAATTGATGGGGTCAAAGCTTTCCGAGACAAACCAGGAAAGGGATCTTGGGGTCTTGGTGGACAGCTCAATGAAGATGTCAACCCAGTGTGCAGCAGCAGTGAAAAAAGCAAATTCTATGCTAGGCATGATCAGAAAGGGAATCGAAAATAGGTCAGCAAATGTTGTATTACCTCTCTACAAATCTATGGTAGACCACATTTGGAGTACTGTGTACAATTCTGGTCTCCGCACCTTAAGAAGGATATAACGGAACTGGAAAAGGTACAGAAAAGGGTAACAAGAATGATCCAAGGGATGGAGCGGCTCCCTTATGAAATCAGGTTGCAACGCCTTGGTCTTTTCAGCCTTGAAAGACGGCGTTTAAGAGGTGAATTGATCGAAGTGTATAAAATCATGCATGGGATAGAAAAGATGAATAAAGAAAAATTATTTTCTTTGTCACAAAACACTAGGACTAGAGGGCACTCCCTGAAGCTCCAAGGTAGGAAAATTAGGACTAATAAAGGGAAATATTTCTTCACCCAGAGGGCCATTGGGTTATGGAATTTACTTCCAGAAGAGGTTGTGACAGCTGTCAGCCTGAACAACTTCAAGGCAGGATTAGACAGATTCATGGATACCAAGTGTATCGGTAGTTACTGAAAAGGACATTCAAGTACCACCTCGGAGTTGGTTGAGGTAGGCAGGATTTCCCTGGGTACTGGTTGTGGGGGGTCGGGAGCAGGTTAGGGTTTTGCCCTCCCTTCTGTTCAAGATCCCCGTGTACAACTGGGGGCCACTGTGTGATACAGAATGCTGGACTAGATGGGCTGAGGTCCGATTCAGCATGGCTCTACTTATGTTCTACTGTAATAATAAAGATCAAAAATGAAAAATGTATTTCAGGACTGTAAGAAACTGAATGGATCAAGTTACTGGATAGGGGGGAATATGCTTCTCATTAATAATCCAAATGTAAAGGACATTGGAAAATATACTTGCCAGTTTACATATAGACATGGTAACAGAACATTTAATGTATCTGCAACAAGGAGTTTTAGAATTGATGGTAAGAATATAGTTTCTAAACTTCTGTTTTGCTTGTTTGTGGAATTACATACATATTGATTTTCCAGACAGTTAAAACTTATGACATATCACTTGCAAAAAGTATCCTTCAATGAAATGAAATGTTATGTCGGAACTGAACTAAATCAGTTGCAAAACCTGAATTACCAGTCTGTATTTATTTCTGCTTGTTTTGTACTTAGTTCTCAAGCACAACTGATGTGCCCATATAATTAATCCTTTAATGTGTGCTTCGACATCATCTATACATTGTTAATGAATGCATTCAATCTTATTGTACAAACTCATAAATATAGATATTTAAATACTACACATCAAATTAGTTATTATTTTATTTTAAATTCTGGATAAAGGATACTTAATCTATATTGGATTTGATTTATTTATTTATTTATATTTATTTATTTATTATTCGGCTTCTATGCCGCCACTCCCGGCGGGCTCGGGGCGGCTCACAGTACCAAAACAACAGCATTAATACGTCAGCACAGGTTAAAAACATAGCATAAAAACAGCACTAAAAACAACATAGTGACAACAGCAATTAAAGCGAGCTGAAGTGAAAAAACAGCATTTTCACCAGGAGGGGTGCATACCAATGAGACCTACACATGGAAAGCTAGCTGGAAAAGGTAGGTCTTGCACGCCCACCTGAAGGAGAACAGGTCGTGGATGGCGCACGTATCCGCAGGAAGGGCATTCCAGAGTGTCGGTGCAATCACCGAGAATGCCCTTCGGCGGGTGGCTGTCAGTTTGGCCGCTTTTGCAGGGGGGACGGTCAGAAGATTAGTATCCTCAGAGCGAAGTGATCTCATAGGGCAGTATGGAGAGAGACGGTCCCTCAGATATACTGGCCCCAGGCCGTTCAAGGCCTTAAAGGTGAGAACCAACACTTTGAAGGTGATCCGGTGCTCAATTGGCAGCCAGTGCAGATCCTGCAAAGTAGGTGTTATGTGGCAACCTGCTGGCGTGCCAGACAGGAGCCGGGCGGCAGTGTTCTGCACCAGCCTGAGCTTCCGGGGCACCGACAGAGGAAGGCCAACGTAGAGCGCGTTACAGTAATCTAGCCTCGAGATGACCGTGGCTTGGATCACCGTGGCCAGGTCGTTCCGGGATAGATAGGGGGCCAGCCGCCTTGCCTGTCTGAGGTGAAAAAAAGCAGACTTGCTGACTGAAGAGACCTGGGTCTCCATGGTCAGCTGGGAGTCCAAGTGGACCCCCAGGCTCTTTACGGAAGGCGATGGGCATAGTGCCACACCGTCCAGGGTCGGCAGCTGGACATCCCTATCACCCGGGCGGCCTAGCCACAAGATCTCCGTCTTCGCCGGATTCACCCTCAACCTACTGGCTCGCAGCCATCCAGTAACGGCCTCAAGGCAGCATTGGAAATTATCGGGGACGGATCCAGGCCTGCCCTCCATCCTCAGGATGAGCTGAGTGTCATCAGCGTACTGGTGACACTCAAGCCCATAACTCCACACCAGCTGTGCAAGCGGCTGCATGTAGATGTTAAATAACAGAGGGGAGAGAATGGCCCCCTGCGGGACCCGACAAACTAGTGGGGAACCCTCAGAGACCACCCCGCCCCTCATCACATGCTGAGACCGCTGGTGGAGGAAGGAGGTCAGCGATTTCAGGGCTGTCCCCCTCACTCCAGCCATGGCCAGGTGGTGGATCAAAAGATTGTGGTCGGCCGTGTCAAACGCTGCCTTGAGGTCCAATAACACGAGCAGCGTACACCCGCCTTGGTCTAGCTGGCGGCGGAGTTGGTCTGTGATGGAGACCAGGACCGTCTCCGTCCCATGCCCCGAATGGAAGCCGGACTGGAAGGGGTCAAGCCATGTTGCATCATCTAAGAAGGACTGCAGCTGCTCCATTGCTGCCCTCTCAACTACCTTCCCCAGGTACGAAAGATTCGACACTGGTCGGTAGTTGGAGGGAACCGCCGGGTCTAATGACGGTTTTTTCAATAATGGAGCTACCACTGCCTCTTTTAAGCTCTCTGGAAATACTCCTTGCTCAAGGGAGCTGTTTACTATGTTCAACAGAGGCCCACGTAACCCCTCCAGGCAAGATCTAACAAGCCAGGAGGGGCACGGGTCGAGGGAGCAGGTGGTGGGCCTGGTTGCAGCCACAATCTTATCAACAGCATCTGCGTCCAGTGGCCGAAACCGGTTGAGGGTGGGTCCGGCGGAGGGCCACGGGGTCTCCTGGTTCAGGATGACAAAACATATGTGATTAGAATCTTGCAGAAACTCACCTAGGAATTAATTTCATTGGCCAATTGGGATTTAATTCCCAGAAAAATATGAATATACAGTAAATAAGAGAAGGCCACACAATGCCACAGTTGTAAATAGATTTGGTGTGTGAATGGACCAGCACGTGCCAGCATTTATATAAAGTTTCCTACAGATTTTGATAGATACAATATTTAATTTTAATTTTTTCAAGTTAGACTTCATATACGGTAATATTTTTTAATCTTCTCTTCCTCCCATATACTAGAACTTCCTTTACGGAGACCATTAACAGTTCTGTATCCAAAGTCCAATGAGGTTATACAAGTCAAAATTGGTAAGGATATTATGTCTTTAACTGCTATATTTTGAGAGGGGAAAGAAGTACATTTTTATTTTGTTGACCAAATCAGACGATGCCTCAGATGAACCCAGATTAATGTGGATTAAACTGGGATTTCCAAGTTTACTCCAGATTAATTTGACACTTGGAAAGATCTGGACCTTCAGATCTTTGCAGGTTCTGGGCCGGTGAGGATTGACCCCCGGAACTGCTTCTGCAGTCCTGGAGGTCAATCCACATGCCATCCCATTTCTTCAGGCTCCTGGAGCCTGATGGATGGGAGGGCACCCCTTCCTCCCACCCCCATTTCCCCCCAAAAAAACTTACTGCTGCTAGTAGTGCAGGCCCATCTGTAGAGTACTTCTAAGTGGTCATGTCACTGTATTCTTGGAGAGATGTACAAGTTAGCAACTACTAAGCAGAAGCATAATAAAGATGCCACTTCTAGTAAGATTTTGGATACAGACATTTGAATGTGGGTTTAACTCCTCATCTATTGCCACTCTTGTGGTTTCATTTGCCGTGTCACTTAAAATGGAATCACAGTGCTATAAAAAGCTCCCAGGCCTCAAAAGCTTCTTGACTCCGTGAGACAAATACTAATAGATGGAGGCAGTGATAGATAAGAAAATCAAGGCAAGAACAACACCAGAGTTTCAGTCTTGAAGGACAACCCTGTATGTAATTTACATAGAAATAAGTTCCACTGTATGACCATGGTAAGTGGGTGTGGGCATGCAGTCCAAAAGTGAAAATCTTGTCTCTCATTTGTTGTTTATTCCTTCAGTCGCGTCTGATTCTTTGTGACCTCATGGACCAGCCCACACTAGAGCTCCCTGTCGGCCGTCACCACCCCCAGCTCCTCCAGGGTCAACCCAGTTACTTCAAGGATACCATCCATCCATCTTGCCCTTGGTTGGCCTCTTCCTTTTTCCTTCCATTTCCCACATCATAATTGTCTTCTCCAAGCGTTCTAGTCTTCTCATTATGTGGCCAAAGTACTTCATCTTTGCCTCTAATATCCTTCCCTCCAATGAGCAGTTGGGCTTTATTTCCTGACATATGGACTGGTTGGATCTTCTCGCAGTCCAAGGCACTCTCAGAATTTTCCTCCAACACCGAAGTTCATAAGCGTCTCTCTTCCTTTGCTCAGCCTTTCCTATAGTCCAGCTCTCACATCCATAGGTTACCTTTGCGTCCTTGCCAGTGTGATGTCTCTACTCTTCACTGTTTTATCAAGATTGGTCATTGCTCTCCTCCCAAGAAGTAAACATCTTCTGATTTCCTGGCTGCAGTCTATTTGACAGTTATCAATCATTCTTGTTGCCATAATCTTGTTTTTTTAAAAAAGGTTTAACTGCAACCCAGCTTTTGCACTTTCTTCTTTCACCTTGGTTAGAAGGCTCCCCTGCTCCTCCTCACTTTTGGCCATCAGAGTGGTATCATCTGCATATCCAGCATTCTGTATCACACAGTGGCCCACCAGTTGTACACGGGGATCTCGAGCAGAAGGGAGGGCAAAACCCTGACCTGCTCCCGACCCCCAACAACCAGTACCCAGGGAAATCCTGCCTACCTCAACCAACTCCGAGGTGGCACTTGAATGTCCTTTTCAGTAACTACCGATACACTTGGTATCCATGAATCTGTCTAATCCTGCCTTGAAGTTGTTCAGGCTGACCGCTGTCACAACCTCCTCTGGAAGTGAGTTCCATAACCCAATGACCCTCTGGGTGAAGAAATATTTCCCCTTATTAGTCCTAATTTTCCTTCCTTGGAGCTTCAGGGAGTGCCCTCTAGTCCTAGTGTTTTGTGACAAAGAAAATAATTTTTCTTTATTCACCTTTTCTATCCCATGCATGATTTTATACACTTCGATCAAGTCACCTCTTAAACGCCGTCTTTCAAGGCTGAAAAGACCAAGGCGTTGCAACCTGGTTTCATAAGGGAGCCGCTCCATCCCTTGGATCATTCTTGTTGCGCTTTTCTGTACCTTTTCCAGTTCCGTTATATCCTTCTTAAGGTGCGGAGACCAGAATTGTACACAGTACTCCAAATGTGGCCTTACCATAGATTTGTAGAGAGGTAATACAACATTTGCTGACCTATTTTCGATTCCCTTTCTGATCATGCCTAGCATAGAATTTGCTTTTTCACTGCTGCAGCGCACTGGGTTGACATCTTCATTGAGCTGTCCACCAAAACCCCAAGATCCCTTTCCTGGTTTGTCTCGGAAAGCTTTGACCCCATCAGTTGATAAGTGTAGTTGGGGTTCTTTGCCCCGATGTGCATGACTTTACACTTGTTTAGGTTAAAATGCATTTGCCACTTTGTTGCGCATTCACTCAATTTCGAGAGATCTTTCTGGAGCTCTTTACAATCAGTTTCATTTTTAACTACCCTGAACAATTTAGTGTCGTCTGCAAACTTTGCTACCTCAGAATTCACTCCTACATCCAGATCATTAATGAATAAATTAAAAAGTAACGGACCCAAAACTGAACCTTGGGGTACGCCACTTCCCACCTCTTTCCACCCAGAGAAGTGTCCATTTATTACCACCCTTTGTTTCCTACAGTTTAGCCAGGTTCCAATCCAGGACAACACCTGTCCCCTGATTCCATGGCTGAAGAGCTTATTTAGGAGCCTTTGGTGAGGGACTTTGTCAAAAGCCTTTTGAAAGTCAAGGTAAACAATATCAATTGGGTCCCCTTTATCTATGTGTTTATTTACACCCTCAAAGAATTCTAACAAGTTAGTAAGACATGATTTGCCTTTGCAGAAACCATGTTGATTTTCTTTCAGCAATGCCTGTTCTTCTATGTGCCTAGTAATTTTTCTTTAATAATGGTTTCCATCATTTTGCCTGGAACTGAGGTTAAACTGACTGGTCTATAATTTCCTGGATCACCTCTGGATCCTTTCTTGAAGATCGGTGTTACATTTGCCTCCCTCCAGTCCTCGGGTACAGTGCCTGATCTTAGAGAAAGGTTATATATCTTAGCTAGAAGTTCAGCAATTTCACACTTGAGTTCCTTAAGAACTCTGGGGTGGATGCCGTCTGGACCTGGTGATTTGTTGACATTTAGTTTAGTAAGGCATATGAGAACATCCTCCTTGTTTATCTCTATCTGTTTTAATTCTTTTAATTCCCTCCCTGAAAAAAACTGACTCAGCTGAAGGCATATGTTGTCTGTCCTCCTGTGTGAAAACGGAGGCAAAGAAGTCATTTAGCCGCTCAGCAATCTCTTTGTCTTCGCTGATTTTCCCTTTCTGGCCATTGTCGTCGAGTGGCCCAACTGCTTTTCTAGTTGGGTTCCTGCTTCTGATGTACTTAAAGAAGTTTTTGTTGTTTTTTTAATATTCTTTGCTATGTGTGCCTCAAAATCTCTCTTGGCTTTCCTGACTGTTGCTTTGCATTTAGTTTGCCAGAGCTTGTGTTCCTTTCTGTTCTCCTCGGTATCTAAGATTGTTAATGTTTCTTCCAGCAATTTTAACTCCAGCCTTGGATTCTTCAAGCCCCGCACATCGCATGATGTGTTCTGCATACAAGTTGAATAGGTTGGGTGAGATTATACAACCCTGCTGTATGCTTTTCCCAATCTTGAACCAGTCTGTTGTTCCATGGTCAGTTCTTACTGTTGCTACTTAGTCGTTATACAGATTCCTCAGGAGACAGACAAGGTGATTTGGTATCCCCATACCACCAAGAAATTGCCACAATTGTCTCTCGTATCAAACATAACATAGCCTCCATTGAGATCATAAAACTGAACTCAATTGTTGTGTGATCCTCCCATAAGAGCCAACTTCATCAGATTCACTGAAGTTATTCTTTTTCTGTCTCTTCCCTTTCACTTCTTTCCCCTCCTTAATAACTAATTTGTTCATCACAAAATTTTATTTCATGGTGAATCAAATTTCCAAAGGATCTCTGGACAGTTATCAGGAGACAATGTAGCTACTAAACTCTCTCTTTTGATGAGAATAGTTCTGTTTGTGTTTATGTGTGTCAATCTTTCTCTAGTATCACCAGTCAAAGATCACTAATGATCTTCTCAATATGTAGGGTAGAAATATTACATAGGAAGTGTAGATTAAGGGGGGGGGGTACTTCAAATGATTTCACTTGTCAGTGAAAAAGATTGAACCCTACCATTTCAAAATGTAATCCTTTGAATCAGTCTTTCTCAACCAGTGTGCCGTGGCACACTAGTGTGCCGTGACGGACCTCCTGCTGTGCCGCGAGAAAAGCTCTCCGCCCCCCTTCCTCCCCCCCTTCCTGCCGAACTCCTGCTGCTTGAGGGAGGAGGAGGAAGGGCCGGACAGTGGCGAAGAAAAAGAAGAAGGGACCGGGGCACCACCTCCTTCGGCCGTTTCCCCAGCCAGCCTCCAATCCGCCATGACTCCCACCATGACTCTCGCCCCTCGCTCGCTGAAGCCGCGTGGAGGAGGAGCCCCGCCCACTGAAGCCCATTCACCACTCATGCTCCTCCTCTGTAGGAGAGCTGAAGCTGGGGGGAGGGGGCGGGGCATGGCGCAGCCTGGCTCCGCCCCCTCCCCAGCTTCGGCACTCCCAGCAGCTGCTCCCAGCAGGCCACCAACCCCCAGCCGTTCTTTACTGTGTTAGAGTGTCATTTTGTGTCATTTTGGTTGGTGGTGTGCCCCCGGATTTTTTTTAATGTTAAAAGTGTGCCGCGGCTCAAAAAAGGTTGAGAAACACTGCTTTGAATACTTAAACGCAAGCCACCAGGAATTCAGTGGACCCTGAGTAGACATGATGAAACCATGCATGTTCTCACCCAAACCCTGCTACCAATCCTTGTAGATGAATAATTGCATCTCATTGTGGATGATCAGACCCAAGATGCTTTGTTATCTGTTACAGTATTTGTATTAATGATGTTTCTTTGTGGATTTATTTCTTTTAGGTTTACCTAAGAACCTTTCCTGTAAGGCAATTCTGGGTGAAGGAGCTGATACAGCGGCCACCAGCTATTGGGAAAATAATGCTGGAAAAGATCCCAAGCGTTTTTTTCATTCCAGTCATACGTACGTACCTGCTAATCATGTTTTAATAATTAATGTTTAATTGTATGGTTTTAATAGCATTTGTTTATTTTTATATTTATATGTATTGGCATCAAATCGCTGCCTGCTGTAAGGCTGCCCTGAGTCCCCTTTTAGGGTGAGAAAGGTGGGATACTAATATGTGAAATAAACAAATAAATAAATAATGTAATGAGATGTTCAGGTTATGAAAACTGAAGTTAATATTTTTATGATGTTTTACAATTATTATTATTATTATTATTATTATATTCATTTTTACCCTACCTTTCTTACCCGAAGGCAAATCTTCTGAACAAATCTTGCTAAGAAAGCCGTTTATGTTAAGGTCTCCATAAGTCAGAAGTGACTTGAAGGCACCCAAATAGCAATTGGTGGCAATAAGAGAAGCTTGGTTGAAGCTTTCACCTGAGTGGATATTTGCCAGATCTGAGAGTCTGGCCATGAGCCTACAGTTTTTGTGGGTCATATCTCGAGGCAGGAGATGAGGATGCACACTCTCCACTTTTGGTTTGCCGAGCTCTGTTTAAGAGGACAGGACTGTGGGGAGATCTCCAACTCAGCTAGGAGAACAGAAAATTGCTGCCATTTTCAGTGTTGAACCCAGTCCCAGTGGTTTTCAAAGTGTGCTTCGCGGAGCCCTTGGGGCTCCCTGAAACATACTGAGGGGCTCCATGCTTCCCCGCTCCAAGTTTTCTCTCCTCTTTCCTGTTCCTCACCTTCCCCTGCCTCCCTGACCACCAAAAGCCTTTTCAATTAGCCTTCCTTGCCACAAAAAGCTTTCCTCCTCTGCACCCTTGTCTCCCTCCCAAAGCCTTTATCTCGCTTCTCTTAAAAAATGCTGGATACAAGTGTGGAATTGGGATTGGTAAGGTTAAGTAAATAAGACACTTTATATTGAGAGAAAATGTAAGTGGACTTTCATTATTGAAATTTGTATTACTCTACTTGTGTTCATAATAATAATAATAATAATACTTTTGTCTTACAGTGGGTCCATCCAGACAGTCCCAAAATGTGGGATATGTCCTGGTTTTTATTGGAGGCATCCAAACCAAGTTATTCTACATTAATGAAACACCTCATTAGATCTAGGCCTTCCTGGATATCAGATTTTGGCCCAAAAACCTCTGGGCCTTGAACAATCCTGAATTACTCCAACCTGGATGGGAGAGCTTTGCAAGCAGGATGCCAATTCAAATGTCTTTCTTCCTTTTAGGTGGATGGAAGCTATCAAAAAGCAGGTCACAGAGGCCATATTACAAATCAAAGAAGTGCGGAGAGAGGACCTTGATTTAAATTTCACGTGCTTCATGGCTAATGATATGGGATACAAAAGAGTCAATGTTACTTTGCGTGAAGGTCCAGGTGAGGTATCCTTCCTCTTATTTTTCTTTCTAATGCTTGTCAGTCTTCTTGCTATTGATGATGCTAGTGAGGGAAACATAGGGAATTTTCAGGGAGGCTTTCAATGATTGAAAGTCCCATGTGTCCTGATTGCAGAGGCTTTTGTTTGCAGAAAACACTTTTTGTGTGCCCCTGGTGGTGCAATAGGTTAAACCCTTGTGCCAGCAGGACTGAAGACTGACAGGTTGCAGATTCGAATCCAGAGACAGCTCCCCATGCAGGGACATAAGAGAACCCTCCCACAAGGATGGTAAAACATCAAAACATTCTGGCATCCTCTGGGCAATGTCCTTGCAGATGGCCAATTCTCTCACACCAGAAGAGACTTGCAGATTCTCAAGTCACTCCTGACATGAACAGAGAGAGAGAGAGGGGGGGGGGGGAGAAACTTACTTTTCCAGGATAAAAGTACATCAGGACAAACTGGTTAGCTTGAACCCCCTTATTTCCCAGTCGCTTGGAGTTTATGCTTGCAACAGAAAAACAGATAAGACTGATTCATTAAGACAGCCAAGCATAATTGTGCCTTTGTTCGATACCACATGTTTGTTTTCCTGAATGTTATAGTCATAGGGAGCCAATGAAAATCTGTTCACCAGCTTAGACCAAAGTGATGATTGATCTTTGAACACCAATGAGAATGTGTTTTTAATTTTCTGTGAAAGTGATAAAAAGCCGTGCAACCCTATTTCAGGTTGTGACAAAACTTTTGTGCAGTGGGCACTACTGTCACCTTACTTCTTTGGCTCGCAATAAAAGTCTTTGTAGTAAGAATCCAACTTATGGCTTCTTCCTTGCATTGCTGCTCAGGCCTTAGGGGACTCCTAAGCTCGTTCAGAGCTTGCCTGGAGTACTGATGAGTCATTGCCCCTACACTAGGTTTTTCCGGATGCCAGATACTTCCTGTCTGGCAATTGGAATGGGAGTGTTATGAGTGGAGGACACTGAGTCTGGATAAGTGAGGGAAATAATATTTTCTGTGATACAGAAAAATATGGAAATGTCGCCATCAAGCAGAGTGTAGCCTAACTTGCGACATATTCATTCATATGTAAAGTGAAGGGCAACATCTTTTAGGACTGCAAATCATAGTTTACTGCAACTAAAATTTTAGGGCAATTGTATTTTTTTTCCAGGGGCATTATTAATATTGATCAATCAGTGATTATTTGTTAATGTCTGGGGTAGTTATCTTGCTACTCTGGTTAATTTTACTGTTGATTGGATTAAGTTTTGTGCACTTGGACTCTGCTCTTGTTTGCCCTTCTTTATGTAGGATTTTGACTTCAATTAGTGTTTTGCTGTATTGCAGGTTCTTAAAATGTCCCATGTCCAACGAAGTGTTTATGTGTGCTGAATCAGGTACACTCCATATGCATACCAAGAGGTAGAAAGCACAAAATGGAATAGAAGTCACATGGAATAAAAAAAACACATTTCTTCATTATAAACTATTGCCTGATTCCAAAATGTTTTAGTATTTCTCCCATGAAATACATGACTGCACATATTTTCAGTTATCCAACAGGCCTGGTTACAGTAATATGGAGGCTCTTTCCACACAGCTGTATAAAATCCACATTGAACTGGATTATATGGCAGTGTGGACTCGGATAACCCAGTTCAAAGCAGATATTGCCTTGATATTCTGGGTTATATGGCTGTGTGGAAGGGCCCTGAATTACACTTAAATGTCATTTGTGTTTTGTCTGTTATTGCTTTTGGATATCTTACAAATTGTATATGCTTTGCATGAATTACTCATAAAGCTTTTGAGTTAAAAGTGTAATATGATCATAAATAAAGTCATTCCAATTACAACAATTATGGGAAACATCTGGTTTGAGTGATATTTTCTATACATATTTTATTTTCTTTTTGTTAGGTAACAGCAACATCTGGCTGATTGTAGCGTTTGTTATCATATTTGTTGTTTTAAAGCTATTGGGACTACTTTACTATTTGTTTCGAGTTGACATTACATTATTGTACAGAAGAATATTTCAATATACCAAATCCAGTGATGGTGAGTAAGGATATAAATGTATGCAACTGGTCAAAAGTGGTTGAAAAGCACAAAGATTCACCCAACCTAAGGAAATGCTCCTCTCTCACTGTCTACTTATAGCTGGTTCCTTATGTGGGGAAAGAGTGCAAATCAGGCGTTTGGACTTTATAGCCCTTGTGGTCTCTTCCAACTCTATGATTCTATGTCGCTCTGAGGTTGGGGAAAGGCTAAAGGACATTTTAAAGTCAGACATCATATCCACAAGTCTTGTATCTAAGTTCAAACCCCATTCTGACTGAACAGAACAAATTGCAGTTTTCCAGATGTTACTGCATCCCAACTCCCATCAGTTTAATCATGGTGTCTAATTAGAGAAATACACGAGTTGTAGTTCTGCATCTGGTGGCCAGTTCTTACTTATTCTTGGAATAAAGCTAACAGCCTTTTCAGACATTTTGTGACTGCAAAAGATGACCACCTAGCCTCTGCTTAAAATAATAATAATAATAATATAAAGTTCAATTTATATCCTGCTCCATCTCGTCAAATGGACTCAGAGCAGCTTACAACAAAGAAAATAGAAACAAATAATAAAAGCAGACAATAATAATAGCAACAACAAAATCGACTTGTAATTTTGGGATACAAAATCCAGCATATACGTATATCTCGTTTGCTGTGACATACTGGTTTTTTGTGTGTCATAATAATAATAACTTGATCCCACCACACTCTGTATATCTTACAGTTGAGAAGTTCTTCCTAATGTTTAGGTGGAATCCGTTGTCCTGCAATCTGAATCTATTGCTCTATGTCCTAGTTTCTAGAATAGCAGAAAGCAACCTTTCCCACTCCACAAGTGCTGCCTCTTTGGTTGCAATTCTCATCATCAGCAGGCCTGGCTGCATTTTCTGCATTTCAAATACAGTAGTCACAGAAGGCGTAGACAGCACTTACAATTCACTGGCCTTTTGAAGGCAACCAGAAAACTGATGTGACCCTCGGTGATGATGAATTTGACACCTTTGTGCTAGAGAACATAAAGATTCCCCGAGAGAACATTTGTTGATCCTCCAGGGTGCTTCAGTGATTGATTTCTGATAGTCATGCTGAGGGACCTAGAGATTTTTGGAGAGATGTTCTGTCACGTAAAAACACTTGGTATTTCTTCCCCCTTCTTTGTACTTTGAAACTGTGATACCTTTGTTGGACAAACAGGACAAGGAAATATACACATGTTTTTGCATGATTATTCCCCTCCTGATTATTCCACCATTGGGGATGGCATATGGGCAGTTACTCATCTCTGTTGGGCTTTCATGTGCATAACATACAATTTCTGCACCTGTATTGTGCACTATCTGACATGGAAAAGAGAACAGAAAGTGGTAATAATATAAAAATTTGAGAATTTTG
The DNA here is from genome assembly GCA_030556195.1 of Anolis apletophallus. NCBI lineage: Eukaryota > Metazoa > Chordata > Lepidosauria > Squamata > Anolidae > Anolis > Anolis apletophallus. The sequence goes on from JARBWK010000004.1 coordinate 81,972,634, forward strand.
CTGTTTCAGATCAAAGGTTTAATTTGTTCTAGATTCTGTTCACATGATGTCCATTTAGTTGCCCAACAGGAAAACATGATATCAAGAGTATTAAAAGTAAACTCAAGCTGATCTATGAAATTATCCTGGTTCTCTCTAGTTCATAAAGTGGTAACAAGTGTTAAATACAAATACAATGGGTCTTCGGTAACCACGAATGTGGTTCCAAGATCCCTGTGGATATCAAAATCTATGGATGCGCTAGTCCCATTATACACAGTGATGTAGTAAAATGATGTCCTTTGTATAAAATGGCTTTTAGGACTTTTTAAACAAGTATATTTAAGCTGTGGATGCTAGAATTCATGGATGTAGAATCTGTGGAGACAGAGAAGTGATAGTATGTTCCTTCTTTAAACTATTAGCTAATTTCTTCTCCTGCTGTTCACTGTATAACTAGCTGGATGGGCAGATTAAAGACTATTCCTTCAGGGTCATTTAAATATTATATTGATTTAATTAAAATAATCCTGAAATTCTAATGAATCTAAGCAACTTTGGTAAATGGTCTGTTCAACTCTACTTTCTTTGAATAACATGAATAATTTCAAGTTCAGTAAAAGCTTACTGAATTGTGATCCAGTCTAATACATTATTTTCACAATCTACTGAGCTGTCTATTCCAATACATTCTTTTCACAATTTACTGAGTGAGAAGCATGATGCATAACAAAAAATGGCTTGCAGGAAGCATCGGAATGATCTAATATAATACAACTAATCTGACAATTATATGATTGCTTTTCTACTATAATAACAATTTTTCTTTCTAATTCATGTTCTAGTTGTAAACTTCTTTCTCATTTTATCTCACAGATGGGAAAATATATGATGCATATGTTATCAATCCCACCAATCTTGTAAATGGCACATTCGAAAATAATTTTCTGGGCTCTTTTGTTCATCAGATCCTACCAGAAGTTCTAGAAAATAAATGTGGATATAAATTGTGTATTTATGGGAGAGATGTGTTGCCTGGAGAAGGTAAGCTGCCAAATCAATGTTCTACGGTGGGGGGGCGGGGGAGTATAATTTAGATTCCTTGGTCCTTAACAACTACCAGCCAATTCCTAATTTCCCCTTCTTGGGCAAGGTTCTAGAGAGAGTGGTGGCTTCTCCGCTCCAGGGATTCTTGGATGAAACCGATTAACCTGATCCATTGCGGTATGGTTTCCAGCCTGGTCATGGTATGGAGATGGCTTTGGTCACCTTAGCGAATGACGACTGCAGAGAACTAGACAGAGGGAATGTGTCCTTGTTGGTTCTCTTGGACATTTCAGTGGTTTTCGATACCATCAATCATGGTATCCTTCTGGGGCAATTCTTCAGAATAGGTATTGGGGGCACTGTTTTGCAGTGGCTCTTCTCCCTTCTGGAGGATTGCACCCAGTTGGCGAAGCTGGGAGACACCTGCTAGGACTCCTGGCCATTGTCCTATGGGGGCCTACAAGGTTCCATTTTATCTTCAATGCTTTTCAACATCTACATGAAACTGCTAGGAGAGGTCATCTGGAGTTTTGGAATTTGGTGCCATCTCTATGCAGATAACACTCAACTCCAGTACTCCTTTCCACCTAATTCCAAGGGAGCCCCTTGGATCCTGAACCAATGTCCAGCCACTGTGATGGTCTGGATGAGGGTTAACAAGCTGAAGCTTAATCCAGACAAGTGAAAGGTCCTCCTGATCGGTCATGAGGCTGATCGGGGTATAGGGTGGCAATCTGTGCTCAGTGGGGTTACACTCCCCCTAAGGACACAGGCCTGTAGTTTGGGGGTCTTCCTGGACTCGGCGCTGATGCTTGATGCTCAGGTATCGTCTGTGGCTGGGAGGACCTTTGCACAGTTAAAATTTGTGTGCCAACACCTCAAGAAAACTGACTTGGCCACGGTACTCCACGCCTTGGTTGCATCTAGATTGGATTATTGCAATTCACTCTATGTGGGGCCGCCTTTGAAGATGGCCTGGAAACTGCAACTTGTGCAAAGGTCAGCAGCCAGGTTGTTAAGTGAAGCAGGTTACAAGGAGCAGACGACACCTCTACTGAAGCAGGTCCACTGGCTGCCAATAATTTTCCGGGCCCAATTCAAAGTGTAGGTTATTACCTATCAAGCCCTAAATGGTTTGGGTCCTGCTTATCTTCACAATTGTCTCTCCCTCTTTGAACTGGCGCGAGCGTTAATATCTACCAGGGAGGCCCTTCTTTTGCTCCTACCTCCATGACAAGCACGGTTGGTGGGGACGAGAGAGAGGACCTTCTCGATAGTGGCCCCTGGCTCTGGAACTCTCTCCCCATGGAGATTAGATTAGCCCCCATCCTGTCCACCTTCCAGAAATACTTTAAGATTTGGATGTTCCAATGTGCCTTCGAATAATGGCTTAGCTACTGATTAAGTCTGCCTAGCCCTAATCTTTTGGTTGGATCTCCAGCACTTTTTTCCAAGTCTCGACCCTACAGTTTGTGTTGGCACAAGCCCTTGTCTTCCCTATTAGTCCCAAATCTGCACATGCCCACTATTCTTGGCAACTGGTTGTTTGATGTTTAGTCTATGTTTTATGATGTCCTATATTTTATTGTTTTTACTGTTTTTATACATTTTACTGTTATATGTTTTTAATTGTGTTACTTGTATTGGGCATGGTCCCCATGTAACCCACCCCGAGTCCCTTCGGGGAGATTTATCCTGATGTTCCTAGTTATTAATGCAGTGCCAGGCATGTAGCCCGAGGGGGGCTAAGGGGGCTTCAGCCCCCAAAAATCTCAGGGTGGTCCGCAAAAAGGCCTGACTGGTACATTATTTAAACAGTTATGTTTATTCATATCATGATCTCATCACCATGCTCACTAGATCCCACCTTCCTGGGGTTATTGGGATAACAATACAAAAGGTTTGCTAGGGTAGACCCTCTTCCACCCAGTCTCAGCCCCCCCGAACCAAACTCCGCCCCGAATCAAAATCCTGGCTACGGCCCTGTGCAGTGCATAGTTATTATTATGTTTGAGCATCTTTGGACTATAATTGCCACACTGGTTGGGGTATTTTAAAACTTTTCCAATACTCCCTTTTCCTTCCCCTAAAATATAGCCCACAACACCTGATACTACTTATTAAAAGTTATGCTCAAAGCCATGCTCTGAACACAAATATTGGCAGGCATCTTTGCAACAGTTTTTCTTGATCTTCCCTTAATCAATTTCTTTTACATATTGGCAGATGCTATCAGTGCAGTTGAAAAAAGAATCCAAAAGAGCAGGCGACTGATAATCCTCCTCACAGAATGTCTAGCTAAGACTCAATGTTTTGTGTATGAACACCAAATTGCCTTTTACAACGCCCTTATCCAAAATGACGTGAAAGTCATACTGTTGGAAATGGAGAGGATTGGGGAATATACACAGCTTCAGGAGTCTCTCAGATATCTCATTCATCAGCGAGGAACTATAAAATGGAAAACAAAATATATGGCTTGCCCAGCTTCAACAGACTTTGCATTTTGGAAACATGTGGAATATCAAATGCCAGCAAGACGCAAACCTGGTTTGAGCTTTGCATATGTTAATCTGTAAAATTTTTGGCATGTATTCTATTTGAAAGAATAGTGATTTTCTCTTTGCAGATATATTATCTGTATTATTTCAAATATATGTGCATCGAATTATGTAAGGATAGGACTATTGCCATGTTTTCAAGTTTTCATTTAAATAAAAACTGTGACCCAGCCAAAGAACTATAATTGTTGAATTGCTGCTCCTTTCCCTCCCCCCGCCTTCTTCGACTATCCACTGTTTTACTGTATCTTTGAGATTCCAGAAGGTCTTAGAAGTTATTATGGCTAGTATCACTGATAATGCTGTTGAATCCCTGGTCAATAAGTGGAATCAAAATCTCTGCTGCCCAGGCAACACAAAGGGCTTTCTGTATTGCGAGCTCCATGGGGGAAGCCGCGTGCACTATGCGCACATCTCATTTTCCTCCATAGGATTGCCCTACTGGCCGACGAAGCAAGACAAAACGACCACCTCCATACCTCGCCATTAAGAAGAGCACCACCATTTCAGCACATGTGATGAGGTCTTAAAATGGTGCAATGGACATTGGCACAAATGGCCAGCCTGTAGAGCAGGGGTCTTCAAAGTTTTAAAGCAAAGGACCAGTTCACAGTCTCTCGGACTGTTAGGAAGCCGGACTATAGTTGTTTGTTATTGCTGCTACTGTTATTATTGTGTGTCTTCAAACAGTCTCTCAGATTGTTGGGAGGCTGGGCTATAGGTTGTTGTTGTTGTTGTCGTCGTATGCATTCAAGTTGATTCAAACTTAGAGCTACCCTCAGATAACGCTATTACAGAGTTTTCTTATTAAGATTTATTCAAATAAAATGTTCTTGTCTTCATCTGAGGCTGAGAGAGTGTGACTTGTCTAAAGTCATGCCATATGTTCAGAGCCACAGTCTGAGGTTCAAATCACTATGCCACACTTTATTAATCCCCTTATTCCTACCTACCTTTCTTTCCCCCTTTCTTCTCTTCCTTCCCTCTGTTTCCTTCCTTCTCTTTTCTCCTACCTCCCCCCCATTCTTCCCTTCCTTTCTTTCAGAGGAAGTAAGATTGGGGTGGAAAGGATTCCCTCCAATTTGGGAGAAAATAAGATAAGGAAGGCAAGGGCAGAAAAGAAAGGAAGGGAAAGGAGGTTTAAGAAGCAAGATGAGGTGAAGAGGATTTCCTCTGTTTTGGAGGAAGGTGGAGAGAGGAAAGGAAATAAGAGTTAAGAAGTATGGCTGTAGCAGCAGGAAGCGAACAGCACTGGTGGTAGTCTATAAAGTTTAGAGCAGGGGCTGGGTAAATGACTCGGAGGTGGGGGACGGATCCAGCCTGTGAGCCTGAGTTTGGGGACTTCTGTTGTAGAGGATGATCCTGGTGTTTTATAAAAGATGTAATCGGTTTTAACCAGAAGGGGGCAATCTCAGCAAGAAAAAAAGATGCTGCCTCTTGGGATTATTTATTTATTTATTTACTTACTGTATTATTTATATACTCCCCCCTGGGGTGAGAAAGTGGTTTCCAGCATAGTCATGGCAAAATTTAATGCCAACATACATGTGAAAAACCAAAACATAAAATCAAACAATAACATAGAACTGTGAATTAAACTATTAAAACCATATTAAATCATAAAACATAAGCAACATTTAGACATTAAGACATAGAATTAAAACATATTAATATAAACATTACAATCACATAATCCAAAATCGTAATCCAAGGCAATTCCAAGTGTCAATTGTACACAATTCCTGTTCATTTCTTACACTGCTTACTAACCAAAGGCTTGGTCCTACAGCATTGTCTTTACTTTCTTTCTGAAGGCCAAGCGGGAGGGCATTGATCTAATTTTACTGGGGAGGGAGTTCCAAATCTGAGGGGCTACCACTAAGAAGGCCCTGTCTCTCATCTCGATCAACCGCACCTGCGAGAGAGGCGGGACTGAGAGCAGGGCCTCCCAAGAAGTTTGCCCAGGCCTTTGGAAGGGAATTGGGGCTGTGAGGAATTGTGGGAGTTGAAGTCCAAAACCCCTGAAAGGCCCAAGTTTGCCCAGGCCTTTGGAAGGGAACTGGGGCTGTGAGGAATTGTGGGAGTTGAAGTCTAAAACCCCTGAAAGGCCCAAGTTAGCCCAGGCCTTTGGAAGGGAATTGGGGCTGTGAGGAATTGTGGGAGTTGAAGTCTAAAACCCCTGAAAGGCCCAAGTTAGCCCAGGGCTTTGGAAGGGAACTGGGACTGTGAGGAATTGTGGGAGTTGAAGTCTAAAACCCTGAAAGGCCCAAGTTAGCCCAGGCCTTTGGAAGGGAATTGGGGCTGTGAGGAATTGTGGGAGTTGAAGTCTAAAACCCTGAAAGGCCCAAGTTAGCCCAGGCCTTTGGAAGGGAATTGGGGCTGTGAGGAATTGTGGGAGTTGAAGTCTAAAACCCTGAAAGGCCCAAGTTAGCCCAGGCCTTTGGAAGGAATTGGGGATGTGAGGAATTGTGGGAGTTGAAGTCTAAAACCCCTGAACGGCCCAAGTTAGCCCAGGCCTTTGGAAGGGAATTGGGGCTGTGAGGAATTGTGGAAGTTGAAGTCCAAAACCCCTGAAAGGCCCAAGTTAGCCCAGGCCTTTGGAAGGAACTGGGGCTGTGAGGAATTGTGGGAGTTGAAGTCTAAAACCCCTGAAAGGCCCAAGTTAGCCCAGGCCTTTGGAAGGGAATTGGGGCTGTGAGGAATTGTGGGAGTTGAAGTCTAAAACCCCTGAAAGGCCCAAGTTAGCCCAGGCCTTTGGAAGGGAAATGGGGCTGTGAGGAATTGGGAGTTGAAGTCTAAAACCCTGAAAGGCCCAAGGCCCAGGCCTTTGGAAGGGAATTGGGGCTGTGAGTTGTGGGAGTTGAAGTCCAAAACCCTGAAAGGCCCAAGTTAGCCCAGGCCTTTGGAAGGGAACTGGGGCTGTGAGGAATTGTGGGAGTTGAAGTCTAAAACCCCTGAAAGGCCCAAGTTAGCCCAGGCCTTTGGAAGGGAATTGGGGCTGTGAGGAATTGTGGGAGTTGAAGTCTAAAACCCCTGAAAGGCCCAAGTTAGCCCAGGCCTTTGGAAGGGAATTGGGGCTGTGAGGAATTGTGGGAGTTGAAGTCCAAAACCCTGAAAGGCCCAAGTTTGCCCTGGCCTTTGGAAGGAACTGGGGCTGTGAGGAATTGTGGGAGTTGAAGTCTAAACCCCTGAAAGGCCCAAGTTAGCCCAGGCCTTTGGAAGGGAACTGGGGCTGTGAGGAATTGTGGGAGTTGAAGTCCAGAACTTTGGTCATTCAGGGGTTTTTGGACTTCAACTCCCACAATTCCTCACAGCCTCAGGCCCCTTTCAAAGGCCTGAGGAGGAGGGGAGGGGAGTCCCCGCCTCCTACCACGCCCCCCCCCACCGCTTTTCCTTACCGGAAAGCGACAGGGGGGGGGGCGGGAGGAGGTGGGAGGGGCTGAGGAGGAGGGGAGGGGAGTCCCCGCCTCCTGCCACGCCCCCCCCTCCACTTTTCCTTACTGGAAAGCGGCAGGGGGGGCGGGAGGAGGTGGGGGGCGGGAGGAGATGGGAGGGGCTGAGGAGGAGAGGAGGGGAGTCCCCGCCTCCTGCCACGCCCCCCCGCCGCTTTTCCTTACCGGAAAGCGGCAGGGGGGGGCGGGAGGAGGTGGGAGGGGCTGAGGAGGAGGGGAGGGGAGTCCCCGCCTCCTGCCACGCCCCCCCGCCGCTTTTCCTTACCGGAAAGCGGCAGGGGGGCGGGAGGAGGTGGGGGGGCAGGAGGAGGTGGGAGGGGCGGAGGAGGAGGGAGGGAGTCCCCGCCTCCTGCCACGCCCCCCCCCACTTTTCCTTACCAGAAAGCGGCAGGGGGGGCGGGAGGAGGTGGGAGGGGCTGAGGAGGGGGAGGGAGGCCCCGCCTCCTGCCACGCCCCCCGCCACTTTTCCTTACCGGAAAGCGGCGGGGGGGCGGGAGGAGGTGGAGGGGCTGAGGAGAAGGGGGAGGGAGTCCCCGCCTCCTGCCATGCCCCCGCTGCTTTCCTTACCGGAAAGCGGCAGGGGGTGGGAGGAGGTGGGGGGCGGGAGGAGGTGGGAGGGGCTGAGGAGGAGGGAGGGAGTGCCCGCCTCCTGCCACGCCCCCGCCGCTTTCCTTACGGAAAGCGGCAGGGGCGGGAGGAGGTGGGAGGGGCTGAGGAGGAGGGGAGGGGGAGTCGCCGCCTCCTGCCACGCCCGCGCCGCTTTTCCTTACTGGAAAGTGGCAGAGGGGCAGGAGGAGGTGGGAGGGGCTGAGGAGGAGGGAGGGTGTCCCCGCCTCCTGCCACGCCCCCCGCCGCTTTTCCTTACTGGAAAGCAGCAGGGGGGGGCGGGAGGAGGGGGGGCTGAGGAGGAGGGGAGGGGAGTCCCCGCCTCCTGCCAAGCCCCCCCGCCGGTCTTCCTGATCAAAGGAGGAGGCGGAGGAGGCGCTCTGGCTGCCATGTGCGAACGTTCTAAACGTTTGCGCTGGCAGCGAAGTGGCCGGGGTGGGAGGTCCGTTGGCAATTTTTTGGGGATGGTTTTTTGGGGTGTTGGGAGGTACGTAGGGTCGGGTTTTTTGCCGTTGTCTGTAGCCAGTGTAATGGTCCAGTCGGTTGTAAAGTTTGGTGTTTCTGCGAGCCATAGTTTCTTTGTCTATATACGACATTAAACGGACTGTGCAAATTTATATATATAGATTGGTGTTTTTCTTCCATTGATCATGCACCTGCACACATAGCTCCTTCCTGCATTGGTCCTAAAAACATCTTCTGAAATAGGTCGGTCTGAGAGGGATTGATTGAGCCAAAGTCTGCTCAGGAATGCTTCTTTTTAAAAATATTGTTTTAATTGAGAATAAAAATTGCTCAAAAGAGAGTGGAGCATGATAAAAGAGAATATTGGTGGGTATTAAAATAAAAAGTATCTTGATTGCAAAAAAGTGTGGGAACAATGTGTTGTAGAAAATAGGAAAGAGGAGAGATGAGAAAAAAGTGGAGAGAGAGAAAAATTTTTAAAAGGGAAAATAAAAAAATTTAAAAATAAAAGGAAAAAAAGAGGAAATACCGCACTACTTCCTGAGTAACCTGGAAGGAAAGCTTCAATGGGCATCAAATTATATACAAATCAGCATGAGTACTCAATGTGTTACAAAAATATAATGTGGGGTGACAAACTAAATGGACTGTAGCATTTAACATCAAATGTTTACAGCATATGGTTAAGTATTAATGGATACAGACAGTAAGCATCAACAGGTATCTGAGGAATAATTGGGGAGTAATGGATATGTTGAACAGTAGGCCAACAGGACTTCTAGATTACATTCTGTTTCCAAACTTCCCATTGCACTGACAAAATGGATTAACACGATTACAATGGAAGCAGAAGCAAATGAACTTGGATCTTCTGTGTCTCAGTCCAACAGTCTGTTCGTGTCAGGAGGGACTTGAGAAACTGCAAGTCTCTTAAAGTGTGATAGAATTGGCTTTCTGCAAGGACGTTGCCCAGGGGATGCCTGGATGTTTTCGATGTTTTATCATCTCTCATGTCCCCGCATGGGAAGCTGGAGCTGACAGAAGGAGCTCATCTGCGCTCTCCCCATATTCAAACCTCCAACCTGTCAGTCTTCAGTCCTACTGACACAAGAGTTTAACCCATTGTGCCATTGGGGGCTCTATAACTAAATTGACAAGTGGTATAATATAGAGTGCACCTACAAAGTAGAATAAATACAGTTTGAAACAGCTATAGGCCATGATATTGAAACTCCAAATTCATAATTCACACACCCTGTGTGTTTGGGTGTGCCTTTACGTCACAAGTTGATGCGAGCCTCATATTTCTTTGACAAAAAGTGTCAAAAAGGTTATCAGATGGGGTAAAAGACATGTCTGCTGAATCTCTTAATACTGGAATAGGAAAGGGAATTGCAGAAGGTGAAACCCCTTCTTGTATTTCTCCAGCCCTGCATGTACAGATCCTCATGCCAATATTAAAAAGTTCACAGGTAAAGATAATCTCCCAGTTGCATATTTAAAGTACAGAGAATATGCCTTCTTTTCTGGATTGTAGGTTTTTTGGGTTGTATGGCCATGTTCTAGAAGCATTCTCTCCTGATGTTTTGCTTCCATCTGCATCAGGAAAGAATGCTTCTAGAACATAGCCATACAACCCGAAAAACCTACAACAACCCAGTGATTCTGGCCATGAAAGCCTACGATAATACATTGTCCTCTTTTCAGTTGCTTGTATGAGCCACTTCATGTTTTAAGAATTAGAATATTTTAATATTGTTGGTATATATGGAACGCTCAGGGTCTGCAATACAGATGAAGATGAAGGGCTGCCAGGCCCAGCACCTGAGTCAGTGGAAAGCAGGGAACAACAACAGCTGCAGCCTGACACTGAGGAAGCTACCCCTGCAGTGCAGGATCAAGTGCCTCAGGCAAGTGGGAGTTCTGAGTTAACTTAGGATCAGGAGAGCAAAGAGGCAGAGTTAAGCATCTTAGAAAGACTGCAACTGAGGACTTAGCTGCATAGATCCACTCGATTGGCACAGAGTAGGTCCAACAAGTGAGAACACTTGGGCTATGGAGCATAAAAAATGGCAGTTTGGGTTTGGTCTTTGCTGGGAACAATGTTTGGAATCTGCTATAGATCGAAGCTCTGTGGGATGACTTTGTGTGGCTTATTGTGTGTTAGACCTTGACTTTGGATTATGTATAGTTTTGACATGTTGGTAAGGACCTTTGGGCTGGACTATTGACTATGCCTACTGGATTATCCCTGCCTAGTTTGTTGTTTGCATCTACTTTGGCTTTGACCCCGCATTGACTGATGGTGAGCATAGTGAGTGACTGTGCAGGTTTGCAACAGGAACAAACTTCATGGTCCTATTGGTAGCTGCAGAGACAAACTGTAATGCTTCTGGAATAGTTTAAATTATTTGATTATGCCAATCTTAACCATTCGATTTGTTTGTAGTTTTAAAAATTTTCTGTGATGTTTGATGACAGTAAGAGAAGACAGTTTAAAAAATGAATTCACATCACTTTCACACATTTTTAGAACACCAATATGTTCTAAATCTACCATCTCTTCTGATATTTCAGTCAATTCTATTTTCTATTCACTCATTATGATCTAGTGCCTTTGTTTTTCAACCTGTGGCTTTCTAAACATGCATTGGGACATGATCTAAAACAGCCGCAAAACATCTTTTATCAGAAAAAAACCCTCTGGTGGTTTCCTGTGAGTTTAACGTTCTTTTAGTTCCAATATTCCCAGGTTGCTTACAGGAAAGCAAGTCACTGTTTTCTTCAATTTCTCTACTATGTTTCTTTCAAACTTCTGAAGTTCTCGGTGGGTTGTAAACATTTCTGAAAACATTTAACCATTATCTGTCATAACAGTTATACAGAGTGTCCATATATTGGAGCAACTTGTACTTGTGAATTCTAAATAAGGACAAATGCCATCTTTTTATGACATTTGGAAGCAATTGCAGGGTTTGGCGTGTCATTGAAATAGAGCAATTTAAACTGGCTGCATTTAGTGAGATCCAGGCCACAGATAGCGAAACCTGAAGCATGGATATTGAGTTCTGATAATCGGATACCGGTACTGGCTAGGCATGGTTTAGAACCCAAAAATAGGGAATCGAAAATCTAATGGGGGGGATTTTTTTGATTAGTAATAGAAAGACTTACAAAAAATTTTCCAAAAATTTCTAAAATGTAACGTCATTACTAACGAAATTTGTTAGTAGTTCATATGCCAGCGCATGTATTCCAGATAGTTTTGTTTACAACTCCCAGAAATCCTAACAGCTGGTAAATTGGCTGGGATTTCTGGGAGTTGTAGGCCAAACTTGAATAAATCACACTGAATTCTAGATGGGACTCTCCAAATAGGAAGGAGGGAGGGAGGGAAGGAGGGAGGGAGGGGGGTATTCTATTCTTGGAAGCAGCAAAAGGAGGAGGAGCCCCCCTCGCTCCTCGCTGCCTCTCTCTCACCCGATCCTGAGGGAGCGAGGGCCCAAGTTTGCCCAGGCTGAGAGGAAAAGGAAGAGGCCTGAGGCTGTGAGGAATGGTGGGAGTTGAAGTCCAAAACACCTGGAGGGCTGAAGTTGGCCTGTCATGAAGCCTCTTCAAGGCTTTAGATCCTGGCAGGCAGAAGGGGCAGGGAGGGCCCGTCCACTCCTCCTCCCCTGCCAGGATCTAAAGCGCATAAAGGCTTGGCACGCTTTAGATCCTGTGAGAAACCAACCTAATGTATAATAGAATGAATGCTAACTTATAGAGTAAGTGCCTAAATATTATAAGTAATCCAACTGGTCATATACCTACATTCCATGCACATGCAATAATACAGCAGTAATAACAATGGGTATAAAAAGAGGTAAAATTCAAACCGAAGTATTCTGACTGGTCCCTCCTCAAGCGGTGCAAACGTGCTCTTCTCTATGAGCCCGGATTCTGCAGCAAATCCCCCCCCCCCCCAAAGAATATGTATGTGCACCCAGGCTGCAAACGCTGTGTCCGGGCGTTTGGCGTTTCCCGGGAGAGGCGGCCTCCCGGGCTCCTGGAGGAGTGCCGGTTGCAGGTTGCCCCGCTGAGGAGGGACCACAGTCAGAATACTTCAGTTTGAATTTTACCTCTTCTTATACCCATTGTTATTACTGCTGTATTATTGCATGTGCATGGAATGTAGGTATATGACCAGTTGGATTACTTATAATATTAGGCACTTACTCTATAAGTTAGCATTCATTCTATTATACATTAGGTTGGTTTCTCACGTGTTGTGTGCAACTACCCCAATACTCTTTGATGCTTTAGATCCTGGCAGGCAGGAGGGGCAGGAAGCCTGGAAAAATGTAAACAGAGAGGTTTACTCAGAAGTAAAATCAAAGGAGGGCACTTCATCCAAAGTGCCCCTTTACGGATTTACTCATGAGTAAACCTCTCTGTTTACTTCCTTTGCAGATTTACTTCTGAGTAAACCTCTCTGTTTACATTTTTCCAGGCTTCCAGCCGAAAGAAGGAGCGAGTTTAGGGCTTGCCTTGCCATAATACTTATTGGCAAGGGAGGCGGGAGGGTGGTGAGAGAAGGAGGGTGCCCCCTTACGACCTAATAACGATACTTAAGAAAATCCTGGCCCCGAAGTTCTATAAAGAAAGTCCACTTCCTGGTTGGCGTTCCAGATGCGGAAATACTCAAAAGTAGCATTTCTTACTAATTTCTTCCGAATCATTTAATTTTCATAACTTTTTTCTCATGCCTAGTACTGGCAGTGGGCTGCTTGTGGATCTGTGCGCTTGATGGGACGAAGCTACCCAATGTTCCAAGATCAACAAATCTCTCCAAGTTGAAGAAGAAGCCACTAAGGTAATTTATTCAAGTCAGCTGAAGTGGATGCCAGCTTGAGGTAAGCCATCAAAAGAAGTGGAGATGCCATACATTGAAAAACATTTTTATACAATAACTTCCTTTGAATTTACCGCTCCTATCCCAACTGGACCCGGCTTCACCATGATTGGCTGAGCTGTGTTGACATCACGATCAGCTGGACGGGATTCCCTTGCAAGGCGGGACTGAGGCACCCACCAGCCAGTCAGAGAGTATTCCCTGCTTCCAATGCAGATTCCTGCTCTCCAGTGGCTCACGAGGGGCAGGGTGGAAACTTCAGACAAAGAAGTATTTTGATTGGATTACATTGTCCCAACTCAGAGATGAACAAAAGGTTCATGGGTTCACAAGTCCCATGTGGGTTATTGTCTTGTGATTGTTCTAATGAGCCCCGACTGAGCAGGTCTAGTGACTCTGCACCAGTGTCCATTGTGTTTCAAAGCAGCATTGTCCAAGATGATAGGATTACGGATCCGTTCCTGGGAAAAGGGGAAACGGCATTTTGGGAAATGGGGCAAGCCATCCCAACTTCAGGGAATAGAATGCCAGGCAATAAATGTTCATTCATATGTCCATGTGGTTGCACAAAAGGCAGGTGGTCCAACTCTGGATTGTGTTGTCCCTTGTTCAGCTGGGTCTATGGGGCCAGTAGAGGACTGGCCTCAGTGTGATGTGTGCTTGCAGTTCCATAGCCAAAAATTGGGGGGGGGGGGGATTAGGGAATCATGAAAAGTAGTTCCATCACACAAAATAATTTAAATAGTATGGTTCATTCTATATTTTATATAGATTAATTAAATCAATTTAATGTTTGCTTCTCATAGACTTAGCATGAGGATTTGGTTAACCATTTAAAATTCATGAATTACCAGGGTTTTTTTAACCTGAAAATTTTCAGGGGGATTTGAACCTCTAACACCCCCTCCCCCGCTGCCTAGAGCCTTGGACGCTTGAGTCCTTTTGTAGTATGTGATGACTAGGAAAAACACTTGAGGGAATTCTCAGGTCATGAGGTGCTGACAAAAGGTCACCAAGTTTGTGATTGGTGGTCTACTTCTTCAAAAGATGTTTTATATACAAGGATATAATATATATACAAGGATATAATATATATACATATTAAATGAGTTCATAAGGAGAGATACGTTCAGATAGGTAAGCCGGATGGTTCTGGTCTGGCTTACCTATCCAAACGTATCTCTCTTTATGAACCTTCTATGACAGTGGTTCTCAACCTGTGGGTCCCCAGATGTTTTGGCCTTGATCTCCCAGAAATCCTTACTGGCTGGGATTTCTGGGAGTTGTAGGCCAAAACACCTGGAGACCCAAAGGTTAAGAACCACTGTTCTAGGACATTAAGATCTTCTGGGGAGGCCCTGCTCTCGCTCCCGCCTTCTTCGTAGATGCGGTTGGCTGGGACGAGAAACAGGGCCTTCTCAGTGGTGGCCCCTCGACTGTGGAGCGCCCTGCCAAGGGATATAAGATTCTCTCCCTCTCTCCTGACTTTTTGAAAGAAGGTGAAAACCTGGCTTTTTGAGCAGGCCTTCCCAAATATGGCATAGCTTAACGGAATTATGGAACTACTCGACAACGCAATGAAATAATGATTTGACATGGCAATGTTTTAAGGTTTTGAATGGTTTTTATATTTTTTATATTTATTATACTATATGTTATAGTTTTTAAATAGAATTTCTTGATTGTTTTTACAGTTTAATTGTTATGGCATCAAATTATTGCCAAATTGTGAACCACTCCAAGTTGCCTCTGAGCTGAGAGGGGTAGTATATAAATATAGTAGATACATAAATACATAAACAAACAAACAAACAAACAAATAAATAGGGATCCGAGGACACCAGCAGGCTTTCAACCAAGAGAACTGGCCATATTGAATATTTGTGTCAAGTTTGGTTCCTATCTATCATTGTTTGTCTCCACAGTGCACTCTGGATGTAGGTGAACTACAACTCCAAAACTCAAGTTTTTTTCATGTCAGGAGTGACTTGAGAAACTGCAAGTCGCTTCTGGCGTGAGATAATTGGCTGCTTGCAAGGATATTGCCCAGATGTTTTTATCATCCTTGTGGGAGGCTTCTCTCATGTCCCCGCATGGGGAGCTGGAGCTGACAGAGGGAGCTCATCCACGCTCTCCCTGGATTCGAACCTGCGACCTGTCGGTTTTCAATTCTGCCATCACAAGGGTTTAACCCAGGCATCCTCAAACTATATCCCTCCAGCTGTTTGGGCCTTTAACTCCCAGAATTCCTGACAATTGAACAAGCTCGTTAAGACTTCAGGGAGTTGGAGGCCCGAATATCTGGAGGGACGCAGTTTGAAGATGCCTGGGTTAACCCATTGCACCACTGGCGGTGCCAAGGTAAAATTCAAGGTCAATGCCCACCGATATTTTCTGTTGGTCGTGGGAGTTCTGTGTGCCAAGTTGGGTTCAATTCCATCGTTGGTGGAGTTCAGAATGCTCTTTGATTGTAGGTGAACTATAAATCCCTGTAAATACAACTCCCAAATGCCAAAATCAATTCCCCTCCCCAATCAAATTTGGGAGTATTGGGTATTTGTGCCAAATTTGGTCCAGTGAATGAAAAGACCTCCTGCATATCAGATATTTACCTGACGATTCACAACATTAGCAAAATGACAAGTTATGGAGTAGCAACCAAAATAATATTATGGTTGGGGGGGGGGGGGTCACCACAACTTGAGGAACTGTCTTAAGGGCTTGCGGCATTAGGAAGGTTGAGAACCAGTGCTGTAGAATTAATGCAGCATGGCACCACTTTTAACTGCCATGACACAATGGTAGGTAGGAAGGAAATCATGAGAGTTGTGGTGCCTTTTTCTTTACAGTCCTCGTTCTGTTTTCCTGTGTTTGGTAAGTCAAGGGAAGGAGAAATGATTTCAGATTGCATGAGCTCTGCAGAGAAGATCCAGCCCAAGCCAAGCCTCGTCCACCCGCCTCCGGTTGGTGTAAACAGGAAGACCAGAAAGCCATCTGGTGCTGCTTGACTGGGGAGTCCCAATCACTCCTGCTTTGGAGTCAGAGCGCACAGGCCTGCTGCCAACAAGAAGGGGGTGCGCCTCCTTTAGCTTTGACAGCCTTCAAAGACTGCCAGGGCATTTGCTGGCATTTCTCCGCTTGGGCTCAGCCTCTCAGCCTTTCTTCTTGGGACCCGATCTTTGCAAGCAGAGAGCCAGAGGCTGGAGGAGATCAGGTAGGTTTATCCCTTGTAAGCAGGCATGGGCAAACTTGGGCCCTCCATGTGTTTTGGACTTCAACTCCCACAATTCCTAACAGCCTACCGGCTGTTAGGGTGTGGGGAAGTCCAAAACACATGGAGGGCCCAAGTTTGCCCATGCCTGCTTACAAGGCTCAAGGTCAAGTCTGTTCTTCTTTTGGAGTGCTTCCATTAGGTATTCTTCCTTGGCAAGAATACACCTGTCGATTTGATGAGGTTTGGCATCATTTTCACCGCCATGTCTCGATGCTACGGAATCATGGAAGTTGTAGTTTCCCAAGATCTATAGCAGGCATCTTCAAACTGCTGCTCTCCAACTGTTTGGGATTCCCAATTCCTTTTCCATGGCCAAACATCTGGAGAGCCTTCAACTCCCAGAACTGCTGACAACTGGACAAGCTCGTTTGGGCTTCTGGGAATGATGTTTGGGCCCCCATTGGCCATGGAAAAGGAATTGGGAGTGGGAATCCCAAACAGCTGGAGAGCAGCTGTTTGAAGTTCTGCTGACAATTGAACAAGCTTGTTAAGGCTTCTGGGAGTTGAAGGCCCAAACAGCGGGAGGGCTATAGTTTGAGGATGTTTCACCAAACTACAGGAGCCCCCGGTGGTGCAATGGGTTAACCCAGGCATCCTCAAACTGCGGCCCTCCAGCTGTTTGGGCCTTCAACTCCCAGAATTCCTAACTGTTGGATAAGCTTGTTAGGGCTTTTGGGAGTTGGAGGCCCAAACAGCGTGGAGGGCCACAGTTTGAGGATGCCTGTGTTAAACTCTTGTGCCCGCAGGACTGCTGACTGAGAGGTCGGCAGTTCGAATCCAGAGAGTGGGTTGAGCTCCCATATGTCAGCTCCAGCTTCTCTTGTGGATACAAGAGAGACTTACTTACTTAGGCAATCCATCATAGCCCGAGGATGATGGCCCTCCAAGTGTAGTGTCTTGGTGGTGGGTCTGTAGGTGACTGTGGAGACCTATTCTTGATCTGCATGTTCTCCCACAGTGAGAACATTGGTTTCCAGGTGGAAGGAGGTCCTGGTCAGGGTTGGCTGGACGCGCCTTCCTCTTGGCACGTTTCTCACTTTCACCCTCCATACCTGCTTCTTCGAATTGCACAGCACTGCTGGTCACAACTGACCTCCAGCTGGAGCGCTCAAGGGCCAGCCTCGCACAGGATGGTAAAACATCCTGGCATCCCCTGGGCAATATCCTTGCAGATAGCCAATTTTCTCAGACCAGAAGTGACTTGCAATTTCTTGAGTCACTCCTGACATGGAACCCCCCCCCCCCCCAACTACAAATCCCAGTATGCCAAAGTCTTGTGTCATGGCAGCTACAGTGGGGTCATATTGCCTGAACGCTACAGCATGGATGCATCTGCAAAGAGGGGTAGGATTGGATGATCTCCGGAGTCTCCATCTCTGTATGATTCTATTTATATATGGAAAGAGGTTCAGTTTATCTGTTGTATGGTTTGAGTATTCCTGATCAGAAATCCAGATTCTTCCCAAATTGGCCTTTTTGGGGGCCAAAAAGAAAATAATTTGCAGAAAATAATTTTAAAAGTTATATAAAGTTGCCCTTAGACTGTGTGCATGAAGTGTATAGGAAACATACATGAATTTTACATTTACACTTGGGCCCCAACACCAAGGAAATCTTGCATATTTAAAAATATACACATGTAGGCATTCCAAATTCTTCACAGCCCAACAACAACAAAAATATTGGTAACTTGGTTTTGAAGTCTGTTCCTGGGCTTATTTGGGGCACTGATTTAGAAAATTGCATTGGAGAGACTGCATCAGTTCTAGTTTCCTAGACATGGATAACATGATTTTCTATGGGTGAGCAGATGGTGACTGCTAGATGGCATATATTTGATATCTTAAAAACGAGGGCTGATAGGGGAAAACTGGTGACTTTTTCGGAATCAGCAGGTGAAATATATCCAGGCCCCTTCCACACAGCTGAATAAAATCCCACATTATCTGCTTTGAACTGGAATATATGGCAGTGTGGACTCAGATAACCCAGTTCAAAGGAGATATTGTGGGATTTTCTGCCTTGATATTCTCAGTTATATGGCTGTGTGGAAGGACTGCCAGAAACAGGGCTAACATTCAAAGTACCAAAATTTAGAATACAAAACATCTATGGTCCTAATAATTTCAAACAAGAGACACCAACTTGTACTTTAGGTTCTCATGGAAATAAATTGTACATGACACAAGCTGTTTTCCCAAATCACCACATGTAAGGACAAGCCTTTTACTTTCCAGTGCGCACACTCTTGCTGCAGAGTTATAGTACAATTCTTCCTAGGATGTGTAATTTAGGATGGAACCTTGCAGTTAAAGGGGAACAATAGCATTGAAAATGGGTAAAGTGAATCTCCTCTAGATCAGAGAAGCCAGTTTAGTTTTTAGTCTCAACCTTAAACGAGTTACCCAATGTGCCCTTCTTTTTTTTGGTATACTTCCTTCCGGCTAGAGTTCAAGTAATAAGAAATAGTGGTTTCTAATTTGTTCTGACCTCAAAATACCTCAAAGTCCTGCATCCAGGAGATCTCTGAAAATGAGGTTTTGTCTTGTGCAGTGAAACCTGCTTTAATTATGACATTTTATGGAGTCTTGTTGTCTATCTATTGCAATTGTCTTTTCCACCACTTTTTGTACAAATGGCACAGGGTAGCCTTGTAATGCACTGTAGTCATTTGCATTGCTTCTTCACTGGAAGCAATTGAATCCTCAGTGGTGCAATGGGTTAAACCCTTGTGCCAGTACGACTGTTGTCCAAAAGGTTGGTGGTTCAAATCCAAGGAGCGGGATGAGCTCCCATCTGTCAGCTCCAGCTCCCCATGTGGGGATATGAGAGAAGCCTCCCACAGGATGGTAAAACATCTGGGCATCCCTGGGCAACATCCTTGCAGGTGGCCAATTCTGTCACACCAGAAGCAACTTGCAGTTTCTCAAGTCGCTCCTGACACCAAAATAATTTTAAAAAAGGAAGGAAAGAAAAGAAAAAGAAAAGAAAAAGGAAGCAACCCAGGTTAAGCTTTTCACAGTCAGGATACTTCAAAATGGATGGTTACTAGCATGGTTATTATGATCTTTCCATGTCACATTCAACAAGTGTATCTGTGCTATATTCATTGTATCCGTTTGCCTCAACGTTGTGAATTCTGGGAGATAAAAATTTGTAAAGTATATAGATTAAAAAAAATTCCAACGAGGTGTAACTTTTTCCAAATAGATGTACAGAAATATTTGTAGACTCCTATAATACTCACTATTTTTAGCAAGATGAATCACCCGAAATAGCCAATTGTGCCTCATATCTAGAGTCATTATCTGACAAGGGGTTTGGGCCAGAAGAAACTCCAAAGGTTTCCACTTTGGTTATGCAAATATTCTTTTGCGTAAGAACAATTTTCCAGCTGAAATCTTATCTGTAGTTATACTCATTTTAGTCACATCCTGAAGTAGCCTATGTATTATAATTCTCTGTGTTCTAACTAACTTTTTTCCAGAGAAGAAACCGCTACATTAATTTAAGAATGTCTTTTGAAAAACTGACGGCTGTGGTTTTGCTGATCTTTGGCTTTGTCAGCCCAGGTAAAAGTAACTCAATGTTTTATTCTCAATGTAATTTATAACAAGTTAAAATAGTTTTCTGTCATTGTCACATATTTTCCACCTTAGCACTCAATTAGCAATTGTTGATAATTAGAAGACAGATTAAAAACAAATCAAAACTACTTTAAAAGCAAATTAGGGCCTTTTCACACAGCCATACAATCCAGAATATCAAGGTAGAAAACTTCACAATATCTGCTTTTAACTGGGTTATCTCAGTTCACACTGCCATGTATTTCAGTTCAAAGCAGAAAATATGAAATTTTATTCAGCTGTGTGGAAGGGGCCCCGGTTATCTGAGTTCACACTGCCATATATTCCAGTTCAAAGCAGATAATGTAGGATTTTATTCAGCTGTGTGGAAGGGGCCTTAGGCAGTAAGGCATTGTAATTACAAAATTAAACAAGCAATTAACACTACAGTTAACAAACCTCCAGTCCCCTTTTCAGAGAGCCAGTGTGGTGTAATGGTTTGAGTACTGGACTACAGCTCTGAAGACCAGTGTCCAAACCCTTGCTTGGCCATGGAAACCCATGGGGGATCTTGGGGCCCTTTCACACAGCCCTATATCCCAGAATATCAAGACAGAAAATCCCACAATAACTGCTTTGAACTGGGTTATCTGAGTCCACACTCAGATAATGTGGAGTTTTCTGCCTTGATATTCTGGGATATAGGGCTGTGTGGAAGGACCCTTGGTCACATCACACTCTCTCAGCCTGAGAGGAAGTCAAAGGAAACCCCCTTTGAACAAATTTTGCCAAGAAGCCCTCCATGATAGCTTTGCCTTAGAGTGAACTTGTTGCTTCATTTCACATGTGCATATTGTTTAGTATGAATGAAAACTTTGCTGGGACACCATGAACTGCTCTTTTTTGTGACATAGGAATCTGTACTTATTCTTTCCATGTTATTTCTGTCTCTGGTATTAAATATTATTTTAAAGACATCATGACTGTCGTCTCTGTGAATGGAAGTATACATGTCATGTAATGTATTCAAAGCCCTGGCAGTAAAAAGTAGAATATAGCATTATAATTGTGTAATGTGAAAATGCCTGTTAAAACTGCACTGTCCTTAGTCTCGCACACAAGATACGTCAGTCATGAAGATTGTCTGGGAATCTTCAATTGGCACAACACCTTTAAGACAGATGTTTAGATAGCTTTCTTAAACAACAAAAGTTGATAGTGATTGTCAATTTGGAGTTCATTCCACAATTTGGGAATAATACAAGCAATTCTTAAACATTGAGATTGCAGATAGATCATCTGTAATAAAACAAATAGTTCTTAAGGCAACCAAACCCAAAACAAAAGTTTGAAAGATAGAGCACAACTCCTTCAGTTGGGCCTCAAAAGCACTTGCAACAAGTACATGGGTCATCCAATGTCATGTGGCTTAAATCTTCCTACCATCATATCTCCAATTTTGTTCAAATTTTAGTTGTAGAGCTAGTCAGGTGCTAAACCAAGTTCCCCAAAATTTGAGGTGTCTAACTGTAATAGTTACTGATCTAGATCCCTTTATCTGAAGGGAGTCAGTTGTTGTGAGCATGACAAATGCCATTTTTGGGGTCTAATAAAATTAAAACTAAATGTATAAGAATGGCTAGTAAATCCTGTACAGTTTTCCCCCCCTGCTGATTCCAATGAAATTAATTTTAACATTATATATGCAAAATCCAGTCAAACTAGTTGACTCAAAGTGTGCATGAAAATGTGTCGAGACTTATCGTGACAAATTTTGATCAGTATTTGGACTGCAACAATTTCCATGCAAACAAAGATACAGACTTGAAATTTTGGCCAAGCATTGTGGTTGTGGTGGGCATAATGCTGCCAGATTTGCAACTATCTAGCATCTATAGGATCTTTTCAAATTTGGCACTGTCAGTGCAAATGATAAAATCTACCAAAGTTCAAAGCCAATTATTAAAAAAAAGAGTCTACTTGAATATGCTTGTGAATAGTATCATCTGAAAGAAAAAATGTTGCTCTACAAGATTGATACATTTTTGTTTTGCAACATGACCATTAAGCATCCATTTACTCAGGTCAAAGTATATTTTATTTTGTGCATTCATGTGTTATGCTTTATGCATCCTCATGGTCCTGTCAGTGGCTTTTACTGCATGGCTATTGGGTGTGACCCCTATGGTGGTGGGGATGCTAGTTTCAATGTGATAACCAGTAATGGCTCAGCCATCATGGACCAATACAATACATCGTGCACACAAAATACAATATGTCATGCATCCCCATCACCATAGAGGTCATGCCTGATAGCCACGCAGTAACAGCCACTCGCACAGTGCTTCTCAACCTCTGGGTCCCCAAATGGTTTGGCTTTCAACTCCCAGAAATCCTAACAGCTGGTAAATTGGCTGGGATTTCTGGGAGTTGTACAACATGGTGGTGGGAGCTTTTTTATTTTTACATTTAGACCACTTGGCATGGAATGGAATGACTTGCATATCTTTTGATATTAGAGTAACATGATCTCAATATATTTTCCAACTAGCCACTTAGTTGCTGTGTGTGGGCTCAGCTGAAGCTTCCCAGACAGTTTTCAAGATTGGCATTGCAGTGGTTAAAACACAGTGCAACTTATATGTGATTATCTGCTGCTATGTAAAGCTGACTTGGAAAAATGGTAGCAAATACACTAAGCAGAACTGTGCAAAAGCATTTTTCCCCACTGCTGCCAACTGGGAAGCTAAGAGCAGTGTAGATTCAACAGGCATTTTCACTTGCGCAATTGCAATGCTATATTCCAACTTTTAACTTCCAGGGCAACATCTGGGATGTGTAACTTGGTGAAGCTCTCTCACTGAGAATTTGAATGCCTTTCATTAAGCTGCAAATGTAGAATTTCATAGGATGACGTCATGCCAGTTAAAGCAGAATATACCTAGTCTTATAATTGGATTGTGTGGAAGGACAAAGGAGGTAGTCTTCTAGTATGAACGTGACTGTGGTGGCATAACACAATCAAGATGGACAGCTATCTTGGGGTTGAATTTCATTCTGATCCAGACCATTCTCTAAACCAGAGAGCAGTTCAATGGTATTGACTCCTTCCTTACTGTAAGTACAGTGCTGCTGGACATGTCAACATAATAGTGACACATAAGTACACGTTTTTTAAAATATTTCTTTGCATTCTCATATCTTCAGTCTGTAGGAGAATAACTGGACAAATGGTTGCTAAAATTATGTCGATCTGATATACTAAAAAGTAACTTTTTAAAGCCTGGTTAGGAATAGAATTAGTATAAAGCATTATTTTTCAGGTTTTGGGAAAGGCCATAAATATATACTGTATTTATATATGCATTTTCAAAACTTTTTCAAGGTCAACTCTGCAAGCTATACTCACCTATTGATGTATTAGAAGAGGATTATTTTTCAAATTGCTGTCCTGCTGTAAAACAAGATAAAGGATATACTATAACTTGGCATAGAGAACAAGAAGGGAAGTTGATGGAAATTCGAGAAGACCACAGAATTAAAATGGATGGGAGATATTTGCAATTTTGGCCAGTTGTATTGAATGACACCGGGAAATATAATTGTTGTTTCAGGTAGGTGCAGTATGTGCCCAAATGAATAAACACAAGCATGCTTGTTTTTCAGTCTTAATTACATTTCATATTAATTTCATATGAAGAAAAGCAGTGTCAGTCCATGTTTACATTAGTAGTAGTCACTACATAGCATTTTGAAATGCATTTTTCAGTTCTTTAAGAACAGAGGTGCAGAGGTTAATTGCTCCAACTTTAATATCTTAAATCATCATTGGATTTATCCTGAAACAACACTGAATTGATAACGTTTAGCAGTTATGGATTTTTTTTGGGTAAGAAATCAACAATGTTTGCATATTTAGGAAAGCCTCTTGTGTTTTGTTAGGGGTTTTTCCAAGAGGCCTTCTTTTGGGTCAATTCCCCTTTGAATTTTCTTGTGTCCTCAGATCCACCAAAAAAGTATTTAAGTACAAAGGGAGCTGCAAGAGCCAAAAACCCTTTCTTCTAGGAATGTTATCTGGATGTAGTCCATTATTACATATATTATCATTTTACTACTTCCCTTTATAAATAAATACATAATTATTTTAAAATTAAATTGTTATTTTTAAAAGGCAATGGCCCTTTCTGTAAAAAAACAAAACAACCCCAACCAGTTGATTTAAAAATAAATCCTAATTTTAATGTAGCTCAGGATATTAAAAATCTACCTTAATCTTCTTTTAAAATGTATTTTGAATATTACATACAAACCTCAGATAACTATAATAACTTGTGGACAGTCCTCACATTAAACTTTACAAAAACTTATTTTTACCTAATATATGAGACTGTGAACAAAAACATGAGTTGGGGCTGACCGGGAAAATGTTTGATTTGCCGCTGCTGGAGAAGGCTGTTGGGAATGAATCAACATGTCTGCTGGCCAGAGAAGCTCAGTTAAGCTTTTGGTTTTTTCATACCACAAGGGGACCTGACCACTTTTAACAACTGGTTTGGGTGAAGGTTCATCTGCCCACCAACCCACCCACCTGTGGAGAAGAGAAAGAAGAAACACTGACTCTAATATTTCCTTGGCTTCTCCTCAGTATTAATAAGAATCTCAAGCATTTTAATAATTGATTTAGCTGTGCACTTTTCAATCTTTTTTATTTTGCTAAAATGGATCCATTTAAAAGAGATCTGACAAGTATTTCTCAAAAGTCTTTTGTGCTTCTGCTTGTTAAGATTTATCTCACACACACCAAGTCCATACTGTGGCTTTTGTGGCTATCAACAATTGGGTCATGAAGACTGAATCAGAACATTGAAAGGAAATCATCACCTTGTTTTAGTAGGAAAGTAGATTGGAAAGGAGATTAGTATATTCTGAGAAAGTTCATTTTTCTTACATAGAAGGCTTTATGGAGTTGTTGAATTTACAATCCAGACACATTATCTAGAGATACAGGTTGAACTACAAACAAAGTTATTTAAAGCATAAATCCCGCAAAAGTAATTCCTACCAAGTTAGGTGAGGTTACAATCTAATGTGTTTTGACATTTATGACATCTGTCAACCCCTTAATCACTATAGTTGATTTGGATGATCTGACTGGCTAGGCTAGGATCTCCTTTCACATCCACTATTCCACGTGTGTCCCTTCTTGAAGCAGGATGTTTAGTGGAAGAGAATGACTATCCCATATAGAAGTGTACTGTCAATCAAGGCCTTCCAATATCTATGCTTCCTTGCTACAACTTGCAAACAAGCTCAACATCTATTTATAGAAGAATGTGGTGTCAAGAATTGCAATACACTTGGCCTTCTACACTTGTAGATTTGACTTTTATATATTTGATTATTATGAATTTGATTAAAATCATTTTTCTAGGAATCTCTAGGTGGAAAAAGAAATTCCTAGGGAATGAATGTTATTTAGCATCTAATTCTATGTGAGTGTATGTGGGACAGTAGTTGTTCACCTTCTGCTTTGCCAGTTTGATTATTCTGTTTGATTATTCGCTATTATATCGTACATTTCCTAACAAGAGTCGAGGGGGGTTGTAATCCAATCAATACAGTTAATAGTGGATTCTGACTCAAGGCCCACAAATATCCCCCAAACTCTGGGTAAGAATATAGTTGTCCTTTCTCATTTGGCAGGGCAAGAATATTGCTGTTTTTGTCTCAGTGTTGTTTCATTTTGACTAGCTTTATTTTTCTACTTTGAGGCCTTAAAGGTCTGGTTTTTCCAGGAAACATCTCAAAAAATTTGCGCACATTGACAAAGAGCAAGAAAGATGTGGCATATGTTTGTACTAGTCATGATAAAACTCATTCTGCTTGAAAAGTATTTATAGTTACATTTTTCTCTATTATGCCTCACAGCAATGGAACAGAAGTCATCAACTGTTATACATGGTTCCTAGACGTTATCAAAAGAAATAAAGAAAGCTGTTTCAATGCTGATCATGTGTTAACTGGGATACCAGGAATAGTTGGAAAATACTATCTCTTTAAATGCAGTGATATCCCTCACACTGCTAATGTTTCCAACATAACATGGTACAAGGTATTTCTTGAAAACCACTTCTTCCTATAGTACAGTTCTCCTTATGTCATAACTACTTTTAAACTGTTTTAAATAGGATATCTTATGCAATTGCTTTTTAGATCTTTGTTATCTTCACCAATCATTTTAAACTGTATTTTGTTTTAATATATGTTGCAGATTGCTCTAGATACCACATTGGTAGAAAGGGATATAAATAAATAAATACTTAGACAGATGAAATGAAATCAGTTGTTAGTTGTCCTCACCTTCCACAAAAAACTAGCAGATCACAGTTTTAAAATAAAAAAGTAGCAAACCACAGCTTTAAAAGCCTTGTATGTAAAGGCAGGATGGGAATGGTGAGTTCCAGTTTTAGTGATGTTATTGAAAAGGGATTGTATTTTGTACTCACTCACTTGTTGTTGCACATGAACCACTCCTTTGCAGTACATCTCTGCAGCAGAGAATTCTAAGTACTTTGTTGTTGTTTATTCGTTCAGTTGTTTCTGACTCTTCATGACCTCATGGACCAGGCCATGCCAGAGCTCCTTGTCCACCGTGGCCACCCCAGCTCCTTCAAGGTCAAGATAGCAAAACAGAGTTTGAACCTACCCCTTATAAGAGATATGGACACACAGAGTTGTTGTAGTTTTTTCGGGCTATATGGCCATGTTGTGAGGTCATAACCTCTGAGGATACCTGCCATAGATGCAGGCGAAACATCAGAAGAGAATGCTTCTAGAACATGGCCATATAGCCCAAAAAACCTACAACAACCCAGTGATTCTGGACACGAAAGCCTTCAACAATATATGTTGTTTATTCGTTCAGTGGCTTTCAACTCTACGTGACTCCATGGACCAGCCCACGCCAGAGCTTCCTGTCAGCCATGGCCACCTTCAGCTCCTTCAAGGTCAAGCCAGTCACTTCAAGGATAACATCCATCCATCTTGCCCTTGGTCGGCCCTGCTTCCTTTTTCCTTCTATGTTCCCCAGCATCATTGTTTTCTCCAAGCTTTCCTGTCTTATTATGTAGCCAAAGTACTTCATCTAAGTACTTTCCAAAGCTGCAAGATCCAGGGTTTTGTAGGATAAAGCCATGGCTGTTAAAGTGGCACAACATTGTTATAAATATGTGGTATAGATGCACTCTGAGGATGAGTGGGTGACAAGAGTACATCTACAGTACATAATTAATGCAATTTGATATCATTTTAACTCCCATGGCTCAATGCTATAGAATGATGGGTGCTTTTTTTACAAGGTCCTTAACCTTCTCTGTCAAAAAGTGATGTTTTCTCACCAAACTACAAATCTCAGGATTCCAACGTATTGAGCCATGTCAGTTAAAGTGATGTCAAACTCATTAATTCTTCAGTGTAAATGCACCCTAGTACCAGTCAGAAAGAACTGGATTAAGTTTTCTGGACCCACTGAAACTTACATGGTGTCAACATTCCAATGTCAGCTGTTTCTAAGACTCTTTTTGTTGGCTTGGTTCATTGGACATTGGATAATTTTTTTCATTTACATTAGTATCATATGAGAAACAGCTTTTAGTAGTATTGCCCTGTATTTTTATTTTACTGAGTAATAATGAGTACTGTAATGTAATAATAGTAAGAACTGTAACTATACAAGTGTTCTTTGCAACCCCAAAAGTGCATACCATTTGCTTATTGGTTCCAATTAACACAATGTTGGTGAAATTTTAGTCCTCTTCTGTAATCAGTAAAAAGTATATAGAAAGCAATCACTATGCTTATCAAAACAAATAGTAAAAAGATCAGTTCTCCCAGTTTGCACAATGATGTTGATGCTCATAGTATTCTGTACTTCTTCATGTTTTGGATTGGAAACTTTTATGCTACTCATATTTCTCCTTTGAACCATTTGGTACTAAACAGAACTGCAGCAGGATTGTGAGTCAGACAGAAGAAGAATGGCATATTGAACAGTTAAAAGCCGAAGATAGTGGAAAGTACACTTGTGTGAAATCACTTGTTCATGGAGGAAGGACATGTAATACCACAAATACAATCAACCTAATAGTGAAAGGTAAGCTTCAACAAAATCATTTAACTGTTTGGGGCCATGGTTGGTTACGGCAAGAGCATGAATACAGAGAACTATCCTTTTCAAAGATCACTATATTAAATGTAATGTATTCTATATTATGGTAAATATAATGTTAACAACCACAGGCAAATATGATTGTAAACATTATTTTGTGATGTAGGAAACTTCTTCAAAGTTAGGGATGTGTCTGGGCAGATAGGACAGGAAGATGAAAAATACAGATCTTGTTACTTGCAGGAGCCCCCGGTGGTTAAACCCTTGTGCCAGCAAAACTGTTGACTGAAAGGTCGGTGGTTCGAATCCGGGGAGCGGGGTGAACTTCCACCTGTCAGCTCCAGCTTCCCATGCAGGGAAATGAGAGAAGACTCCCACAAGATGGTAAAACATCCAGGCATCCCCTGGACAATGTCCTTGCAGACAGCCAATTCTCTCACAGCAGAAATGACTTGCAGTTTCTCAAGTTGCTCCTGACACAAAAAAACAAAAACAAAAACATGCAAACATACTCCTTGGATTGGAGGACTCAGAATCCCTATAAAGGATGCCATGCTGTCTGGGGATTCGGAGAGCTGCAGTCAAACAACTAGTATTTCTGTGTTTTTGGGCCACTGACCTTGCAGAATCTCATAAAAAGAATATTGTAGACTGTCCACTGTCCAGTGGGTTTGTATTTTTAAAAAATAAATCCTTAGTATCTATGCTATGCATTTGTGGCATATTGATCTACAAGCTGAATTGCCTCCTTTAAATGTGTGATCAGTTCAATTTAATGGATTTAAAACATTTTTAATTAGCTAAAGAGTCATCCCTGCTGAGCTGCATAGCACACTTTTATAATAAAATCATTTAATAGTTTTATCCTAGACTGAATTTGTTGACATCCATTGGCAGATTGAAACTGGCTTTCAATTAACAATGTCTCCTTTTCTCTCTCTTTAAGATGATAAAGAACTCACAGGACCAGCACTAATTGGATCAGATCACAGTATTTCCAAAGCAGAAATAGGTACTTCTCATTGTTTCTAACATCACAACCTTTTTGTCAACCTTTGTATGTGTCTGTTCAGATTTACATATAATATTGCATATACTGTAGCAAACATTTGTTCCAGGATTGGTTAAGGAGACACGCTAGTCTGAGTGATGAAGGAATGTGTTGTACATACAGTCATAAGCTACAACAAAGCTTGCATACATCCTGGAATCCAAATATTGCAAAGTTTATGGTGCATGGAAGCCTTCACTTTATAGCTGTAAATACAAAGACTTTCTCCATATAGTTATACTATATGCATTGATGACAGGTGGACCTACTTGCTAGAATCAACAGCATCTTCAGAAGACGGACTTTTGGAAGCATTGCTTTTTTATTATTAGCTTTCAATGGGATTCTGTATTTATGTGAATAGTGGAAATCAATACAAGGATTGTCATGTTGCTATGGCATACCTTCAGGTTACTTCTAATTTATATTAACCCTAAGATGAGGCCTTCTGTGCAAGACTTGTTCAGTGGGTATTTGAGCCTGAAAAATGTGACTTGTTTTCTGAGTCAGTCTATTCTATTATTGAACACCTCTTAAAATCAAGATATTCTTCTTAATGGTTAGGTGAAATTTCTTTTCTTCCCATTTGAATTCATTAATTCATGCTCTACCCTCTGAAGCAACAGAAAAGAAGTTTTCTCCACCTTCTGCATGACATCCCTTCATATATTAAAGATAGCTATTTTGCTACTTCTCAGTCCTCCCCGGTTCTTATAAGGCTTTCCAGAGCTTTGAAAATCTTGGTCACCCTCTTCTTGACATGTTCCAGCTTGTCAATGTCTTTCTTGAACTGTGGTGTCCAAGGAGAATAGACGGTCACCATTGCTTCTTCTGATCTGGATGCTATTCTGTTGATGCAACATTGAAAGTGAAACAGCAGAAGGGTCATCAGGTCTCTATGAGGTTATGTAATGATTACCTGGATGCAGGTTTAACATACTTTTCAAAATGCCTTTTTGTATTACTTCGATGTTCATTCTCACCACAGAATTGGTCGTAGTGTCTAGAAAAATATTAGAAACACCATTTCTTAACATTTCTGATATAATGTTCCAATTTCACATTTATGAGAGCCAGAACCTTAATTTACAATCAACTTTTCAGGAAGCCCAACAATAAGATGGCCCTCACTAAAAGAACAGCAGTATATTTCATATACTGACAAGTTATACGTTGACTTTCCCCAGTGTAAAATAAAATATATGACTAAACTAACAAGAATGTGGAACTAAATTTCCACCCTTCTGAAATTTAACATGATGACCCATTTCTGTTGGTTGTCTCTATTTATTGACACCTTAATGCCAGTGCAGCAATTCTTTAATGGGGCTTCCTGGGGTTTACAGGAACCTTTGTGGCTTGAGGTTGAGTTTGTTATGCATTTAAGGAACGAAATGCTGCACTGTATTAAAAGGGAGAGGCTTCTGGGAAAGAAAGTGAATGTGGTATGACCTAAATTATTCTATTGTCCCCCTTTTAGCCCTTAGGTAGATTTTCATTAATACAGTCATTAATTTGATTTTTTTTACATAGGTAAAGAAGTTTTACTGAACTGCACAGCTTTTCTGGGTTATTCCAACAATTCAGACTCATTCACTTTTTCCTGGATTCACAATGATGACATAATAAAATCATGTGAGAATGCCACTTTGTCACTATGTCACATGAAAGAACATGATTAGTAGGTATTGCTCCTGGAACAGTACTATATATCCATATTTGAACTAGTGTGAACTAATGATGTTTTGCCCAATTTCCCAGGGTATCTGCCTTGCATTATTGCATTAACCAGCTGAATGGTTTTAAATGCCTCTTCCCAGTCCTGGAAATAATCATTTAGGAGGGGAGAATAAATATTGAAAAAATAATTATTTGAAACTCCATCTAATCAATATTCCATAACTCCTTTTTCCTGGAAACTTAACAGATAAAAATATGTAAAGATGTGTTCATGTGTTACTTAGGTTCAAAAGATGGTGCCATTTTTTTTAATGCAATGACATTTAATTACTGAGAAAATCCATTTTGCATGCATATCCGTAGAGTTCCCCCTCCTTCCCACTATGGTGGTTAAGATTTAGATGCTATATAGCCAACATGGGCATCCTGGATGGTTGGAGCCCTGACATTTTTTAAAAAAAATATAGTCCATCCTGTGACTCGAATGTAGTTCAGCCTTTTGGTGCGGCCCTCCATAAATTTTTTGGCTCTCGTGTGGACCCTTGGAAAAAATAGTTGCCCACCCCTGCTTTAGGGGATTTGGGGGCACGCTTATCATGCTTATGTATCTCTCTGGTCATATAACCTCTTTTGCAGCAGGAAGTGGAACAGAATGTGATACCTCCAAGACTGTTCTATGGATTAATGGAGCCAACAAGTCTGTAGGTGTTAGACTAAATGCAGTGTTTCTAAAACTGTGCTGCTTCAGGTGTTTTGAACTGCCTCCCAGGCAGATTACCAGCTGTTAGAAATTGTGGGAACTGAACTCTAAAACATCTGGAGGAGCACAGTTTGAGAAACTCTGGAGTGTGTGTGTGTATATGTGTGTGTGTGTGTGTGTGTGTGTCTATATATATATATATATAGAAGCCACAATAATAAATAATAAATAAAATAAATATATATATATATATGAGAGAGAGAGAGAGAGAGAGTTTAAGCTGTCTGTTCCTCAGGGCATGTTTTGATATACAGGGAACATTTTTTCTCTTTCATTACAGGAATATTTGATCCTATAGAAAAAATTGAGTTCAGAATGAACCTCTCATAGGTTTTTAAAAAATATTTGTTGAGATATGGTTTGTCTTTGCATTCTTCGGAAGATGTGAGTGTAACTTATCCAAGGTCACTCAGTTGGCTTTCATGACAAAGCAGGGATTCAAATCCTGGTCTCCAAAGTCATAATTCAGTGCTGAAACTCCTACATCACATTGGCTCTAGGTATAATACTGTGTGTAAATCAGGAAAAATACAGAAAATTCATAGGTAGACAAGTATACAATGAACGTGAAGCTGGTGTGTAATGTATGATTAAACCTCTATGTAGCAATAGCACAAGGAGGCCCACAGGAGCTGGAGCTGCTAAATGTTTATTCTCTCTCATTTCTTTGGCAGTTATGAAAAAGGGGGATACTATGTCACAAAGATCTTGTGGATTAAAAGTGTTAAAGAGGAAGACATAAATTCATCGTACAACTGTACTTTATCTTTCAATGGACATCCACCTATATCTCAGAAACATACATTGCTGAAAGGTAGGGTATAATTTAGTCTAATATATGTCTAGCCACCAAAAACAACTTATTAGCAGTACAAATGTGGTACTTTTAACTGAATCAGAAATAGCACTGAGCAATCAATAAAGGACAATATGGGTATCATCTATATAAATAAAAATGTAATGTTCATTACATACATGGGTCGGTTATGGCTACTATGTACCTTACAAATTCATCACATGGAGACTTGGAAGCATCCTATCACACTGCCAGGATGCTTCTTCCATAGAGCCCACAGGATGCCATCACATGATGTAAGGCAACTTCCTATGACGCTCCCTAGAGGAAGCATCTTGGTAGTATACTAGAGCACTTCCCTGGGAACATGGGAGGCTTCCCGTATTTTCATCAAGAATGGGGGGAAGCCAGGCAGTGGCGCTTTCCCCCATGTGATGGGGAAAGCAGTGCAGTAGGTGATGCAGGGCCTGGGCAACGATTCCCCCCTGCTGCCAGCCAAATTCACTATGCTGCGTGGTGAATGTCCCTGCTGCCACCAGGCTTATTGGCTCAGTTTGATGAAGTCTTTAGTAAGCTATAGTGGGCTTACTATTTAACTCCCAATATAGACCATACATATAGGTTGAGAAAAAGAGAAAGCTGACCAAAAATTAAGGCAGGCATGGCAGAGATGAGAATATTTCACTTGGTGCAGTCAGTTTGATCAGGCTATTTGATTGAATGTTGAACAAGGAAAACAACAGCAGCATTGTGGTGTCTTCTTCAGGGTAATCCCCACCCTATAAAGTCATCTCTCATCATATTAATACAAAACTAGAGTGAAAAAATACTAGTATTCTTCTAATTCTCCTATCACATCCTTAAAATAATAGAAATGGAAGTAACATGTTCACTATAACAGACAAGGCGACTTTTGAACCCTACTAAAAATCAATAAAGGGAAAATATTTTTTTGTTGACAGTGTACACTCATTGAACTGGTATGGAACACTTTGAATTCCAATGGGACAAAGTGTCTTAAACCCATATTTAAAATACATGATATACTAAGCAAATGATGACTTTCAGATGCTATTAGATTGAAACTCTCATGCTCTTCAGAGCCTTCCAGCATTCTGGAAAGCTTGCAAGACGCTATTGTATCGGCAAGCTTCGGGTCTTGAATAATTGATGGACTCCCCTCCTGTTGTTAATGCTGTTTTATTGTTGATGCTTTTAATGTGATGATGCTGTTTTAATGTAATGTTTTAATTGTTTTACTATGACTGGTATGTGAGCTGCCCTGAGCTGGCTGGGAGTGGTAGCAAACAAGTTCAAATAAATAAATAAATAAATAAATAAATAAATAAATAAATAAATAAATGCCAATGATGTGTGGTGATGGAGGTTACCATCGATCTAACAACAACTGCAAGTTACCTATTTCTGATTTATAGCTAAAGCAGTGAATTCACATCAGCAGCACCCTTCTGTCTCATTCATTCTCTCTTAGATACTGTATTCCACACAGACCCTCTTAACATTTATGTTACCTTCACCAACGTAGCTTTGGGGAATTTTTAGTTGAGCCTTAGGATCAGGATATGGCAACCAAAAACATGATAGAGAGATAAAGAACTTCTCATGAAATAATTTATTAAAAATTGTTTGGTTATAATTTGTTGCTTTTAAGAGTAAACAGAACCTGAAGACAGATTGTAGGAACCCTTTTCATTTTGGGTCAAAATATTTATGGTCATCTTGATTCTTTCTGAAGGTGTACTGAGTTGGGTTGGCAGGTAACAATGGAGTGGTCTGGTAATAATTTATTATTATTTTAAAAACGTGGTAAAAGTTTTCTCAGGAGGATTTTGCCTTTTAAAAAAGCAATAATCTGTTGCTTTCTTTCTCTTACCCAGATCTTTCTAATCCAGATCTACCTGCCCATGTCTTTACAACTGGAATTATCATGGCAATATTATTTTCATTTGCTGCTGTGTTTATGGTGATTCTGTATGTGGTGTTCAGAATTGAGCTTGTGTTACTGTATCGAGAGATAACAGGGAAGGATGAAACTTTAGGAGGTAAAACATTATGGGGACCACTAAATGTTGTTCAAATTGTTTTATATAATAATTTCCTGTTGATGCATCGGTTGTATTGTGTTAATTTTGTGACTGTTTTAAATTTGATAGGTTACTTATTTTGTTTGATGTAATCTACTATGTTTTTATGATTGTAAGTCGGAGATGGGGCGGGTTATAAAGTTGTTGCCTTTGTTTTACTGACACAAAAACACAGTATGACACAGCAAACGAGATATATATGCTGGATTTCGTATCACAAAATCACAAGTTGAACGCCTCCCAAGTGTTTAGGACTGTGTGATATATTTTCGAATGATGCATGCAGATCCAAGTAAGGTGGCCTTTTGCAGATGACAGATCATGATTTTGCCAATGTTTATTGTTTCCAAATGCCAGCTGAGATATTTTGGCACGGTACCCAGTGTGCTGATTACCACTGGTAACATGTGTGCTCATTTATGCTAGAGCCTTTGCAGTTCAATTTTGAGGTCTTGATAATGGTTGAGTTTTTCCTGTTGTTTTTTGCCAATTTGACTGTCACCTGGTATGGTGACATCAATAATCCAAACTTTTTTCTTTTCCACAATTGTGATGTCTATTGTATTGTGTTCCAAAACTTTGTCAGTTTGGATTCGAAAGGCCCACAGTATTTTTGCGTGTTCATTTTCCACTATCTTTGTAGGGTTATGATCCCACCAGTTCTTTACTACTGGCGGGTTATATTTGCGTCATAAATTATTATTATTATTATTATTATTCTGCTTATTAAAGGATGGGGTTACAATGCTATTTCAAATAATTTTGCCCAGGAACTGCCCCTTTTAATCTGAGAATTGAAAACGGTCTGTAATTTCCTCTGCCAAAAGTCTCATTATTTAGAGAAAGATAATAATAATAGCAATTCCTATTATTTCGTTTTTTCATGAAAGAAAAGAATTTTCATGCCCTTAGTCTGTATGGACGGAGGGATGAAGTTTTTCTCAGGAAACAGTAAATATGCAAAACCATTCATAGTTTCTTCTTCTTTTTAATCCAGAAATCATAACTACTGATTATGCTAATTAGGGAATTTTGGGAGTTATTGCTGACATGAGCAAGTTTTCCAGCCTTTTCACAATGTTCAATGGTTTAGGGGTAGTTAACTGGAACCTACAATCAGGAAGAGAGAGTGAAGTCGCACATCTTGCACTTTATCCTGTGCCCTCTCTCCATTACTGCAGCTGATACTTATTTTATTCCAATGTTTACAGTTCGGCCATGCTGCCAGTAATTTACCACCACAGTTAGAGGATTGCAGGTTGATTGAGTTGATGTTTTTACATGTGCATGTGTTTTATTATATTGTGTTCACTTTTATGTTTGTTTTTAGGCACTTTGTGCCATCTTGTAAGCCATCCAGTCCCTTTGAGGATATGGTGGCAGGATATAAGAATAAAGTTATCATCATCATCATCATTATATTATTGCCAATTGCATATATTGTCAACAAAATTTTGGAAGCAAAGCATCTCTTTTGTTCCTTTTAGCGTTCTTAGAAGATGTTGTTCCAATGTCAATATTGAAGTAAAATTTGACAGTTATATAAATATTTCTATTTTGAAAAAGTATAAGTGTGTAATAGGGGCAGATGGCATACTGTCCTTCATATCAGGCAGAAAAAATATCTGAACTAGCCCTAATATTTTTCTGCTGTAATTCTACCATTCCTAGCAGCAAACCTTGTGTTTTCCAAAGACAGATTAGAAGAAAAGAGATGAATTCTGTTCTTATAGTAATATAAATTATTATTTGGGTTTCTGTATTCTGATATTTTAGATGGAAAGCTGTATGATGCCTTTGTGTCTTACCTGAAAGACTCTGTGCCAATATATGGCGAAGAGAGAAAATTTGCATTGGAGATATTACCCAAAATATTAGAAGAGAATTTTGGATACAAACTGTGCATCTTTGAACGAGATATCTCCCCTGGAGGAGGTAAGATGGTGGGATGGGATTATATTTAAAAACTTGAGTGCAGAGCAGTATTTGTCAAAATATTCATGTAAAATGAGCCCTTGTCAGGAGCTAATGTTTAATCAGCTCTACACACCCAATTAATTGCAGGATTAGGGATGTTATGAAATATAACAATACTTTCCATTTCCCAGAGCTTGGGAATGTTACCTTTTTTATATTTCACCTCTTAGAATCATAATCTAGAATGGGTAATGGCCATTTGGGATTAGAGATACTGGAAACTATATTCCAAAAAAGTAATATTATAAGTTATGATCTTTTCTGGCATACAGAGAAGATGTTGAGCATCGGAAGTTATTGTGTATTGAGTTAGACCAGTGGTTATTTATTTATTTATTTATTTAAGGCCATATATGGTTTGGGGCCAGTGTACCTGAAGGAGCGGCTTACCCCATATGCTCCCAGAAGATCACTGCGTTCAGAGGGGCTTAATCTACTTGAAGTTCTGGGCATGAAGTCTTGCAGGCTCTCCTCCACGAGACAGAGAGCATTCTCAGTAGCGGCACCTGTTTTGTGGAATTCGCT
This sequence comes from Anolis apletophallus, assembly GCA_030556195.1. Classification (NCBI taxonomy): domain Eukaryota; kingdom Metazoa; phylum Chordata; class Lepidosauria; order Squamata; family Anolidae; genus Anolis; species Anolis apletophallus. The sequence continues at coordinate 82,009,539 of JARBWK010000004.1, forward strand.
GCCGCCAGAGACACGAGCCTTACAGGACCTGCTGGCATTCCGCAGGTCCTGCAAGACCTGGCTCTTCAGACAAGTGTTTGGAGTCTGATAGCGCTTGACTGACGTCAATATCTTGTCAAACATCACCACCTCTATGACCCAGCCCTATGATCCAGCTGGTTGTGATTTTATATCTGTTTTAATGGAATTTTTAGGTGTTTTTAATCATGTTTGTATGCTGTTTTATAGGCTATATGCTGCTTTTACATGTGAACCGCCCTGAGCCTCGGGAAGGGCGGGTTATCATGTCGAAATAAATAAATAAATAAATAAATAAACAAGGGTTGGGGATAAAACTTCAGTAGAGACACCTTTTCCCCATGGTAACTCTTTCAGGAGTGAATTTTCCTTCTTAGATGTTTTTGACTTCCTGTTGTCTCACTCCCATTCTTAACTAGGAGTAATTTTAAGTCAGATGTTTGTAACTTGGGGATGGCCTGTACGTGAAATGTGTCACATGCAGACACTATGGATTTTTTAAAGTAGCAAAATCAAGCACAGATTGTGACACCATGTATACACTGTGGGTGGGAAATCAAGTGCTGCTTGTGACACTCTGGATGAGAACATTCTGTACAGGGAAATGAACTGCAGTTGCTTCACTCCTGAAAAAAAGTCACCCCTCTGCAAATAGCAGTAGAAACAAAGGTTCTATTGGTGCCTATTGGAGATTTTCCTGCCCATCATTTGCAGACTGTGAGGATTGTGTCAAGAAAAGAAGGGTTTGCTCACTCTCTCCTGGTGAGCTGTGATTGCAAGCTAGAATAGGTCTTATCTGAGGACTACACTTTTCTTTTAAAAATCACTGACATATTTTGCAAACCAATACATGCAGTCTGCAGATAAATCTTTAGGTGTTATCTGTCTGCTCTAATTTGATTTTGGAGGAAGGAAAATGTTCTTTTTTCTGCATTATTCTAAACCTTCTTTTCTACCCATGTATACAAATTAACGTTCTTGCAAACTGTACAATATTGTGTCCCCTTGTAGTGCAGTTTTTAAAAATGCTTTATAAACATGGATCTACCATGGTTTAGTTGTCCTAGTTGGACTAGGACATTGGAAGACCAGGCCTAAATTTTGCTCAGCCATGAAAACCCACTGGGTGACCTTGACCCAGTCAATCTCTTAGCCTTGGAGAAAGGCAATGGCAGAAACCACAGGTAAAGAAATCTTGCCACTAAAAATCAGGATAGAGTCCCTATAAACCTGAAAGTATTTAACAATGGATGCATGGAATGGAATTGATTCAATTCACCATCCCTTTGCATTTGTTTGCTGGGAAATCTGATCTGTCCCTTTCCATATGCATCCTAAAATGTGAAAGTATTGCTTAAAGATATGCACTTATGCCTGTGTCAATGTGCTATGTAAACTAACAAAGAATGCATCCCTTCTTAATGAAGACACTGTAAGAGATGAGAATGAATTTTCATATCCTGCAATGCATAATGAGAACAAATTGCTTTTGTAAAAAGTAGCTTTCCAACTTGGAGATGTGTGCTCCCGTGCTGCAGATATTTTGAAGTTTTTTTTTACTCTGTCCAAAACAAAAGTATGTGACTGACATAGGTTGTTGTTGTTCTACAATTTGGTTAAGTAGTCATATTGGTTTTAAGGAAGAGCTGTCTAGTTTCCGATAATATTGCAGATAACATCTTAGCTACCTTCCATCCTTTGCAGAAATTTATTTATTTCTGAAGACCACAGACACCACAGATTTGATCTTGTGTGACTGTTGCACAATTTTGCATTATGTATCAAGAACAACCTTTAATATAGTTTTCTGAGCCTTTAAAAAGATTACTAAATGTTAATTTCATTTTTGTGATTTATTAAATACCTACAGCCTACTTTTAAAAAGAAAAGTCTCTAACATTTTAAATATAATACAAAAATGCCAATTCCTTCACATTTTAATTATTGGTAACTTAAAAAAGAGCAATGAAGAGAAGAGAAACTGCAGAAGGAGATATCTCAGGAAAACTGTGTTAGATTTATGTTCAAAGAGCATAATGAGGAAGTGGTGAGATGGACTGTAACTTTGTGCTGCAACTTTGTGTTTGCAACAGCCTTACAGAGATAGCTCTGTCTTTTAATGACATCCAATATACTATGTTTGGTTTGAGTGTATGATTCTGGGAAACAAGGGGTTCAAGTTGTTATCTAGCCATGGAAACCCACTGGAAGACCTTGTGCAAGCTGCACTTTCTCAGTCTAAGAAGGAAATTGCAAACTTCCTCTGAATAAATATTGACAGAAAAACTAGGAGCTTGTCTTCGTCAGTAACAAAACCCAATATCATGGATTTTCTTGTCTTGGCTAAAGCTTGCCCAATTTTAGGTAACCTTGTAGTTTCACGACAGTTTAAACAGCTGCATTGGGTTTGTTTCAGCATGATCCCCTATCTAGATGAATCACACTTTCCCTATAGTGATTGGCACGGGCAAAGGAGGTGGTTCATATCTGCTCCCTGCTGGCTATGGAGCTCTGCCTGAATGCCTGGTCATTCCTGTCACATCTGCTGATGTCAGAACATGGCATCTGCATGGCCAGCAAGAAGGAGTCCATGTCCAATGAGGACAGCAGCAACATGGAGGATGAAGTGATAACCCACAAGGATAATGTTGTCCTGGCTAGGCCACCTGGATATCAGCGCTGGGCAAATATATCACCAAGTAGACATGACCTAAGACAGGCTTTCCTTTAGTTGGAATTTACTTGAAGACATATAACAGCAGTAGCAGCAAGCAGCATACTATATTGCAATGGTGAAAAAAATCGGAGACTCTAGTGCAGGTATGGGCAAACCCAGGCACGGGGGCCGGATGCGGCCCCTTGGGCTCTTTTCTTAGGTCCTCCTCTCTCACCATCCTATCCTTCCTTCTCTCTTTTCTTCCTTCCCTCTCTTCCCTCCCTCTTTCTCCCTCAGTCCTTTCCTTCCACCTTTTCAACATTCCTTCCCTCTTTCCTCCCTCCCTCCCTCCCTTCTCTTTTTCCTTCCTCCTTTCATCCTGGGGATCTTTAGCTGAGAGAAGAGAAGGTAGAGAGGGAACATGAGAACCATATTTCAAGATTTAAAAAGATGTCCCATTGAGGAGGGGGCTGGCTTTCTGCTGCTTTGGAGACCAGGACACAAGGGAGCAATGGTTTCAATTGGCAGGGAAAGAGATTTGGCTGAAAAAAGTAAGGAAGAACTTCCTGGAGAGTGAGATAGGCTCATTGGGAGAGTGATGGCGTCTTCTTCTCTGGCAGATTTTCCACAGAAGCTGTCTATTGGGAGAGATTTTATTGTTCCTTTTTTCTATCTCAGGAGTAGGCAATACGGATCTAATGGATACACTTTTTCTCTCCCATGCACCATCTCATCCTGACCAAGGGTAACCCTTTTGGGATTAAAATGCTTCCTGACTTTCCTTTACTTTCTGCCTCTGAAAGATAAGAGGAAGGGGAGAAAAGGTCAGGGAGGGTTCTTGGGGAGAATCCCCTCCCTTCTGGCCCACCCACCTCGCTCCGCCATAAGGCCCCCGAATTAGAAATTTTGTCCATGACAGCTCTAGTGATATCTTTTTCTACCCATTGGATCTAACATAGGCCATACAAGTTTTGGGCTTTTTCAAAAATAGTTTCTGAAATTATTGCAAAATAGGATTTGCCCCCAGTGGAGGTGCATTGAGTGGTTCACTGAATTTCTCAGAAACCACCAAAATGGCCCTGGGATGCACACTCCATACCTCTGCTAAAATGTATAAATAGTAAGGAGACTGAACAGCAAAAAAGGCATGAAGGAAAAGAACAGAAGTCATTGGGTAAGGTTAACTGGCTTCTGGACTGAACTTTTAAAGAAAAGGTAGTAGGAGTTTTAATTTGTGTGAAAAAATTATCAACACTCTTGCTCACTTTGAGAAGGTTGCACTGGGATAAAGAACTCCGTAAATGTTGTTTTTTTAAAAAAAAAACAACTTAGTAGTAGTACAGATTATTTTAGTATAGTCCTGTGGGTTACACATGATTATAATACACCCCACAAATAGAACACTGCAAATATTTTTATTAGCATTTAATTTCCCTTAATTGTTTCATTGAACTTTAACTCATCTTTCTTCTGCTTACAGCTGTTATTGATGATGTCCAGTCATTTATTGACAGAAGTCGAAGACTAATCATTATACTGAGTAAGAACTACATTTCTGACCAAGTCATGTTTGAACTTGAAATGGGGCTTCACAAGGCTTTAGTTGAAAGAAAAATTAAAGTAATATTAATAGAATATATGCCTGTAACTAATTTCAATTTCCTGCCCACGTCGTTGAAACTTCTATCATCCAGACAAGTGGTGAAATGGAACAAAGAGAAGTCATTGCCTTTGAATTCTAAGTTTTGGAAGAAGCTCCGTTATGCAATGCCTGCTAAACCCCGCTTGAGAAAAACATTGACTACTTCTGAAGAGCAGAATCTTTTCAGGACAGAACATTAACAACTAGTGTGTTTGCACCATATCCGGTTTGTCTCTGATCACCGTATTACTTGTATTTTGCTTCAAGCCACTATAATTTTCCTTTGAAATGATGAGATCCTTCAATGCTCAGAAACATGGTGGCGGGGCGGGGCGGGGCGGGGGGGGGTGTGTTGCGGGCAGAGGGCACAAGTTTCCTCATTGGCTGTTCTGTGGAACTCCCTGCTATGGGAGACTCTGCCAATTCCATTGTATTTCTCTTGGCAAACAAAGTCCTTTTTGTTCAAATAGATTTCTGAAAATGGACTGCAGAAGAAGGTGCTGTGAACATGTGGATGAAATTTCCTGTTGATGTGTGTTTTCAATGGCTTTTCAGGCATGTTTAAATGTAACCATCTGTTTGGTGTCTAATGTTATAATTTATTATGTTTTAAAAATACTTTTTCTAAAATCTTATGAACTCCCTTGAGTATTCATTTTTTGAGGGAAAGGACAGGAATGAATCAAACAAACAAACAATAAATAAATAATGTAGGAATTGCCTTTCAAACAGGAAAATTATAAATCTCAAAAGAGAACATATTCTCTCATTTTATGGTCTAATTTTTATGATTGTAGAACTGATTATGATTTATGATTGTAGAACTGTTTGTCTATTCACATTTGAAATGGTACAATATTTTGTGAGTTGTCTTGGGTTTCATTTTGGGAGAATTCAGCATATAAAATGAATGAATTGATGGGTGGATGAAATCTCTGTAGCAAAATAGGCCAGTAACTTTCAGGGGGGCATGGGGACACTGAGATCCCCCAGCCCTAAAAATAAGAGTAAACTTACCGGGCTGCCATGCTGCCTCCCAGCATGTCTCCTGGAGTGTACTAATGATGCACTAAGGCAGGGGTGCCCAGAAGCAATTTGTATTGTTCCCAGCACTTCCTGGCATGTCATTGGTACAATCCAGGAGGCATACAGGGAAGCCTAATGGCAGACCGGTAAGTTTTCTCTTATTTTAGGGCTTTTGGGGGGAGGGGGGAGAGAGAGGTTGGGGAGGGGGGTTGGAAAGGGGGCACCCAAAAGGTGCGATATAGGTTTGGGGACTGGCCCTCAGGTAGTCCCAGGACTACCTGGTAGTCTCTCCCCACAGGGTCCATAGCCCATTAGAACCGGGCCTTTCAGGAAGGCCAAGATCTAATAGGCTATCCAATTAATTTGGGATAAAGCAAGGTTTTCTTGAATTAATTTTCTTTTACCGGATATGTTGTTTTGATGCCTCCAGTAAAAACGCGAGAGCTCACACATTTTGGGCCATGTCTGGATGGGCCCCTAATCTAGCAGGACATAACTGCTTGGAGAGGAGGAACGGATCAACATGCCTCCTCCCTCCACTTACCTCAGGGTGCTCTTCCATCATCATCATCATCAACAGCACCCCAGTGGATGTAACCTATGGGAAATGAAGCATGGGGAGGATATTACTACAAGACTGGGAAATATTCCAATATTTTAAAAACACAAATTGCTTTATTCTTGGTTCAAGAGTTCACAAGTATTGCATAGGCTTGGTTACATGCAAACAATACCAATCATGGGCAGCCACTCCTGTAAATCGCCAAATCTGGTAAGAATCCCCAAACCTCTGGAAATCTTGTGATGGCAGGCCAGAATTCAATATAAGGAAAGGAATTTTACATCTTGTACTAGCCATGATAGCAATGGACTCCCCAATATTGATGTATAATATGGTGATCATGTGTTCAACAGAATGAATGGGATTTGGGGTGTCACATTTAACGCTTGTATGAAATGCACTTTTTTATCCTGAAATAAGGGGCATCCTTTACAATACAGGGCAGCTAGAAACCCCAACATGAGATAACATGGAAAAACAGACTTAATGTTACACTGGTATAAAGAGTGACCTTTTAAAATATAATTTTGTCATGGCTAGAAGACTTCACAGTGTGCAAAAATTATGTGCTGCATATTACACCTATATCAAAGTAACTCCACTGGTTGCCAGTTAGTTTCCAGGTAAAGTACAAAGTGTTGGTGCTGACCATTAAAGACCTACATGGTTTGGGTCCAGATTACCTACAGGATTACTCTCTCCCCCCTGCTATAATCCATCATGAACACTGAAGTGGGAAGGCATTGACCTCAACCAACTGGAACCTACATGGCAAGTGTTACCCAGAGACTTTGGAATGACCTGCTAAAAGAGATCCGGCAGCAAAATAAGATGTCAATATTTAAAAAACAAGAAAAAACTATCTTGTTTGATAGGCCTACCCCAGCCAAATTTGAACTGTGGATTTCAAATTTGCATTTTATTTGTATGTTTTAAATGTTATATTATGTACCGTATTTTTCGCACCATAAGACGCAGTTTTTTTCCTCCCAAAGTAGGAAGAAAAATGAGCCGCATCTTATGGAGCGAAGATGCGGGCAGGGAGGGGGGGAGGCGCTGGAGCAGAGGGGGGGCGGCGATATACTCACGCTATATTTGCCCCCCCCCCCGGCGGCTCCTGGCGGCTCCCGGCTGCGCCCGCGCATGGCCAGACTCCCGCTGCCGTGTCGCCGCAGCCAGTCGGTGGCGCAGAGGAACGGGGGCGGAAGAGGGGACTCACGGGGCGGGAGGGAGGGAGGGGAAGGAGGAAGAGGCCGCAGTGCCTCCGCAGGGCTCCCTCCCTCGGGCGAGGCCTTCCTCCGCTTCCTCCTCAGCAGAGGCGCGACGGAGAGATGTCACGAAGATGCGCCTCTGTCTTCAGGCCCTTCCGGGGGCGCTGCTGCTGCTACCGCTGCGTCTCCGGAAGGGCCCGGCCAGAGGCGCATCTTCGTGACGTCACTCCGTCGCGCCTCTGGCGAGGAGGAAGGGGAGGAAGGCCTCGCCCTGTCGCACGCTGTAAGAACGGCCGGAAGAGAGGCCGGAGGGAGGGAGGGAACTCTTCCTCCTTCCCTCCCTCCCTCCAGCCTCTTTTCCGGCCGTCCCTTACAGCGCGCGGCCGGCGAGGCCTTCCTCCCCTTCCTCCTCGCCAGAGGCGCGACGGAGTGACGTCACGAAGATGCGCCTCTGGCTTCGGGCCCTTCCGGAGACGCAGCGGTAGCAGCAGCAGCGCCCCCGGAAGGGCCCGAAGACAGAGGCGCATCTTCGTGACATCACTCCATCGCGCCTCTGCTGAGGAGGAAGCGGAGGAAGGCCTCGCTGGAGGGAGGGAGCCGTGCGGAGGCGCTGCGGCCTCTTCCTCCTTCCCTCCCGCCCTCCCGCCCCCGTGAGTCCCTCTTCCACCCCCGTTCCTCCGCGCCGCTGACTGGCTGCGGCGACACGGCAGCGGGAGTCTGGGCATGCGCGGGTGCAGTCGGGAGCCACCGGGAGCCGCCGGGGGGGGGGGGGCGAATATAGCGTGGGTATATCGCCGCCCCCTCTCTGCTCCCGCGCCCCCCCCCCCCATATTAGTGTCCCATATAGCAGACAGCCCCCATTTTTCCCCCCAATTTTCCATCTCTAAAATCTAGGTGCATCTTATCAGCAGGTGTGCCTTATGGTGCGAAAAATACGGTATTTTGGTATATGTGTTTTGGTTGTATTGTACGCCACCTTGAGCTGTGAGAAGAGGTGAGTAATAAATAAAAGTTGTTATTATTACACAATCTTTGTCCAAAGAGGGACCATTTGCTTTCAAGTTATGTTCAGAAAATGAATAGTAAGACGACAATTCATGAAGTAAGGAGCACAAACTTGAAGCTGAAGCTGGAAAGTATGATAGAATGATAGGGCTATCTGGTCCAATCCTAGGGTTGCCATATGTCCCTTATTCTAAGGGATGTCCCTTATTCTAAGGGACGTCCCTTATTTTGGCCCTAAAATTTGTGTCCCTTATTTTCAGGCCCTGTCCCTTATTTTTGACTAGCAGGACAGGACTGGGTGGGGTTGACCAGAGGAAGGTGTGCGCTGTGGGTTTCCACGGCAATGCCTGCCCGGGGATTCCAACTCGCAGGGCAGCCTGCACCCCCGTTGGACGGAAGAGGCAATACAGGACTATTTCAAAGTACAGTAGACTAATTAACCATTACCCAAGGGGAATGTTGGATCATGTTGGATAAAGATAGTTTCTGGTTGCTTGAGAGTTACTCTTAAAATAGGCCTAGCTGTGCATCCCAATACTATACAATGCTGTGTATCCCATACTATACTATACCATTAACTATTGACATAATAATCATGAAGATGTACTGTCTTATAAAATTTATTTTATTTTAATTTTTAGACAGTGCACTTTTAAAGTCAGCAAAGTCAAGAACTAAATACAGATGGAGAAAATAGGGAAGTTCTAATAATGTTTTTTCTGCATGACAAAGAAACATACCATGTACTGTTAAGAGGGTATGAGTCAGTTTCTTTTGTGAGTTTCAGTCATCATCTTATTCTGTTAATAAAACCATTTCTACCTAATGTTTGAGTTTCAAGTTTTTAATGAAGTGTCCCTTATTTTTGAGAAAAATCCCGTAAATGTCCCTTATTTCTTATATCAAAAAAATGGCAACCCTATCCAATCCCTTTGTGCCATGCAAGAATACACAAACAATTCACTCTCTCAATAGGTATAGATCTAGTTTCTGTTTAAAAACTTCCAAATAAGATATAAAATGAGAGATTTGCATAATGGGGGAAAGGGCCAAATAAGGACACCTTCCCCCTCAATAAGAACCTTATCACATCAAATATCTTTTTTCTTTAGGGTCCCAAATATCTAGTATAATAGAACATGAGACATTCAAAATCTTTCACAGCAAAAACTCTTCAAAATCTTTCACAGCAAAAACCTCTATGCCCCAGGTAACTTTGCCACCTTTTCTTCACCTCTTGAAATTCTGTTTCTGAATACAGTGCTAAAAATTTAGGGAAAGGAGAAAAAGTCAATGGAGCAAGAAGAATTTTATTCAGGGACAGTATATTCATTTTTCACTCACCCTGCTACACTGAATTGGAAGGTTACATGAGAAGGTGAAGGGAGAAAACTAATACCTGAAGATATTTGCCTGAGCAAAATATTGGTACCAGTTGATTACACAAACTGGCAAATTTTGTGCTCTGCAGCCTCCATTGTGTGTCTTTGTGTAATATACTCCTTTCCTTGTCTGCCTGCTTTTCAAAAGTGAAAGGTGTTCTGCATATAACCCTCCGAGATCACTTCGTTCATAAGACCAGAATCTTCTAGACATCCCTAGTGTGAAGTCTTTCCACCTGACTTCGACAAGGCGCAGGGCATTTTCAATCATCGCACCGGCTCTTTGGAATACGTTACAACCAGAAACGCGGGCTTTCTGAAATTTGGTCACCTTTCGGAGGGCCTGCAAGACACACTTGTTCAGACAGGCCTTCGAAAGCTTGTAATTTTAGCTTGTGATTTTAGCTGGGTTTTTTATTTTGCTGTTTTACTATTATATGTATGTTCTGCCCATTGTTTGTTTTATTGAATTGTGTTGTAAACTGCCCCGAGCCGCTGGGAGTGCCGGTGTACAAGTCCAAATAAATAAATAAATAATAAATTTAGACTCTGTATGTTTTTTATGAGAGGGGGAAATATTTGCTCCCTCTCCAGTTTTAATGGAATGTTTTGTGTTGTGAACACCACAGCATTTCACTCCATCCTGTGAGTTCATCGTTGTTTGTGGGCAACACATTCTGCCACAAAGAAGCCCGCTCCAGGGATGTTGGACTTTCTTCCTGTCAGAAAGATGTCTTGGAGGGGAGTCTGCCAAACAGGAAGATGTAGCAGAAACATATTGATGGCCCATCAGTTCTTAAAGGCATTTCCACCTTTACAAGACCAATTTGGGGGAAATTTCTTTTTGGACTATATCTACTATAACCCCCAGACATTTAGGCTAAGGACTTTTAAGTTAATGTTTCAAAACTTACTCATGGAGTAACCCAGCACTAACTGGCATGGAGAGTACCAGATCTTTGAGCATTTTAAAGGTAACACGTCATTGCGTATTGGTCCAGTGGAAAAATATGTACCTTCCAGATGTTCCAGTTTGGACACTTCCAGACAGACCTTATATCCCAGGATCTGATCTCAGATTTTCTGTTTAACCCAGATTATCTGGCAGTGTGGACTCATATAATCCAGTTTAAAGCCGAAAACCTGGGATCAGATCCTGGGATATAGGGCCTGTCTGGAAGGGCCCCTTAAGAGTGACAGTTCTGATCAATTCTTTCTTGCCCCAGTTTCTCCCATTATCTCTCTTGTTTGAGAGGACAGAATCATAACCTTCTCAGTGTGGTCAGGCAAAAGCAAATAGTGGGTCCTTTGAATGTGTATGTTTGTGTGTATGTACTTCTTCCATGGATCCCAGTTTTCATCTGCAGGACTTTGGAGGCTATGAAAACCTTGGAAAGGGAGGAGATTAGTGAAGGCTGCTGCCGAAGTAGTGTCATAAAGCAGCTCACATTAAACAGTTTGTCTGCAATTTCCTGAGCATCCTCTGAAGCAATTGTGATTTCTGGATTGCTGCCAGATGTAGCAAGTATGAGTAAACAGTTCCTACAAGCTATTTGGCTCCTTCCTAAATGATCTGGGATTGGGGATAAGTGCTCAAGAGGCTGAATTTGAGAAGATACCTGGTTATTCAAAGCAGCAAAAAGCTAAGCAACTTGCAAATACTTTCAAAAGGATCTCTACAAAATAGGTAATGGGGAAAACTTTGTTCAGTGTAAGTAATAATTATAAAGTAACATGCATTGAGGTAGAGAGAGAGAGAGAGAGAGAGAGAGAGAGAGAGAGAGAAATGAAGTGTGTGTGCGCGCGGGGGTGTGTGGGGGTGGTGTTAAAGGCTAGATGTGGGTAGTGATTGGGAAAGAGATCTCAAAAATACTAGAATTAGCCATCATCAACTCAAGGTCAAATTAATGGGGAGAATATTTTAAAACTCTACTTCCTGGAGTGAAAGAAAAAGACATTTGAGCTTTTACTGTCTCTCTATATCATAAATTAGATTGCTTTCTTTAGTAATTAGTTATCAGGAAATAAATACAGATTACATTTGAAAGAATCACATTCCTGGGGAAAACATGTGGTTACTTTGTATTTATCAGGTCAGACCTTATAGCCTTTGTGCCAAGAGGGGGCATTTCTGAGCTGGGAATTATGAAGGAAAGGGAGTGATATCAAATAGACTTCTTAACAATCAACTGTAAAATGACTGGGAATGCAATATACAGTTCCCTGTTGTTCTATCTCAGAAATTTGAGTTTGAACTGGGAAAGTAAAAGAAATTGCACCCTAACAATCATATTTTCATATTGAAAGTCCTGTCCCAGTATTATTTACCCTGACCTTCTAGCAGTTATAATTGGATAGTGGTGTGTGTGTGGAGGGGGACGGGGGGGATGATGATGACAGGCATTTCCTGGTGAAATGAGCTTGAAAACCTTTACGCTAATAACGAATGAGACATTAATAAGACATCATTGGTAGCTTTCATTGAAAAGTTCATTCAGTTTTCCCTTCTAACATCTATGGGTAGAAGTGCCGGAAACGCATAGCAAATAGGAAGTTGATGACATTGAGATAAAGGAAACTCTGATTAGAAGGAAACTGACATGCCTCCTCAGAGCTAATCACAGCTCTTATCGCAACTGGCAGGATTCAGAGGTAAGATATTTGTTCAGATAGTTGTCACTTTTTCAGATTACCAATTCTGTAGTATTCTGCTCCAGATATTTCTCAAGCACAAGCTTTTGAGGTTCATTGCCTGTGATGATCTTATTCTCTTTCCCATTGATAAGCATATTGCTCTTTCCCCCTTCTGATTTCTCTCTGTAAAGATTTGTGGAAGGTATATTACCTAGTTGTTTTAGAAAAATTATTTTGCTCCAGCTGTAATTAACAGTGCCTAATGGGTCAGCATTGTTTAATAGTGCAGCAGAGTCTGAAGTGAACCCAACAAGTGTCTCGGAGATTTTACAGGTCACATAGATGCTATCTGAAGTAATAGTTTCTATCTTTCTCTTTTTCCCTCAGAAAGAACCAACAAATATTAATATTAATTCAAATTGACTTCTTCCTTAGTTTAAATATTATACTCAACCATTACAGTGTATTGTAGGACTCTGAGTTTGAATAGTGGCATGATAATTGGTTATATTATAGACATTTTCATTTTACTATAGAAACTCCATAGATCAAGCCGATATCACCATTTTCCTCAAAAATCAATTCAATGAAACTTATCCTCATGTAAACCTAATTATGTATATGCTTTATCAGAGTCTGGGTTTTTTTGGTGTCAGGAGTGACTTGAGAAACTGCAAGTTGCTTCTGGTGTGAGAGAATTGGCCGTCTGCAACTACATTGTCCAGGGGATGCCCAGATGTTTTGATATTTTGCCATCCTTGTGGGAGGCTTCTCTCATGTCCCTGCATGGGGAGCTGGAGCTGACAGAGGGAGCTCATCCACTCTCTCCCCGGATTCGAACCTGCGACCTGTCGGTCTTCAATCCTGCTGACACAGGGGTTTAACTCACTGTGCCATCTGTGAGTGGTACTGAATCTAAATAGACAGCTATAGGATTATAGTAGCAAATTGCAACATTATACACACCTATGAATTCAATCAGATTTACTTCTGATCAGATACTTGATGTAAAATTATAACTGATGAATTCTGGAATATTTTTGCAGGTTTTTTTTTTAGTGTAGTACCTAAAATGGTGTCCTCTTTTAGGGGCTCAAAAGATCATTAATATTTTCCCTGCTGTGTCTGCAGGGAAAATATTTCCTTTTCTATGTGGGATGATTAGCAGTACTAAGGCATTTCCAAATGGAGGCCTCCTGAAAGTAGGAATGAAAAGGCACTGTGCAGCTATTCTGGCTTTTTCTGCTTAATGGATTTTTCCCAATTGGAAAAAAAAAGATAGAAACAGTGATAGAAAAACAAGTGAGGAGTCAGTGGAAGATGATGAAGATAACCTCATGTAAAGCCCTTGTAAAATCATTTGTTTTCTCTTACTCAATACATCTTTTAAAAATTAAGTGGTCCAAAATGAAAAACAGATGGAATAAGTACACAATGTCTTCCGAGTTTTAGTAGCGCTTGTCATGAAGCATCTCTTTGTAAACCTTACATAGCAATCCGCTAGAACAGTGGTTCTCAACCTGCGGGTCCCAAGATGTTTTGGTCTTCAAATCCCGGAAATTCTAACAGCTGGTAAATTGGCTGGGATTTCTGGGAGTTGTAGGCCAAAACATCTGGGAACCCGCATCTGGGGGATGCTATTTTATTGCATAGGTATGAAAGTTTGAGGTTGACTAACAGTTACATCCAGGGCATTTGTGCCTAAATTGAGCCATACACTTCCATGCTTATCATTCTGCTCTTTAATCACTATATGAAAATTACATTTTTGGGGGATCACTTAAAGAAATGTATACCAAGCCAGATTATTGTTCCTTGTTGTCTGCTCCAAACCTGCCCCTTTAAGGTACAATTTCCATGCTAAGCATGATGAGAACTACTTAGAGAAAGTTGGTATACAAAGTTTACCAGCCCTACTGAAAGGTGTTGAAACTGAATCTGGAACTGTTTTTGCATATAGCATGTACATTGTCATCAAACTACTACCCTTTCTTTATGTTAGGCTGGGAAATCTTTCAGCACAAGGTTGTGATAAGTTTTGGAGATTATGTTCCCATGGGAGAATAAATAAAAGGCTAATTATCAACATACAATGCAAGTAGCCAAGCCTAAAGAGGCTTGTGACCTATTGGAAACTAGGATAATACAAAACTTATATATTTATTTATTTATTTATTATTCGTATTTGTGAGTCGCCACTTCTGGCGTGGCTCGGGGCGACTTACAGCAATGGATTAAAAGATTAAAAGGCACAATATAAAACACTATAAAAACACAATAAAACACAGTAAAATACATAGCGGGCAGATGAAACAAGTAGATGACTTCATCAGGAGTCAAATACAACAAGAAGACAGGTCGTCGCCCCACTACCCAAAAGCCTCCTGAAACAGGAGGGTTTTGCACGCCTTCCGGAATGCCAGCAGGTCAGTGGGGGCACGAACTCCGGAAGGCAGTGCATTCCACAAGATAGGGGCGATTATATAGACAAACCGTTATAGGAAACCAACAGTCAGATTTCAGATACACTCGGTCTGAGATTATTCATCACTGATTTATATCATTTGCTCTACAGCAGGGTTTTTCAAACTCTGTCCCAGAGAAACTTGGTGTCTTTCTATATGATGATGGAGATGTTGCTTAAAAAACACAAGTCACCATTGATCAACCTTCCCTTAGCCAGAAGGGAAATGCCAGGAATGGCTGGTTTTGAACTCAGATTTCCTCCCCACTATATTGAGCAAAATAGTTAGGTTCCACTTGGCTATCTTGGACGGCTGCAACTAATGAATTGTTAGTGTAGCACAGCAGTTCTCGTTTGTGCCTGGGGGGCAGGGGCCAGGACCGGGGGTCCCATTGTCATTGGGGCCTGCAGCAGCAGAGTTGGATTCTGAGGAAGATTTAGAAGGGTTAGCAGAAGGAGAGTTTCCCATCACTGGGCCTCCTTCTCCCACAGAAAGCCTGGCATGGGAGGAAGGTTGGCTTGACCCTTACGACGAGACAGATAACCAGGTGCAAATGGAAAGCAGTGATAGCGAAACTTATGAACGGCCGGGGGAGGTTCACAGGATCCTTTGAGTGAAAACATGGAAGAGAGCGGCTGGGAAGAATCTAGGGAGGAGAGCTCTCATGGAGATAGAGACCCAGGTGCTGGGAGGCAAGGCCGAACCTTTGATAGGAGACGAAGCATCGAGTCTAGCAGAAGGGGATGGTACCATAGCCTAGATAGGCCGAGGTCCATCAGCAGGGATTGGAGACGACGAAGCCTAGAGCATCGGGGACCTCGGCCGAAAGATTAAGTATAGGATCGGTGGGAATGAATCCCCAGTACTTCGGCCACGTCTCTTCTGAGCAGACGTGAAGCGAAGTTGGTCCACGGAGCTAAGTTGGCTAGTGGCCATCAAGTCTTGCCTTGCATCTATACCTTGCCTTGTTCCTGAATCCGCACTGCTGTGTGGAGCCTTGCCAAGTCTTTGGGATTTCTAACCAAGCTGTTTTGGACATTTGATTGCTTCATGCCTTTGGATTGCTTTTGCTATTTTTATGGACAATATACCTTTTGAACTGTTTTTATATTCAATAAAGTAGTTAGCCTTCAGTCCTGTGTGTGTGATTAAGGGGCCGGTCAAGTCCGTGCATCGTGACAGTTAGAGTATCAGTCGAATCACTTACTTATCTCCTTTAAAAAAATCCTGCCAAAGGGAATTAGGCATGTTCAGGGTGAAGTGGGTATCATTAGAGGTAGATGAAACCAGAGTTCAGATATCCTCAAATGGGAAAGCCACCCCCACAGTAGCGTTGGACTCTTGGAGATCGCAAGGACTTTTGTTCAGATAGACACACTTTTGATCTAACATCATGGCTCCCATCACTTACCTCAAACCTGCATAGGGCAAATTGTCCCCAAAGATCATCAACCACGACATGAAAAAATGTCGTTAGATTAATTGATTTATTTAACATGTCAATTTCCAAACACAATAATTTTTTTTAAAAATCCAAGAAAATTTAAAAACAATTAATTGAGAACAAATCTTAGGGATTCTAATATTTTGCTCTGAGTCCTCTTCGGGGTTGAGAAGGGCGGCATATAAATCTCGTGAAATAAATAAATAAATAAATAAATAAATAAACAAATGTTGTCCTGAATGGGACAAGCCGTTCCCCCAAACCAGTGGTTCCAAACCAGTGGTCCATGAATCGCCAGTGGTCTGTTACAATGAACTACATCGTTACTACACTGGATGGCATATGCTCTGAATCAAAAACTAGAACTGATGTGGTCTATCTAGCGGAATTTTCTGAATCAGCACCTCAAATGACCAAACCAAATATAAAATTGACCAAAAACTGATTTGTAACCCTTTTGATACTAAAGTTGGAGAATGGTGCCTGGTCAAAGTGGTGCCTGGTCAAGTGGTCCCTTGTAAAAAAAAAAGGGTTGGGAACCACTGCCCAAAACAGTCAACCATTTGTTCTTTTTAAAAATTGTTTTACAGGTACATAAACTGTCCTAGGAAAATTTTCATTGACCATGAATGTTCGGCGCCAAATGGGAACTCAGTACTGAAGAAATGTTGTGTTAGAAAGCAATGCTATTTTCCTGGATTTTCCTGGTATTAATGAAAAGTGCAGAATCCAGAGAGTTTAACATTACAGGTAAGGCATCACAGTTCAAATGTTCATTTTCTGTAGTGATACAGTAAGCTCAGTCTTAATTTTCACACAGAGCATGGCTTTTTTCTGAGTAGAAGTTTGAAAATGGACCTTTTTGTAGTTGCTGGGTTTGAATGAAAGCATGACTTTTACTTGTAGAGGATTTCCAATCTAAGAGTAGCTAGGCCTGCTGTAGGTCTTTCAGTGGCAAAGTGTACATGTACAGGCATCTTACCTAGGAGATACAAATATTTCGCTCTTATAATCATAGTTCCCTCCCAAAGAGCCTGTACATTTAGCTTCCCTTTATTGTCAGCACTTATTAGCAGTTGATGGAGGTAGGTGTGAAGCTCAGTACAAGATAATATGTTCTGTATGCAAGAAGTTCCAATATAAGTCTCTGTCTTCTCTGGGTAGGTGTTGGAAACACCTTTGTCTGAAACTCTGGGGGATTGATGTCATATAGTATAGAGCAGAAGGGTCGATATTCCCTTGTCATTTGTTTTAAATCAGTTTTGGCAGCTGGAACTCAGGTAAGAAAGTTAAAGCTTTTCACAAAACCTATCTATAAGCTCAGTGAAGGAGAAATTGTCATGGAAACGAAGTAGCACATCACATGGAGGTCCAGAAGCTAGGGGACAGCGTGGGAAACTGTAGGGCAGCACCCAATGTTGTCTCCTACTGTGGTTGGTTGTGGTCTGCCATCCCACAACATTTTCCGGCTGTCCCTGGCTTTCTCCCATGCTGTCTTTGATTTCTTCACCCATATCCTCAGGGCCCCCCTCTTAGCCCACTGCCGGCATGCTGCTGGGATGGAGCCCAACAGAGCCATGCTGGAAGTAGCCTTGTGTCATATGATGGGCTCCAACGAACTCCGGACCAGCTGCGTGTCAGCAGTGTGCTAGGATGGGGGGAAAACCCCATTTGATGAGGTTGCAATAATGGCTGTGTTTCTTCTCAAATTGTATGGCTCTTTCACATCTTTTCAGGATGTCTTCAAAAACCCAGTGATGTGAGGTATCGATCCATTAGTGACCAGAAATTTGTTGTATCCTGTGAGTTACCATTTGAGGACCCCACCATGATCTTCAACTCTTCTCATCTTTATGAAAGCCAGGTGCAGTGGTTCTGGCAACCAAGTGATGGAGGAGTTAAAACAGACTTCAAGGATGCAACCAGCAACCCTACTCTTAAGGGGAATTCCCTTTGGTTTAATCCACTGAAAGTTCAACATTCTGGCACATATGTCTGCATCAATAGGTTTGTTGTTCTGACACAATATTATCTGACACAATATTTTCATACCTCCCCCATCCCCCAAATCTCCTTTGGTTAAAATGCAGAGTTTGTATCCTCAGCGCCTACATCCAAACCTCTTTGGGCCTGACATTCTCTCAGTCTTATATCATCATCTGAAGCTATAGCATAAAAAAGAAAATATGATTACATCCCAATCTGCATTCTTATTTTTTATCAGATCATTATTTGTGCAATTTCATTTGAATACATAACTTTATGTATTTGGAAACCATGCCCTATGAGGAGTGGCTGAGAGAGCTGAGTATGTTTAGCCTGCAGAAGAGAAAGTTGAGAGGAGACATTATTATCATGTTTAAATATTTGAAAGGCTGTCATAAGGAAGAGGGAACAGGCTTGTTTTCTGCTGCCCTGGAGACTAGGAATTGGCGCAACGGCTCCAAATGGTAGGAAAGAAGATCCCACCTGAACATTAGGAAGAACTTCCTGATTGTAAGAGCTGTTCAGCAGTGGAACTCTCTGCCTCAGAGTGAGGTCCTTTGAGGCTTGCAAATAGAGGCTCCTGGCACGCTGCTGGAATGAAGCCCAACCGAGCCTTTTGTTTATAAGTTATATTGAGTTCATTTTATTTCATGTTTCGTCTTGATTGTTTTGTTTTTGGCATTGAATGTTTGCTATTTTTGTTATTCTTTGTAAACTGCCTCGAGTCCCTTTGGGGAGAGAGGGCAGGTTATAAATAAAGTGTTATCATCGTCGTTGTCGTTGTCGTTGTCATCATCATCATCTTTTAGGGGTGTGTTGATTGTGCTTTTCCTGCAAGGCAGGTCTCTTCCAACTCTGTTATTCTATGGTTCTATTTTAAATTGGATTTTGTGTATTCATATTGATTTGTCATCCATTGCTCAGAATTTGTTGTTGCTCTCTAAAATGTTGTATGATGCATTATGGTTTCCCTGCTATAGTGCTGAAATGGGATGGATTTAAATGTGTAGGTGAAGATTCATTATGTATTTCTAAACAATAAATTATATTGTTGTGTGCGTCTTAGTGTTTTTTTATGCCTTTACAGAATTGAGTCTTCTCTGGGTATTTTTACCTGATCTTCCTTTTATGTCCACAGGGAAAAGACATCACCATGCATCAATATTTTCATAGTTGTTGAAACAAAAGAGGTGGTCAAATGCTCAGGTAAAAGCGTGAATGAGAAGTATCTATTTATTTCTCAAGGAACATCTATTGCATGCCCAGGAAAAGATTGTTACCATAATTTTCAGCATTCATCAGTTAAATGGTACAAGGTAAGATCAATTTGGGGTCAGATAACTCTGTTTTCTATTTAGAATTGCATTGTTGAGGTGTGTGTTGCTTTAGTGTAGGGAATATAGGTTTTTGGTCAGATTTTTTTGCAGATGAATTGTATACTCTTGAATAGAGAGTAGAAAAATTACTTGGGCGGGGGGTTCTGGGATTTTTTTGTCCAGAAAGTAACCTTTCCAAACTCTAACAATTCCTATAATAAATTGGGTGAACATGAACATTTCAAAGGGGGCTTCAGAAAAACATGGATGTTGTACCTCACTCAGGCCTGGAGGGAGATCAAAAAGAAAATGACATGACCATGCCAGCAAGAGGGAGAAAGAATGTATCTTTCCCCCATTTTGTCAAAGCCACTTCAGAAATTAGCAACTGGGGCAAATAAGTAGGTAACTGGGAATTCAGGCGAAGGAAGATTCTCCTTCAATTCAGCCTTTGCCATTTGCCAAGTGCTTCCTAACAATCTAATGTTGTGTGGGATGGTTTATCTTCCTTTTATCCCTTTAGAATGGAAGAAAAATAAAACTTAATAAGATCACAAGACCTGGCCTACAGTTTAAGGAAGATAAACTGGTATTACGTACAGTCTATGACATAGATAATGGTACTTATGTGTGTGATTACACACTGGTTGACAACAGTGTGCAGTGGCAAGTGAGAACAGTAGTTGATGCCATTATTATCGGTAAGTAGCTATGCCTTCATTGTAACAATTCATTATATTCTGGTATAGATGCACTAGATAGGCTTCAGGCATTTGCCCAGGGACTGGGGAACAATTTTCCTCCTGCTGGTTTCTCAAATGTGCTGAGATACCTTCTTTGCTTCTCTTTCCAAATTGTGACCTGAATGGATACTGCATCCATTTGGAACAGAAATTGATGGAAAGATTTGGGATTAAAAAATAGACTAAAATTGGAGTGTTATGGTGGAGTCTTGGGATTAAACTCACAGCCTCTGCGGATGCCTGCCATAGATGCAGATGAAATGTCAGGAGAGAATGCTTCTGCAACATGGCCACACAGCCTGGAAAACTCACAGAAAATCCAGGATGTCTGAAAAGTGGGTCACAGTTCTGCCATCCTATATCCCCATTATCTCCTTCTTTTTTCAGTCCAGAACTTAAGGTGACTTACAAAAGTCAAAACAGATACCACTACATGTTCACATCACACAAAAGACAAAACTATATATAATTAAAGTATTAATACAATTAAAAGCAGTTAGGACAATGACTATTAGAAAAGAATAGATATAAGCAAGACAACATATTATGAAAAGCTGTTCCTACCTCAGTAGGGAATCTGATTCAGCTCTCAGTACTATTAAAAATTCAAAGGTATTCAAACAGTATTTGCCTGAGTTGCTTTCATCCATCATTCCATAATACTCTGGTTACTTAAGACTCCATTAAATAATTTGCGTGGACTTGATATACTCTGTTCACACATTTACAAAGTGTTTTGAATGAACACATGAAGATGAGTGTGTTGGTCCTACCTCCATCGCCAGCTCTGCTCAAAGGGAGCATGTTCAAGTCTACACAGCCCCCCCCCCACCTTTTTTCTGCTATTAGTACCTATCTAATCACCCATGGAGACTTTCTGCTGTGCTTTCTGCAACCGGACTTGCCTATCTCAGATTGGCTTTTTTAGTCATCCATGCGCTTGTAGAAAGCATGGGATGAGTCCTTCCTGAACCTTTGTTCGCGAAGAAAAGCCAAGAAGAGATGTATTTATCTGCTGATGTTCTAGAGTTCCTGATTACATAGAACTGGACTATAAAATTCTATCTTCATGTGTTGATTGAAGTCCGTAAGAAAAATGACTGTAGTTTATGTTAAGAAGTGCCTGATAGACTGACTGCTTGTGACCTCTCATTTCATACTGTAGCGAAAGACACTCTGAATCCTCCTACAGTTTTGTATCCCAGTGGTGTGACAGTCCTGGAAGTAGAACTTGGTAAGTTGGTTACATTGATAAATCAAGAAAACTTTAATTCCAATCTACATAACGTTTTTCAATGTTTTTCAAAGACTTTAGTTCTTTTTGTTATAATGCTTGTAATTATAGAATATATGGAGCTCCCGGTGCCACAGTGGGTTAAACTGTTGAGCTGCTGAACTTGCTAATCAAAAGGTCCCAGGTTCAAATCCGGGGACGGGGTGAGCTCCAGCTGTTTCTCCCAGCTTCTGCCAAATTCGCAGTTCAAAAACATACAAATGTGAGTAGATCTGGCGGGAAGGTAATGGTGCTCCATGCAGTCATGCTGGCCACATGACCTTGGAGGTGTCTATGGACAATGCCAGCCCATAGGCTTAGAAATAGAGATGAACGCCAACCCCCAGAGTCGGACAAAACTGGACTTAATGTCAGGGAAAAAACTTTACCTTTAATTAAAGAATAATGCAAGCATTTTCATTCTGGTCCGGAACATATCTATGTTCAAAATGCTGAATTTTATGTGTCCTTATTTGTTTTTTCTTTCCTTTTGCTCAGGACAATATGTTGAGCTTGAATGCAAAGCTAAGTTTGGATTTGAAATGAATGCCTCATCTTCAATGCAGTGGTACATAGAAACTAGTGAAAATAAGGAATTAGCATCTAAAAAAAGGTAAATAATCTCCAAATTGAATATAGCAAAAAGTTATTTTTTAAAAATATATAATTTCAGTGAAAGAGAGAATTGTAGATTCAGAATAGCATGTAATGTTTTATGCAATACACAAGCCATGAAAAAAAGGTGCAGCTGGAATCGAAAGTAGTCGTCTTCATTTAGACCTCATTTCAAGAGGAATCTCTCATTAGCTTTGGAAATTTTTTACCATTGGTAAATGTTTATCTTCTGATTGGCTTTGTTTTGTGTTACTTCACAGAGGAATAAGTGCACAACTTTACAAGGATAGTAGGGTTTCTGTAGAATTAATACAATTTGACAGCACTTTAGCAGTCTTGGCCTAATACTATAAAATCCTGAGAGTTGTAGTTTGGCAAGGCACCAGCAGAAAATGCTAAAGAACTGTAAAACTACAATTTCCATTTTTTTCCATGTCAGGAGCGATTTGAGAAACTGCATGATTCTGTAGCACTTAAGCACAGCAGCTAAATTGTTGTCAAACTGCATTAATTGCACAGTGGAGATGCATCATAGGCAGGCATGTAACCCGGGGGCTTAGGGGGCTTCAGCCCCCCCGAAATTCTCAGGGTGTGGTCCGCGAGAAGGCCTTACTGGTACATTATTTAAACTGTTATGTTTATTCATATCATGATCTGATCACCATGTTCATTATATCCCACATTCATGGGGTTATTGGGATAACAATACAAAAAGTTTGCTAGGGTAGACCCTCTTCCACCCAGTCTCAGCCCCCCCCCCGAACCAAACTCAGCCCCCCCCCCCAAATCAAAATCCTGGCTATGGCCCTGATCATAGGTATAATTTTGGCAGGAGACATAGCAGGATGCTCTGTGACAGATTCTAGAAGTGTGATTCCTTCATGCTTAAAGGGCTAAAGTAAAAAAAATGTGCACAAAACATTGTTTTTAATACATTTGAACCATCACTATCTCAGTCACCCATACTTTGAGGGGAAATGCCTTCTAATGGCTGTCTATGGAAAATGTCAGTGTTCTGCACTTTGAGTCATTGTCAGTGAGAAAATTAGGCCAGCCATGATATAAAAATATCATTGTCAACTAGCATCTAGTGACACTGTAAATCTATGAACATTGATTCTTCTTCGAGAGCTCTGTGAATGCACACTTATGAAGTTTTGCGCGCCAGCGCTGGCTTCTAACGGAAACTTTCCCAGTTTGAAAAGTTTTGGCGGTAGCTCCGCCCAGCCGGCCCGGAGGGCATAAAAGGCGCCTCCATGCGCGCCCACCCCATTCCTTTGTTTTCCGCCACTTGGGCAACATTGAAATACGGCTGGTTGTGTGAGCATAGCATGTCCACAACCAGTTTCAAAAGGTGCTTATCCTGCGGTAGCAAGATCCCGGATTGCGACGGTCACTCGAAGTGCCTTCGGTGTCTCGGGGAAGGACACGTCGTCTCGACCTGTCGACACTGCCAGGCCTTCTCATCGAACACCAGACGAGCGAGAGCCCGCAGGCTTCAGGCCTACCTGACGGAGCGTGCTCTCTGCCCTCCGGAGATGGCGACGGCTGTCCCATCTGCCTCCTTGGGGTCCGAGGCGGCTGCTTCAGTCCCCACCGTGTCGACCGCTCACCCGGCCGGGAAGAAGCGTCCACGGAAGGAGAAGAACGCCTCTGTCTCCTCGAAGACTTCGGCGTCCAAGAGGCCCTGCACCGTAACCACCGAAACGGTCCAGCTGCCTCCACCTCGTAGAGCTTCGATAAGCTCGATGGCGTCGGGTCTCTCCCAGAGGTCGGCCATCTCGAGGACTCCCTCTGATCGGGCTATGGAGATAGCTTTCCGGAGGTCGAGTGAAGAAGCCCGTAGAGCCCAGACCAGAGGCCTGGTTCCTGTGACTCCGGCAAGTCTCTGGAGGCCGCTGCCTCGAGACCTCCATCGCCAAAGAGGCGCAGGACTCTGACGTCATCGTCTTCAGTCTCCTGCCCCGACTCCTCGCCTATCCCTGTTCTCGCTGTGGAGACAGGGGTAGAGCACCACGTGTCACCGGAGGACTCAGTACAGACCGTCGTCCGAGTCCCACCCGGACAGACCTCGGTCCGACAACTGTTTGTCACCTCGCCAGACAAGGGCAGACAAACCACGAGGCTCGCCTTGGCCCCGGCCGAGCGAAACCTCCCTCCTGTGACGACTGCGGCCCCTTCAACCTCGAGGTCGCCGCCTCAGTCACAGCCTCCGGCGAACCAAGACACGGTTCGGCCTTGGTCGGGTGACGAGATGGAAGATGGCGAGGTCCCTCGATCGACGAGATCGGGCTCCATCCTGTCCCTCAACATAGACAGGACCCCTTTCCATACAGGATGCGAAGTGGAACCTTCGTCTTCACCGACTGACAACGCAAGAGCCTTCGGTGAACAGGTCGGCCGGATGGCAAGGTCTCTGGGGATGCAAGCCTCACGTTCCCGAGCCAGCGCCTGCCCCGTTTTCAGCAGGGTGCAGGTCGAGGAAGCGGCCCAACCACACCTCCCCATGCTGGAGCCACTGGAAGAGGTGGTGAAGGCCTCGTGGACGACTCCATTGACCATCCCTCCTACGTCCGGGCGTATCGAGGCATGGTACAAGATAGATGAGAGGGAGAAGAGCTGGCTACATGATCACCCGACCCCCAACTCGATGATCGTCACCTCCTCCCAGTCTTCGGGCCGAGAATCTGCAGCCCCCTCAGACCAGGAGGGAAAGCGGTTCGACACAGTCGGCCGAAAAATCTACATAAGGCCGGGCTCTTGCTGACCAAGATGGCCAACTATGGGGCGTGCATGGGAGCTTATCACCAGATCCTGTGGGAAAGGGCTCAACCCTTTTTCCAGGATCTCTCCCAAGAGCAACAAACTGCACTTCTCTCCATCTCCCAAGAGGCGCAGTCGTTGGCACACCACCAAATCTTGATGGCCCGCCATACGGGAGACACCTCAGGAAAGCTGCTGGCCCACGGTGTCGCCATCCGAAGGCACGCGTGGTTGAAGTCTTCTGGTCTCTCTTCAAATTCGAAGAAGACGATCGAGGATCTTCCGTTCGATGCCCAGGGACTGTTCTTTGCGGGCACGGACGATAAACTAAAGGCCACTCACGACTTTAGAGTCCTGACGGCCAAACTGTATCGGCCCCAGCCACAACCAAAGCCTAGGTACTACCAACGGGCGAAGTTTCAGCCCAGGCAACAGTACCGCCAAGCTCCACGGCTTTACTCGGCCCCTCAACAACAGCAACAACAACAACCGAGGCAGCAACAGCAGCAGCAGGCCAATCGACCCCGTCAGGGTAATAAATCAAGGCCTCGCCATAACAATGGCAATGGACAATCCAACCGAACCGCGTTTGACGGGCGAAGGACGACACCGCCTCGTCGCTAAGTACCGCTGCCACCACCATGCCTCCACCAAACCTTGACCTCCACCACCTCACCCACCATTCGGAGACCGCCTGGCCCGTTACATCAATGCCTGGCGACGCATCACCTCAGATGCATGGGTTCTCCGGATTGTCGAAGACGGCTAAGCCTTGGAATTCGACGAGCTTCCACCAACGGGGTTCATCGTCGAGACAGAGCCGTCCAGGGTGATCTTGGAGGAGGTCGACGCATTGCTTCAAAAAGGGAGCGATTTCACAGCTCCCGGAGCAAGGAAAGAGGGCATTCTTCTCACGGTATTTCACGTGCGAAGCCAGACGGTTCCCTGCGACCCATCCTGGACCTCAGAGACTTAAACGCGTACGTTTCGCCGAGGAAATTCAGGATGGTGTCAGTGTCGTCCATTCTCCCACTTCTGCGGTCAGGCGACCACTTCGCCTCAATAGACCTTCGGGATGCGTACTTCCACATCTCGATCAGGCCTGCACATCGACGCTTCCTCAGCTTCAAGGTGGCAGGAAGGGCGTACCAGTTCAACGTCCTTCCTTCGGCCTCGGGACGGCTCCCGAACATTCTCCAAGTGCATGTCGGTCGTGGCTGCGCACTTGAGAAAGGAGAAAATCCGGATTTTCCCGTACCTGGACGACTGGCTGCTGGCGGCCCAGTCTCCAGACCTGCTGCATCACCAGGTCTCGACGGCACTACAACTACTCTCGTCATTAGGCCTGCGGCTCAACGAGGAAAAATCCCAGCTCGCCCCGTACCAGTCCATAAAGTTCATCGGGACGATTTTTGACTCCGTCGATCAGCTCGCCTATCTGCCAGACGTCAGATTCCAGGCATGACGAGAGGTGAACACCTGCACGGCCCCTGCATCACGGCAAAGCAGATCCAGGTCACGCTGGGCCACATGGCGTCCACGGTGGTAGTCACTCCGCTGGCAAGGCTCGATTCAGGCCTCTACAGCGCTGGTTTCTCGACCACTTCGATCCGGTCAGAGAACACCACTCGAAGAGACTCTCTCCCGAAGGCGGTCAAGGACTCCCTCCGGTGGTGGGCGTCCGAAGCCAGCGTCTGCAAAGGGGTGCCTTTCCACACGTTGACCCCGTCCGCCACGCTGACGACCGACGCCGATGCTGGCCTGGGGAGGCCACATGAACAACTTGTCGATCAACGGCCAATGGTCGGCGGTGGAGAGACTCCACCACATCAACTACCTCGAGCTCCTGGCCATAGCCAAGACTCTTCGGGCCTTCGCCCCCCCTAGTCAGGGGACACGTAGTACTGGTCAGGACAGACAATATAGTGGCCATGTACTACGTCAACAAGCAGGGCGGAACGGGCTCGAGGAAGCTCCTGGCCCTGGCCCAGAGCCTGTGGGAGTGGTGCGTCCTTCACCAAGTGACCCCCAGGGCCATTCATCTCCCGGGAGTCGAGAACGGGAGGCGGACTCCTCAGCAGAACCGGCTGGTCGTCCCACGAATGGATGCTGCATCCGGACGAGCTCCACCGTGTCTTCCAACGGTGGGGATTCCCAGACGCCAGATCTCTTCGCATCGCCGGAAAACAACCAACTGCCAGTTTCGGTGCCAGGCTTGCCCGGATGCACGCGGGGTGCCTCGGATGCACTCCTGCTTTCGACTGGGCGACGGGTTTCTTCTACCTCTTCCCGCCCGTTCCCGCTTCTTCTCAGATCGTCGAGAAGATCCAGCTCTCTCGGGACCGATTGCATCCTCATCGCTCCCTACTGGCGAGACAAGTCTGGTTCCCGACCCTGCTCCACCAAGCGGGCCAGGACCACATGCCACTCCCTCACCGGCCAGACCTGCTGACCCGGGAGAAAGGGATGCTCCTCCATCCGGACCTTCCATCCTTCCATCGACCTGCGGCTCCTCTCCTGGAAGGTGGCCTTCCTGGTCGCCATTGCTTCGGCGCGCAGGCCTTCCGAGCTGGCGGCGCTCCGGGTCGACGAGCCCTACTTGCTGTTTTTGGCAGATAGGGCCATCTTGCGGACGGACATCACTTTTTGCCTAAAGTGGTGTCTCCGTTCCACGTGAACACCGACATTGTGCTCCCGGACATGGGGTCCTCCCAACCCGGGGACAGGGACTCGACGCTCAGAGCTCTCGACGTCAGGAGAGCCCTCTGGAGTCTACAAGGACCGATCGGCGGACTACCGTCGGTCGACTAGACTTTTTTGTTTCTTACGCCACCCGACAAGCTGGGCTTGCGGTGTAAAATCCACAAAGACTCTCGAATTGGGTGGCTTCCTTGGTTGAACTGTGCTATCAGATAGCACGTCAACCGTGTCCCCTAGGGTCAGGGTCGCTCGACTAGGGCAGTAGCCACGTCGACCGCTTTTCCAAGGGATCCCCTGGACCAAATTTGTAGGGCGGCCATCTGGGCCAACCCCTCCACCTTCACATCACACTACTGGGTAGACACCCTGTTTGGAAGGGAGCGGCTTTTGATAGGTCGATTCTTAACCCCAAGGGCCCTCGGGTGGTGCCGAGTAGGCAGCCCTGTCTCTCCCTCTATGCACAGTTCGGTCGACAGTTACGGTCGGTGAATTTTTCCCCTTCGGTTGCACTAGCTAACGTTTAAGTGTGTGCCGTGCCCCGGTAGGGGGCACAGTCTACCGTAAGCGCGCTTTACCCACTCACTCACGGGTTCAAGTTGCACCAGTTGTGCACTTATGTTCTCAGTTGTGCTTGTTGCATCCACTGTTATGAGGCCTGTGTGCCTGACATGAATGGTGCTTGCTGCACTTATGCTGTGAGGCCTGTGTGCCTGACATGAATGGTGCTTGTTGCACTGTGTTTACAAGTGGGAGCATGCCTTCCACTCATATTTATATGATTGATGTGTTATTTATTCGTGTTGTGGTTGTAATAAACCTGTTCATTTGTTCTAGAATTGGCTGGTTTGTTCCCACCTCCTTCACCTTAGCTCGGTAAATCTTCATAAGTGTGCATTCACAGAGCTCGAAGAAGAATGGTAGGTTACATACCTGTGACCATCTTTCTTGAGTGAAGCTCTGTGAATCCACACGAAACCGCCCGGCCGTCCCCACTCTCTCAAACCACCCTTTCCTAGTTGCTAATGTGGCGCAGGAATGGGGTGGGCGCGCATGGGCGCCTTTTATGCCCTCCGGGCCGGCTGGGCGGAGCTACCGCCAAAACTTTTCAAACTGGGAAAGTTTCCGTTAGAAGCCCGCTGCGCGCCAAACTTCATAAGTGTGGATTCACAGAGCTTCACTCAAAGAAAGATGGTCACAGGTATGTAACCTACCATTCTAACTAGTGTATTATGGAAATATTATTTTCTTTAGGATTCATCCAAAGGGACTAGAAGGCCAAATCTTTAATAATGTTTTCACCCTGATGGAAATAATGGAAGAAGATTTAAGGAGCCATTTCATTTGCTTGGCTCAAAACTCCATTGGCTACTCCACTGGCATGTTCAGGCTTAAGAGAAAAACAGAAAGAGGTAAAAATTGAACATCTCTCTCTCTCTCTCTCTCTCTCTCTCTCTCTCTGCATGTGTAAACTGATATCCTGCACACAACAAGATAACTGATATTAGTTATCCACCATTGTCAGAAATGTTCTTTAAATAGCAAAAATGATAAAAAAATTAAAAGTACTTTAATACTGCAAGTATTGCTATGCATTCCTATTCTCTCCTATTCTAAAGAGACATTTGCTAATTCTAGCACTACTTGTAAACTAGATTAGAGAAAGGTCTATCTGGAAGTAAATACTTAAGTGGTCTCCAGAAAAAGCATAGAGACAGCAGAACTTTCCTGTTGTTTATTTGTTCTCTAGGCTCTGGTAATCAACATACAGTGCCTCAGAGTATGGAAGTTCAATAATTATAATGGCAACCAACTATAAATATATTGGTCACCTGTGCATTTATTTAAACCTTTGTTAAAAAGCATGCAAAACTTATGTCAGGTGAACAAATGGATCACTGTCAGAGTTTAGAAAAGTTTATCTTTGGATTAGAGTTTCCACAACATTCCAGTCAGTATGGCCACTGTGTTGACTGGGGATTCTGGGAGTTGTTGTCCAATAAGTAACTTTCCTAGGCTATGCATTCACTTCAGGCTTTTGTCTCTTGGCTTTACTAACTGTACCAGTAGACTAGAATACATCTGCTATTTTTGAATCATGCAGCAGATAAACAGAAAGCTTATGTTCTTATATCCTTTCTTTACTCCTTTAGGAAATCAAGTCTGCTTTGCTCTTTTTATCAAAACAGTTCTCCTTTCCCCCACAATTGAGCCAGTCCAAATTACAAGATGTCCAGAAATTACTTTTGGACTACATCCCTTAATCCCCCAATTATAAAAGCTACTGCTCATTCTTCTTGGGAGATTCTGGATGTTTGATTAAAAAGTGACATTTCCAGCCTCTGGTTATATATGGATGAAAACAGACCTTCTTGGAACTATTCATCTATATGTGCTCGGAAAATAAAACAAATGCCTCATGACTTGGCCTCATGACCAGTATGTGTTCAAATTTGAGGAGTTAACATTGCTGTTTAAGTGACCAATGAGCAGAGCCTTGCCCAGATATTTTAAGACCACTTTATTTCCCCCTTTTATCTTGTCATCAATATTCCATTTACCAAAATACCAATGCTTTCTCCTTTTTAGGTATCTATTTCCTTCTGGCTTTGTGCTGTACCATCACAACACTTCTTGGAATAATTGTGGGAAGTACATTGGCTTACTGGCGCTGGATTGATCTAGTGCTTCTTTATCGGTATTACCTGGCCAAAGATGAAACCATAGGGGGTAAGAATGCTTCAGTTATAATTGTTGTTATGTTGTGCAGTTTCTTTAAGGATGGCTGGCTGGCTGCATTTATTTATTTATTTACTGTATTTGTATACCGCTTTTCTCAGCCCGTAGGCGACTCAATGTATGTATGTATGCATGGAGCTACCAAGGACCTCATTGTGGCATAAAAAGTTGCCTTGCATTTTATCCTTATAACAACACCATGAGATGTATAAGAACATACAGTTCCTTTAAGATTATGTTCAGGCTCACATTTTGCATATTATTGTATACTGTTACATTTTGTCTTCCTCCCATTACTGTTTCATTTTGTTTTTTAAAATGAACACCTATCAAAGCATCTTATTTTAACAATGCTTTGTTTTACCTAGCTATTTGAACTATGTTGTAACCCACAAGAAGAGGTGAGAAATAAATAAACAAATATTATATTATATTGAAATTTGAAGAAATTGAGTCCCCTTTCGGGGGTAGAGAAGGGTGAGGTACAAATATTTGAAATAAATAAATAAATAAAATTAATATACGAAAAATCTTGTGTGAAAATTGTTCATTTAGTTTGAACTAGATTCTCCCACTTTTTTCAGTGAATGGTCAAGGTCAAACAATAAGATTGATAATTGAATAGGAATCTGAAGCTTGGTCTTTTGAACATATGTAGTCACCACATCTGGCTAGCTAACCCTCTACAGCAGGTATAAGAAGCATGCAGCTCTGCCAGTACTATTGTACTGTAACTCCAAGAGTAATCACCAGTATAGCCAATGGTAGAAAATATTGGACACTGCAGTGCAATAGAATTTGGAGAGCAGCATGATGCCCTTTCCCGTTCCACTTGGAGGACTAAAAAACAGTATATCCCATAAAGCACTTCTGTACAGAAGACTCAAGCTATGTCTACACAGGCCAAATAATGTGGACTCAATCTCAGTTGCTGTGGTGGGTCTGCACAATGGACAGTTGGATTAATGGGAGAAGGACTGAATTAAGCTGGGAAAATGGGGTTTAAACCAAAATTATCAGACAGCTCCAGAGTGATCACAAAGTTTTGACTGGATCCACTGTGTAGTACTCCAGGGAACCCATGATTGTGTCACTGACCACAATCAACTCCCTGCCAGAGGCTTGCCTGCAACATTGTTATTGATGAGGTCCTACCAGGGCACTCATCCATGTGACCAGCAAATACATTGTTGCCAGCAAGCCTATGGCTGGAAGCTGCTTGTGGCTGTTGATCTCTTTGTTACCAATAATGCAGCAAAGCAAATGGCAAAGTGTTAATAGTATTAAAAATGAATATCCTTTGAGTCCCATATTCAATAACCTGGAAGTAAGACTCCTTGAATAGAATTTACTTCTGTATATGAAAGATTTCAGATTGCAGCATGAGGATTCTGCGAAATTAATTGAATGAAAACAGCATTTTGGTATTCTGAATAATGCGCAGTACAGCCCTTGTATTCACAGGACCTATCCATGGTTTCATTTATCCACGTCTAAAAAACTTTATTCTCTCTCTCTCTCTCTCTCTCTCTCTCTCCTCTCTCTCTCTCCCCCTCCCTCCCTCTCCCTCCCTCTCTCTCTCCTCTCCCTCTCTCTCTCGACCTTAGAGACAAATCCAGCCTCCTCAAATCAAAATGTGGCTTGCTGAACTTCCTGACATAACCATGTCCCTTTCCTTTTGTCAGCATCATTGAGTGGTTTTGCAGCTTTTAGTCATTTTGAAAGGTCAGACTACCTCTGCTAGACTTAGTTACTGGCAGCAAGAGCTTTCACTTGGGAGCTAATTTTTGGGGAAAGCAGAGCCCTTGTTTTGGCTGTAGTTACACCCCTGCCCTTGTCCAAAAGACTCTTTGGCCCCCAGGTTGGAAGAATTGCCCCAGTCTTATGTGAGATAGTAGATATTACTGCATGTAAAGTGGTATGGTTTCTTGTCATAAGGCATACAATCTTTCTTGTCATAAGGCATACAATCTTATGCCTTATGACAAGAAGGCATACAATCTTATGCCTTATGACATATCTTGTCATAAGGCATACAATCTTATGCCTTATGACAATGATATTACATATCTCCAAATTAATCCCTGGACAGATTCTGGGACTTGTGGCTGAACACAAAAATATGTACATTTCTATTATAATAGCCTGAAACATCAGGAAGTGATTTCTATTTCAGAATTTTTAAAAATATTTTTATTTATTTAATCATAATTCAACATATTTCTTTTTTCTTTCTTTTTTCCCCCTTTTTAAAAAGATTTTATTTACATACAATAACAACTCACAATGTAAACAAAACACAAAAGAGTGAACATTTTACATACACATAGCCCACCACCAAGGCCTGAACAGGTATCCTTTTCTTCGCCATATATTTATAAATCGACCTTTAATCAAATGTCATATCCAAAATTCCTGACCAACAGGGTTATATTGCATTCCATTTTCACCCTCTAAAGTGTATTTAATAAAGACCGACCAGTATGCCTCAAAATCTGATCTATTAGTTTCCCCCCCCTGAATACCTTCATTTCCATTGTTAGTTTATCGTTTAAGGCTATGTTCCATACCTCCCTATACCAAGCTTCCAGTGTAAGATTAACATATTTGTTATACATTGTTTTATGGCAGACACATAATATTTAATACAATCTACCATGCATTAACTTTTGGCATCTACTGTTATTTTTATGCTTATACATATCCCTCACCACTATGCTCCCCTCCCCCCCGAGCCACAGCTTTTATATTTCATCTGTCCAGGTATTT
This sequence comes from Anolis apletophallus, assembly GCA_030556195.1. Lineage (NCBI taxonomy): Eukaryota > Metazoa > Chordata > Lepidosauria > Squamata > Anolidae > Anolis > Anolis apletophallus. Next base: position 82,042,485 of record JARBWK010000004.1, read on the forward strand.
CTTTTTGAATAAATTTTCTCCATACGTCATCAAAAGCATTTTGTTTCCATATCCATCTTTTAACTTTTAATTAACATGTCAGCTTATCATTTATTGCCAATTTCCATACTTCCTTATACTATTCCTCTATTTGTATATTTATTTCTCTTTTCCAATTCCTTGCTATAAGCAGCCTTGTTATTGTTAATAAATTTGTTATCACATCTTTATTCTCTTTTTTCAGTTGTTTATTATTATATAATTATAATAAAGCTATACTAGGACATCTTTCCATTTTAATGATCATTATATCATCTATTTCTCTAAACAATTTCCCCCCAAAATTACTTACATATTTACATTGCCACCACAGTTCCTAATTCTTGGCATCCTCTCCAGCAATTTTTTGAATTTATTTATATTTGCTATTCTTATTGGTGTTAGATACCATTTTCATATTAACTCATAGTAATTTTCTTTAACCCATATTGGTAAATTTTTCAAATGTTGTTGTCTCCATATTTGTAACCACTCCATCAGAATTGGTTGACGTGTGGAAATAGTTTACCTCCTGCTCACTTGGATTATATCTCTTGTCCTGTAGCATTCTCTGCTGTTAAAACGAAGAAAAAATAATTTTGGATAACATTTTGGAAACCGATAGAATTCTGAAACCATGTATCTTCTTATTGCAAAGGCTGATGATGCAGGCTGATGCAATATTTTCAAGCTGTGCATGGTTAAATTTGTGGATGCAGAATCTGTGGCTATAGAAGACCAACCTTACTTGTCAGATGTAGTTGGTTCTGCTTTCTGTTATGTCAATGCCTTAAACACATACAAACATTAAGCTTAAATTAAATTGAATTAAAATTAATGCATATTAAACATTTTAAATTACTGTCAGTATTAAAATTATGCCATCCAGAAATCGTAGTCTAAGGCCGTTCCTAGTCATTGCACATATTCCAATTATATTATTGCACACACTATTCTCCGAAAGCCTGCTCCCAGAGCCAGGTTTTTACTTTCCTTCTGAAGGCAAGGAGGGAGGGTTGATCTGATGTCACTAGAATGGGAGTTCCACAGCTGAGGGGCCACCATTGAGAAGGCCCTGTCTCTCATCCCCACCAGTTGCACCTGTGGGGTGGGATGGGGGGTGGGGAGTGGAATTACTTTCTAGAAGAGGAAGGGGACTAGGATTGATAGGAAATTGTCATTAAGTTTGAAAAAAATCCAGTTAAAATGCTTCATTACATCCTAATTAACTACCTTAACTGTAACTCTTTATTTACATGTTCTGCACTATGGATCAGTTGGATCTATTCAACTTAAGCTATCTTGTTGATTTGTTATGCGGTTGCAGGGCGGGAGGGAAGAGGTATAGGTAATATGTAGAGCTGTTCTGTGTTCTTTGGAACTTTTTCACTTAGTCCTTGAAAATACTCATATTTTTGCAATAGTGGACAAGCATGTTTGAACTACAGCTTTCATTAAATCTGTAACTTAATCATGACTTTATTTTTTGACTTAGTCATAAGTAACTGCTCTGTGTGTATGTGTCTTCCAGTTGCCTGTCAACCTATGGCAACCTCATGGATTTTCACAGGTTTTTCTTGGGTAAGGATCCTCACAGCTGGTTTTGCTGGTTTTAAGGGAAAAGCTTGACTTGTGTGACGAAGTGCAAGACACTTTATGGCACTAGTGTCTTAAATAATACTTCCAGTCTTTCTCCCTTTTTGTTCCTTTTTATTTAAAGAATATTTCCTTCTCCATTTTATTGCTAATGAAAAAAATCACTTTGTTTGGGGAGATGTTGGCAGGATATAACAATAAAGTTATTATTATCATTATTTTAAAAGGTAAAAGTTTCCTTTTGACATTAAGTCTAGTCGTGTCCGATTCTGGAGTGGTGGTGCTCATCTCCTTTTCTAAGCCGAAGAGCCGGCATTGTCCATAGATGCCTCCAAGGTTATGTGGCCAGCATGACTGTATGGAGCGCCATTATTTTCCTACTAGAGCAGTACCTACTACTCACATCTACTCACATTTGCATATTTTTGAACTGCTAGGTTGACAGTGGGAGTTCACCCCGCTCCCCGGATTTGAAACACTGACCTTTCAGTCAGCTAGTTCAGCACCTTAGCGGCTTGATCCGTTGCACCACTGGGGGCTCACTCTATGTGTGTGTGATATTTAATCTGTATATTTTAACCATGTTCAGCCACGCAAGTAACAAATTGAAGAATTATTATTATTATTATTTCTTTCTAGATTGCAAGGAATATGATGCATTTGTGTCCTATGCGAAGCCAGATCCTTCTGTGGCAGATAAAGCACTGTGCAATGAGGAACAGTTTGCCTTGGAGTTTCTTCCTCAGATTTTAGAAAATGAATATGGCTATACGCTGTGTCTTAAGGAAAGGAACATTCTTCCAGGAGGAGGTAAAGACTTAGATGATTGAATAATAAACCTTGTAAAAAAAATTAACCACTTGTTGATAGAAAAAAAGACTATAAGATAAGAAATCAATACAGCGAGACAAGACTTTTTCTAAAATAAAACAATCAAATGATATACAGTGTTCCCTCACTTATCACGGGTGTTCAGTTCCAGGACCAGTAGCGATAAGTGAAAATCTGCGATGTAGGGACACTTCGCCCACTTGGTGGCAGCCTACACCTCCTCGCCCCCTCTGCTGCTCCTGCCCTTGGAGGCCCCTTAAGCACTTTGATGGTGCTGTGAGGCTGGGCTGAGATCTCAGAGGAAGGAGTGGGGAGAGGCAGAGGCAGCGAGGAGGAGGCAGCTGCTGCCCGATATGCCCGGAGACAAGCCCCAGGTTAAGGCCCAGCGCCTGGCTCCCCCCCCCCCCCGAGGCTCCTGGGGGAAGAAAAACCCTGAAGCAGCGAGTCCACAATAAGCGGACCGTGAAATAGCGAGGGAACACTGTAACATGAACTACAACCTGGTCTCAAAACCATTATGAAGGGTTTTTTTCTCCCCAATACCTGCTGATATAAGAGGCTCAATTAGGCCCTGCTTCCCAGTCATGTCATTGGGTTTTTTTTCCCGGCAGCCACCCTTTTGCATTCTATAATGTGCTTTAGCAGAGCAGGTGTCTACAATGCCCTGCTGATTTCTGGAGCTAGCTCACATTGGCATCTGCAACAGCACATTTTTGACAGAACTCAGATGTGCCTTGCAATGAGTATTGGTACTGTACGTTTTGTGGCCAATATTGCCTCAAGTAGGCTTTCAGCTTTATTATATCGTCAGTGTAGAAGGGCTCTTAGTTAGCCTCATCTGACACAGTCTGGGCTCCATTTCCATGTGCTTCAGAAACAAAGGCCCACGGAGGCCATCACATGAAATAAGGGCACTTCTGGTGGGACTCTGTGAGATTCCTTTTCTGAAGAGCATGGAAATGGTGACCAGGATGCATTTTCAGAAGTTATTTGCTACCTGATGCCATATGGTGAAAGATAGGGAAAGATGAGGAAAGGACATGGGATGGCTGGCCACCCCAGAAGATGGACATAGATTATTATTATTATTATTATTCTCTTTATTTATACCCTGCCTTTCTTCCCATGGGGCCACTTTGTTGTCAGAACTCCATACTAGACAAATTTAAAAGGTACAATACAAAAGTTAAAAAGCAATTAAATAGTATCAGTGTAGTAAAAACAAAATTGAAAAACAGTAAATACACTAAATGGCTTTTAAAACTAATATCCCCCCCCAATCCCACCCACAGCTCTCCCTGAACTTCATTTGATGATAGGGAATGAAGTGAGATGGTTCCCTCCACTTTCCCCTACTCATGGGATGAGGTCCTAAGGTATTACAAAATCCCATGACATATTTCTGACTAACATGGCTATGTCTTTGACTGAGATACAAAATATTATGTACATCATTTTAAAATTAAACCTTGGTTTAGAAATTCTTAGAATGGATTAGACATGTCAATAGCATTTGTTTCTTTTCCCAGCATACATTGATGACATTGTAAATGCTCTCCAAAGGAGTAGGCGGGCGATAATGGTCCTGAGTCCCAGCTATTTCAAAAATACAGAGTCCCTCTTTGAACTTGAAGCAGCGGTCAACACTGTGCTGGATGATAAGACCATCAAACTCATTCTAATTCAGTTTGAGCCTTTCCAGGAGCCACAATTATTACCTCAGAAAGTGAAGAAAGTTCTCAAGATTTTGCCCAGGATTACTTGGGAAACATCTACTTCTTCTACTTCTAATAAGCTATTCTCGAAAAAACTGTGGTATTGCATGCCAGTTAAGCATACCGTAAGAGCTAAGGCCAGGAAGGTTATGGGACAATGGATATAGAAATGCTTTCTCCTAACCTAAAGCATTCAGGAGGCATTGCCAGTTTGAATAGAAAACACTAGACTGAGTGAATGGTGAAGATCAGTATCACAGTTTCAAAGGTTATTGTTTTGATTGTAAAATCCATAATCCCTGCCCAGACAACATGGACAGATATGGTAATCTGTGTTGGTTAGGGATCCTGGGTCAAACAATACCAACTTTTGCTTAGTACAGAGAAACTTTGCAGGTTAAAGTATCAATAGTAACATAAAATTTTTATTGAAGTATTACAAATATTTTGTACTGTAAATAGCAGTTATAAGTGGCTTTAGGCAAATTGATTATTCCTACAATTGATGCTGTTGGAGAAGTATTGTTGTGTTTTGTATTTTTTGTATTGTTTTGTTAGGTTTTGTTTTGAACATTTACATATTTTAATTATGTGCCTTCAATTGTTTGAAAGAAACTGTAACAACAATCAATTATTTTTACTGAATATTAAATATATTTATGTCATATCATAGTTGACATAAACTTCCTCCTCCTGAGAAAAACTGTATAATATCACAAAGGATTACCACCTCACTCGCCTCATAGGAAATCTGCTACAAAACAGGAGCTTTTTTGTTGAGTTCTAGGGCCAAAGAAGCAGATGGAAAAAACAGAAGAATGGCCTACCTCAGGTGAACATGCTTGCTCCATCAATGTTCAACATTTACACAAATGACCAGCCACTGCCAGAAGGGACAGAGAGTTTCATCTATGCTGATGATCGTGCCATTACCGCTCAAGCAGGGAGCTTTGAGATGGTTGAACCAAAGCTCTAGGTGCTCTTACTGCCTATTACAGGGAAAACCAGCTGATTCCTAACCCATCTAAAACACATTTAAGAACAGATAAGCATCTCGAGCTCTGAGGATTACCTGGGAAGGAATCCCACTGGAGCATTGTAGCACACCCAAATCCTTGGGAGTTACCCTGGTCCGTGATCTGACCTAAAAGAAGCACTGCCTGAATATCAAGCAAAAAGTGTGTGCTAGAAACGATATATGAAAGCTGACTGGCACAACCTGGGGATCACAACCAGATACAGTGAAGAATCTGTCCTTGCACTATGCTACTCTGCTGCTGAGCATGCATGCCAAGTATGGAACACATCTCACTATGCTAAAACAGTGGATGTGGCTCTTAATGAGACATGCCGCATTATCATGGGGTGTCTGTGCCCTACACCAGGGCTGTCCAACTGCTTCGGACCCAAGGGCCGGAATTCCGATCACTGATCACCTGGGGGGCCGCAGGTGATCAGTGAGCGGGGGCAGGGCCGCTCGCGGGGTGTGGGGCAGGGGGCGGGGTCACTCTCGTAGCCCCTCCTCCTTCCCCCCGGCTGCGCCGTTGCTCGGATCCCGAGCGGCGGCGCGGGGAGGGGCTATGGAAGGAGAAGGTAGCCGGCTACCTTCTCCCTCCATAGCCCCTCCTCCTTCACCCCGGCCGCCACGGTGGCGCGAGCGGGGAGAAGGAGGAGGGGCTACGGAGGAAGAAGGCAGCCGGCTCCCCTGCCCTTCCTAGCAGTAGGTGGCGCCAAGGGCGGCGCATCACCCCAGGCCTCTGATGCGCCGCCCTTGGTACCGCCTACTGCTCCTTTTCCCCCTCCCTAGGAAGGGCAGCGCAGAGAGAGGGACGGAGGGGGCGGTGCAGGAAGGAGGAGCTGGCTCCCTTCCTTCTCCCTGCCCCGCCTCCCCCCGGCCGCCTTTTTAAAAAAAATCCTTCAGGAGGGTAGCGGGGGTCGTGTCCAACAGGCTGGGGGGCTGCCTGTTGGACAGCCCTGCCCTACACCACTGGAGAAACTACACTGTTTAGCTGGCATTGCACCACCTGACATCTGCCGGGAAGTAGCAACCAATAGTGAAAGGACCAAGGCAGTGACATCTCCGGCCCTTTCCCTGTTTGGGTATCAGCCAGCACGCCAATGACTTAAATCAAGAAAGAGTTTTCTAAGATCTCTAGAGAGACATTCGCTGGAACACCTCAGCAAGCAAGAATCCAAAAGTGGCAGGCTAAAAGCCAGAACGTGATACCAAATGAGATACTCCCTCCTGGGCACATAGAAAACTGGGCGACTTAGAAGGCGCTGAACAGACTGTGTTCTGGCACCACGGATGCAGAGCCAACCTTAAGAAATGGGGCCACAAAGTAGAATCCACGATATGCGAGTGTGGAGAAGAGCAAACCACAGACCACCTACTACAATGCAACCTGAGCCCTGCTACATGCACAATGGAGGACCTTCTTATGGCAACACCAGAGGCACTCCAAGTGGCTAGCTACTGGTCAAAGGACATTTAATAGAATACCAAGTCTGCAAACTTGTTTGTTTGTTTTTAATGCAATACAACTGTTTGGTTCGCTCCTGACACAATAATAAATAAATAAATAAATAAATAAATAAATATCATAGTTGTGCTATTATAGGATAGGTATTTTAAAAATAAAATCTACATTTATTTTGCTTTTATCATATCTTGTGTTTTCTGGGTCTCTGTCTTTGAAGGGAACATACTTGATTCTACACACATAATAACCCCTTGGTTTTATTTGTTCCTGTTATGTGCCTCCATGTCTACAGTGACTTATAGCAACCTTATGGAGGTTTCTTGGCAATGTTTTTTCATAGGAAATATGCCACTGCCTTCCTCTGAGGCTGAGAGTGTGACTTGTCCAAGAACACCCAATAGATTTCCATTTACTGAGTGTAGAGTTGAACATTGGTCTCCCAGGACCTCATCACATTCTACATTCTGATTCACCAGCCTCCATGGCAAATTGAGGGGCAGTGGGGCAGTCATAGCACCCCCTGCCCCACCTCACCATCAGCTGAAGTTTCCCCATAAAACATGGGAAAACATCACCACGCAGCTTCCACACTCCCCCCCCCCCCACTAGCCCTATTGTTCCAAATGAACATGGGGAGGCTCCCATATTGGTGGTGCACTGTCCTATGATGTTGCCACTCCAGTTGACCTATGGAGCCCCTCTGTCACACGAAGGACAGAATGGGGCTTTGTGGGCCAACTGGGGCAGAAGCATCCTAGGACACTTGATTTTCATCATGTGATGAGGTCCCCAGAGTCTATTCCAATACTCAGATGAATACAACATCCTGTGGCTTCTGGGGTATATTATACACAGGATAAATTAAAAGTATTTTATGGCAATTAAACAACAAATAATTGGGGACAAAATTCACATAAGGGATGTTTCTTTTTCAGTCATAGTATTTAGAAGTTAAAGGATTTTATAGTTTGACTGGTTTCACTCCTTTTGAGTTTATAAGAAAGGTCACTGAGAGTTTAGATGTTTGATACTCCCAAGTATATCCCGTGTTTTATAGTGTTTTTCTCATTTGTATCCACTAGATGTCTCTAACATATTTGACATATTTGTAAATGGGAACTACCCGCTTTCTTCACAGTCAGAAATGATTAAGCTTAGATAAACTGGGGTGCGTAACAGCGGGAGAGAAACCTGCAGAGCTGCCTCTGTTTTCAGATTTTTAGTAGTCCATAGTATTATTACACAAACTTCTTAGCTTAGAAACAGTCATATTGGGCACAAAACTTTATTTTGTAAGAGGCTACCATTACAATCCATGCCAGGGACGGCAATAAATTGCAAAATCCGGACCCTTGTTTCTCCAAGTCAAGCTTGGCTTCAAATTGGCTGTTAATGAAGAAAAGCAGTTTGGATACAAACTAGTTATGTTTCTTCAGCAATCCATGTTCGTAAACATAGGAACAAGAAAATACAAAAAGGCATTTCTGTGAACAAATACCAGTTTCAGAGAATTCAAAGAAGTTTTTTTTCTTCAGTATGGGCAGCTGGAGCCTCCAGTGTATGAATTTTCTCTGGCTATTACTGTTTCTATCAACTTTGGAGGGTTGTTTTGCTGTCAACTATGTGCAATTGCCACCCAGGAATGCTAGCTCTTCAGGTAAAGCTGACCCATTTGATGCTACCGAATCGGGGAGAGATGAGAGGTTGCATGTTTTCACAGTGGATTATGAATACGTGCAAATACCCTACGAAGTCACCCTTTGGATTCTCTTGGCCTCTCTTGCGAAAATAGGTAAGTCAAAACATTTTGTGTTGAAGCTTTATACATTTCCTTGGAGGAAAACTCATCTCATGGGGCTTTGGAGTAAACATAGATATGACTGTACTGCACATCCCTACATATAAAGGTAAAAAGTAGATTTATTAAGAAAATAACATAAAGAAAATATTGCTAGATTGGTGATATATTGAGATTCCTTCACAATGACACTTGTGATTCCTTCCTTGATAATACTTGATGTGAACAATTAAACACTCTTGTTACCAATAATGCAACAAAGCAAATGGCAAAGTGTTAATAATATTAAAAATGAATATCCTTTGAGTCCCATATTCAATAACCTGGAAGTAAGACTCCTTGAATAGAATTTACTTCTGTATATGAAAGATTTCAGATTGCAGCATGAGGATTCTGCGAAATTAATTGAATGAAAACAGCATTTTGGTATTCTGAATAATACACAGTACAGCCCTTGTATTCACAGGACCTATCCATGGTTTCATTTATCCACATCTAAAAAACTTTATTCTCTCTCTCTCTCTCTCTCTCTCTCTCTCTCTCTCACTCACTCACTTTCGACATTTTCTAGGTGTTCTAACACAACTCTGTGGTATTCATGACCTTCATTCCAAGATGGTTTGTTATTATTTGTGGTTTCATGCATTTATGTGAAGTTTATGAATGTGTCCCTTGTGGATACAGGAATTGTACTATACTACACTTTTCAGTTTGAACAGAAGTTACTTTGCCTCTGTGATAGATGACTTGAAGCTTAGCAAAAATATTTAATGTACTATAGCTAAAACTCCAGGTCAGGGGTCCTCAAACTTTTTAAACAGAGGGCCAGGTCACAGTCCCTCAAACTGTTGACGGGCCGGATTATAATTTGAAAAAAAACATGAATGAATTCCTATGCACACTGAAGATATCTTATTTGTGGTGCAAAAACACTGAAAAACAATACAATAATTAAAATAAAGAACAACTTTAACAAATGTAAAGTTATTAGTATTTCAATGGGAAGTGTGAGCCTGCTTTTGGCTGATGAGATGGGATTGTTGTTGTTTTTTATTGTTGTTTTATCTTAACTGAGTACTGTGATGTTGTTTAAATGTTGTAAATGTTATTTTATGGTTTTTATATTGTATTAGGCATCACATTATTGCCTTGTTGCCGCCCTGAGTCCTCCTTTGGGGGGTGAGAAGGGCGGGGTAAAAGTATTGTAAATAAATAAATAAATAAATTGTTATTGTTGTGTGCTTTCAAGCCATTTCAGACTTGGGTTGACCCTGAGTGAGGACTGGGTAAATGACCTTGGAGGGCCATATCCAGCCCTCAGGCTTTAGTTTGAGGACCCCTACTCCAGGTTTTGTTTCTGGATCAATATGGAGAGGAGCATTCAGTTTTACCGTGTGTTTCTATTCAGTAGGTCTTACTCACAGTTAAGAGTGCATAGGATTGTATGATTAATAGACTTTGTCCTAGTGGCTTTCAGTGACTGAGCACAAGGTTGGGTTAAGCAAGCCATTTTGCTGGAGGGGGTTTCTTACTCAATTTACTTGCAAACCCCCCCCCCCCCAAATCTATATTCTGGCTAAACTTGTACCATTGTATTCTCAAGATTAAAGATTAATAATTAAAAAAAGATGTTATGTTATTCAATTTAGTATTCTGGAATCTATCATTGTGCTACAGTTTTGGCTGCAAGTTTTCAAATTGTTTCTGAAAATTAAATATCAAATATTAAAAAATTAAATTTAGAACACTATCTTCATTAAAATTTATTATCCTCAGTTACATTTATATCCCGTCCTTCTCAACCCCGATGGGGGACTCAGGGCGGCTTACAACTGGCAATCATTAGATGCCGACAAAGAACAATTACAGCACAGCAATTAACATAAACAGGTCAACAATAGTAAAAATACATTAAAATACATTAAAATACATTTAAAATAATGGCCCTTAAAATATTGACACAACCAAGTCTGAGTCTGCAAATCCAAATCATAGCGCAGAGTTCCAGTCCAAGGTCTCTTCATTGACAATTTCGAGCATCCTTCTCAGTTATAACCTTTTGCTTTGCAGTGCATGTGCTTTTTTCATTATTCTTTAAAGAAAACATTTAAATTGTAACCATTTCCCTATGTCTTTTGTTCCAGGTTTCCACCTCTACCACAAGCTGCCTCATTTCATGCCAGAAAGCTGCCTCCTCATTGCTATGGGTGTTTTGGTGGGTGCAATTATTTTTGGCACTGACCATAAATCACCACCAGCCATGACTACGAGCATTTATTTCTTATACCTTTTGCCTCCCATTATCCTAGAGCAAGGGTATTTTATGCCAACCCGGCCCTTTTTTGAAAATTTTGGATCAATTATGTTGTGGTCTGCAATGGGGTCTCTCATAAATGCCTTTGGCATTGGTTTTTCACTTTATGGGATTTGCTGGATCCCAGCCTTTGACCTCCAGGATGTGAACCTAATTGACAGCATTATGTTTGGGAGTATGATCTCAGCTGTGGATCCTACAGCAGTCCTAGCTGTATTTGAAGAAATGTCTGTTAATGAGTCTCTTTATATGATGATATTTGGAGAATCTTTGCTAAATGATGGGATAACAGTGGTAAGTACATTGCAACCTATGTAGAAACTTGGCATTTAAAATGTTAGGTGCTCGATTTCCTATCATTCTCCTGTTATTTAAAATGGTGAATAATTTACAATAATGATGGAAGTAGTTTTTTGTCACTTATACAACATGACATTTTACATATGGTCTGCCTGCCTCAGTGCACTTTTCAAATAAACATGGCATACTCCCCAACATCTCTTGGATGGAAATCAGGACACGTGTGGCTGAGTAACATCAGCGTGGTCAAAGTAATTTATGAGGAAGAATACACAAAACAATTTCTTTAAACAGAAAAACCACAGAATTTTTGTATTGAGGAAGTTTTTAAAAAACCCAAATTAATAAACACAATACTTACTGGCCTTGCATGTGTAAGCATAAGAATAAATATTATATTTTATATCACCCATCATTTTATATTTTTAATTGCACCTTAATTGTTTAGATCCTTTTGATGTAAAATGTGTATGATGAGGTTTATGTGTTTTTAACTATTCTTTGATTGTCATTTAAGTTTTAAATTAATGTTATTTATTTGTTGTTTTGATTTGTTTTGTTGCTCACCTTGAATGTCCCCATCCCCCTGGAAACTGCCTTGAGTCCCCCTCAGAGTAGGTTACAAAATATTATTATTATATTCTAAAATCAAAATGTCTTTCTCAAACCTGCTCAAAATGACAGCTTTCTCTGAGATGCATTTTATGGATTATGTGTTCATCCCAAATCTTTTATAATGATCAAATCAAATCTAGCTTGTCCATAGCATAATAATCACATGGCCTTGTGAGCCTAATGTAGCATCTCAACTTACTTTCAGAGTTGTTCTTACCACAAAAATGGGACAAAGGACAAGTCATGTGCAATTGTTTTTGCTCCAGGATATAAATGGAATGTAGTTTGTTAAGGAAGATATAGCTGGGAAAAAAACCTATAACTGTAATAAGAAATGCATGCATACCAATTTCCTTTTAGTACATGTCAGCTGGGATTCAATTTTGTACACACTTATCCCAAATTATTTACTTCTGCATGAATATGTATATGATTAATGTTGATTAAAGTTGATGTTGATGTAAATGGAACATTGAGTTTTGTGGTAGAAAAAAGACCACAAAACTCTACTTGCTCTAAGAGTATTTTGGTTAGCAATGTGTCTTACAATGTTTGATGTCTACAGTTGCGGCTTCTTTCCTTTGGGACTATGTAGCCCTGGCAGAAGATTAGTAAATTAAAAGAAAATGGGTGAAGAGAAGAAAGCCAGTAAAACTAGGGCTTTAAAAATGTACAAAATAAACAAAAATCAGAACTGAAGGGGGAAGAAGAAGGAATTAAATCAGGAATGCTACTTTGCAATATTGATTCTGTTTTAGGTAAATTAGAGTATGGGATGATCTGTGAGAGAGACAGAGATGGCACCTGGTGCACACTTCAAGGAGTGTTAACTCTAAGGGGATTTCCATAGAAGACCTTATTAAATGATAGGATTCTCCCCTGCTTTGTACAAAGTGTGTCCTTTTGCATAACTCAAGGAAAAGTTTGTAGTTACACAGTACATGATGCTATACTGTGGAAAGGTTGCAATAGTTTGCTCACTCCCCTTCTTCCCCTCCCCTTACTTCTGTTCACTTGAGTGCAGAGTTTATTTGCACTTTGAAATATGTTTTCAGCCATTGCAGTAAACTGAGGATAAAGAGAAATGTTTGGATGAGTAAATAGAAACCAGGATATTTTGAAAATAGCAGAGAAATCAGAATGGCAGAGGTTTAAGAAAGACATTCCTGCTAAATTAAAACATTTGAAGTGGCTGGCATGGGGAATCTTGAATGCAATTTGACACCACTTTAACTGCCATGGAATGGAGCCGCTGGTGGTGCAATGGGTTAAACCTTTGTGCCAGCAGGACTGCTGACTGATCCTATCCGGAGAGAGTGGGGTTGAGCTTTATCTTTCAGCTCCAGCTCCCCATGCCTGGGATATGAGAGAAGCCTCCCACAAGGATGGTAAAACATCAAACATCTGGACGTCCCCTGGGCAACATCCTTACAGATGGCTAATTGTCTCACACCAGAAATGTCTTGCAGTTTCTCAAGTTGCTCCTGGCATGAAAAAAAACCCTGCCATGGTTCAATGCTATGAAATCCTGGGAGTTGTAATTTGATGAGGTCCCAGCACTCTTTGGCAGTTAAAGTGGTGTCAAACTGCATTCATTCTACAGAATGCACCATCTGTTCACAGCAGACTTTGGAGTCTGTTTTCCAGAGTTGGCCTGGACAAAAGGAAAAGGGATAGAACAATAAATAAATGAATATTTTATCTCAAAAATTTTACCTCACCAGTAATCCCTTGCTTTATGCGAAATATTTAAAACTTTTAGAATGAGAGAAAATAAACAACAGCTAACAAACCATCCAGTGATTATATTCTAAAGAAGGAGATATGGCCATCTAAGGGAACTACAGGGTTGGCGTGTGAATCGGGGGGGGGGGGGGACGGGACGGGACCTAGGGCCTGAAATCCCCTATCCTAATCTGTGTAAAAGTGGTACCTTGGGGGTAACAAAGTGATGAGATACCTATTTATTTCCCTGTTCAGGTCTTATACAACATCCTCATTGACTTTACCAAGATGCATAAATATGAAAAGATTGAACCAGTTGATCTCCTGGCAGGATTTACTCGCTTTTTTGTCGTGAGTCTTGGCGGGGTGCTGTTTGGCATTGTGTTTGGTTTTGTGGCAGCATTTATGACTCGATTCACAAAGAACTTCTCAGCCATTGAGCCTCTCCTGGTCTTCATGTTCAGCTATTTGTCATACTTAGCTGCGGAAACACTTTACATTTCTGGCATCTTGGCGTGAGTATAACAGCAACCAGTTTTCACCACTGAACAGACTGATCATTTCTGTCCCCACACGCTTAAGTTGCCAGGGTCAGATCATATTTGAAAACACCAATTGTTCTTAAGAAGCAAGAACAAGCAAGTCAGATAAGCAACTTCTTTAACATATTTCCTCTGTTTATATCAACAAATTCAGATAAATACAGGTCCAGGTGTTTACTAAGTATTGTAGGTATTTGGGCCAATGTACACAGGGATAGGCTTTGGAGGGAAGGCATTTTCAAACTGGATCTACTATGTGGCTATCAAGCATGCTCAGTCTGCGTGGGAATCAATTTATTTCATTTATGGGCAATTTGATGAAAAATGTATAGATTTTTATTTGTGCAACAGCATAATATATCTGAACTATTTCACAAAATGTACATTTTCCCACACAAGTCCCATTTTTTTGCTATTGATACTACTGATGATAATTATGCTGGTCTTGACCTGGTGAACAAATCTTGAGGAGGCAATAGTTATTTCAACCATTTATTCAATAATTTCAATGAGATGTATTAACATGATGAGGCACTTGTTCTCGCTGAAATATAAGAAATTTGCAAACATGCTCTACATACATTCCCAGTCATAACTACAGTAATTTGTCGCACTGTTTTCAATGAGTCTGTTGTCCATAGGTGCTATAAATTAAGTTCAGTTAGCACTATTTTTTCCTAGCAACTATACCCTAGATTGAATAGTAACATTATGAGGAATATTAGCTTTGTTATCTGGATAGTCCTAGAGTTAGTCAGTGAGAAAACTATCTTAGATGGCAGGTGCCGGGTAGGGAAGCAGTGGTACCTACTCTATTTTTTTCCTGAGTTCCCTGACCATAACTTTGTTGGAAGACAATGGTTTGTGACACATGGACTTTCCTGCAATCCTGCTCCCCTCAGGAGTGATGCAGGGCACTATCTCATTGTTACTGCGGAATATCTTAGCTCAGACCAATGCTGTCATAGAGGCAAATGTACACAATAATTTTGTGAATATTAGACATGTTGACCTTATGCTACTAATACTCTCAAAGTGAGGTGTATGTATGAAGGGGCAACAAAATGAGGACTTGCCCTCAAATGGGAATTTTGCCACTTCCAATGAAATTTTCCACTAGTCTCCAAATGTCTAGCAATGTTGAGAATGAAACATTGACAACCACTTACATCTAGACATCTTTTTCCTTGCTGTGTTAGCAGAAATGCATTTCTAAAGTAAACTGCAAATTACTGCATGGCTAGAGATTTGAAAGGCAGGCTGAAGAAAAATTTCATCTGGGAGACAGACTTGTTTTTTGAGAAGGTAGCTGCATTTCTGTTCCCAAACTGTTTGGGTATTGTGTTGATTGCCTCCAACGATAGCATACTTCAAATTAGCAACTATAGACCAACAACCCCAGATTAGTGTGCAATTATAAGCAATACAAGGAAGGTCATAGTTCAGACAAAAACAACATGTGCATACAAAAAGTGGCCAGGCTCAGTTTCTGGCATTTCCAGGCAGATATGACCATACACCATAAACTGCTTTCTCAGTCTGTTCCACAGAACACCTGATGGATTCGTAGTGAAGACCAGGCTGTTAATGTCTAATATAGATAGTACTGAGTTAGGCATCTCAATGGTCTGACTTGGTTAAGAAACAATTTAGACTAGGTTTTTACAGTTTAGTGCCCTGCAGAAAATTTAGATAACAGATCACATTGGTCCAAGCCATCAGAGACAATGGGACCCATAACCAAAAACATCTGGAAAAGGTTGATGTAGTCCAAAGCTTGGAAGAGCTATCTTGGACTATAACTGATTAGTCAGCATGGGTCATGGCTGTCTTGGCTGGTGGGTTCTAGGAGTTTCAATTTAAAAATGGAATTTTCCTAGACTGATTCAGCACTTCTTCTCTACTGACAAGTTTCAACCTCAGTTTGGATTGTAGTGTACCAAAAACAAAATAGAAACATCAGCTATCTTATTAGGTGCACAATCAGGAATGATGTGCTTGGGGAAAAGGCTTCTAAGATTCTTCCAATGATTCATTCTTCCTTTCCTTTGTGTTTCTGAATGTATAGGATTACAGCATGTGCAGTGACGATGAAAAAATATGTGGAGGCAAATGTTTCCCAAAATTCCTACACAACAATCAAGTATTTCATGAAAATGCTGAGCAGTATAAGTGAAACCCTGATATTTGTGTTCATGGGAGTGTCCACTGTTGGTTGGAATCATGAATGGAACTGGGCTTTCGTGTGCTTCACGTTGTTCTTCTGCATCCTTTGGAGGGCACTAAGTAAGTAAGAGATATTCCAATAAAGTCAAAGCAGGTGGAAGGTAGTGTTTTACAGGGTTGAAAGCAGGGCTGGGCAGGAGGAAAATTGGCATTTGCCCATAGATCTCTTGGAGATGTATGAACGATTGCAGAGCATTTTCTTACTCCCAGTGAAAATAGCAACGTTAAATGAAATCTTGAACAAGGATGAAAAGCAAAATGTGTGTGTGTGTAACAATGTATTGGTTCCAGTGTGTACTTAGAGCTTCTAATCCTTAATGTGAGACCTTAATCAGTGACAAACAACTGTAAGTACTTCCACACATACAGGCCACACTGCTGTGTTTTACCATACCAAGTATGATGTCACATCACTCCCACTTGTCAAAACTTTGTGGGTTTGAAAAGCAAAACTGCTACATTTCCAAACAGTTTTTATGTGTGTGTATGCGCATATAGAGAGACATCAAAATGAGCCTTGAAATTGAAAGAAGAAGAAGGTTCATGGGGCTTTGGTGCATGAAACAGGAAAACGCAAGACCTCCATGCTACTCACGAGTCACATGCTCTCCATCCCTAACCTAAATCAAGTTGCTAGTCCCAACCACAGCAGATCCAATGGAACCAAAATAAATTATATACATGTTGAATTAACAAGTTTTTGTGATTCAGGAATCTACTGTAGTTGGAATTGTTGTTTTTTTTAAAGAAAAAACCTCTTTCTCCAATTCTATGCCACCATTTTTCATGTGGCTCTTGATTACTCTCAGAAGTTTAATAAAATGTACAGTATATCCATTAAAATTGAAGTCTGCCCATCTTAAGACAAAGCTTGAGGAATTGGCTTTTGAGTGATCTAGCTCTCAGAATTCACTGGCTAGCATTGGAATTAAGTGTGATAAGGTAATTTTTCCAAGCTTCGAAATGTGACACACCATTAAGCACCCGGAGAGAGGGAGTGAAGCAAGAAATCTCAGAGTTAACTGGCTCTACCGGTTTGGTGAGAACTTTGATAGGTGTGTTCCATTGTTCAGGTTATTTCACAAATAACTGTATATTACCAAGACAAGGGATAAGAAATATAATGAATTGATTGCTTCAGGAAGCTTTGAGATGAGTGAAATCTGTTTCCCTAATAACATTTAGATATACCACTTGAATATGAGTCACCTGGGATCACAAAACAATATATGTCAAAGACATATAGAGACAGATAGGAAGGAAGACCCTTTCCCTTTCCCCATGGACGCTTGCTCACGAGTAGCCCCGCCATCCAATTCCAATCTATCCCCATCAGATCGAGACCTATCCACGACAATACTTGCAAGGTAATAAAGGAAAATGGGTGGGGCCACATATAACAGGATGGGTTAAGGTTGCCTAATGTTGGAATATCCCACACTACACAACCACATTTGGCATGATCTGCTTTTAGTGATAAGAAAAAGGAGTAGAGTGGGCTGCATGGATTTGGTTTGACAAGACTGACACATCTGTGACAAAGGTTAAAAAAAGCCACTTGAGATAGATTCATGTCATGGTGGGTATAGGACACATTTTGTTTTTGTTGTTTTAAAACCATTAAACCTTAGAAATGATTAAACAATCATTCAGTAATCATGAACGAAAATGAACAAAAAAACAAGACATCTAACAACATCTGTATCATCCTTTTGTTTCTGTAATTATTTGAATCTTGTAAACAAAGGAGCCCCTTGTGGCTCAGTGGGTTAAACAGCTGAGCTGCTGAACTTGCTAATCAAAAGGTCACAGGTTTTAATCCGGGGAGCAGCATGAGCTCCCGCTGTTAGCCCCAGCTTCTGCCAGCCTAGCAGTTCAAAAACATGCAAATGTGAGTAGATCAATAGGTACCGCTCTGGCGGGAAGGTAATGGTACTCCATGCAGTCATGCCGGCCACATGACCTTGGAGGTGTCTATGGACAACGCCGGCTCTTCAGCTTAGACATGGATATAATCACCAACCCTCAGAGTCAGACATGACTGGACTTAATGTCAGGGAAAATCTTTACCTTTACTAAACAAAACACTATAATTACTCAACCCTGAGAGATAAGCAGAAAGTAACAAATACTTTTGCAAAAATCCAAGAGAACTAGATTATCAGGAAAGAGCCATATGTTAAGGTAAAATTTGTTGAATCTTATTTTATTATTTTTCCTATATACTTATGTAAAAGCCTAGAAATTTTAGTCAAAAATCAATTCCAAAAAACTGGGTTGACTTAACCACGGGTCAGTGTGAGTGCTATACCCAAACTCCTATCAAAAAAGGAACTATTCATTCTCTGTAAAGAGTAGCTTCGTAAGTCCTGGGAGAATCTAGGAGATGCACCGACCCCTTCGACTCTCCCCACTGTTGTGCCATTTCTGGCCTTTTGGATTGTCTGGACAAGGAAATGATGGTAGCTGGTCCCCTGATATGGCATTGACACTTTTCCGTCTCTGCAGAGTGCCCCTTGACTTATCTATGGGCAATATCATATACACAGTAATCATTAGAAAATGTCTAATTTCATTGTTAATATAATAATGTTAAATAGTTGATATCACTGCCACTGTTCAATTATGGATAGCATAAGTATGTCATTATATTCCATTTCCATAAAGGTAAATTTCTAAATTCTGGCTTAGACAATTTCAGGTCAAGCTTTCCAACATCTTACATTTCAGTCTTTAACACTCTCTAACATAGATGCCACATTTCTATTGTACTACCTTTTGTGTCTTGTTTTTGTGGAAATATCAATTCATTTATTTTTATTTTTTTAGCAGTAAGTTTCTGTTCATTTTTTTCAGGTGTGTTTTTTCTGTTCAGCATCAGCAACATTTTCCGGACCTATAGATTCACTTTTAAAGATCAACTTGTTATCATCTACAGTGGTCTACGAGGAGCCAGCAATTTCTCCCTTGCATTTCTGCTTCCTGCAGGTCTCTTTCTTAGAAAGAACATGTTTATCACTTCTACTATTGTGGTGATATATTTTACTGTCTTCATCCAGGTAAGAATACTTATAATTCATAAGGCAGCATTGTCATTAACTAAGGAAGAACTGTGTAATTTGTGGCTGATATTAGGTTGTAATTCTCATTAACAGTAAAAGATTATAGAAGTTTCAGTCTAATAACATCTGTAGGAATGGGTTTCTCATTCTTGACCAAATGGGTCTGATATACCTTGTAAGCAGGTTTAGATTGGTTAGTAGATCATAGGCTTCCTCTCCTTATTATGTGATGCTATTGTGGCATTGAATGTTTGGCTTTTTAAAGGAACAGTATATAAACTGCCCTGAGTCCCTTTGGCAATAGAGGGTGGTCTAGAAATAAAGATTATGATTATGATTATGATTATTATTGGTATTAGTATTATTAGTATTAGTATTATTACTAATACGCAATCTATCACACAAAATGGGATATTTCCTCCTGCCCTACTTCCTTTGCCCTTCCCTACAGGGATGGTATATCTGGATAACACTTTTCATTCAGACATTTCCACATGGTCAATAGCCAGGACAATCATCATGTGAAGCTATTACATTTTATGCATGTTGGTTATGTTTGCAAGCCCTATCCTTCTAGGGACAGTAGAATCAAGGCAGGAAGGTTTAGTGCTTGTGGTGTACAACTCTATATTCACCCTTTTCCAAGCAAAGGGCCACATTAGGCAGAATGTACCCATTGATTTGACTATTTCATGTCATTAGAATTCAGCATGTTCTGCTACAAAACCAAACTACATAATTTTCTTCTCTCTTTGTTCCAAATGAAGGGAATTACCATTAGACCACTTGTAAAATTCCTTGATGTTAAGAAGACCAATAAAAAAGAGTCTATCAATGAGGAAATTCATGAACGTGTAAGAGTAATTTTTAAAATATATACTTTAAATTGAAAATAGGTTCTTATGGAGCAACTTAATATTTTGTCAGATTTTGCCACGTATAGTCTAGAACACAGTTGAAATCAGTCTTAGGATTCATCTATCCTATAGAATTAATGCAGTTGTAATCAATGAGACCAATTTAGCCAAGGCCTACTTAAGACCGTTACTTCCAATATGTTAGCTTTCAATATAGTTTGGATTCAACTCAAGCTGTCCATCTCCGATCTGCTGCATGCAAAGTCATTTTCATGTCTCTTAGCTATGGTCCTTCCTTGTTGAAATGTGTTGGGCCTAAATAAATAGGTGTGTCTTTAGATTTTTTCTTTGTTTCTTAACTTCCAGTGGAATCAAAATGCTGGACCAGAAGCCAATATATTTTGAAATAAGACTTGAATGTCCAGATGGATACTCAGTCCAACTTTGGTGACACCCAGAAATGGATGGACCTATAAACTTTACCCACCAAACTAAGAATAAATTTGAGACTGGAAATTACATTGACTAATGCTAGGATCGAATGAAGTGAATTGTGTCCTCAAAATAAGTTAATGCAGAAAGAATCTTGCAACATGATTCTTAGCAGTATTCCTGTTTTACTACTGAAAATAGTTTTGTAGCTCTGTTGTCTATATAGCAGCCTTGTAAAAACTACAGTACTTTAATTTGAAGTTAACTTCTGTTTTGAATTGTGTTTGCAGTTGATGGATCATTTAAAGGCTGGCATTGAAGATATTTGTGGACACTGGAGTCATTATCAGCTGAGAGACAAGTAAGAATGTGCCTGTCTGGTAAAATAACTAAAACTGTTCTAGTAGTGTAGAAAACAGTCCTAGCAAAAAGTAACAGTCTTGTCTTGCTCTTCCTCCTGAATCTAGTAAGGGTCAGCTGAGTGATATCCTTCATGCTGAATACAATTCTTATTGTGCTGTACATTTTCACTGTACACATTTTCTGCTTGAGGGCACCCTTAGTAGTACAGCATTATGATCCCACATTACTTGCCATGACTGTATCCTATAGTATCCTGGTGTTTGGAATTTGTTGCTCTATATACAGTACCTCTCCCCAAACCCAGAGCCCAAGTTTCCATGGAATGTAGCCATAGCAGGTAAAGTGGAACCATGGTGTTATAACTGTGTAGTGTGAAAGGGCTATGCAGTGGACAAGATGTAAGCTGACTTTGAAAGCCTTATATGGTTTGGGTCCAGGCAGATCCTATCTACCTGGATGTGCCCAGGAGAGTTTATTTATTTATTGTTCATTTTTATATATCGCTCCTTCCAGCAGGCTCGGGGTGGTTTACATAAAAGCAATTAGTAAAACAGCAACATTTCAATTTAATAACAGCAACAATATAAAACAGAGCATAAAAACAACAATCTTCATAGGACTCAAGGATTTGGGCAACTTTCTCAGGAGCCATTTAGATTAAAGGCCTGCCTGAAAAGGGTCGTTTTACAGGCTCTACAAAATGGGACCAGTTCCTTAATGGCACAGACTTCATCTGGCGACGGGGCCGCTACGGAAAAGGCTCTTGATCTGATTGTAGACAGACGGCAGGAATGAATAGATGGAACTACTAAGAGATTTTGCTCTTCCGAGTTCCAAAGTTGTCTGGAGAAGCCCTTCTGTGGCGTACCAAAGGGCCCGTAAAAAGGGCTTTAAGTGAAATGGACGTGCTTCTATATGCCCTAGGGTAGCGATTAGCTTTCCTATGCACAGGGAGACCTGGAAAGTCTTTACAGATGAGTTCAGGACTTAGGATAGTAAACAAAAAAAAGTTTATTGAATTACAACCAGTAAAAGCTGGTGGTTCAGATGCTTAGTTGTTGCTAGGGGTTGCAGGAAAAGTTCTTTGGGGGGGCGGGAGATGCAGTCACTTGCCTTTAGGTCGCAGAGTGAAGGTGCTGTCCTTTGATTCCAGGTCTTTGTTACTTTCAATGGTCCTTTGGCACACGAAATCCTCTGGTCCCCAAAAAACTACAGTCTTTGTGTAAAGGCTGGCCTTCCTTTTACTGCAGTCTTTGGTTGAAAGTAATTAGGTTGGCCATACGTGAACAAAGATGCTTTGTCCCAGCATGGCTTAGATTCCACGTCCATGTGGCTTCTTTTCTGGAATGGCCAAAGAGAGGAAGTCCAGCCTCTCAGATGTCACGATGCACGGACTTGACCGGCCCCTTAATCACACACACAGAGACGGACTGAAGGCTAACTACTTTATTGAATATAAAACAGTTCAAAAGGGATATTGTCCATAAAAATAGCAAAAGCAAATCCAAAGGCAAAAAGCAATCAAATGTCCAAAATACCTTGATAAAGAATCCAAAAGACTTGGCAAGGCTCTGCGCTGCAATGCAGATTTAGGAACAAGGAAAGGTACAAGATGCAGGGCAAGACTTGGTAGGCCACTAGCCAACTTAGCTCCGTGGACCAGCTTCGCTTCACATCTGCTCAGAAGAGACGTGGCCAAAGTACTGGGGATTCGTTCCCACGGATCCTATACTTAATCTTTTGGCCGAGGTCCCCGACGCTCTAGGCTTCGTCGTCTCCAATTTCTGCTGACGGACCTCGGCCTGTCTAGGCTATGGAACCATCCCCTCCTGCTAGTCTCGATGCTTCGTCTCCTATCAAAGGTTCGGCCTTGCCTCCCAGCACCTGGGTCTCTATCTTCATGAGAGCTCTCCTCCCTAGATTCTTCCCAGCCGCTCTCTTCCATGTTTTCACTCAAAGGATCCTGTGAACCTCTCCCCCCCGGCCGTTCATAAGTTTCACTATCACTGCTTTCCATTTGCACCTGGTTATCTATCTCGTCGTAAGGGTCAAGCCAACCTTCCTCCCAAGCCAGGCTTTCTGTGGGAGAAGGAGGCCCAGTGATGGGAAACTCTCCTTCTGCTAATCCTTCTAAATCCTCTTCAGAATCCAGCTCTGCTGCTGCAGGCCCCAATGCCAATGGGACCCCCGGTCCTGGCCCCTGCCCCCCAGGCACAAACGAGAACTGCTGTGCTACATCAGATGACTTCAGGAAGGGGAGGGGTTTAGGTGGTGATGTCATGTTTGGCGCCAAAACACAGCCCCTCCCACCAATGTCCACATTGTTGGAACAGAACAAAG
Organism: Anolis apletophallus; assembly: GCA_030556195.1. Taxonomy (NCBI): domain Eukaryota; kingdom Metazoa; phylum Chordata; class Lepidosauria; order Squamata; family Anolidae; genus Anolis; species Anolis apletophallus. The sequence continues at coordinate 82,065,702 of JARBWK010000004.1, forward strand.
GCAATTCCAGGTAGAACAAACCAGGTGCATAATAGTAATACAAAACAAGCCCAGTGGGGGCGCAACAGCTTCTTTTTGTCCCACTGTCTTCTCAGCCTTGTTTGATTGGAACAAGAGAGAGACAGAGTCTTGTCAGTGACTGCTTCCAGACTTTGGAGCTCCTTCCTCAAAAAGGATAGGCCATTCTTTGCTCTACTTCCAGGAGCAGGTCAAAACATTTTTGTGCTTCAGGCTTTTAAATACTGGGGTTTTAATGCTGCATAATCCCATTTTTAAATGTGTAAAGGTTTGTATTAAGCTTTTAAAAAATTATTTAATATTTTAAATATTATAATATTTACTCTCTTAACTTATGAAGTGAGTTTTTAAACTCACTGTTACAAATGTGAGTTTGCTATACATTTGTAACTGATTTCTCTATTGTTTTTAACTTTGATTGTTTCAACATCATATATCACTGTATAATAGTTGCATTTTTACTCCCCTTTGAGGCGAAAGGGAGTGCAACTATAACACACAAAAAAAATTCTGCCGCTCTGGGGCTTCCCTTGGGTGTCAGCCAAGGGAAACCCCAGAGTGGCAAAGCCATCTATACACCTGCTGGTGACAGCTTTGAGGCCTCCCTTGGCTGCCAAGTAGGCATGCAGGTGATTAGAGGCCCACACACCTATGTGCTTCCCCCCTCCATAGCTTGGAGGGAAGAGGTGATCAGCTGGGTGTTGCCCCCTTGCATAGCAGTCACACCCATGAGGCACTCTTTTGCAAGGAATGCTAAAAAACCAAAACTGGGACCCAAAAAAGGGGCTGTGACTATTATGTGATGGAGACCATTATGCGATGAAATACGGGCACGTTGATATCTACCTTTCTTTCCATTATTGGGAGAAAGGCAGGATGACTCATCATTACCATCACAATGATGGTGGTGATAATGTGGCTGCATGTAGCCACATGGGGTGCTATAGGTTGCTCCAAAGCCCATTTACAACCCCCTTGGTTATATATATTTTACACACACAGAGTGCCCTTTAGATGTCATTGATGTAATTTTTCTACCCATGTGAGGCTTATCGGTTTTAGACTGTGGAGAGGCTTTTATTGAAACACAATTGACACAAGTAAAACATTAAGAGTTATTTTATTTAACAAGTACAGTAAGTGATCTACTGCTGAAAATCACCCTGAGGTGGAAACAAAATGCCAAAGGGGAAGCAATTACCTAGGGAACAATCCATTTCATCCAGTAATTAATAGAGAAGAGCTTTGCCCTTCCATTAACAATCAAGCATTTGTTAAACACGGAAATAGAAAAGAAGCTTTCTAGACTCCCTCAAATGTCTGCAGCCATTTCCTTGCAAGCCTCCTCCATGTCTCTATGATCTGGGAGATCTCCGTTTATGAGCAGCAACAAGGACTTTCCAACGGGCATCTAGTTTGCCTTACATGCCTCTACCACTGAATATGTGAGTGGGTATGATTGAATAATTTTTTTAAAAAATCTGTTTAGTGAATGCTATGTTATTTAAGAATTAATATACTGAAATAAAAATATTTTTTAAAATAATACTCAATAGAATAAAATTAAAAAGAAATATCATGATTTAAAATTTGCGTACACAGGGACAAGTTCATCCTACATGGTAAAATCAGAGATTAAACGGGCACCATGAAATGGAAAGAAATAGGCCACAACTTTATTTGGTTACAACTGTAAATAGAGTTGGTGCTTGCATGGATCTGAATCCAGGCATCAACCAACCAGCATGTTGATCAATGAGTCTGCTGATCCAGCCCCTCTGCTGGATCACATGGGATAACCAATGGAATGCCAACTGGGTGGAAATGCAGCATGGTCACACAGTCATCAATGGCTGTGGGCAAAATGTCTGCCCTTGGCCTGGCACAACGGTCCCCCTGCCATACACTCCAAGCCCCCCATCTGATTACAGTGGAATATATTCTCTGGTGGGATGAGGTTTGGAGATATGTTCGTCGGGTTGGTTTAGCATCTATAAATACCCCCCCCCCCGATGACCAGAGTGAAAGCTGAGCAACTGGGTCACTCTGGTCTAGCTAGGGATGAGGTGCCAACCAATCAGGATTGTTTTCGTTGGCTGACAGCTCAGCTGCACCCAAGCAAGGTTCCTGGACAGGAGACTGCTGGGAAAAGCAGCACAGGGAGGCACCCACTATGGCTTCTCTCCTGTCCTGCACTGCAACCTCAGCTGCCTGATGAGTTGGGCATCTCATTTACATTTAGAAATTGAATGAGGAACAGTGATCCTATGGACTATTATTAATACGCCATAGGATCATTTTATGGCCTTTTGGCCCAGAAAGACTTATATTGGGCACAAAATTGTATTTTGTAAGAAGTCACCATTGATTCTTACCATAATTTGTTACTTCTAAAAATTCTCTTTGCTCCCAGGTTTAAGAAATTTGACAACAGATTCCTAAAGAAGGTTCTGTTACACAAGCAGCAACCCAAATCCAGTCTTGTTTCTCTGTACAAAAAACTTGAAATAAAACAAGTCATTGAGATGGTAGAAAGTGGGGCAATGACACCAGCGACATCCACACAATCTTCTCTGTGAGTACTGTTAAGCTTTCTTAAAGAGGGGAATGGAGGTTATTTGGAATTCATAGTGATTGGGGGGGGGGGGCATTGTCCCTTTTGCACATTCTACAAATGTGTGGAGGGAAAGGAAGTGAGATGTTGTGTAATACCTATATAAATAAAAATGTAATGTTCGTTTGTGGGATTAACATAACTCAAAAACTACTGGATGAAATGACACCAGATTTGGACAGAATACATCTAACAACTCAATGAGTGACCATCACTCAAAAAACACCAAAAACAGCAAAAGGGACTTTAAAACCCAAAAAAGATAAAACAAGGTACAGCACATGTGTGAAAATGACTCCCCTGGCCCCACCCCCACCTGTGCCAGGGGAAAAAACACACACAGCTGCAGGGAGTGTGGAAGGCTCTGGTGGGCTGGGCAGGCAGACCCTCGGCTTTCCCAGGCCTCCGATTTGGGGTCTCCCCTTCTCTCTTTCACCTTCCTTCCCTCCCTTTGGGCCTACCCTCCTCCGCCATGCCGGGGCCTCGCGTGGGCCCTCCTTACCTCTCTCCCAGACTCCGTCCTCTCAATCTCAGCCCCACCAATAGGGACCCATTCTCTTTCTTTTCTCCATGGTGATGTGGGCTGGCAGCTGCTCTGTGCAGGTGCCACTCACCAGGCTTTGTGTTCCCTTGCCTGGGCACTGATGGGAAGGGAGCCTTGCAGCCCTCAGCCTTACTGGACCTGGTGCAGGTGGGAGGCACTTTTCAAGGCAGGCCTTGCTTGCCCAGCACCGGCCCCTTCTTTCTGCTGCAGTCACAGGACACCTTTCATGTGACCCTGCCTGTGTGCCCTTTCTCCAAACAGGCAGGAAGGCGTTCCTCAGCTGCGACAGAAAGTAGAAGTGGATGGCACCGGGTGAGCAAGGCCTGCCTTGATAATTGCCTCCCACCCGCCCCATGCTGGGCCCAGCAAGGCCAAGGGTTGCAAGGCTCCCTTCCTGCCGGCATCCAGGCAAGAGGTAGAGAAGGATGGAAGGAGAGAAGGATGGAAAAAGGGAAGGAAAGAGGGCGGGAAGAAAGGAGAGAAAGAAAGAGGGAGGGAAAGAAAGATGGAAGCAAAGAGCAAAGGAAGGAAAGAAAGAGGTAGAGAAAGAAGAAAGAAAAGAAAAAAGAAGGGAAAGAAAAGGGGGGAAGGAAGGAAAGAGGTAGAGAAGGAAGGAAGGAGAGAAGGGGAGAAAAAAAAACAGGAGGAAGAAAGGAAAGAGGGAGGGAAGGTTGGCCACAGCAATGCATGGAGGGTACAGCTAGTAGTAGTAGTAGTAGTAGTAACAACAACAACAACAACAACTTATTTTTAATCTGACCTCTCCCCCTGTGGGGACTCAACTTTGTGTACACAACTTTGAGCAATATCATTTTGTGCAATTTATCTCTTTCTCTTTTTTGGGCACTGCAGTGGTTGGATTGCCTTCTCAACCACATAACAACAAAAGTTCCCTTGTAACCCAACCCACCTTTTAAATACCACACCTCATCCCTTAAGGCTGACATTTACTGAGCCATGTAAGGAGTGGTAATTGTGAAGCATCTGGCTATGTTTCTACAGTTGGACACACAGCAACTGGAATCTTCTGGAGGACTGAGATGATGACAATAATTTGTGTACATCCAGTTGTGGGAACATAATAGGAATCTTTTCTTCCTCGTTATGCCATGCTCCACCATTCAGTAAATGATCATGTTGAAGAAACTGTACCAGCTAAAAGCTGTGTTTGGGGGAGGCAATGGAGACTGGTATTGCAGTTTCACCTGTGCAGAACTTTACAATATGTTTCCTAATGCAGGATCCTAGCCATTATGTATGTGAAAACTTTGTCCACACCATGAACGGAGAATGTGAGACCTTTACTGTTATTATTGTTTCGATTTGTATACCGTCCTTCCAATTTGGCTCAGGGCGGTTTACAGCATATCGATCTATAACAGTTACAATAAAATCATACAATATCAGCATTAACAATTAAAACAGATTTGCAGTATCAATTCGTAAGATGTCACTGGATAAGATCTAACCTAGCTAATGGGAAGGGAAGATGAGAGCCAAAAGTCTGTGCTGAGTGGAAAAGGTTTAGATGCATGCACATTTATGTATTTTCCAACCTTAAAATGATCATAAGTCAAACTACGTTGGGGTTTCCTGTCATGTTCATTTAGTGGTCTGGAAAATATTATATGTGACTGTTTGCCACATATAATATGTGACTGTTTGTAGATCCAAATGATAAAAATGTATCGAATCACTTTGTCACAGGACTTGGATTTTTTTTTTAGCAAAGACTGTGTATCCTCAGCACTTTTTAAAATTTCCCATAAACTTTGTTCAGATAGATTTTGTATTTTTTGGAAACAAACTCCACAAATGTTAATTCCCTGCTGAGAATCCTTAGGTTTGCTTTTTCTTGACAGAGACTCATTTTCTGGCCAGTCCACCTGCAAGTATATACTTGTTATGTGTTTGGAATCCAGTTGGCTTTGAGTCATTACTGTGGTAGAAAATGAACATTCAAATATGAAATACTCATGCACTTTGTCATATAGGTTATCTGTTTTCTGTTTGGAAAACACAATCATATCTTTGCCGCATCTTGTGTAAATAAAAGTGAAAATGTTCACACCTAGGGCCCTGGTGGAGTCTCCACAGGGAATGGTTAACACCCCTGCGGTGTTTGTTTTGCTGTCTGTGACCCTGTTCAGAATATTTCACCTCACTTTCTGTCCCTGTGATAATTGGATTTTTTAAAAATTGGGTGCTGTGGAAACAATGATAATTGATAAATCTTCAGTTGGGACATCTTTTCCCTATGATAACTCAGGACTGAATTTCTCTCACATCCTGTTGACTCACCCCCATTCTTAACGATGAGTCATTTATTAGTTGGGTACTTGTAACTCAGGGACTGTGTATACTTGGGAACAGGAATTTGAAGTAGCATGGACCACATTAGGTGAGTGTACCACTTTCCAATATAGAGACTAGTGCCTTACGTTGAACAACACTACCTCTCTACAGTTTCAGAAAGGGCCTTTCTCAGTCATGATGTCAAGGAATTGAATTTGGGACTTTCTGCATTCAACCTGTGGTCTACCAACTAAACTACAAACTTTCCATAACCTGGAGAAACTCTACCTGAGCTATGTATTTTCCATAGGGGAAAGTAAAAGAATGCCTATCTGTCTTCATGCACAGAGCTTTAAAGTGTACTGAGGTGATGATGTGGGGGTTCCACTTACTTTCTACAGAATGTCTCCATAATAGAACACTTAAGTTTTAAAACTGGTATCTTTGTACTGTGGTCATATGAGAGTAAGATTGGGCCAGATCACTAAAAATGTTACCTATCAATATGGAAAGGAAGCCTTTGCTTCACTGGTCCCCCCCGTCCCTGTCCCCCGTCCAATGAAACTTAGCTAGTTTAGCAACCATAGGGGAATGTGCACTGTGTTAGGTTAAGCAACATTCCTTTTAGGATGTACACACCCAGAGGGGAGATCACTATATTATAGGAAATCTGAAACTCAGTTTCACTGGAAAGTGGACAGGTTATTTCACAAAAGCTTGCTGCCGGCATGCCATTTGTAAGCTGTATAGTTTTGCTTATTTTACTAGACTGGATCACTAGCAAGTTACCGACAACTCTGAATAGCCAGTCATAATTAGGAATGGGAGTCATATTCAAACATATTCAATAATATTTGAAAAAACATGGGTTTTTTAAGTGTTGAGAAACCCTAAGAAAGAAAATAATAAACTGATTAGAATCCGTGCAATTTAGGACTCATTCTCAAAAATTCTTAATAATTGTACTCAATTGACTCTCCCTTCACACACTTTTATTCTTGCTTGAGCATGTCAGAATTGGTCAAAATTCACTAAGGCAGTTACAAATGCATAACCTAGTCTAGTGACTGGTTCATATTCATAATCCCCATGTTTCCATTAGTTGAACAAATATGAAGGAACTGTGAAAATCCTCAAGTCCTGATTTACCTGGCAATAGCTGCCACTGATCATGAGGTTCTGGTTCCCTGTTGACTGGAAAGCAACTAACAGTGTTTCCACCCTCCTCCTGCAAGGGGGAATTGCAACAGGGTCCCTATTTATGGTAATCTGATTAGCAGGAGAAGAAATTCTATCTCTTGCAGGAGCTGCTGCCCAGTAAATGAGAAAAAGTGGAAGGACTGGGAGATATGTACTTTATAGTTATGTAACAAAGGCAAAATCACCCGAACAGGGCATAGGGTTACAGCCTGTGTTGGATGGGGTTACACTCCCCCTGAAGACGCAGGTTCGCAGCTTGGGAGTGATCCTGGATTCATCGCTGAGCCTGGAACCCCAGGTCTCAGCAGTGGCCGGGGGAGCTTTTGCACAGTTAAGACTTGTGCGCCAGCTGCGCCCGTACCTTGGGAAGTCTGATCTGGCTACGGTCGTCCACGCTCTGGTCACATCCCGAATAGATTACTGCAACGCACTCTACGTGGGGCTGCCTTTGAAGACAGTTCGGAAATTGCAATTAGTCCAGCGGGCGGCAGCCAGATTGCTAACGGGAGCTACATACAGGGAGCATACCACCCCCCTGTTGTGTCAGCTCCACTGGCTGCCTGTCCAATTCCGGGCTCAATTCAAAGTGCTGGTTTTGACCTTTAAAGCTCTATACGGTTCTGGCCCAGCTTACTTGTCCGAACGCATCAGCCGCTATGTCCCACCTCGTAATCTAAGATCATCCGGGGAGGCCCTGCTCTCGCTCCCGCCTACGTCTCAGATGAGGCTGGTGGGGACGAGGGATAGGGCCTTCTCGGTGGTGGCTCCCCACCTGTGGAATGCGCTTCCTATTGATGTACGATCCACCACATCCCTCCTGGCCTTCAGGAAAAAGTAAAATCCTGGCTGTGGGACCAGGCATTCGTACACCAGCACAAGGCAGCATTTTAGATTGGTTTTTAATGAAAGTGGGTGATTATGGCCAATGTTTTTATGGACTGAACATTGTTTTAATCCAGAGTGAATGTGTATGGTGCTAATGTAGTTGTATTTTAATGTATTTTTAATGTATTTTAATTGTTGAAGTGTTTTGGGGTTTATATTGTTATTATGTGGGCATCGAATTGTGCCGTACTGTAAGCCGCTCTGAGTCCCCCCTTGGGGGTTGAGAAGAGCGGGGTAAAATCCTGAAATAAATAAATAAATGTCCTTAAGGAACTAATACCTATAATAAATTGGAATGCAATCATATTAAGAGCAGATTGCTAAGGGAAAGTTACAATCTTCTTTTAAAGAGAACAGAGGATGTTATCACTAAAGCAATTTTCTTTGTGTAAATACAACACCTGAACTAAGCCTAATGTTTATCCAAAGAGTGTAGAGATCAGGAGAAGGCCTTCGGCAAAAGAAGGAAAACACATTTCATTAGGTTGTTAACATGCCTGTTTTGTTTTACTTAGAAAGAACTTTGTATCATAAGTATTGCAGAACTGCAGAAAGTGTAGATTTATTAAACAGAAACTACATTGCTTCCTCTGTGAAGCGTTACATGTTTATTGTTATCAAATTGTCTGGTTAATAGCTAACTTGATGAAAAGAGTCATCCATTTTTATATTTGTGTTTTAGCTGGATGACAAAGTGACTTCACAATATTTGAAGAGTTGCTCATTGTTCACCTGAAACTAAGGACATTTGAATAGAAGTGCTTAGAGAATCACATGAGCTGACCGTTGGCGCATTGTGGTTTCTTTCACTTGTTCGCAGTCCTGAATAAACCCACCACATATTTGTAGGGTTAAATATGTCAGTTTGCCAATTCAGGTATGCTCCCTAACAATTCTTATTATAATAATTGCTAGCCAAATACTTTCTTGGATTACACACACACACACAATACACTATGTGTATGTGAAGGGCCAAAGTGGTGTGGAGATTTGTGCATTGGACTGTGACTCTGGAGACCAGGATTCAAATCCCCAATCAGCCAAGGAAACTTTCTGAGTTTTGGCAAGTTACACTCTTTCAGCATCAGATCAAAGAAAAGACACTTCAAACACATGTTAGGTTTGTTTTAGGGTCATCATAACTCAGAAATACATTGGAGATACACAAAACACTGGGGACTGCTGCAGAAACAAGCTAAACAAACAATGGTGGGAAACCCAGACTGTACATGTAAATAATAGGAAATATATACATACTGATAAAATGTATGCAGGACTGGGTGCAAAATGTAATCAGTATGAATGCAACAGTATTTGCAATTTATCAAGGTTGTGTGATATTAATATTCACACAAAATACAACACACATTTATACAATAATCAATCAATTACCAAATATACATATATCTATAATACACAGAGAGCATAAAAGATATGTATTATCGCTGTTGTTTGTTTATACATTGGAGATACACAGTAGGTCTATCTTTAGACAGCTCATAACAAGTGCTTCTGTATTAAAACTAAAATACCTGTTAGAATTGTTCCCTTGTTTATACATTTTATACAACTGGATCTACACATCAAGTATATCCTTTTGTGAAAATTTTCCCAATTTGCAAAAAAAAATTGTTTGTGTCTAAGTCTAATAAATGCCCAATTTTTCTTCCAAGAGTGGGACTCAGGGAATCTTATAATTAGAACAGAAAAACTGAAATTAAAGCAAAAAAGAAAAAGAAAAGGTGGGGTGGGGATAAAGAAACTGAAGCACAACTAATAAGAGAAGACAGTCATGGTGGTGTTCTGCATTTCATATTGTAGAAAGAAGGGACAGGCTTAGGGGAGACTGCCAAAACAAAATAAAGGTGCATTAAAATCTGACTGGTGCAAATTTCCTAACTAAGAAAAGAATTCTTAAGTGTTATCATTATTTGCATTTTGTTTGGTTTTCAACAAATAAACATTTTAATGGATGTCTATTATTACTTTTTATAATCATGTATACAGATTTTTTTCGGGACTTGGCCAGTTGCAGAAATAAAAGAATGGGACATTAATCCATTCATATACAAATACATGCTACAAAGAGTTTAAATGGCAAACTGTTTAGATTTATGGGTGAAACTTTCCTATCCTTTGTTTGCAAGGCATTCAGTATATATCTGATAAATGCAAATAATAGTGCTTGCCTACCTAGAAACACTGTATGGGAACAACTTCCCTCCCTTTGACTTAATAATAACCAATGTCAAGTTCTCCTTCCTTTCTGTTTGCAGGAGGTACAGACATCAAAGAACCCGAAGACTTGCCCCTGAAGAGGTGGAGTCCATCCAAAACATACTGGCACACAATCTGTATCAAGTGAGACAAAGGGTGTGTGTTTTTCATTCTTGTACTTCATTTCATTGTTCTAGAATAAAAGGTCATGTGTGCACTCCTAAAAACCCTAGCAACTGTCAGTGATAACTGAAATGTCAGCATCATTGATTGCAGGTTAATGCAGCTGAGTATCACAGTAACCTTATGGGAAAATATGGATCCTAATCCTTAATGAATACTGTATGTACTTGGTTTCTCTCTGTGATGTGTATGCCTGGGAGTATGTGTGTGTGTCAGAGGGTAATACTGTGCTCATTCTTTATCAATCAAATAGAAAGGTCTACCAGCCTTTGTCTTCCCAAATACAGCTGGCCTTTGGTATCTGCAGATGTTTAATTCTTGGACAGCCCCCTACCCCCTTGTGGATATCAAATTCTGTAGCTGCTAAAGTCCTATTATAAGCAATGGTGTAGAAAAATAGTGTATCTTACATAAAATGACAAAATTGAATATTGCTTTTGGCATTAAAAAAAGATTTTCAAGCCACAGAATGTTGGAACCATGGTTGTGGAATCTGTGGATGTGGACAGACTTCTGACTGTATTTGCTTTAATTGGTGGTCTATGATAAAAGATTTAAAAATTGCCTTAAAGCTAACATTAAAATGTGCAATAAAAACTGAGAATGGGGAAGCCCTGGCACTAAAGCATACTAACTGGAGGTTAGCGGTTACCAAAACTGCTGTGAATTTTGAAGAGGAACTGATAGAGAGAGAAAGGGAGAGACGTGCCAAGAGGAAGGCACATCAAGCAAATCCTTGTCAGGCTTGCCTTTCATTTGGAAATGTATGTCTCCAATGTGAAAGACAAAGCAGATCAAGAATAGGTCTCTATTTACAGACCCACCACCAAGACTCTATTGTTGGGAGACAATAATACTCGGCCATGAGTGATAGCCTTGCCTATGATTTGATGATGATCTACGACAGAATGAGTTAGATTCGAAGATCAAGCACTAGGTGGCAGAAGTCACTTGCTGCAAAACTGAATGATTAAAAGTTGCTATCTAGTTGTTTGCAGAGAGCTTGCTGTTATATTAGCATGTCATAGCAAAATCAGCAAACTTATTGTATTATCTATATATTTGTTCTGATTCTCTCTCATAGGACTTAAGGCAGCTTACACATTAAATCATTAAAACAATGTGTTTAAAACAAACAGTTCAAAAATATAAAAATTGAAAAAGCACTGAATAACAAGTCATTTGCAAACTTTAATTTAGAATAGGGAAAAACACATTTAAATCCCAGACACATTAAAAACTAACAGATCTGCTGCACTAATCCAACCAGGAAAAAGCTGAAGTTCTGTTTTGATAAGATGGCCCTGGCCAGCTTGCACAAACAGAGTAGAGTGAGGGCTGAGGGTCCTTCCACACAGGACGCATAATGTGGGAGCTCTCGCGGTTTTACTGGGCTGAATCAGTCCAGAAAACCCTGAGGGCACCAACCCCTTACCCAAATCTTTCCCAAAAATACTTTTAAAAACTGCTTACTTGGTCACTATTAAACTACTGCCAGTGCTCTCGTGGCATGCAGAAATGAAATGCCAGGAGAAGGGGGGAGTGAGGAGGAAAATTGCTCCTCACACTCCCTTCTCCTGGCTCATAATTTCTACATGCCAGGAGAGCACTAGCAGTAGTTTTTAAAAGCCTTTTGGGGGGGGGGGGGGTGTCTGGGTGTTCTCCAGAAAGGTACTGGGAGGACATCTAGACAGCCCCCCCCCCCAATGGAAAGCACAGGCTTTTAGGGCTGGTGTGCAGACTAAAGTCCACCCTGACATGCGATTTTTAAACCCGGTTTGGCGCAGACTTTTCTGGTGTATGGAACTGTCCTGAGACTCTCTTGGAAAGAAATTCCAGTGTCCCAAATAATATTTTGGCCATGTAGAAAAATAGGAAAATGATGTATTCTTCCATTAACTTTCATGGACTAGATACAGTAATGCATGAAACCGCTTCCTCCAGGACATCTTTAAGTTAACATAAGGCTGTTGTCTTTGGTTGTTGTAATGCAAACTAGATTGCTTAGCAGCTGGTTTCAACTTTCAGGACTTTGTTTTAAGCATATATAAATGGATATTTGAAATAATTGTTGAAGACAGTAGCACATAAGGAACTGGAAAGATATCCCCTCTTTTGGTCATAAAAATATTTGACAAAGTTACATAACATCTAGTATATTAGAATAAATTAGAATCTCTACTTAAAAAGTCATCCAGCATGCCATGAGCACATTCAGTCCTGAGTGGGCTATTTCTCCCTCTACAATTTTTGCATTTCTCAAAATGTCTGGATTGCGCAAGCTATTATAGTTCTAAAATAACTTTGGTGTAGCTAAGTGAAATTCTGGTTATACTGTATACAGATCCAACCCTGAAGCGAGAATTTGCTATTACTATTACATTGCATTGGCAGTAGGTGGCCAACATCATTCTTTGTAAAGATCGGCTGATGACAATGATGCATGCAAATAATATGGGGAGTATAACTTGACAAATATGGGAAAGAATGTTTTTGTCATTTCAGACATTGTCATATAATAGGTACAACCTTGCTGCAGATGCAAGTGAGGAGCAAGCCAAAGAAATCCTCATCCGACGCCAACAGAGCCTGAGGCAGACTGTGAAGAAAGGCAACAGCCTTCCATGGGGAGGGCAGGTTGGTACCACTTACACAAGCTGTCCTATTTGTGGAATTGAAGTATGCAAATAAGCTGAACATCTTGCGACACAAAGCATACTGTTTGTTAGCACTTTCAGCTATGGCCCAGGGAGAGTTTCTGTCCTCAGCAATCCTATTATTCCAGCTCCGCTCCTGCAACTGTAGTAAGATAAAGGTTCTTTGTGGTGCTCTAGGTAGGGCAGAGGAGGGCTGGGGTTGCAAACAACGTGCCTGCATTCGGTTTGATGTTTTTTCTCCTTTCGTAAAACTGTTAGCACAAGCATCCCTTTACTATTATATCATGGGAAAAACAATGAAAATGAATTTTAGGAATACCTAAAATGAGTGGATGGTTGCAAAAGTGGGATGGTCTTTCTGAAAAGTCTGGAAATCAGTGTATCTCTTCAAGGCACAGGAAACAAGAATTCTAGTATTATATGCTTAGAAACAAATGGGAGGAAAACAAATCATTCGTTTTCTTATGGTAATCTGGGGCACTTTCACATTACTCTAACTGAATTACAGGGCTCTCACTTTATTTTAAATCGAAACCTGGGATTTACAGATTCAGGACAGGTATTCAGAATTTTCAGCCAGAGAGGCCCATTACTTCATTATAACAGTGGTTCTCAACCTCTGGGTCCCCGGATGTTTTGACCTTCAACTCCTAGAAATCTTAACCGATGGTAAACTGTGTGGGATTTCTGGGAGACCTGGGGACCCACAGGTTGAGAAACAATGCTCTACAAATTTCAGAATTCTATAGGATGCAGTTGTGGAATTATTTCCCTAATACTGGGTACTGTGAAATGGCCATAGAAAACATTTTATGCTGTTAGCATTATGAATGGAGTAAGGTGTGATGATGATTATAAATCTGGGTAATCTTCTGCCCATTTGCTCTTTAGTATTTAAAGTGCTCCCTCTTTGTGGCCCAGTACTAGGACAACCTACAATTCTACTTATTAAATCATATATGAAGGTCAAAGATGGACAGCCTGAGGTGCTTTACGTGATCTCATGTAGCTTCAACCCTAAATTGGGAAGATATTTACATGTGAATGATTCAGACTTCTGGCCTGTCCCTCCCTTAGCAGCCTTGGAGTGGGAAGGGAGGTAGAGAAAGAGAAATGGTCAATTTACCCCAATGGGGAAACTTTAGAGGCTCATTCTCTGTCATCTTTAGGCCTATCAGCATGAAGCTCACATCACTTGTAGGCCACATTTACTTCTGCAAGCCTGCCAAGTTTCAGAATGTTTCACCAATGCACTATGGAAATATTCAATGTTTTTACCATAATTTTGTTTTTAAAAACCACAAGAGGAGGTTTTGTGAATTGAAGTCCCAAGCACACACCACAAGTGCGGAGGGGAATGGACAGACAAAGTCAACTAGGCACCTGATTGTCTGAGAAAGAAAGTGAAAAACACAGAGACAGAAAAACCTCAACTCCCATCATGCCCTAGGAAGGAGCACAAGGCTTCTCCAATGCTTGCACTGCACATAGTGCTTCTGGGAAAACAATTTCACATTTGCCTCAAGCAGGCATGGAGGGGGGAGGGCCTTCAGGAAGGGATGGATGAGCCTACTGGGGAAGAAAGCAAAGGAGGCTGATTTGTGAGGCTGCCATGTCCACACACAGCCACCTCAGGTAGAGTGCCGCTCAGTCCCATTGCTCCCCATTATTAGCCCCCATGAGCTGAAAAGATCCAGCTGCTGTGATCTGTACTGGCTAAGGCTTCAGCTGCCCTGCACTATGCTCATTTTCATAGATTCGGCAACCAAATGTGCCAAATCATCCGAATCCGGTACACAAAAACAAAATCGTGCACACCCCTAGTAGCTGTGTTAATCAGATGTAGCAAAAAATAAGTTACCTCAGCATTACAAGAAACCAACCCCAAATCATGTTTTAAAATCCCATGTTTATTGTTGTGTCTGAACTGTGATACTGCTTTGATTATGAATATACACAACAAAATCCATAGTTTTGTAAAAGTAAGCAAAGCAGGCATTGACAAACACAATAAACCTTAAAAGGTTTCCTTCTGAAAAGCTAATCTTGCAGGAAATCAATGTGAGTTCAGAAAATTGTTCTACCTTAAAAATTTGCACAGTTAAGTACAGATATACAAACATGAACATCTGAATTGCAGATTCTAACACAAAACCCCCAAGGTGGCAGATACTTTATTTTTGAGCCAGGTACTTTTGGCTGATTTTTTTTTAAAAAACCCTTTTATCTGAGAAAACACCTCTCCAGGAATCTTCAAGTCCTCCACTGTGACTCTATGGTCAACTTTAATCAAAGTTGCACTGAAGGATTCCTAGAGAGACCATATCAATCACATTCATGAATTATCAAATTTGCAAAAGTTAAATTCACAAAATGTGGAGGGCAGGCGGTATTTCAATAATTTCCAATTTCAAAATACCTACCAAATGTGTTTCACATATTCTTTTCAGAGTCACCAAATTCATTGAAGTATAAAGGTTATTGAAGAATAATATTACATTATTGACTTCCTGACCTTGGTTTGTCCGCAGGCACCTGCCAAAAGTGTACGTTTTTTTTCATTACCATTTGGTAACACTCGATTCAACAGAAGAAAAGCTAGGAATAAAGAAGATCTACCAGGTAACATGTTTTCATCAAAATAATATTATAACACTGTCAGTTGCTCCTAGTTGACATCAAATGCAAGGTGTTTGTGATAACAGTGAAAGCCCTAAGGAAGTGGGAAGACACAGGCAAGGCCCTTCATGACATTCAGATCGTGGAATGTCCTTCATCTATAAGTCCAACTGGCACTAGCCTTTTCAGTGGCAAGCTAAAACAAGCTTTTAATCAAAGCTTTGAGGTGCCTATTTATTTCAAATGCAATGGTTTTAAATTGTTGTGGTTTTAAAGGTGAATTAATTGCTGATCTTAATTGTGACTATGTTTACCAACTTTTATTATTAAGGTTTCTAATTTAGAACTGGTTTTCATAGTTTTATTCTGTGCTGCCTTGAGATCCCAGGATAAGGGATAAGATACATAGTACCTGAGATAACTAGCAAATAGTTATACCCATTCCCAGGAAAGAGGATTTTGAATCAGGAATGCATGACGTGTGATGAACTGCATGGTGTGTAGTATGCTTTCTTTTCGTTGGAGGAAGATACTCATACTGTTGGAATGATACATTTTTAAAACTATTTGCCTCTTTCATTTGATGGAAAGTAAAGCAGGGAGGGTACACAGGATTGAGACTAGGATGCACACACACACACATTTTACATGGCACCTTCAGTCTTTTGAGTATCAGGTAGAAATCAGCATGTGACATTGTTTTCTTACTTGGTGTAAAATGATGGTATTATTCTCCTGTTGGTATTTGTCTGTTTTGCATTTGTTAAAGAATGAAATCTCTCCATATAAAGAAAACAACTCTAGGTGACCACCCAGTGGGGATTTTGGCCCTGTCTGGAAGCGCCTTAGATTGACAAGGATTGGATACTTGACTATCTCTTTTAATTATCATTTTCATAACCCATTCTTACCAACAAAGGCTTTGGGGTAATGCTAGATCTTAGAATCATACCTTTGAGAAGAATAAATAAAAGAAACAGCCAGCATGTGCAGTGTTTGAGCACTGGCTTTTCTCTCTAGAAACCAGGGCTTAAATCCCTGCTCAGCCATGAAGCCCACTGGGTGACATCTCTCATTCTCAAAGGAAAGCAATGGTAAACCTTTTAGTTGAACCAATCTTGCCCAGATAATTCTGTGATGTGGTCAGCTCAGGGTTGTCATAGGTTGGAAATTACTTGAAAGGCATGTGACAATAAATATGGTGACATACTTAATCCATTGGTACTTGAGCAGGGATAGGATGGTGTTCTAGGACAGTGTTTCTCAACCTGTAGGTCCCCAAGTGCTTTGGCCTACAACTCCCAGAAATCCCAGCCAATTTCCCAGCTGTTGGGATTTCTGGGAGTGGAAGTCCAAAACATCTGGAGACTCATAGGTTGAGAATCACTGCTCTAGGACATGGAGAATCATACTACTACTGCTTACTTTCAGTTGTCCCAGCATGTCATGACTTTTATCCTTCTTAAAAGTAACTTTAGAAGTGGTGAAACCTGGACTTGTTGACATGCAAAAATTCTGCCCCTTGAATTTCAATCCCCTCCTGGGAAAAAAGAAAAAAAAGGTCAGCATTTTTGTGTGCTTCATTGTGACATTTTGCTTTCTGATCATCTGATTAGATAGTGGCAGTGAATGCCACACCCTCTGACACAATGCAGCTCAGCAAAGGGCCCTGAAGCTAAAATTCTTTGGACCCAATTTTTTTTCTAAAAATCCTTTAGCAATTACATGTGACTCAAATCCAATCTTGAGTTTCAATGCTAATCAGAACAAGTAGCTAATTACAGACCTAGTTCTCAAGGATGTTCTGCCTTGCGTTGTTGTTTATTAGTGGCCTTTTAATCGCAGAAATAGTTAATAAAAGTGTTAATCCAGTTTAATGCAGGATGATTGATATATATGAAAATCGTTGAGACTGAGGTTTGGTGCATTTAAAAAACAAACAGAAAAAAGATGTGTGACTCAGCCACACAAAGTTATTTGCAGTTCAGGGAAAACAACTGAGTGTTGGTAGTCACCTGTAATAACAGGTAGCCTGTATCTTCATCGCAGAGGTCTGTATGGCTCATGCAGCCTCTGGGAGACACAAGGAAATGAGCCAATTAGTTTAAACCTCAGTTTGAATTTATTGACTGGTGAAAATGATGAGAATAATCAAGAATCATGCTTACAAAGGTTGGGTGGAAGCCTGGCTTCTTCATGCATACAAGATGTGCTTTGAGCATCCACTCTCTAATACATAATGTGTTCTTGCTATACTTTTGTATTGTCACCTCATTGTACATTTATAGGGGTGGTTAGCATGGGCCCTGGATCCATGATATCATTTTCCAGTTCCTCAGGTCTTGGTAGGAATGGTGTTCTTCTTAAAGGACTTGAGATGAATTAGGAAGAAATAGCCATGTCCAGTTGGAAGTGGATGCTTGTTAGCAGAGGGACTATAAATGAGTATCTGTCCAGGTAAATCCCAAACCTATCGTCCCAGTGGTTCCAGCCTGGATGGTCAGGTTCACTGATCAAAAGGTGGTTTGGTTGACATCTGGATATAGACCCATGCATGTGTCTAACCTATCAGCAACTTATAGAGGAGAGGGTTGTGAGCAGGTAATTTCTTGTATCAATACATTCTGTGGTCCACATGCTAACTGCTGAGAGTCGTTCATTGAAATACTAACCAGGAATGACTCTACTTCACTTCCAAATTCATACGGGACCTTGTTTCTTTATGATATTTAAGACGTTAGACTATGCTAAAATGCACAGCAATGGAGGATACTTCTGTCTACATAACACAGCTCTTAACAGTCTTTGGTTTTTCTCTCCTGTGTTTCTGAATTTCAGGAGATTCCAGTAGTGATTCTGAATCTGTGTTCATTAAACTGAATTCAGAGCCTCAGCAAAGGTCACACCAAAGGAAATGGCAACAACCGGAACTACTTCCTATGAGGCAGCTGCCTTCAAGACGTGAACGAGCAGGTTTTCCAGGCCACAGAAGAACAAACGAAGAAGAGAAAATAGCCAGAGCCCAAACAACACAGTTGCTGCTGAAACATCAACATAATGCACTAATTGAAACTGATATTCAGGAACCTGAGTCAGAGGATGTGGTGGATATTGCACCATTACCTTTGTTCCCTGCCATCAAATGGACAGCAGAATCCAGAGATGATAAACATTTTTATGGGCCAAAAAGACACTTTACAGGAAGTCAGCACACAAAATAATGTTTGTTTTCATTGCTTTGTTTTATTTCTTTTGGGAAATATTAGGTACCTCTGAAATACTTATGATTCTACTCTAATGGTGGAAGATGTCTATATTGTTAGACATCATGGGTAAAGAAAAATATATGAGTCCTAATTGTCTGAAACCTCTGAAGGAAGATATTAAAATCTACAGGCTGTTTTACAAAGGTTAGATTTTTTTTTTTGGTTCACAGTTTCCAGAATCCTCCAGCCATTCTGGCTATTGTGTATTCTGGGAACTGCAGCGTACAAAAGCTCTGCTATATGGCTAGTCCATCGCTAGAAGTGTACACAAAAACCTAGACTATGTGGTGCAAAATAGATGAGTGTGAAGAAATAGATCTGAAGCTGTGAGTTATCTTAAACACAACATGAGGCTTTGGATCTCTCCAATTTTTGTGGCCTGAAATCATTCCATGACTTGCCTATCAAGGAAGCCCACTTAATGGGCTGGCCATTCAAGAGTTTCCAAAATGTTGAAGTTGGTCTGGTGTATTGTTTATGCACAGTCAAAACTGGAAGGACATTTTGACAATTACCCACTTCTGAAATGCTGGAACAATTACCTGTGCATTTTCATATGTCTACCACAGGCATTGGTGTAATTACATCATTCATTCCATCCTGTGCTTGATTGAGAGCTTGTTGGTGTTGGGTTGCCTTAATTCATAGAGTTTGTCTTTTTTGTAAATTACAATCTTCTGTGAGCTACTATTCTGTACTACCAGCTGGTGGCCAGATTTTATTCATTTTCATGGTTTTCCCCCCTTGCTGTTGAAATTGTCCACATGCTTGTGGATTTCAATGGCTTCTCTGTGTAGTCTGATATGGTAGTTGTTATAGTGGTCTAGCTTTTCTGTGTTCTCCA
The DNA here is from genome assembly GCA_030556195.1 of Anolis apletophallus. Lineage (NCBI taxonomy): Eukaryota > Metazoa > Chordata > Lepidosauria > Squamata > Anolidae > Anolis > Anolis apletophallus. Next base: position 82,085,044 of record JARBWK010000004.1, read on the forward strand.
ATAATATGCTATATCCAGGTTGGTTCATCAAGTGCTCTGCTATGGCTGATTTTTCTGGTTGAAGTGCCTTTCATGTTCCTTGATTCGTGTTTGGGCATTGCTGCGTTTGGTGGTCCCTATGTAGACTTGTCCACAGCTGCATAGTATACAATAAACTCCTGCAGAGGTGAGAGGATCCTTCTTAACCTTTTCTAAACATAGCATTTGTTGGATTTTCTTAGTGGGTCTGTAGATAGTTTGTAGGTTGTGTATCTAATTATCCCAGTTTATTGTTTGCCAGACTTTGCTCCTCCAGGTGTTTTGGATTTCAACCCACACAATTCCTAACAGCTGGTAAAATGGCTGCGATTTCTGTGAGCTGAAGTCCAAAACACCTGGAGGAGCAGATTTCGAGGGGCCTTCCACACTGCCATATGATCCAGAATATCAAGGCAGAAAATTCCTATTATCTACTTTGAATTGGATTATCTGAGTCTACACTGCCATGTAATCCAGTTCAAAGCAGATAATCTGGTTTTTATATAGCTGTGTAGAAGGAGCCTGAGAAACACTGTCCCAAATTATCTGGCAGTGGAGACTCATATAATCCAGTTTAAAACAGATAATCTGGGATCAGATCCTGGGCTATAGGGGCAGTGTAGAAGGGGCATGTGGAATAAAGGTTAAGATTTCCAAGTAACCAGGGATCAGAAGTTCAAGTTAAAGGAAAATACAGTTTAACCCAGATGGTGTTGACTTATAGGAAAGTGTATGGTATAAGCAATATGGTACTGAATAACAATTAACAGGCCATTTATTCTTTGGGGTCTATTTTAGGGAAGAAGTGTAATGTATTAACCAGGAACTTGCACTGCTCAATCGCACCAATATCCAAAATCACAGCTCAACAGGCCCATTTTTGTGGGAGGAATGTTCAGGCATTTGAACATCCAGTATCAAAGACGGAGATCTTATGGCCGGGCCGCCCAGAACCACCTTTCTCGCTGCCCCCCTTTGAAGGGGAACCGCTGATTCCGTCCCCCTCTGTAAAAAGCCTTGGTGTTATCCTGGACTCCAAATTGTCGATGGAGGCCCAGGTTGCCTCCACGAGCAAAAGGGCCTTCTTCCACCTGCGCCAAGCGAGACAATTGGCGCCCTATCTTCCGACGGAAGCGCTAGCTACAGTAATCCATGCCACGGTTACATCAAGGCTGGATTACTGTAATGCTTTGTATGTAGGTCTACCCCGGTCACTAACCCGCAGGCTCCAGATTGTGTAGAACGCGGCCGCCAGGCTTCTCACAGGAACATCGATGAGATGCCACATTACACCATCTCTGCAGCGCCTGCACTGGCTGCCCGTTGAGTATAGAGCCTTACACAAGACCTTGACCTTGGCTTTCAAAGCCCTACGGGGCCGGGGCCCAACATACCTAAAAGACAGCTTGTTGATGCCTGCTTGCTCAAGGACCCCGCGGCCAGCAAACAAGAACCTTCTTCACGTACCAGGCTTGAAAGAGGCCCACCTGGAGACCACGAGATGGAGATCGTTCTCCGTTGTGGCCCCCGTTCTTTGGAACTCGATGCCACCGGACCAGAGAGCCTCCCTCGACCTGCCCCAGTTCCTGACCGCTCTGAAGACCTGGCTATTTAGGAAAGCCCATGGTTAATGCAGAACCAAGAACTCAAATACCGAGCCTGGCCCCTGCATTTAACCACTGAATATTTTAATCTAGTTTTAAATACTCTATTTTAATTGTGGAATTTGTTGTGTGTAAGTCGCCCGGAGCACTAACGTGGAGGGCGACTCAGAAATAATAAAGTCAGTCAGTCAGTCAGTCAGTCAGTATGATCCCATATTCCTCCCAAAGCTAATTTTGAACAACAATTAGAATCTCAAGGATAGTGGGTACACTAGGTAAGCAGATGTAGGCTTATTGTCAGTGGTGAGGCAGGAGAGGAGCTACCTAAATATGGAAAAACATACCCTTGCCTCTGCTTTATAAGAAACTGTTCCTCTATTCTGGCCTAAAGCTCAACTAGGCTAGTTGCAGTTCTTTTTTCTTTTTCTTTTTTCATGTCAGGAGTGACTTGAGAAACTGCAAGTTGCTTCTGGTGTGAAAGAATTGGCTGTCTGCAAGGACATTGCCCATGGGATACCCGGATATTTGATGTTTTCCCATCACTGTGGGAGGTTTCTCTCATGTCCCTACATGGCGATTTGGAGCTGACATAGTGGGTTCAACCCGCTCTCCCTAGTTTCAGACTTCTGACCTGTTGGTCAGCAGTCCTGCTGGCACAAGGGTTTAACCCATTGCACCACTGGAGACTCCCTATTAGTCATATGAATGTATGATACATGAGTGATGAAGATGAAGCATCAAATAGAGGAGATTGTGTATCTATTTGAATCCACTTTCAAAACATTTAAAAACTGATTGAAAATGCTTTAAAACAGGATATTTGAACTGAACGTACCCTTCTGGGTTGTTGACATGGGAAATATTATTTGGGGCTTTTGGAGTGCTGTTGAAAAGCCCATAGGCAACAAGAAGGTGAAGTAAAGCAGGAAAATTATCTGTAATGATTTGCAAAGGAGAACAAACTGGAAGATTTCTAACCTCAACTGAAACCTTAGTTGGGAAAACACTTTGTTCCACTCTCTGCTATTATCTTGGACTGCAATGTAATTGCTCTATGGATTACTGTAACAAAAGCCTGATGACTGATGTCATTTCTGCACCATGAGAAGTAAGTCGCTGAGAACAGGAATCAATGGAGTGGAATTGTTTCCTACTGAATTATGTAATTGGCAGAAAATGGTTTAAAAGAGGACAATATACTAAAAAAATGAATAATGTAAATCCTCTGCTCCAGCTTGTTCAGCGAAATGTGTGGTGTTTAAAAATCATATACCATTCATATGCATCTGATATAGACTCACAACAGCCTATGCTACAAGCTTCTTTCTCAGTCAAAGGTGCTACAAGATCCTCTTGTCTACTATGCTTTATTCATCCTTCCATCCATCCACCCATTTTCTAATCTATCTAATTTTGCCCAAGGTTTTTTCTTTCTTTTTTCTTTTCCTGCCAATTTCTTTTCCACTTGTCTTTTCCCAAAATTGTTCAAGTCTAAGTCTAAGAAAATGATAGTTAATTTGGTGAATGAGGGAGAACCAGGACAATGTGTGAAAAGAAAAGAGGAGATCAGTTTTGGTACTGAAACTAAAGTTCTATGTTGATGTATTTCCAAATAAGTTTAAATTTTAAGTCCCCGTCTGACTTCTGTGCCACTATTGGTCCAGTAGACATCAAGGATGAAGTGTAGACCCGATAAGTCTACCCAACTTCTCTTTACTTAATATTGAACATAACGGGCAAACCTACTCAGAACAAGAATTAAATTCACTTCTATGGTTTCACTAATCAAGGATTTAATATTAATTGCTGCTTAGTTTGGATGTGCCCATACTTCAGTCTTGTTTCTCAGAAGCAAGCCACCCATTTTGAATGATATCTAGGGCATCTGCCAGCCAGAGGTTTTGGCTTGGCTTCAATCTACTACATAATTCATGGTTGTCTCGAGTCCGGTACTCAGTTAAGTCACTTCTTGTTTTTGTTTAGCTGTCAGTCAACCTGGATGGCTCATATAGAACATTATTTGTTCTGGGTTGTTAAAGTCTAGAATTGGATAATATAGGAGTTACCAAATAAACTAGGGTTTCATACCTCTAAGAGATTATAAAAAATGGAATCTGAAACATGGAGAGCTAAATGTTCTCTACTTCTGGACTGAACCCTTACTAGCGGTGAAACAGGATGGTGGTGTTCAATATATCCTCCAACCAAAACGTTTCTACTGAAGAGCTTTGAAGTCAAAAGATTTTTATGATATGGCTGGCCAATGAAAGTATGGCAGATCTGGGTACTGTTTAATGATCTATTACTTTGCTTTCATTTTTTTCACTTATTTTTAGAATTGTAGTTACAACTAATTCTTTCAGTGTTGTTATCACCATATAAAGTTTCCAGAGTCAATATTAGCTCTTGTTTGCTGTAGCCTATCCTGCTCTGAGAGGGATTTAATTTTTCACTTCCTGTTCTTTCTTTCAAACCAGAAGGTTGCATTTGCAGGGAGAAATTATAATTTCAGAGCAACTTGGTAATGTTAGCATAATACGATTTACCATTTATTTTAAAATACTGTAGGTCTAAATTACCAGTAATTAAGTCAAGTCCAAAAAGAAAGGTTTGAGTTCAGTTGACCTTATTTCCATAACACTGGGCATAGGGTTGTATCTGGGTAAGGCAATTCTAGGAGACCTTGTGTGATTTACTTGTTTGAATGCTGGACTATGACTCTGAATCCTTGTTCATCCATGAAAATCCTTTGGACAACTCTGGGTGAGTCACACTCTATCAGCTACAGAGGAAGGCAAAAGCAAGCCCCCTCTGAACAAATGTCAAAACTCAAACAAAAAACAAAACAAAACAAAAACAGACTCATGATAAATTCACCTTAGAATCACTATATATTGGAAATGATTTAAGGTGCTTCCAGACAGAGCCTAAATCTGTGATAAAATGGGTTTTAAAAACCTGTTTTGGTGCGGATTTGGGTCCACACACCCTCCCCTAAAACCCAGGCTTTTTCTGGGGGTGTCTACATGTCCTCCTGGTACCTACCAGGAGGACACCCAGAAGCCCCCCCATCAAAAAAACCCTAACTTTAGAAGTTAAAAAATCCTTACCTGGTCGCCATTAAGCTCCTCCTGGTGTGTAGAAATGATGTGCCACATCTCCCCAGCTCCCTGCCCCCTGGTGCATCACTTCTCAGTACCAGGAGGCCTGCCAGAAAAGTTTAATGGCAGCCCGGTATGTTTTTTTAAACTTTTAAAGTGTGTGTGTGTGTGTGTGTGGGGGGGGGGATTGGGGAAGGGGTGGATTCCCTCTCAGTTCTCTGAGCTCATGGAGCCCAAATAACTGAGAGGGCTGTGGGGACTGAACCTTGGGAGTACACAGAAGTCAGTCTCCACAGGCCCAATACCCTATTAGACCTAGACCTTTCAGGAAGGCCTGGGTCTAATGGGGTATCTAGCTAATTCAGGACAAAGCAGGGTTTACCAGCTTTGTCCTGAATTAATTCTATTTTACCAGAGGTGTCGTTTGGATGCCTCTGGTAAAAGTCCAACATGCCTCACATTTTGAGCCCTGTCTGGAAGAGCACAAAACAACAATCAGATAATCTTAATCTTTATCCCAAAGACCTCATGCATGATTCTTCAGAGAATAAGGAATGGATTTTGCACTTAATAATGAACTTGTTGCTGCTGTTATTATGTACCTTCAAGTTGTTTCCAACTTGTGGCAACTCTAGGACTGCTTTAATTTACCCAAATTGCGCCATTTACCATTTATATAACACTAGCTGTACCCGGCACGCGTTGCTGTGCCCTATTTAGGAGATGCGAGAAAGTCTGAGTATGTAAGGGTTGGAATTGTTGTTAGTGAATTGGGTGTGTTATGTTTGTGCCTCAGCTCTTTGCCTGCAGTCCTTCGGGTTTGGTCCATGGCCAGTCCATGGCCAGGACGGATCAGCTTGGGGAGGGCTTGTCCTGTCAGGGGATCTCTATCTTCACAGGTGCGTCCAGTGTCTGTTGGGGGACTGTTAAAATCCTTTCCATATCCTTTTTAGCCACCTTTCTCAAGATCTTCATGTCTAGCTTACTTTCTGCTCCTCTCTTTTTAAAGATGTCCTGCTCTGTGTCTTTTGCACCCATTGGTCGATGTCCGATGAGGCTTTCCTCATGGACAGGCCATCTGAGGGAACTCTTCCAGTGCTGGGCATCAGAAGGTACTTGGTGATGACCTCCATCCCTTGGAGCCAGCATAGAGAGGGGCTGGAGCACCCTCCTTGGCAAACCCCATTGTTGCTGGATGGTCCTCTTATTAATGTGGAATTCCAAGCCACTGGAGATCTTTTGGGAAAGGAAGAAGAGCTCCCCTTGAATGGTGTTGATCTCCATCATGGTCTTCTGATTTGAAAGTGTTGGAGGAGGCTCTGGCACTCATCTGACAGTTTGTTATGGGTCGGAATGTTCATGTTGGCTGGCCAGTACAGCAGTTATGCAAATCCGCCCTTATTGGCAGTCAATCATGTTGTCAGAATGTAGAGGCTGGGGGAGTCTTTGGCAGCCCTGGAGGATGCTGGGAAATGTAGTTTTATTTTTACTCGTTTTGGGGGCCTTTTAGGTTTTGGGGGGGAAGTTTCTTTGCTACAAACGTACCTTGATGAGGCCTATTTCTGTTGGCAAGTTTTGTGTTTCTGCGTTGTAAGGTTTCTCTGTTTGAGGTAGTCTTCACATGATGGCTCTTCCTTTATATATATAGATTCGAACTGTGCATACCACCACAAATTTTGTTTTCATTAATACTTTCAACGGCATTGTGTTCAAGATTATTTATAATAATTAGTATAATATAAAATGTTAATGAAGGATTAAAAGTCACAATATATAATTGATGTCTTCATCAGACTAACCCAAAAATCACAAAGCCATGTAGATTACAGAACTGCCTAAACACACAAAAAGCAACTATGAAATAAGTCGTAGTTGCTGAAGCATGTGAATCACCTATTAATTAAGCTATTTCTGTCTGACAGCAATCTCAGATGAATCATGATCAATGAACCAGTTTAAATTTGTGCAGCCCAATTTGGATTGACCTTCCATATCATGTACATGTTGTTATGTACAGAATTGTCATGGCAGTTATATGTTTTGAAACCAAGAGGCTGCACCTTTGACCCCATGTTACATTGTTGCTTCTTTTCCTGGATAAGCAGGTTGTGTGTCTGAAACTTCTTCAGGCAGTCAAAAAATTGATTGAAACTTGAACTCTCACTCTTAGAAGATAGAACGTGGAAGAACTTGACAGTTACATATGACTCAGGCCCTTCCACACAGCCTTATATCCCAGAATATCAAGGCAGAAAACCCCACATTATCTAATAATAATAATAATAATAATAATACTTTAATATTTGTGAGTCGCCCTCCACCAGAGGTGCTCCGGGCGACTTACATCATTTAAAAACCCTAAAACAGCAATGTACAGCAGTTTAAAACAGATACAAGTCTGAGGAAGGCTCAGACATTCAGAGGTACCGATCAGGCCCCAAACGCTAGGCGGAAGAGCCAGGTCTTTAGGTCTGACCGGAATCTAGTTAGGGTCAGAGTGGCTCTGAGGGCAGGTGGCAATGAGTTCCAGATCCTGGGGGCCGCCACGGAAAAGGCTCTCTGCTGGGTTTCCATCAGCCGAGCCTCTCGCACCCGGGGCTCACGCTGCGTTGGACCGTCAGCCGGTCACTCAAGTAGGCTGGCCCAATATTGTGCCGAGCTTTAAAAGTGAGCACCAGGAGTTTGTAGAGCACTCTGAACTCTAAGGGCAGCCAGTGGAGATCTTCCTCACAGGCCTGTATCCCAGAATATCAAGACAGAAAATCCCGCATTGTCTGAGTGTGGACTCAGATAACCCAGTTCAAAGCAGATGTTGTGGGATTTTCTGTCTTGATATTCTGGTAAACTGAGGATTTGTACAAAGACTTCATCTTCTTGGAAATACGTTAATGACACATACGCAGGTAGGTCTCTCTTTTTTTGCATATGAATATAACATATACTTTTCTGGAACATATCAGAATCCACTTAATCCACCTTCCCCAATATACAGTAGTCTCTTCCCGATGTGCTGTCCTGAATCTCTGATGGTCCCCCAGTCATTTGGAGTTTCATGTGAGCTGTAGATCAAGATGTCTAGAGGGAATTTTCCTCATTTTTTACTCAAGCACAGTCATATGTCTCTGGAAACTAAAAAGTATACCAGCACTCTTTGGCAGATAGAACTGTGAAATAGATTCCATAGTATTATCTATGGCAGTCAAAGTGTTGTCAGCCTGCATCAATTTTGCAGTATCACCCTTAAGTTATTTTCAAGTGCCCAATATTTGAGCCTCAACATTTCAATCAGAATCCCGTTGCGGAGTTACAAATGCATAACCTAGTGTTACATATTTATAACTAGTTTAGATTGGATCATGAAAGTCTTGTGGGGTGTATCTGCATTGTCAGATGAATACAGTTTGACACCATTTTAACTGCCATGGCTCAATGATATGGAATCCTGGGAATTGTAGTTTTACAAAGTCTTTAGTCTTCTCTGTTAAAGAATGCTGGTGCCTCACCAATGTACAACTTCCAGGACTCCATAGCATTGAGTAATGACAATTAAAGTAATAGCAGCCACACTGTATTAATTAAACAATGTAGATGTGCACCTCTAGGTCTCCATTTGCCAGACAGCTGCTGCTGTGATCAATAAAGGTCAATTCCGCTGTCACTCTGGAAGCTGCTGGTTGATGCTCCTACTCCATCCCTCATACAAGTAATCTCTGGTGCAGGGGAGAATTGTGACAGGGATCTCACTTATGTTTGTTACAAGGGGATCACTCATGGGAGGGGATGGTAACACTAGTCAACTGTTTACCCAAAGAGAGCAGAATGGACCTCCATTGACCACAGTGGCAGTTGGCCAGTAAGTGGGAATTGCAAGAGGAGAAGGTTGGACACGATTCACTGCATAGTAGTGTAACTGCAGTGGTGATCCCATAGCTCTGAGCCATGGCAGTTAAAATGGTGCCAAACTGCATTAATCCTACAGTGTAGATGCAACCACAGTTCTCTCTTTTTCTTCTTCTCGGCATTACTTCGCAAACGAAGATTCTTAGGAAGGACTCATCCCACGCTTTTTACAAGCGTGTTGATGACTAAAAAGGTCAATCTGAGATAGGCAAGTTTGGTTGCAGAAAGCACAGCAGAAAGTCTCCTTGGATGATGTTGTTTCCAAGTTGCAGTTCTTTCTGTGTTGTCGTTTCTCTTCGAGACCCATTCGGCGTGTCTTCTCGAAAGAGGCCACAGCATTGTGGATAGTGCATCTCCATGCCTCCCGATGTGAGGCCAGGGTGGATCATTGTTGGTGATCAATCTGGCCGAGCCTGAGATGTTGTTTCAGGGAGTCCTTATATCTCTTTTTGGGGGTGCCTTTCTTGTGCTGACCCATGGCGAGTTCACCATAGAGTAGTATCTTTGAACCACAGTTATGCACTGAGTAATTAAAGGAGCAACATGTTCTACCTTCCCACACTCTCACCTTCTGTGGTTACACCCATGGGCGGCTGGCTATAATCTGGGGAGGATGAATAGGGAGTGAGGAGAAATATTAATTGAAGAAAGGGCGGGGTCTGCTTTCAGGGAGAGTAAGGTACCTACCTCAGCTCAGCAGAATGTAGATGTTATATAAGGGAAGAAATGTATGATTTAATTTTTCATTGATGTATTTTTTTTGTTTTGTTTTACTGCAGGGATGGTGAGAGGTATGTGTGTGATCTTCTGCGTCATATGCCAAGATAATTTAGCTGGCTTTGGGCATAATGATGTAACTTGATTGTGTGCACACATGCTATTTATTGTTTCACTTTGCAGAAGAAAATGTTTTGGGCCAGCCCTGGGAAAGATGTATTTAACATCTCTCACATGACCCCTGACCCTTATGAATTGACAACATTTTAAACTTCCAAAATGATTCAAGTGTTTTGAAATAGATTCCAGTGTTTTCACAATGGGATCTAAATTAAATTATGGCTGCTGCTGCTGGTGGTTATAATGATGACAAACTTGCAGCAAACTTGCTTAAAATGAGATGCTTTTAATGCAAGAGGAATAGAAGTGCAGCACTGACCTCTGTTGATAGCATGTAGTAATGAATTTCATAATCAGGGGCTTACTAAAAGTAAAATTCTTGGCAATTGGAACGCTTAATTACTTTGGTCAACAAGCTTGCTTTTGCCCAGAGTTGACCAGGTTTGCAACATTTATTTTCAAAGTGATAGAACACGAATTACTCTTAGAACATAAATTGCAATTCATGTTCATTTTGTTCCCAGATTCTAAGGCATTTGTTGAATGGAACTACTTTGATACCAGCCAAATGAGCTGCTTCAGTTGTATGCATGCATGTCTACAAACTTCAAGAGAATGTTCCTGAACATCAAACATATGCTCATTGGTTTGGCTATAGAAGGCCTGTTGGGGAGGGGAGCTTTTCTGACACTCATTGAGTCTCTTTTCAACATACAGTAGTTTCTTAATACTTGTTGGGTTCCAAGCATCTCATAGATTAGCGCTGTACTGGGGTGGGGGGGTGGGGGTGGGATATTGCAGAGGGCTTAAGAAATAATACCCTTGCAGTTTTTCATGTGATATTAGCATATAAGAACTCAGATTATATGGAACATTATGAAGCCATTTGAGATTACGAAATGAAGTTTATTCCCTAGATCCTGTCCCAGTTAGAGTAGACCCATTAAATGAATAAGAGTAGATGTACTAAGTTAGCATTAGGTTGGTGTGTCTCCTCTTGCTGGGATTAACAATAAAATTAAAGTCTCGGCATCTTAGCCTAGTTTCAGAACTTGGACACATACCACCAAACAATCTCAATTTGGTAGGGACAGTCCTGATTAATACTTTGTTGTACCATTTTCTCTTTTCTCCTCCCATGTCCCCTTTTTGTCATTAGCATAGTCCAATTGCTGCATACTGAGTTCAAAGTACAAAGGTAGATTTCATTCAATTAACTCAATGGAAAGAGATGAGTGGGCTTAAAATTACAATTCTCAGTAGATTTATACAAAAGCAAACTGTTGCAGCCTTGCCTTATGCTTGTGTGTTCTTCCTCATTAATAACTTTTGCCATCTTGACCACACTCTGATGTCACTTGGCTCCACTGTCCTTGTTTTTATCTGCAAAATGTTGGAGGGTGTGTGTGTGTGGTAAGAAATGTTGTTGATTGTGCCATTTTTCTATGTCCCTTTTGTAGATGATAATTTTGTATAGTAACTTTGGTATTGTTTTCATAAACCATAAAACGAGGTCACAGTAGAGAGAGGACCAAGAAACATACCGTATTTACTTTTTGTCAATATATTAGGCAATAAAACTTTTATTACTGTTTGAATTTTGAACTTCCTTCTAAGACTGAAATCTTCTCATGGTAGCTTACAGCAGCAGTTTGTTTTTGCCCAAGTTTTCGGAGAAGGGCAAGAATATACCCCTGTCCTCTCCCCACTGCTAAGTTAATTGAATGCAAATTCTTTTTGCATTTTGAACTTAGAAATTGAAATAACTGGAGAAGAAGTTAAAGGAGAGGAAAACTGGGACACTTTAAAAGCAGTTGAAAAGTGGGGTATATTCATCGGAATTGTCCCTCTCAAACTGTTTAGAAAGTTTATTTTAGCTTTTAAAGCATCTGCTAGCTAAAAGCTGGCTTTGAAAAGAAATGTTATGAAAGTTAATTGCATAAGCAATGTCCCCACTTTATAAGGAATTGGTGGAATTAGTGAAAGTTTCTGGTACACATAGTTTAAGAACTGATGCAGTGAGTTGTATGCCATGTCCACAATTAGCTTGCACAGAAGCCAGCCTCTGAAAGCCTCCGAAAGTTAGAGAGAGACAGAAAGTGGAGAAGTTACTTATTACGGGGCCCAGAATCAGCTATCCATGTGCTTGAGGGATTACGGGAGCTGTTCTCAAAGTTATGTTTCTGAAACCTCCAAACAGTGCTTGGTGAAGAAAGTATTTCTTGTTGGAAATATGTCAAAGGACCATAATGTGAATAATGTGTTATTTTAAAGACTGTATTCTTTTCTGGAATCTTTTAATTTGTGTTTTAATGTATTGCATGTTACGATTTTATGTTGAAGTAAGCCACCCCGAGCTGGGAGTGGCGGCTAACAAATCTAATTAAATAAATAAATAAATAAAGTAATGGTAGGGAGATGCTGAGAGTTGTAGTCCACAAAAGTAACAGATCCAAGCTTTGCTGCTCTATTTCTTCATCAAAATAAGAATAATTGTATCTTAATTGTATCTTATAGGTTGACAAGTTGAAAAGTAGAGAGGGTTTTTGGAAAAGGAAGGATGTCTAGTAGATGCTGATTATCATGCAATCAGGTAACATGCAACATCTGCTGAAATTTCCTATTTTTACAGAACTTCACAATCCCTTCTTCTAGCAAGCCTCGGCCTACCTGCTTAAGTCTATCTACCTTTTAATGCATGTTACACATATGTAGCTTTTTGTGTATTTAATACTAATGTATCCTTTAAAACCCAAACAAAAGCTGTATGTATATAACCTTATCATTCAAAAGTAACTGGGTTTTGGTTTCAGTCATGAATCTTTTCTTGCTATCTTAATTTACTTTCTAGATTTAAAGCTATAAGGCCAAGTTGCCAGCTGATCTCTGGATATGTGAGAATATACCTTTTATTTGTTACACCATTCACAGATTCAACTTTCCTTGATGAAACCTTCAGTACATGGAAGCTTTTTATAAGAATTTCTAGTTATTTTCTGTGTATTTAGACAAACTGCTTAGTGCATGTAAATAACAGACCGTCCACCCTGCAAATTTATAGCCGTGCTATGGTGCCAGCCTATAAAATCCTTTTGTAATTGTGAAACCAGAGTTCTCTGATGAAGAAGAAGAGTAAATATCTAGCAAGACAACAAATCTCAGAATTGCATAGCAGAGAGCCATGGCAGTTGATGTGGTGTCAAATTGCTATAATTCTGCCATGTTGATACAGCCTGATATTATCATTAACATGGGTAAAGAAAAGAAGATCTCTGTTCTTGAATTCCACACAGCCTAGGTTGTTTGGGACCTCAATACCCGAAGGTCTTCTTCCTGTGTATACTTGTCTGAGGACAAGAAATGGAAGGTCTCTTCTGTGTCCTACCAATGGAAACAATGAAGTACAGGCAGAAATCCTTCTTCGCTGAGGCGCAATTTGTGCCGGCAGTGGCCTCATTTTAGTGCCAAATTAAAACCTGGCACTTCACCAAACCTTTTGAGGCTTGACAGGGATGAGGATTTCTGTTTTAACATACACTATTCACACAATTTTGAAAGCCCTAATATTACTTTAGATTTTTCCAGATAGTTCCAAGTGCTTTGTCTAATGTTTTATTGACTGAATCACTCCCATCAAGATTTTTGGAGTTTTAGCTTTTGTTTGTTTTAATTTGTTGTCAACATATTTTGTTTTCAATTACATTGTAAGCCATTTTGGATCTCATATTAGGAGAAAGGCCCAGCACAGACTGATTGAATGTATTAATAAGCTTCCTTGAGATACTTATTTAAACCAGGTGTGGGCAAACTTTGGCCCTCCAGATGTTTTAGACTTCAAATTCCAGAAATCCCAATCACCTTATCAGATGTTAGGAATTGTGAAAGTCCAAAACATGCTTGATTTAAATAGATGTTCTTCCATTATTGTAATTCAAAAAGTATAGTACAGCCACATATTTGAGAGGGGAAACCTATCAGTTAAAATCTCAATATAGGAAATGCTTTGCTGAAACATGACGGATCTGCTAGTATAAAAAGGACTTGCTGAATTCTGGAAGAACAGGAAATCTGTTCATTGTAACTTCTGTATTGGAAACAAACATTAGTTAAACAGTAAATCCTGGACTTGCTGTATCACTTTACACAATCTGACTTGGTTACGTCAAAGTCAGGGCAGCAAGCCTAAGCAGAATTCATGATATGGTGGACTACATTGTTCATGGACTTAATTAGAGAAATATTCCTTGCGATTGTGCCAGTCTGTCCTGAGCCCTTTTGTCTCTAAGAGTGAATGTGGAGCTAATTATTTTGTGTGGCAGGTTCCTAGCAAAAGCTTCTACAAAAAATGTAAATTATTATCCAGTTGTATTGGATTTTGGTTGGAGGAAGTTCATAGTGAACAATCTTTAGTCCTTTAGTTCAATATTCTCTAATATATGAACAAGTGAAAGGAACTCTGAAGCCAATTGAAGACTTGTTGAGAGATGAGGCTAATGGGAAGGGAAATAGTGTGACAACCCACAGGAAGACAGTCTGATCAATTACCCTTCAAAGCCTTTTAAGAAATGATAATTTGTTCATTTACTTTTATGGAGCATTTCTCTCTTTTCAGAAAAGCACTAAGTGCACCAAATATTTCAAGACTAAGAAAATTTTAGAACCTATTAACCCCTTATGATTGGATTAATCAGAAAAGTCAATTGTGTTAAAACATAAATGGACAAGCCTTTGTATATAAGGGAGCATAATTCATCATCATCATACTACAGTAATTCTATAACTTCTTTAGTTTTCCCACAAAGCATCAGCCATTTGTGTGCTGTGAGAAATGTATTTTCCCATTTAGCTCTTTTCTGAGAATGAATGAGATCTATAAAAATGAGATTTCCATAGCAATATAATGGAATCGCACATATTTCTTGCCAAGTAATATTAGCTTTGAATTTAGATACTCCTACTCCTACGCCATTGTATTTTGCTCCAAACTATTGCTACATTGAAAATATGTCAAGTTCTTCCAAGGGATGTAAACTAATATTACATAGCATCAGCATGTGCTTGGTAAGACTAATGCCCCTTCTACACTGCCATATAATCCAGATTATCAAATCAGATAATCCACATTATTTGCTTTGAACTGGATTATATGAGTCTACACTGCCATATACCATATATACTTGAAGATAAGATGAGTTTTTCAGCCTTTTTGTCAGCTGAAAAAGCCTCCCTTGGCTTATAATGGGGTCAAGCCGGGTAGCAGAGTATATTTTCTTTTACAGATCCTCCCTCGTTCCTCCGCTTCTCCAAAGAGAATCTTGCAAATCTGCAGGATTATTGTTTGTGTCAAAAGGGAAAGGAAATATATCTTATTTCCTCCTTGTTTTTACGGCTCTCTTTCAATCCCACCCAATTTTCTGGCTTTTTTTCATTTTGCAAAGAAACCAGAAGTGATCTTTCTGGTGGGGAAGAAGAAATATCTATTTCATTCTTCCCCTTATCTGTTTACAAAGGAAAATAAAGTCTTATATTTGCAAAAGTCAGCAATAGAAGGTGTGTATTTTTTATTCCTAAGGAAACAAAATTGGGGTAGGTTTTTCGGGGGTGGGATGAGGTAAAAAGCATTTTCTGGCTACATTTAGAGTTTGAAAAAGGGAGAAATAAAAGAGGTGGGCAAGGGGAGGAGAAAAGAGGACAAAGGTTTTTTTAAGGGGGGCTTTGCTTGCATTACTTCCTTGGGCAAATGCATGCCCCAAAGCTTGTAAGTAATATATAGATTTCCCCCCTAGAAATCTTTGCAAGCCCTGCGTTATCTGTACATATCTATATGCATATTCATCTTATATATTCATTTCCCCTGAAATATTTTGCAAGCCCAATTTCTATGTATCTAAATGTATTAACTTTATATCTACATTTTTGTTCCCTTGGAAGTGTTCACTGGCCTTTGCAAGCCCTATATAGAGAGGGGGGGAGGGGGGGGAGAGATGTCTAGATAGGTATAAGGTAGAGATTTCCCCCCCTGAGATTAAGTCCTGGCGTGTCCTACTCTGGGGTTTGGTGCTCATCTCCATTTCTAGGCCAAAGAGCCAGCGTTGTCTGTATACACCTCCAAGATCATGTGTCTGGCATGACTGCATAGAGTGCCATTATAATATAAACATAGATATATAGGGCTTGCAACTATTGCAAATATTTCAGGAAGGAAATGCACATATATAGAGAGAGGATTTGCAAACACTTCATTGGGAAATGTCTATGTGAAATTAGTATATATAATTATAGATCTATATCTAGCTCTGCATTGTTTATATAGGCATTGCATATTTGCCTGTTACTATGTTGGAAGCCAGACTGAGTGCCCATGGGGAGATAGGACAGGATACAAATGATGTATTATTATTATTAAGTCATTGTTGGTACCATGTTGTTTTTGTTTACCCTACTTTTCCACTTACCGAGCTAGTTTACTGCTTTTCTTTGAAGTACACTATATATTCAAAAACATTGTACCAGTGATGCCTCAATTAATCTGTTTTTATTTTGAAATTTACCAGTGGCCGCTGCATTTCCCACCCTAGGCCTATACTTGAGTCAATAAGTTTTCCCAGTTTTTTGTGGTAGAATTAGGTGCCTCAGCTTATATTCGGTTTGGCTTATACTCGAGTATATATGGTAATCCAGTTCAAAGGAGAAAATCTGGATTTTATATGGCAGTGTAGATTGGGCCACAGATAAATACATTTGGCCTTTTTGATCTCTACATGCCAATAATTTGTGCTTAATAGTATTGGCTACTAAAGATGGCATCTCTATCAATAGTGACTAGCCATGGTAGTTAAGTTATATTTTACTGCTAATTCCAGAGGCTGTGTACCTCTAGACAGCATAAATGATGACTTGTTCTTGTCTTGTAATCTTCTTTGTCTCATAGTCAATATTGTTCTCATTATTGTCTTAAATTCAGGCAAGAGGAAATTTCAGGTTGACCACTGGTGACATAGGAAAGCATGCTAAAATGCCACAGGTTTTCTTTTTGCAGGACATTCTTCCTGCTAGATCTTCTGCTTAGTGCTATAAGAAGGAATAAGGACTAAGGTGTTCTGGGCCATAGATTGATACACTGTCCTGTCATTCTTGCTTTGTGTGTATTATGCTCTGCAATGATATCTTGTGTTGCAGTGCAATCAGTTCAAAAGTATCTTGCCATAGAAAACAGTGAACTTAAACTAGAAAAGTGGTGCTTACACCACCATGACTATTTTGGTGACACTAGATAAAATATGTCTAATATTTCCTTGCATCATGCTTTCTCATAGATTCCTCAAAGGCATCTATCCAGCATCAGGTGAAACTCTATGCCAAAATGTAGGTCTTGGTCCTACAGATAGGAGTTTTTGTTTCCTCCCACAGAGGTCCATGCATTTCCAAACTACATATTCCAGAATTCTGCAGCAGCATAAATGTGGGGCTGCCCGCTTTAAAGTCTTGGTGTAATAACATCAACAGTTGTGATAACAATTGGGAACTTGATACTCTACCACTACTAGGCAGGATATTAGCCATATTCCTATGGAGGAGGTGGAGGTTTCTTGAGGTTTGGATCCAGCCAGGTTATTTCCTGTCTTATTACAGGGCATATAATCTTCATTTGGGCCTCATTTCCTGTCATTTAAGCAGGTTTCAAATTGGCTGGGCAGGGAAACCTAATTTACAACTGAAGTACTCCAAACTTTTCTAAGCTCTGCCAGATAGATAGAAGTCAGAGAGGAGTGAAATTGCTGCTCTCTTTCTACTCTATCTCTCCCCCCCCACTCCTCATTTCCCTCTACTTGTCCATTTATTACAGTATTATTGTTAACAACAACATCAACATTCCTATTCCTGATAGTACCAAGGCTGGGGCAAATCCTTTCCCTTCTTGGAGACATGATGATAACTCAAAAGAGTTTCTTTAAATGTATAACTCCTCAGCCAATATGGTCACTAAGAATAATGGTCCAAAATAGCATTTTCAAGTTCTAAGAAGTGGGAGGAGTGTCCAACTTTGGATTTCGTCCTCCTAATGAGGCCATATTTCAGAGGGATCCAATCTACCTTATAGCTCTGGGATGCCATTCACTGGACTATAGGATCACAGCCTAAATGTATCTTATAGCGACACCACAAGATAGCAGGCTTTGATTTTATCTGAGAAATAGGTATGCACAGGCACTTTAGGCCCCATCTACACTACCATATAATGCAGTTTGAAACTGAATTATAAAACTGCAGATTTGGGGCCCCTGCCATGTCTAGCTAAACCAATCACAAACGGGTAGAAGGCCAAAGCAGAGGCTTATTCTCAATGGCCAAAGAGAATGTCAGCAGAGAAAGCACTCTAAAGTATGGCATAACACAGTTGAAAATACAGAGCATGCTTATTTCATTTGACAGTCATTCAAGAAATCTGCACCAGCTCCTGATTGGGTGAAAAATTGTCTGGCTAGGATCTGCGTCCTGAATGGCTCAGGACCCTGTCGGATATCATTGCTGGTTGACATTTTGAGCGGTAGAAAATTCAATAAACTGTCATTGAAACATTTGAAGTGTCAATCCGTTTAATGGTCCACTTCCGAGAGGGGCACAATATGAGTCCTTGATAGGCTTCCTCTGGCTAGCACACTAGAATTAGTCCAATGTACACAATGGATATTTGGGGATGGTGACCATGTTAACAGGTGAAGCTATTTGGTAGGCACTAGCACTCTTTAGCAGATGTGGCTAAAGAACCTACAATTCCCAGGATTCCATAGCATTGACTCTTGGCAGTTACAGTGGTGACAACTGCATTCATTCTACAGTGTAGACGCACCATTATTCCTCTCTTTCTAACTGCAGATCTTTTCACTCAGGCAGAATGAACTTTTTCCAAATAAATACTTTGGGAAATGATGCTTGGAAATATCCAAATTATGCTTGAAGAAAGATACTTGCAAGTTAGATGTACAGCTAGAAAAATTGTTTTATTATCCTAGCCTTATTTGTTTATTTTGTTTTATATCCCAGCCTCTCTCCCTCATTGAGGGACTCAGGGTGGCCTAATGTATCAGAATATAAATTGTCAAATATCAAAGTGACAGTCCCCAAAGCTTCACAGGAGGAAAATAATTGTATTTTATCATATAAGATGTTTGTTGGATATTAGAGCTGAATAATTGTGCTCCAGCTTGGCATATGACATTAGGAGAACATTTTTTGCTTTTCAATTTTTAAATAGCTTATGTTTAAATATTAAACAGGAAGGCAGTTTACTGTGGCTTAAAAGGCAATTAAATATTGTGTAGATCTGTTGTGATCTCTAACTTTGGATATATATTGATAAATTATCTGTACAGTCATTCTCTGATATTGTGATGGTCCAAAAAAGAAGCATACAGCAGGTCTATTTGGGCATAATATTTTTGTCTTCAGAGAGAAAAAGATTGACGAAACCATCTTTAATTCTGCCCCCCTCTTCCCCAGGGTGAGAAAGGCGGTATTTAAATATAGTAAATAAACAGTAATAAATAATAAATTCCCAATTATTCATGTGGCTAAGAAAACATTTAGTTTTAGTATGTTAGTATTTTCAGGAAGTAAACTCTTAGGTACATTTCCTGTCCCTTGGAAAGTTGGTACTACAGTCTTCGATAGTCACATTTACTTTCCATACAAGGTCACCACATATTTTGTATCCCACTACATGACTTATCATTAAAATATAGTTCTGCCCACTTATGAACATGTTGTGATATTGAGGGAAGGAGCTATAATAGATTTTATGGGTCTACTGTAATCATTGTCTAGGAAAGAACACCACTTTTTGCTAAGAAAATGGGGCAAATAGGTATGATTACTGCTTTTGTTATTTCTTTATATCTTTATATCAACCCTCTCCGTTGGCGCCCCCTTGTTGTGGGGGAGAGGCTTGCGTACCCTAATGAAGTTGTGAGCTATAAGCGGTGTTGGGACTTTCCAACAGGAGTACAGTCAGAGAGTGATGCTGCACACGTGTAGAGCCTAGAAAAGTGGGTTTCTGTGCCAAGAATCAGGCAGGCACTTGCTCCGTGAATATTACACAATGCTATTGTGTTTCAAATCAATGCTAGTGATTTGCTAAAGTGCCTGGCGTAAGATAACGTAGGCTCAGATTGGTCTAACAGTACAAGGCGTGCTGCTTGTTGACATCAGTGCCAAAGGGAGAAGAACTGCGCATGAGCAGAGGGATTCTGCCCCTCCGTTGCTGGCAAGGAGAGGCAGAAACGAAATGTTGCTACTTGGGGACATGAGAGTCCCAGCCACTGATAGTTGTACTGTGGGAAAGACTAACTTAGAAATGTTCATTGTTCTAACACATAGGAGGGGTTTAAGATGTGATGCTAATGAAAATGTTATGTTTTATTGGATCAATGAAATGCTATGTAACACCAGCCAATGATGTTTGTGAAAAATCCATGAAGGAGGGCGGGCTTTTGGAGATGCCGCCATGAAGGGTATAAGAACTTTGTGCTAAGAATGACCGGGGCCGTTTGCCCCTGATAGCAGCGTGTTCTGCTGGCAACCCCACCAGCTGGTGTTAATCAATAAATCTCTTTGATTTCACATTGAGCAGTGAAGTTGTTGCGTGATTCCTCATCCTTGCGCCCGCACGTCTACGCGCCGTTTTGGTAAGAAGTCAACTTGCCACCCGGAGTTCCATAACTCCCAAATTTGCTGCTTCATCTTGGTGACCCCGACGTGATTCCAAAGGCTATTTAGACGGGTCTGTGGTGAGGACGACGCAATCTAGTTGTCTAGACGGCTCTCGCTCCCGAGCGAGGAGGTGAGGCGACCCAGGAGAGCTGAGACGGGCGCCCGACACAAACAAGCCGGCTGCCTGGCTCGTCCCAAACCAACGCCTGCTGACACGAGAGACCGCAACTGACGCGACTGCCGGTGAACCCAGAGAACTCAGAAAGCCCGGAGGGAGGCAGCTTGTGAAAGCCGCCTCTTGAGAGATCCGGCAAGCAGATACCGGGGGTACCTTCCAGGTGCCTAGCGAGCAATCCGGTTGCAGAAAGCGCGCAGAGAAAGTCGGGGGTGGCGGATGACCGTGGCACCTAGTGAGTAATCCGACGAAACCGAGAGGTGACGAGGGAGACGTCCCGAGGTCTGCAGGAATCGGCAAGTATAGATTTTTCAAGCACTAACACTTAGGGAACACACATTGGGGTTGGGGGTGAGCACTGAAGTGATCTTTGATCTTTGGCCAGAGAGATGGGTAGTGCGGGATCAAAGCAGGAGAAAGAGACCCCTTTGAAATGTGTGTTAGACAATTGGGAAAGGTTTTGCCTGTTGGCAGTAGAGGGAAAGCCCCAAGATCTGAAAGAGTTTGAGCTCAAGAATTTGTGCACAGAGGTTTGGCCCGCCGTCCAGGAGATTGACTGGCCAAACACAGGGTCCTGGGATTTGAGGAAGTGTAGACAATTAGAATCTTATTGTTTCGAATTACATCCAAATGACCAATGGATTTACTCCGCAACATGGGAACGTATGGTTGCAGAAGGTGTGTGGTGGGCAGGCCCCAAGGGGCATGAGAAGAAAGGTTGTTTTGTGAACCGAAAGGTAGGGAGAAACCCTCCGGTTCTACCGGTGGAGCCGGAAGACCTCCCACCCTTAAGGAGAAGACAGAGGCAAAGACATATTGCCCCAACAGGAGCGGGGGAGGCCACTGCGCCTCCGCTCTATGCAAGTTTGAACGTCCCAGAGCAAGCCCCAGCCATAGCCCCCACCCTTGGGACAGGCTCAGCCGTCCAGATGACGTCCCCGGCTGTGACGCAATCTGAGGCGGTCCCTGCTGTTCCTACTGCACCAATCCCGACTGTCCCCGCCGCGCCGTTCCCGGCGAGCCAAGCACTCCTTCCTGTTCCCATCGCGCCAATTTCAATCCCAATGAATCCCCCAATGACTTTTCAATTCGAATTAGGGAGCCTGCCAACTGCGGGTTCAAGCGGGACGTTTCCGTCAGCCATGGCAACGCCCCCTCCCGCTGCGGCCCCTTTAATTCAGCCACAAGCAGCAGTGACGTTCCCTGTTCCCCGTTCAGAACGCAACCCGTTTTGTGAGAAACCGCCTGCATATCAGGCCCCTCTCTCAATGGAAATTCATTACCCCATAGAAGAAGCAAGAGAGGTAGAAAGAGGAGCGAGATGGCCAACCCCTAATGTTGACAGGATGATAGTGCGTCCCCAAGACGAAGAGGGGGAGGATGAATGCTCCGGAGCCTCAGGGGGGCTGATTGCGCAATCCCCCAGAGTCAAAAGGAGAAGCTCCTTTGAATCCGCAAGAGTGATAGAGCGCTCTCCGGAATCAAGCCGAAGGAACAGAGTGAGACAAGCGGCTTCCCCAATCCGAACTAGAAGCAAGTCCCGGGTTCAGGAAGCAAGGCAAACAGAGGAAGAGGAGAGAAGGGTCTTAGAGTTTCCTATACGACAGGTGCCGTTGCTGGACGTGCACAACAGGGTCCTGCAAGCTTATCAGATAGTCCCGTTTTCGAGCAGTGATGTTTTTAATTGGAAACACAATACTCCCCCATATTCTGAACAGCCCCGTGCTATGGGGGACCTGTTGGAAGGCATAATTGCAACGCATGATCCAACATGGTGGGACTGCCGGCAGCTGTTAAATGCCCTATTCACTGCGGCAGAGAGAAGATGCATTATCAATCAAGCCAGGTTGATAGCTCAAGAGGGACATGGGCAAATGGAGGCAGTTGCATTTGGGAATGCCAGATTCCCACTGGAGCAAGATCCAAGATGGGATCCAAATGATGCGGATCAGAGAGACAGAATTAGAGACTTTCAGCAAATTCTCTTAAAAGCCATCAGGAAGGGCCCACCCCGACCTTCCAGTATTCAGAAGATACAAGGGGTTCAACAGGATAAAGTAGAGACGCCTGCTGCGTTCCTAGAACGTCTAGAGGAAGCATATAGAAAGTACAGCCCCTACAATCTAGAGCAGAATGACGGGAGGGTTGCACTGACGCAATCCTTCATTTCCCAATCATCTCCAGACATCAGAAAGAAAATACAGAAACAGCCAGGGTTTTTGGGCAAGAATTTGAATGAACTGTTGGCAATTGCTGATCAAGTGTTTATGGCAAAGAGAGCAGGTAGAGAAGAAGAAAGATAAGAAGAAGAGAGAGGGATACAGAGTTTTGGTGAGCATGTTGGATGAAAGATCAGGAAGAGGAAGAGGAAATAGTCGTGGCAGAGGGTCAGGAAGAGGACATGATGGAGGACAGTTTAAGTTGGGGCGAAATCAGTGCGCCCGTTGTAAAAAAGAAGGCCACTGGCGAAAAGATTGTGTAGAAGAAATGTCAGAGGAAAGTGATGCAAGTGCAAAAGAGTCAAAATACCAGCTAGGGGGTCAGGAAGAGGAAAAGGAAGAGGCAGAGGAAGTTATAGGCCTTATGAGAAGGCTATTGTGGCTGCTGCTGTGCAGGAAGAAGAGGAAGAAGCTGAGTGGGAAGATGAATGTTGAAAAATTGGCAGGGCTTTTCTGTTGCTTGACCCAGATGAGCCTTTGGTTGCCGTGGATGTGGAAGGTCAGCGTATAAAGTTCCTAATAGATACCGGAGCGGATAAGTCTGTAGTGAACAAAAAAATAGCACCCCTTAGTAATCAACAAATCAAGGTTGTTGGTGTATCAGGAAAGCCACAGAAGTGTCCTTTGTTACAGCAGAGAAGGTGCAACATTGCGGGCAGAGAAGTGATACATAGATTACTGTATGTCCCAGATTGTCCTATCCCCAGCAGGGGAGAGACATCTTGGCGAAGATAAGGGCAAGATTGGAGTTTTTTGGAAACAGGCCAGCTGGAACTTACCGTCCCAGGGCAAGAAGAATACAGATTGTTTAGAGTGAAACAAGTTAGGAAGAAAGAGATACTTTGGTGTTGGGAACAAACTCCCAGGGTCTGGGCAGAAGATAACGAACCAGGAATGGCGAAAAATGTTGCCCCTGTGGTGATACAGATAAGGACTGGTCAGCTTCCCGTGAGAAAGGCCCAGTACCCTATCAGTAGAGATGCTGTAGAAGGAATTCAAGAAGAGTTACAGAGACTGTTACGTCATGAGATCATTGTCTATTGTGAATCCCTTGAATTCGGCCCTCCTTCCGGTCCGTAAGCCAGATGGGAGGTTTCGTATTGTCCAAGATCTTAGAGCTGTCAATCAAGCTACAGTGTCATTAACCCCTGTTGTTCCAAATCCATATATAATGATGAGTTTAATTCCAAGTACAGCCGCCTGGTTCTCTGTACTAGATTTACGAGATGCTTTCTTCTGCATTAGGCTAGCCCCTATTTCACAGCCCATCTTTGCCTTCCAATGGGAAACCCCTAAGGGAGGACAAAGACGTCAGGCGACTTGGACCAGACTTCCGCAAGGTTTTCAGAATTCTCCGACCATCTTTGGTCAGGCTTTAGCTAAAGACTTGTCAGATTTTGAAATTCCAGAGACTGAAGGAGTGTGGCTCCAATATGTTGACGACCTGCTGGTCGGTACAAAGACTGAGGAAGGATGTAAACATTACACTCTAGAACTGTTGAAAGTGTTGGAAGAGAAAGGGTACAAAGTGTCCAAAAAGAAAGCACAGTTGTGTCAAAAGAAGGTCAAGTATTTAGGCTTTGGTTTGACCCAGGGAAGCAAAGTGTTGGAAGTTGAGAGAAAGGAAGTCATCTGTGCCATCCCAACTCCCAAAGATAGAAGACAGACGAGGGAGTTCCTAGGAACAACCTCTTATGTAAGACATTGGATTCCCAACTATGCTGTCATTGCAAAGCCATTGTACCAGGCCACCAAAGGAAGTAATCAGGATCCATTTGTATGGACGGAGGACTGTGACCAGGCTTTCAGAATGCTGAAAGAAGCTGTCATCTCGCCTCCAGCGCTGGGCCTGCCAGACTTAGACAAACCGTTCTATCTCTTTGCTGCAGAGAGAGATGGGACAGCGATAGGTGTTCTTTCACAGAGTTTAGGTACATGGCAACGCCCTGTAGCCTATCTTTCAAAGCAGTTAGACACAGTAGCCAGGGGTCTTCCACCCTGTTTGAGGGCTGTTGCAGCTGCGGTGGATTTAATCAGAGAGGCCACCAAGCTCACCCTAGGGAGATCCTTGACCGTGAGGGTACCACATCATGTCAAAGCATTGCTAGATTCCAAAGGTCCACGCTGGCTGACAAATGAGAGACTGACTAAGTATGAGGGGGTTCTGTGCAACAATCCGCTTGTTTCCTTAGAGATGTGTCCCACATTAAATCCTGCAACACTTTTGCCTAGCCCCTCAGAGCCCTCACAACATGACTGCATAGAGACAATGGACTTGGTTTATTCCAGTAGACCCGATTTGCGTGATTTCCCTTGGGAACTGGTAGATTTAACCCTTTACACGGATGGGAGTAGTTTCATAAGAGAGGGAGTGCGTTATGCTGGCTATGCTGTCGTTACCTGGGAAGATGGTGTTCTCGAGGCGGAACCATTGCCCCCAGGGACTTCGGCCCAACTGGCTGAGCTAATTGCATTAACTCGTGCTTTGAAACTAGCAGAAGGGCAAAGGGTTAATATCTATACTGATTCTCGTTTTGCGTTTTTAACGCTACATGCTCATGGGGCACTGTGGAGGGAAAGAGGCTTTTTGACTTCTGCTGGAAAGGCTGTCAAATATGCAGATGCGATGTTGGCTTTGTTGGACGCTGTTTGGCTCCCTAGTAAAGTGGCTTTGATGCACTGTAAATCACATCAAAAAGGAAATGACCCGGTGGTTCAGGGAATAGGCTAGCTGATCTGACTGCCAAAGAAGTAGCTACGCAGAGACCCACACCTGTAATGTTAAATCTCACTGACTCAGGACCCAAAGTGGAGAAATGTCATTACACTAGGCAGGAGGAGGAATGGGCCCTGAGTGAGGGAGGAGAATGGGAAGATAGTTTCATCAAAATGCCAGACCACCGCGTGTTTGTCCCTAAGGCAAAAGCGTGGCACATAGTACAGTTTTACCATGAGAGCACACACCTAGGGAAA
Source organism: Anolis apletophallus (assembly GCA_030556195.1). Classification (NCBI taxonomy): domain Eukaryota; kingdom Metazoa; phylum Chordata; class Lepidosauria; order Squamata; family Anolidae; genus Anolis; species Anolis apletophallus. The sequence goes on from JARBWK010000004.1 coordinate 82,110,581, forward strand.
AGCGCCCTGGCAGCGCTCCTGGAGAGGCAAATGTTCATCAACAGTCTGCACAGCTTGACGGCTGCGGCTGCGCAGAGATGCTGGACATGTGCAAAGAATAACCCCAGAGAAGGGCCTTTGAAAGCGCCTGGAATACAGTATCAAGGGAATTGGCCCTTTGAAGTTTTGGTTACAGACTTTACAGAAATGCCAATGAGTGGAGGCTTCCGTTATTTGTTGCTTTTTGTGGATTCTTACACTGGTTGGATTGAAGCTTTTCCTACACGCACAGAGAAATCAGCTGAGGTGGTAAAGGGCCTCATGAAAGACATTATTCCTAGATTCGGCATGCCTTTACAGATAGGCTCAGATAACGGGCCAGCGTACGTGCACCACGTGGTACAGGGACTATGTAAACTATTAGGTATCACGTGGCGTCTTCACTGTGCGTACCACCCGCAATCGTCTGCCAGAGCAGAAAGAGCCAACAGAACGTTAAAGAACTGTTTAGCAAAGATTTGCCAAGAGACTAAGTTAAACTGGAGGCTGGCGTTACCTTTGGCTCTCTTAAGAGTCAGATGTACGCCCCACAAGAAGACAGGACTTTCACCTTTTGAGCGTTTGTATGGCAGGCCTCCATTGAACTTAAAGACTATGTGTGGACTATCTTCGGACAGCCATGTGCTGGGACACCAGCAAACTTTGCAAGATGTGCAGATGCTAGGGAAACAGCTAGAGAAACTTAGCCAGTATACAGCAGACTTGCACCCACCTCTCCCTACTACCTCTTTGCATTCTTTTTCAGTTGGCGAATCTGTCCTGATTAAGGAGTGGAGCGTCCGTCCGTTGCTGCCCAAATGGCGTGGTCCTTTCACCGTGCTGTTGAGCACACCAACGGCGGTAAAGGTCGAGGGAATTCGCCCGTGGGTCCACTACACACGAGTGAAGAGGGCACCGGTTGTTTTGGAGTCTTCCGTGGATCCAGACAACCCCCTAAAGATGCGGATTTACAAAAACCAGCAAAGCCCTGTTTAGGGGGCAAGAAGAAGGCCACAGAAGGGTCGTCTGAAATCACCGCTCCCAATTCCAGTGATTGTGGTCCAACGCAAGAAAGATGGACAGAGCCAAAGGCACTCTCACTGAGGTGGTGGCTTAGCATCCTAATGGGACAGCGTTACAGGAGTGAGCGCCCCGTGGGAGTAAGGACCGTGTTTGGATACGTGGCTCTGATATTGACATTGTACATTACTGGGATACATGGGGGGTGGGAGCAAAATATGTTTCATAGATTGGTAACGAATATGTCACATGAATTGGGTTTGAATTCATGCTGGATTTGCAGTCATGGACCTTCCAGTCATAAACAAGGATGGCCAATTGTTCCAAGTGCAGTTTTGACATTGAGAGGGTGGAATGATATCAAATGTAAGCAGGAACACTTGGGAAGGGATGTGGAACAGGCTCGGTTCATGATAACGCATCGTTCTCCTGTCTTGGAAGCAGCGCTGTGCTTCAAATGGGAGAATGGTGGGAGAATGTATGAAATAGGCAATCAGAGGCTTGGCATGTATGAACGTTTCAATTGGATGGAGCTAGGCTCTTATCCTGCATGTAATCACACGATTACTGTGCATAGCAGATACAGGGCACGTTGTGGCCAGAGGACAAGAGGTGTTTGGACTTGGGGAGGAGAAACTTCAAATTGCACTCACATATTGTTTGGAAACCATCATGAGAATGCCATAGTGAACTTGGCCCAGAATTTGCCAGCCAGACGCACAGGGCTCCGTGCGACTGGACTTCCTACTGGTGTTGTTTGGATTTGTGGAAAGTGGGCAATGTCAGTGCTTCCTGTGGCTTGGAATGGAGTGTGTACCCTTGGCACCCTGCAGCCTGGGGGTCTGAGAGTGCTCCCCAAGGAGACACCTGTCACTAACTTGCATTTGCATGTCCAAAAGCGCTCATTCGCTGATGTGAAACGCTATGGATATGACCCGGATAAGACTTTTCTTAATGAAGGCCAGAGGTTTGTAGCAATTATGGCACCCAGGTTGGGTGTGGCTTGGAGCATAAAACAGCTGCGTGTTTTATCACATGGTTTGGAGTCTTTGGCCAATGATACTCTGGAAGGGATGTCCTCGTTACAGGTAGAGGTAGATTCCCTTGCAAGAATTGCGATGCAACAGAGATTAGCTTTGGATTACCTGTTGTCCAAGCAAGGCGGGTTCTGTGTGTGGTTAAACACAACCTGTTGTCATTTCATAAATAAGTCTGGTGACATTGAACTTGACCTGGTCAAGATTCAGGGTGTTGCTAAAGAGGTGCAGAAGACTTATTCAGCCCCAAGTGATTTTTGGAGCTATTTGTTGGGCTGGCTACCGAATTTGCATTGGCTACGCTCACTTGTGATGATAATCATTGTGGTTATATGTTCTGTACTGATCATTATGTGCTGCCTACCGATTTTGCTGAAATGTTGTGCTTGTGCAATGCAGAAATCCATAGATGCAGTGAAAGGTGTGCATGCAGTCAAGACTGTGGAGACCGTGGTCAAGAGGGATTGGAGAGTGAATTGGTCCTCTTGAGGGGTTCCAGACGTATGTGTAGGTAACTCCCTGTGATGAGTTACCCACAAAAAAGAAAAACTCTGGAATAAAGCGGTGTTGGGACTTTCCAACAGGAGTACAGTCAGAGAGTGATGCTGCACACGTGTAGAGCTTAGAAAAGTGGGTTTCTGTGCCAAGAATCAGGCAGGCACTTGCTCCGTGAATGTTACACTGTGATTGGTGTTTCAAATCAATGCTATGATTTGCTAAAAAGTACACCCCGTGCCTAGCGTAAGATAACGTAGGCTCAGATTGGTCTAACAGTACAAGGCGTGCTGCTTGTTGACATCAGTGCCAAAGGGAGAAGAACTGCGCATGAGCAGAGGGATTCTGCCCCCTCCGTTGCTGGCAAGGAGAGGCAGAAGCGAAATGTTGCTACTTGGGAACATGAGAGTCCCAGCCACTGATAGTTGTACTGTGGGAAAGACTAACTTAGAAATGTTCATTGTTCTAACACATAGGAGGGTTTGAGATGTGATGCTAATGAAAATGTAATGTTTTATTGGATCAATGAAATGCTATGTAACACCAGCCAATGATGTTTGTGAAAAATCCATGAAGGAGGCGGGCATTTGGAGATGCCGCCATGAAGGGTATAAGAACTTTGTGCTAAGAATGACCGGGGCCGTTTGCCCCTGATAGCAGCGTGTTCTGCTGGCAACCCCACCAGCTGGTGTTAATCAATAAATCTCTTTGATTTCACATTGAGCAGTGAAGTTGTTGCGTGATTCCTCATCCTTGCGCCCGCACGTCTACGCGCCGTTTTGGTAAGAAGTCAACTTGCCACCCGGAGTTCCATAACTCCCCAAATTTGCTGCTTCAAGACAAAGAGCGTCAAAGGGCAGGATGGGCTCTCTAGCCTTTTGGCAACCATCCTAGGAGAAGGAAAACTCTGATTTCAAACCCAGGCAGATGATGCTCATCTAACCCTGTAAGGTGAACAATCTAAGAGAAGGAAACTCAAACCAAACCTACAACCTGAGGACCTCGCAGCCACCGTCCAAGCTTGCTAGGCCCTGGCAGATGAAACTTTGGTTTAAAGGGTGAGGCCAGTTCTGTGCACGCTGTGCTCCACCAGAAGAGTCCATTGCACAGGCTCGAAGGACACATCCAACCTCCAAATCATCAACGCGCTTGTAGAAAGCGTGGGACGAGTCCTTCCTGAATTTTCAATGGCAAAGAAAAGCCAAGAAGATATCTTTGGTGATCTTGCATGCAACTGTGCTGGCAATAATTATACTATCTGATATTTCTGTACATTATTAGAGAACTTTTTCTAATTATTTGTAGTTCATTTTATTAGAAAACATTCTGCCATTTCTATTCCTCACACTAAAAGCAGTATCATATTCTTTGGGCAATTTTCTTCATTAAATATAAATCTGCAAACAGTCATGAGGTGTTTATGTTTTAATGTTCAGTGTCTTTGAGCATTTCGTTTTAAGGACCATGCATTATGATTTAGTGGAATCCCTTATATTTATCAATGTAACAGTTTTACACTGAGCTTGTGACATCACATCATCTATAATTATTACTACGGACATCTTATTTTACTATTCAAATGGGAACTTTGCTAGAAAACTTTTTAGTCCAAGCCCCCACTTATTGCCATGTGTCCCATGTAAGAAGAAAGGTGTGATATATATAATATAAAAAAACAATAACATAAAATACCTTATGGAATTGTTCTGAGATTAGGAAGAAATAAAAAAACAAGAACTGTATATGCCTCCTTGCTCCATATAATCAACAAACAAACAAAAGACTGGCCCACCGATGGCACTGTCATAGATAACATAGATGAAGGTTTGGCTTTTGAGATAGTGCCCAGTCAGGAACAGCAACTCCCTCAACCACACCCAGAAGCAATATCTACTTAGCCTGCTGACCAAATTCAAGAGGCATCTGTGGAGCAGGCTGAGGAAGAGTTAATGGTGCCTTCCTTTGCAGAACATAGAAAAGTCCCAGCTGAGGCATTCAGCCAGAGACATTGAGAAGTTGGCCAGCAACTGGAATCAACCGTGAAAGCAGTATTTGAGGATTTGCAGCATGCTACCTGATTGCTGGCTGTAATGTTTGTAACCAAGCCTTGGACCTTGTGCTCTAGAGACCTGTGAATGCTGTTGGAACTTTGGACTGCTTTGTGATTTTGGTGTTGGATTCATGGACACAGTTTTGTCATTTGGAAGTTCGGTAATTGGATTGACTCAAGATAGTTATCTGGCTCCTCTTCTGTATTTTTCCTTTGAAATTTGTTGTTCCTGAGAACTACTGTAATTGGTTGACCTAGGATTTTATGATTACTCTGTTGGTGATTCCCGGGTGAAGTACCTTTCTGTGGTGATGGAACTGCATACTCCTGTGAGAGTCAAGAGGCTATGCTGCTGGTAGCAGTGCTCCTGGTAAGGTCTCCCAAGTCAGACAGACTTTTGCTGAGGAGCCAGGCTAAATGTGCTAAAAAGCTATTGGTCAGAAGCTGTAATTGGGGGGGGGGGGATACATTGGTGGTGAATCTCTCAGGAACAATGGTATTGGCACTAAAGATAACACTTGTTAGTACTGAGCAGGAGGCAACATGATATACCCTTTTCATCTTGAAAACCCTAGAATGATACCACCCAAAGTGAAACCACAGATAATGCCAGAATGTGAAACTCCCCCGTCAGATCATAGAATCATAGAATATAGAGTTGGAGGAGACCACATGAGCCATCTAGTCCAACCCCCTGCCATGCAGGAGAAGTACAATCAAATCATCCTTCAATAAGCTACTAGGGCAGAACAAAGGACAAATTCAAGTAGAGCTTTGGCAAAGGTAAAAATAAATTTATAAATTTCCAAAAAATTAGTGGATTGGTGAAACATTCTGAAACTTGGCAATTGTTAATGTGGCCTACAAGAGAGGCAAGTTTCATCATGATAGGCCTAAGAATGACCAAGAAACAAGCCTCTAGAATCAAAAGTTTCCCCGTTGGCATCAATGGAATGAATCTTACCAGATTGAAAATAGCACCTGCCTCCTGATTTTGGGAGTTTCCCAGTAAACAGAATGGGGAGGAGCAGCTGAAATGGGACTAAAAACAGCACTTCATTGCCAAGCTGCACACCCCTAAAAACAGTATCAAATCCTTTGACATGTGGTTTTAGAGAAGCGTTTTATGAAAATCCTGTACTACCGGCTGTCTCAACTGAGGCAATTGTACTTTTATTATATCATAAAATAAAATAAAATGACATGGCTAACTAGAAAAGACAATAGTACTTGGGAAGGCCAAAAGCAATAGAATAAGAAGACGTCACTGGAACTGTTGTTGCTCAATGTTATGGAATCATGGGAGTGGTAGTTTGGTGAGACACCAGCACTCTTTGGTAGAGAATGGTAAAAACACATTACCAAACGACAACTCTCATGATTCCATAGCACTGAAATATGGCAGTTAAAGTGGAGTCAAACTGCATTAATTGTACAGTGTAGATGCACCCTTGGAGGTCTCTTAATTCATGGGATCATCATTAGTCAAAGTTGATTTGACAGCTGTTAAAAATAAAACTGGGCATTCAACACTTCATTTGTTAACTGTAATCAAGTCAACTTTGACTTTTGTCAGCCTTATGAATGAGATACCTTCAACTCTATAATCAACACGGACTTGCAAACTCAGGGCCGGATCTTCCTTGACTAAATTCATCTACTTGCAGTGCAATCAAGTCTCCTTCAAAGATTTTCTAAAATCTATAAAGCACAAGCTGATATTGTTCTGAAATTATTTGCTGCCTTCCACTATTTTTCTCTTAGTATTTATAAAATCGATACAGTTTTCATACAATATTCAATAATTTCTCTAGCCATGCAATAAATACTGTAAGCTGAGGAAGTATTATTAGCATGAGCAAGTTGCAAATGAGATGATGACACTTCGTGTAGTACACAAAAATAATCTGATGAATTATAAAATGTATTTCCTTCAACTGGAGTAATTACAGAATGTTCTAACACCAAGTATTTGGGTAAAATTCTATAGACCCTTTCAAGGTAAGTTAATCTCGGAAAAACAACAAAAAACAATACTGGAATCTGAACAGACTGGACAGTGTCGAGCTAACGTTAAGCATTTTAGGCTTTATTGAGCTCAATGGAAATTAATTATTACTGTCCCCATGTTGTAGATGGGGATCATGTTAAGAGCGAAGACAAATTAGCTCTTACTCAAGACTGGTTAGGATACTCAAGGCAGAGTCAAACCTTGACATTTCCTGGTTTATAAGTCTCTTAGTATCCAAGCTATGCTAGTTAAAACAAATAATGAGCTAAATAAATAACGTTGCTATTAAATATATATTCAACACAAATGCACTGAAATGCATCCCAAGAGGTTTACCAACTGCATTGGATATTCAAGATTTCTGTTGGTGTCATAAGAGGTCAGGAACTAATGAAGTGTGTGAATGGGGAAGTACTGAATGATTAGGACAAGGAGGTAAAGATGACACTAATTAGGAAAGGGTCTGCTAAAGAGGAACAATGGTTCATGTTACTTAATGAGTATGACAAGAGCAGATCTGTGTATGCCTTCAAATTATCTGTTGACTTGTGGTGACCCCATGAATTTCATAGGTATTCAGCACCTGGTATTCATTGACAGTCTCCCAGCCAGTGTAGAGTGCATTAAATTAGGGACCAAGGATGGGAAGTGACATGGTACACAGAGTCAAAATAATAGATGCCAACCTGGCTGGAATGAAAATGAGAAAGACTCATGCAGAAACAGAATTGGAGGAGTTGTGATCAGAGGAAGAGAACTTTCAGATATTTATATTCAAGTAATAAAAGAGCTTCCAAAAAGTCTGGCTCTAAGCTGCAGAGTTTTAAAGGTCATTTAGCTAGCATTTTGAATTATGCTAGAAATGAACCAAAAACCTGCAAAGCTGTTTCAACATAGGGAGTCAACATAGTCCTTGTATCAGATCTCAGCACCCTTGCTACAATAAAAGTTTGCAATCTGTTTGCAAAGGCAGCCTCGTGTAAGATGTATTATAGTAGTCCAAATGGGGTGTAATCATCACAGTAGCATTAGTATTCTCTAAGTACATGTACAATCCATTTTCCATATTAATGTGTTTGTGGTGACACACATCTTGATTATACCTCATTTGAACTATAACACATTCTACAAGAGGTTGCCTGTAGAAACTGTTTTAAAACTTCTGCTGCGTATGCTCAAACAATGACAGTCAGTATGGTGTACTAGACTACTGCTCTGGAGACCAAGGTTCACATTTTTTCTCACACATTAAAAGATTGGGTGGTGTAGAAAACCCTGTGATAGGGTTGTCTTAGGGTCAGCATAGATAAGAAGAAACTACTTGAAGGTACACAATAACATCAATATGCTCAGAGGACAGATTGGATAAGTTACTTTTGGGACTACTTTTCCTACAATGCCCCAGACAGCTTAGGAGATTCTATGTGTTACAGTAAAAGAAAGGTAATATTTGCAAGGTCACAGGCCCTTTCTGTTTACTTCATCACAAGTGTTTAGGAAGGGATGGGATCATCCATCTTGCTACCTAGGACAAAGGAAGTTTGGTGACTGTTTCCTATCACACTATCATACAGAGAATATAGGAAGGCCATGGGATCTTGAAACTGGTCCAACTGCTAACGTTGGCACAAAGTTGTGGTCTGTTCTGGATTCCAGGGGAGAATTCAGAACAATCCATGACTTTGATTAATGGATTTCAAGGCCATATTAAGCAGATTTTGGCCCACATTAACCTGGATTTGCTTAGTCGGAAGTGGCGACTCACAAATATGAATAATAAATAAAATAAATAGTGTATCATTTAGCCACCAATGAGCTAATTTGTTGGCTCTTCATGCTAAATGATCAGACTAGATGGGCCCTATGTCACATCTTTCTTCTCAATTTCCTTTCAAGATATTGTTTAATCACATCAGCCTCCAAGGTTATTGAGTGGCTGGTGGAGAGTTGTTGTTGTTCGGATCAGATAAGTGACCAGCTAGGTTCTCAGAGACAGATGAGGGCTGATGATGAAAGTGTCAGCAGATGTAATCATTTGCATCTACATTTGGAATTGTCACTAAAACAATGCTGGCTGCTATTACCCACTCACACCCATTACCTTTCAACAATTCTGAAGCGTTAATATTACTGTACCAAATTTGCAGACAGAAACTGAGTCACGGCTTCTGTTTAGCAAACTCCCTTTGTACATTCTCTCTATAAAAACCTCCAGTTCCTTCACTGTTTCAGTCAGAACACAATTATATTATTTGCCACTAGGCATGGCATGGATTAATATTCTACTAAAACCATGTGCTACTTCTTTACATATTAGATTTAGGTTTGCATTTCAAATGTGTACAGTTGGCTACATTTTAGACTTGGGATAACTATCCATAAATTAATGTTCATGGCCATTTTTCCACTACATTCCAATACATGATTTTGAAAAATCAAAACTGAATGTCACAGCAGGAACATTAGCTGTCATAGAGTTTACAAACTTTACAATGTCCTCTTGATATTCCATATGTTAAGGGCATGAGAAGGTTGGAGTTCTAGTATCTAATTCTGCACCAACAGAAGACTCACAGCATTGGGTCATGGCTATTATTGGAAGCAGAATTCTATTCACAGAATCTCAGAGCTGGCAGGGCTAGGACAGGAACACTATACCATGGGGAGTAAGTCATATAAATGCAGCGCTCTCTGGCCAGTGACATATTCCTCCCAAGGGAATTGTTGTTGTTGAAGCATTCAGGTGTAATATAGGAAATTGTCTATACTGTCAGATGAGACAAGTATGCTTTCCAATAAAGTATGGGTTTAAATTCTCTCTCTCTCTCTCTCTCTCTCTCTCTCTCTCTCTCTCTATATATATATATATATATATATAGAGAGAGAGAGAGAGAGAGAGAGAGAGAGAGAGAGAGTCACATGGCCTGCCCTTATGCCCCTTGCCCCCCAAATGTAAATTTAGCTATTGGCTATAGTCGGGAAGCCCCCTTTCCAAGTAAAATATGGATTGCCCCAACTGGTATAAGTGTTCCTGTCTTCATCCTGCCAACAATGGGAAAGGTTTTCAGCATTAGGACAGCTAACATCTCCGTGGCATCAAGTCTTGTTATAACATTTGTTTTGTGGATGTAAAGAAATCTACAAAGTGGCAATTATAGTAAGTTATCAGGATTGTTGAAAGTTAATGTGCACGACCTAAACTTTTGGTGATCCTGTAGGTAATGTGTACCTAAACCACGCAGGGCTTTAAAGATCAAAACCAACACCATGTTCTTTGCCCGGAAACTATTGGCAGCCAGTGGAGTGACTTTAGGATGGGGGTAAAATGCTCATGTCTAGATGTTTCTCTAACCCAGAGGTTCCCAACCTGTTTTTGATCACTTGACCAGGGACCACTCTCCAACATTAGTACCAAAAGGGTTACGAATCAGTTTTTGGTCAACTTCAGATTTGGTTATTTGGAGTGTTGATTCAGAAAATTGCATTGGATAGACCACATCAGCTCTAGTTTCTGAAACAGTTTTGAGGCAACAGTGTAGTAATGATAAAGCCATGGACCATATTTTTTGTTTCTGTGGACCACTGGTGGTCCATGGATCACAGGTTGGGAACCACTGCTGGAAACAAATTGGTTGCTGTGTTTTGAACCAGCTGGAGCCTCTGAACCTGGTACAAGGGTAGCCCAATGTGAAGTGCATTGCAGAAGTCCAACCTTGAGGTTACTAGTGCATGTTCTATCATCTTCAGGTCCTCCAGATCTAGAAAGCAGGCAGTAGATCCAGCCTGAGCATTACATGGTCTGTGTCAGGGGCGGCCCCAGCGATTCCGCGACCTACGCGGTCGCGTAGAGCGTCATCGGCTGGGAGGGGCACCACCGGCTGGGAGGGGCGCCGCCGCGCCGACTCCGCGCCCCCACCGCCGCCGTACTGCCCTGCGCTATAGCGCCTGTAGACGTTTCTGCGCACGCGCGAACGTTCGAGCACGCGCACTCCCTCCCAAGCGCGCCTGCCGCTTTGGAACCAGTGCGCATGCACAAAACCTGCACTGCACGCATGCGCGCTGGCTCCAAAGTGGCAGGCGCGCTTGGCAGCGAGTGCGCGTGCTTGGACATTCGCGCGTGCGCAGAAACATCTACAGGCGCTATAGCGCCTGTAGGTGCTTCTGTGCATGCGCGACCGGCAGAAAGGTGCGCCGTGGAGGTGTGCCGCGGCCGATGGGGCCGGCGGCGGTGGCGTGGTGGCGGTGTGGGCGTGGCGGCGGCGGTGAGTGACGCGGCGGCGGGGGGACGACAAAATTTCTTCGCGTACCCCCCCAAATCAGGTCGGGCCGCCCCTGGTCAGTGTAGACTCTTATAATCCAGTTAAGTGCAATTCAACTTCATGATACGATATGATATGGGCAAACTGCAGCTCTTCCAGGTGTTTTGGATTTCAACTCCCACAATCCCTAACAGCCTCAGGCTCTTTCCTTTCCCCCCTCAGCAGCTTAAGAAGGAATGGGATAAAGAAGGGGCCTGAGGCTGTTAGGAATTGTGGGAGTTGAAGTCCAAAACACCTGGAGGGCCCAAGTTTGCCCATGTCTGGTCTACATTAACCATAGAACAATGCAGCTCCGACCTGCATTCTATAGCAGCGTGGGTCCCGACGGAGTCTGCTGGGGCAAGCGGCTTTTCCGGAGCGCGCGCCCTTCTGCGCTCCTGCCGCGTGCTGACCTTCAGCGAAGCTTGAGGCGCGTGAGGCGGCACCTGTCCGGGCTGAGGCTGCAGGGGGGTTGGGGGGGGCGGGCTGAGGAGCGGAGTGGGGCGGGGCTTGCTTATTATTGTTCTGGCTGGGGAAGGCGTGCTTGGGCACCCTGAGGCGAGAGGGAGAGGCGGGAGCTTTGAGGAGAAGCCCCAGTTGGGAGCCGAGGAGAGGACGCCCTCAGCAGCAGCAGCAGCGGAGGAGGAGGAGGAGCGCAGCAGGTGCCGGGCCCTGCCCTCTTCCTCCTCCTCCTCCTCCGCGTGACGCCTGTCTCCCTCTGCCGGCCAGCAGTGCCACCCCGGCGCCGGTCCCGACCATGCTGGAGCAGAGCCCGGGCGCGCTTTGAGGAGAAGGAGGAGAGCGAGAGGCAGCGAGGGGGCGATGGGTCCCTGGGCGCTCCTGCTAGCCGGGCTCCTGCAGCCTTGCGCCGTGGCCGCCCTCTCGGGGGACAGCCTGCCGCCCGAAGCCAGGATGGGCGCCAGCGCCAACCCCGCCGAAACCCCGCCGGTGCCCAGCGCCACCCCCGTCGAGGAGACCCGGCTCCAGGTCTTCACCCTGGATTACCCCCACGTCCAGGTGCCCTTCGAGATCACCCTCTGGATCCTGCTGGCCTCTTTGGCCAAGATCGGTAAGGAGAGGGCAGGCAGGCAGTGAGGGAGGGAGGGGTCGTTCTGGGGCGGGGAAAGGGCGCAGGTGAGCGCCAGGCTCATTGGCGGGCGCGCAGGGAGGGAGATGCCAGGCTTTGGTGCTCCAGAGAGTTTGGGCATCCTTTCCCATCTGGTCCAGCCAGCAGAGCCAATGGTGAAGGAGTTACACAATGGGTTGCTGTGAGTTTTCCATGCTATGTAACACAGCGGTGCCCAGCCTTCTTTTGACCAGGCGCCACCCCCCAACATTAGTACCAAAAGGGTTACAAATCAGTTTTTGGTCAACTTTAGATTCAGTTTGGATATTTGGGGTGCTGCTTCAGAAAATTGCATTGGATAGACCACATCAGCTCTAGTTTCTGATACAGAACTTATGCCATCCAATAATCACCACCTGTTTGCCCACAGAAAATTTAATATCTTTAATATTTAATATCTTGATATCTTGACATTAATATTTAATATCTTGAGCTGATGTGGTAGTCGTAATCTTTTCTAGGTAGTCGGCCTCTCCCCTTCCGACATTCCTGTTGCTTTGGCACTATAAAGAGGGTTTTGGGAGACCTGTCGCTCCAATTGCCACGTGGTTTCGAGGCAACGGTGAGGCCGCGGACCATATTTTTGTTTCTGTGGACCACTGGCAGTCATCGACTACTGATGTAACACAACTTTCGTTCCTGGGTTATCAAAGTCATTTCCTAATTGCTTCTATCATAAAAACATGTGTAGTGTTTAGGCAAAAGTAAAGGTTTCCTCCTGACATTAAATCCAGTCGTGTCCAACTCTGGGGTTGTGGTGTTCATCTCCATTTCTAAGCCAAAGAGCTGGCGTTGTCCGTAGACACCTCCAAGGTCATGTGGCCGGCATGACTGCATGGAGCGCCATTTATATATTTATTACACTACAAAAAACTTTATTTTTGCGGGACACTCTGCAGCACACTTTGCTATAATTTTTCGGTGAATACCTCAATTCAACATAATTTGTGGCAGCCCCCAAAACAAGGTTTCTGTAGTACAAAAACAACTTCCAAAGCAAGTACCATATAATTAAACAAGAAATAACACTTTCAGACCAGGAACAGAATTGTTTTCAATTTTTGTTACATAGTGTTATGGGTGTTGTAGTCCTTCACACCTGGAATGCCAGGGCCTCCTTCTTCCCCCTCTTGGCTGTATCAAGTTTTATTTCTTAGCCAGGCAACATCCTCATTTTCCTAGCGAGTATCTGGATTGGTCAGATTCCTGGAGCTTCCCTTCAGAAGCTGACAAATCAGAAGAAAAATCCCAGGCTGTTCAAATCTTGACCTTTCTCTGGTTTGGTTGATAAATATTTCTCTGACAATTTGTTTCTCATAAAACAACTGGGGCGGATGATTCCTATCACAAAGGAAGCATGAAAGAAGCACAGATCTCTTGCTTTTGTGACCAGAAGAACATCTCCAGATAATGATCAGGCATTGGAGGATTCCTGCATAATAATATGGTTCTTATGTGCAATCTGATGCTTTTTAGGTTTTTTAAAAATCTTTTGTCCACTTTGAAAACAAAACAACTGTAAAAGGAGAAGTTGTGATGGGGAGACCATTAAGGCATACTTGTTATATCTCAAACACTTGATTGTTTAATATTAAAAAGAATCTATAATAGGAAGGATGCACCTGCAATGTAATGGAGTTTGACACCACTTTAAATGGCCATGACTCCATGCTATGGAGTTACGGGATGTGTATTTTGGTGAAGCACCAGTAGTATTTGACAGAAAAGGCTGGAGACCTTGTAAAACTACAATTCCCATGATCAAACTCAATTAGTCCTAGAATGCACCCCCCCCCCCTTGTCTCTGAGAAAGAATCTTATTACAACATCTTTTTTCACTTCATCAGTCTTCACCACTCTTTCTTCCTGTAGCATCACTATAGCTATGCTCAGTGGTGGTCTTGGACCACTGTGGGTCTTTGAGCTATTGGGGTTTTTTTTGAACTTGAGAAACTGCAAGTTACTTCTGGTGTGAGAGAATTGGCCATCTGCAAGGGCATTGCCCAGGGGATGCCCGGATGTTTTGCCATCCTGTGGAGGCTTCTCTCATGTCCCCACATGGGAAGCTGGAGCTGACAGACAGGAGCTTCCACTCCCCAGATTCGAAGTGCCGACCTCTCAGTCAGCAATCTGCCGGCACAAGGGTTTAACTCATTGTGCTACCGGGCGCTCCTATTGGATGTTGTTCAATCAGGAAAGAAAGAATGGGGGCAAATATGGTGCCTGGCTCTGGCATATTAGGAAAAAAATGTGGTTTTCCCACATCAGTAGCTTGTTTTTGTTGTGTGCCTTCAAGTGATTTCAGATTTATGGTGTTCCTCTCTGAGTAAGTCAAATACTCTCATCCCCTGGAAACTATGTGAGGGTGAGCCTAAGGTAAACCTGTCATAGGGTTTTCTTGGCAAGATTTTTTTGGAGGAGATTTGCCTTTGGCGTCCTCTGAGGTTAGAAGAGGACGACTTGCCCAGGGGTTTTCTATGGCCAAGATGAGATTTGAACTCCTAGTCTCCAGAGTCATAGTCCAATGCTCCAACCACTATACCAAGCTGGCTCGCTTCACATTTTGTATAATGAGTGGAAAAGCCCATTTCAGAATTCCATTATTTCAGTTGTTTTTACCTAGTTTTATAGGACATCCTGTAAAATAGCCTAGTTTCAGTATAATTGCTCCTTTGCTGCATCAAAATGTTGAGAATGCAATTGATTCTTTCACTGAAATAAATAATAAAGATAAGAGGGTGCAATTTGTCCAGGATCTACCAGGGACTTCCCTGGCTGAAAGGGGATTTGAATCCTGGTTTCTTAAAGTTGTAGTTCTGCAAGAGACTCCAAATTTGGGCCCCTATTGAAAGTCCGGTCATGGGAGGCAAACAGAGAATGTCCAGTCTCAGATTTATTCCATCATGGCCATAAGGAGACAGCTCAGCTGTACTGCACATGCAGGTCACAGTACTTGAAAAGGTTGTCATGCCCCCACATCCCTTAACTACACATTATATAGGTTTTTCTTAGCTATCAAGATTCTACTGCACATGTTTTCTTGGTCAATTTTCAGCCAAATGTCTCTTGCCACTCAAGTCCCAGCCCAAGCGTCATCCCATGTTCAGCAAGCCTTACCTTCACGACTAGTTTATTTATTGCAGAACACAATTTCTTGGAGCATTTCCACCCTGCCATTGACGTGTTGCTCCTTCTTTGCAGGGAGGCATACTTTCTTCCCATTTTGTTACCAAAGCAAATTTACTACGGGCTTCAGCCTCCTTCAGTTCAACACTCAAACCACTACGCTATGCTGGATCTCAAAAAGCACTTATTTGGAGATAATCCGATTTAATCCATGGGATGATCTGATGAAATATGTGATACTTATCCTAGTTTTCTGTTACTATATATGTGCGCAAACAGGGACCAAATCCACTTAGATGATAATGTTTCTGTATATTTTCTGGGTTTTATGCCAATAAAGGTTAGAAAAATGGACAAGACGTGGACCCTTTTTTGTGGTGTCACAGAGTTTTGAAATTCTCTTCCTAAAGGAAATATTACAGTTATGTGGAGTGTGTAATATTGTGCTCTTCTTCTTAATTAACCTGAGGTTTTCTACACCCACACTCTTCACTCCACAGCAATTATCTTGGATCATTTTGTTGATTTATTTTCTAATAATTGTTTTACATTTTCTATTATTTTGATTTTATAGTGAGGGAAATCATCTTACACTTTCAGAACAATTAAGCTATATCTATCTATCTAATATAAAAGTCAATGTTTTATGTATGTTTGTGGGCAACGTATTTCCAAGACAGCTCCAACTTCCCACCGATGACTGATCTGGACCAAACTTGGCACACATAGCCAACATACTGGAGGGATCTGGTGGGGATTGACCGTAGAATTGGGACTTAGAGTTCACTCACATCCAGAGAGTATTCTGAAACCAACCCACAATGGATCTGGACCAAACTTGGCATGCATACTTGACATACTTGGTGAGGAAGATGACCCAACATGATGGGATTTGTAGTTCACCCTGCATACAGGGAGCACTGTGAACCCCACCAATGATGCATCTGGACCAAAGATGGCATGCAGACCCAACATGACCAACAAAATCTGGGGGGGGGGTACTGAGTCACCATGGTGGGAGTAGTAGTTCACCCTGCATCTAGAAAGTACTGTGAACCCCACCGATGATCAATCTGGACTAAACTTAGCACACAGACCCCCTCCATAAGCAACATAAAATACTGGAAGGTTTTGGAGAGACTTACTCACCACGGTAGTAGTTGTAGTTCACTCTGCAGCAAGAGAGCACTCTGAACCCCAGCAATGATGGATCTGGACCACACTTGGCACACAGAACCTGCCTAACTAATAGAAAATACTGGAGGGGGTTGGGGGGAGGGGTGACCCACTGTTGTGGGAGCTGCAGTTCACCCTGCATCCAGAGAGCACTGTGCACCCAAATGATGATGGATCTAGACCAATATGACCACACATATCCAATATGGCCAACTTTGAATACTGGTGGAATTTTAGAAGATTGACCTTGAATTTGGGGGGTGGTGGTGGTTGTCATTCACCTACATCCAGAGAGCACTATGAACCCAAACAATGATGAATCTGGACCAAGCTTGTACCCATCATGGCCAACTTTCAATACTCGTGGGGTTTGGCGGAAGCTGACCTTGCATTTAGGGAATTATAGTTCACTCTCATCCAAAGAGTGCTGTAAACCCAAACAATGATTTATCTGGACCAAACTTTGCACACAGACCCAACATGCCCAACTTTGAATATGGGTTTGGTTGGAACAATGACAGATTATGATTGGGGTTTACCCAAATTATTATGCATTTTCTAATGGGTTCATTCTATAAATCCAAAAGCCAACAATGAATACTTTTTATTTTTATCTTTATAAAAGACTTAACCATGGCATCACCTAAGCTAGTACTAAATAAAAACATGATGGATGTGGCTGCATACCCAGCAGAAAAGCAAATTCTCCAATTTTACTTTTAAATAAAGTCATCAAGGATATTCTTGCTTATATAAAACTATAGTAGTTGATTCACCAATGGCAGCCACAATCAAGCATGTTATGAGTTTTGTTTTTTGTTTTTGCTTTAATAGAGGGACTAGATTATTGGATGTGGAAGATACAGGCTCTTGAATGACTTTTTCCAGTCCCTAATCTTGTAGTTTTACATAGGTCTACTCAGAACTTAGTGTAGTTTACTCTGAGATAATTGCACGTCTGATTCTTATTGCTCAATTTAGAATCAGACTAAAGAGATCAGGGAAAAAACACAGACCAGTTAGATATGATCTCAGTAACATTCCTAGCAAATATGCAGTGGAGGTGAAGAACAGATTTAAGGGACTAGATTTAATAAATAGTCCCAGAAGAACTATGGACAGAAGTCCTCAGCATTGTTCAGGAGGCGGCAGTAAAGTACGTCCCAAAGAAAAAGAAAACCAAGAAGGCAAAATAGTTGTCTGCTGAGACACTGGAAGTAGCCCAAGAAAGGAGGAAAGCAAAAGGAAACAGTATTAAGGGGAGATATGCCCAATTAAATGCACATTTCCAGAGGTTAGCCAGAAGAGATAAGGAACTATTTTTAAACAAGCAATGCATGGAAGTGGAAGAAGACAACAGAATAGGAAGGACAAGAGACCTCTTCCAGAAAATTAAAAACATTGGTGGTAAATTTCAGGTGAAAATGGGCATGTTCAAAAGCAAAGATGGCAGGGACCTAACAGAAGCTGAAGAGATCAAGAGAAGGTGGTGAGACTATACAGAAGATCAGTATAGGATAATAATATCGAGGATAGCTTTGACGGTGTGGTGAGTGAATTAGAACCAGACATCCTGAGGAGTGAGGTTGAATGGGCCTTAAGAAGCATTGCTAACAACAAGGCAGAAGGAGACGACTATGGCATGCTATCAAGGTGATGCATGCCATATGCCAGCAAATATGGAAAACACAAGAATGGCTATCAGACTGGAAAAAATATCAACTTATATCCCAATACCAAAAAAGGGAAATACTAAAGAATGCTCAAACGTTCGTACAGTGGCACTTATTTCTCATGCCAGTAAGATAATGCTCAAGATCATGCAAGGAAGACGCCAGCATTACATGGAGCGAGAGGGGGGGGGGGGTTTGCCAGATGCACAAGCTGGCTTTACAAAAAGCAGAGGAAGAAGAGACCAAATTGCCAATATCCGCTGGATAGTGGAGAAAGGCAGAGAGTTTCAGAAAAACACCTATTTCTGTTTTATTGATTATTCTAAAGCCTTTGACTCTGTGGATCATAATAAATTGTAGCAAATTCTTGGTGGTATGGGCATACCAAATCTCTCTCTCTCTCTCTCTCTCTCTCTCTCTCTCTCTCTCTCTCTCTCTCTCTCTCTCTGAATCTGCATAATGACTAAGTAGTAACAGTAAGAACTGACCATGGAACAACAGACTGGTTCAGGATTGAGAAATGTGTACGGCAGGGTTGTATATTCTCACCCAGCGTATTCAACTTGTATGCAGAACACATCATGCAATGTGCGGGGCTTGATGAATGCAAGACTGGGGTTAAAATTTGTGGAAGAAACATGAACAACCTTAGATATGCAGATGATACCACTTTGATGACCGAAAGCAAGAAGGAGCTGAGGAGTCTTCTAATCAAGGTGAAAGAAGAAAGTGCAAAAGCTGAGTTGCAGCTAAACATAAAAAATAAACAAGATTATGGCAACCACACTGATTGATAACTGGCAAATAGAGGGAGAAAACGTGGCGGCAGTGACACATTTTGTATTTCTATGTGCAAAGATTACTGCAGATGCAGACTGCAGCCAGGAAATCAGAAGACATTTACTTCTTGGGAGGAGAGCAATGACCAATCTCGATAAAATAGTGAAGAGTAGAGACATCACACTGGCAACGAAGATCCACATAGTAAAAGCAATGGTATTCCCTGTAGTCACCTATGGCTGTGATAGCTGGACCTTAGGGAAGGCTGAGCGAAGAAAGATAGATGCTTTTGAACTGTGGTGTTGGAGGAAAATTCTGAGAGTGCCTTGGACCACAAGAAGATCCAGCCAGTCTATACTTCAGGAAATAAAGGCCGACTGCTAATTGGAGGGAAGGATATTAGCAGCAAAGATGAAGTACTTTGGCTGCATAATGAGAAGACAGGAAAGCATAGAGAAAACAATGATGGTGGGGGAAAAGGAAGGAAAAAGGAAGAGGGGCCAACCAAGGGCAAGATGGATGAATGGTATCCTTGAAGTGACTGGCTTGACTCCGAAGGAGCTGGGGGAGGTGACAGCCGACAGGGAGCTCTGGCTGGCCTGGTCCATGAGGTCACGAAGAGTCTGAAGTGACTGAATGAATAAACAACAAACAAACTGCATGTATGGATCCTGTTTATATGGTGGAGGGATGAGGACACATGTGATCACCCCTTGAGTACAATTTGTGTATCACTTTACACTTTTATTATACCCTTTGTACACAGCAACCCAATGCATTGGTGAAATAACTGATTTGGCCCAGTAGTATAATGGAGGCAGGAATCACAGGCTTCACATACAAGGATTTTTTTAAAAAAAAATTTAATTGAAGGTTAAGCATCACATATGACGATTTTTTGATTGGGCAGGACAATGTTATTATTTATTCTCAAATTTCTGTGTTTTCTATGAACATAGTTGCAGTCCTTCCTCTCAGAAGCAGATGGGAAGAGGAATTGATTTTATCACAGATTATGTATTAGCCAGTCCTTCTTGCAGAAGCCAATAATTTGAGGTGGATTGGTCTTGCGTGGATTGGTCTTCACTTTGCAAAATTAACTTCTGTTCACTTTGCAAAAATCCTCCTCCTGGTGGAGATGACAATGTGGATCAGAAATCATATTGATCCATAAATGGATCAAAAGAACTGATATGGATTAAAAGTGTCTCCATTTTTGGACAATCCTGTGGTAGTGGTGGTAATAATGACTCATTATCAGCACTTGCACTTGAAAATTTACCATGTTAAGCAAAACTCAGGATAGGCAAAAAGAAATACTTCTTCACCAGTGCTTAACTATTCCGTTTCTGTCACCAGTCTAATGGTTTTGAAGAGAGATTAGGCAGTTATGATCAATTTTTCTTGATTGATTTTGGGTGATTTGTGTATTAGTATTCCCTGCATGATTAAAATTTTTATTAATATAGAAATGCTTTGAAAAAATTGAAAAACGTGTTTTCATATTTTTCACATCATAATTAACTTGAACTTAAAGGTATAATTAAATGAGCAGATTTTTTCTATACAAGAACAATGGAGAGAGATTGCCTCAATTACAGCCAGAAAAGGTTTGCTGCCACTGGTTAGTCATCCCCCTTGCTTCCCAGTTTCAATGTTCTTGATCCACAGTTTTTGTACTATGTTCCGTACTAAAGACCTATTCATCTGTATTTTACAGCTTACAGTAATAGTATACTCTACCGAATGAGTAATATACTCAATGTATGCATTATACTATTCACTGTAAGCTATAAAAGTGCAGGAAAATAGCAATAAAAAAGAGTTCTCAAGACAATGATATTTGTTAGCTTTCTATTCATACACAAGAAAATATGTCAGTGATCACCCCCCCCCCCCCATAGCATATGGGGAGGCTCTCATAAAATTATGGCGTTTGGAAAAAGTCACTCAATGCAATAAAAAGTGTCACTTTACGATGCACACCCGAACATTGCAACACTTTCTGTAGTAGGTAGCTATGTTTTGAGTGCTTCACTACATGTTAAACATGAACTGGATCTTTTGAAGTGTAACTTCATGTCCAGGATGAACCATTTTAACTCAGTAAAATATAAATAAAAGGGAGCCTGCAACCTAACAAAACTGAAATTAAAGACAATCCATTTCCCATTGTGCAGTGGATTCCCAGATATGTTTACTCAACAGTTGAGCTTCCCAACAGAGCAGGGTTGTCGTTGTATCCCTGCCTAGTTGCGGATGTGCTCCATTAAACACGCAAGGTTTGACACCCAGGTAGACAGGCAGCCCTGATGAATCTAAAATGTCTGTGAATCAGCCTTCCTCGGTTTCATCAGAACACAAGAAATCATAATGCTTGGAAACTGTTTAAAAATACTTTTAAACAAGCCGAACTAAAATGCATTCCTAAAATAAGAAAGAGGCCGGGAAAGTCCAAGAGGACATCGGTATGGCTTACAAATGAAGTAAAAGATGTGATTGGAAAGAAGAAAAACTCATTTAAGAAATGGAAGGCTCTTCCTACTGAGGAGAACAGAAAGGAACACAAGCTCTGGCAAACTAAATGCAAAGCAACCGTCAGGAAAGCCAAGAGAGATTTTGAGGCACATATAGCTAAGAATATAAAAAAAATAGCAAAAACTTCTTTAAGTACATCAGAAGCAGAAACCCAACTAGAAAAGCAGTTGGGCCACTTTTTGAAAAAAATGGTAAGAAAGGGACAATAAGTGAAGACAAGGAGATTGCTGAGCGGCTAAACGACTTCTTTGCCTCCGTTTTCACACAGGAGGACAGACACATATGCCTGCAGCTGAGTCAGTTTTTTCAGGGAGGGAATTAAATGAATTAAACCAGATAGAGATAAACAAGGAAGATGTTCTCACATGCCTTACTAAACTAAATGTCAACAAATCACCAGGGCCAGATGTCATCCACCCCAGAGTTCTTAAGGAACTCAAGTGTGAAATTGCTGAAATTCTAGCCAAATATATAACCTTTCTCTAAGATCAGGCACTGTACCCAAGGACTGAGGGAGGCAAATGTAACTCCGATCTTCAAGAAAGGATCCAGGGTGATCCAGGAAATTATAGGCCAGTTAGTCTAACCTCAGTTCCAGGCAAAGTGATGGAAACCATTATTAAAGAAAAAAATTACTAAGCACATAGAAGAACAGGCATTGCTGAAAGAAAATCAACATGGTTTCTGCAAAGGCAAATCATGTCTTACTAACTTGTTAGAATTCTTTGAGGGTGTAAAAAAAACACATAGATAAAGGGGACCCAATTGATATTGTTTACCTTGACTTTCAAAAGGCTTTTGACAAAGTCTCTCACCAAAGGCTCCTAAATAAGCTCTTCAGCCATGGAATCAGAGGACAGGTCTTGTCCTGGATTGAACCTGGCTAAACTGTAGGAAACAAAGGGTGGTAATAAATGGACACTTCTCTGGATGGAAAGAGGTGGAAGTGGCGTACCCCAAGGTTCAGTTTTAGGACCGTTACATTTTTAATTTATTCATAAATGATCTGGATGTAGAAGTAAATTGTGAGGTAGCAAAGTTTGCAGATGACACCAAACTGTTCAGGGTAGTTAAAAATGAAACTGACTGTAAAGAGCTCCAGAAAGATCTCGAAATTGAGTGAATGGGCAACAAAGTGGCAAATGCATTTTAACCTAAACAAGTGTAAAGTCATGCACATCGGGGCAAAGAACCCCAAATACACTTATCAACTGATGGGATCAAAGCTTTCTGAGACAAACCAGGAAAGGGATCTTGGGGTTTTGGTGGACAGCTCAATGAAGATGTCAACCCAGTGCGCTGCAGCAGTGAAAAAAAGCAAATTCTATGCTTGGCATGATCAGGAAGGGAATCGAAAATAGGTCGACAAATGTTGTATTGCCTCTCTACAAATCTATGGTGAGGCCACATCTGAGTACTGTGTACAATTCTGGTCACCACATCTCAAGAAGGATATAACGGAACTGGAAAAGGTACAAAGAAGGGCAACAAAAATGATCCAAGGGATGGAGCAGCTCCCTTATGAAATCAGGTTGCAACACCTTGGTCTTTTCAGTCTTGAAAGACGGCGTTTAAGAGGTGACTTGATCGAAGTGTATAAAATCATGCATGGGATAGAAAAGGTGAATAAAGAAAAAATATTTTCTCTGTCACACAACACTAGGACTAGGGGCACTCCTAAAGCTCCAAGGTAGGAAAGTTAGGACTAATAAAGGAAATATTTCTTCACCCAGAGGGTCATTGGGTTATGGAACTCACTTCCAGAAGAGGTTGTGACAGCTGTCAGCCTGGACAGCTTCAAGGCAGGATTAGACAGATTCATGGATACCAAGGGAATCAGTAGTTATTGAAATGGACATCCAAGTGCCACCTTGATGGAGGCAGGCAGGATTTTCCCTGGGTACTGGTTGTGGGGGGTCGGGAGCAGGTGAGGGTTTTGCCCTCCTTTCTGCTAGAGATCCCTGTGTACAACTAGTGGGCCACTGTGTGACACAGAATGCTGGACTAGATGGGCTGAGGCCCGATTCAGCATGGCTCTTCTTATGTTCTTATGTTCATAAGGATTCAGAGCTTTTTAACCTGCATTATGGCTTTCATAGGTTTCTCAAATGAGTTTGGATTTTAGCATTTAAAAATCTGTGTCAAATGGACATTGGTCTCCAACCCACACTTCTTCCTTCATGATAATGAGGAGTGGTGGCCTTGTGGTTTTTACCTTCCATTACCTGGCCTCATAATTGTTAAAAAGGAAATTGTATTGTTGATAGAGTAATAAAAAACCATAGTGTCTTATCACTGGATGGATTAATGGAAAGAAATAAATCAATGATGGTTTCCTGAAGTGGAAAGTCCAAACTCTGTTTTGTCTCTTGTCCCAACAGATGGTTGTCATCAGTCTGCATGTACTGCATATGCAAAAAAAACAACAACCCCAGTCTTATTTTGCCACTCCCTATTATATCCATGCACAAAATTAAGCAAGTTTCAACTGGCCTTAAATCTTTAGATTTTCCCTTGGTGTTAAGAGAGGATTGAGCATGGTCATTCCATTATTAGTGGAAGATGATGGATGCCTCCTTTTATCCCCCGTCCCCCAGTATGTCCTCAAAACTTGCTCCTGAACATTAGAAACTATCCAGGTTTTCAGATAATTTAGAACAGGCATGGGCAAACTTTGGTCCTCTGGGTGTTTTGGACTTTAACTCTTAGAAATTTCAGCCAGTTTACCAGCCGTTAGGAATTGTGGGAGTTGAAGTTTAAAACACATGGAAGGCTGAAGTTTGCTAATGCCTGCCTAAAAGTAAAGGCAAAAAGTAGAAATCCCTAGACCAGTGGCATTCATATCTGTCTATAGCAAGTACCCAAAGGGCAATCCAATGGTTGCAGTGACATGGAAGGATTTAGATGTGCAACTAAAGCCAATGCATTAGAAACCCCATACATCCTATTCAGCCAATTCAAGTTTTCTTCAAAGTCTGAAAAAGATTCACTTGCCAAAGCATCAATGTCTAGTCTGAAATTCTCTTCTCTTTGTTGCCTTCCGACTGACATTCACCCTATATCATTGGTTGTGTGGAAAGTTTAGCACTTTTAGATGAATCAGGTTCAGGAAAGGTGTCTATAAGGATTCAGCCATGGATTCTTTCAGACCCTGAGCATTAGCTATGAAATCAGTAGCAGAGACCAATCTATTTCTTCAACCTGAGGTATCTCAGTCTTGGCACTGGTTGACTTATCTGTCTCAGATTCTAAAGTCAAGGCCTTGACATACATTCCTACCTGTAGTCCAAACAGTCCCATGTGAAAGGCACCCTGAAATATCACTTCAGAAAACAAAGATTTTGTGAAGAATTATTTCCATTTGCTGATATGGCTGGGATCTAGCAGAGGATCTTGAAGGCAAAAGGAAGAATCTGATTTTGCCAGCTATTTTTTCCGCTGTGCCTCTTAGACACTATTTCTAAACATTGCCCAGTGCTTCTAAAATTTTGTGGTGACCAGTGTGTTATTGGGGGGGGGGGGCACAGGAAATAAGGGTAAGGTTCCATAAATGTAACCCCATTACCCCATACCATGAACTGGTGGCTATCTTGGAGAGGCTTGTTGGGAGTTGCAGTCCTACAACATCTGGATAACCAAATGTTTTCATTTAGAGGTCATCAATCAGTCAACATAAACAGAATAGGCATTGGAAGCACTGCTAGATAAATCTATCATAATACGAGTATTATCTTGTGACGAAAACATAGCACTGCCTAGTGCCTATACAATGGGGGAAAGATACATTCTTGAGCTATAGATTATATTAGGAGCCAAGATAATTTTTGTGGCCCTCAGGATGTCAGGCTACCATTTTCAATACTGGCTATGCTGGTTAGGACTGGTAGAAATTGCAGATTTCTGGAAAGCCATGATTTCATCACATCTGATTTATTTTACAGACCATTTATATTTTTATAACCCTTTTTGTTTAGTTGGCACAAACTTGTTCACTTCTAAATATTTGTGTGTATCTGGATTTTTTGTTACTTTGTAACTATTGTGGGATTCTTTATCTATCCATGCCTTGAATAACTTTGGAATGTAGCAGAAAACTTGGGATAAAAGATAAGTGTATAAATACACAATTTCACAGAGAATAGCAGAATATTAGTTTATATGGGCACAGGGCTGTAGCCAGGATTTTGATTCGGGGGGCTGAGTTTGGTTCTGGGGGGGCTGAGACTGGGTGGAAGAGGGTCTACCCTAGCATACCTTTTGTATTGTTATCCCAATAACCCCATTAATGTGGGATATAATGAGCATGGTGATCAGATTATGATATGAATAAACATAACCGTTTAAATAATGTACCAGTAAGGCCTTTTTGCAGACCACCCTGAGAATTTCGGGGCTGAAGCCCCTTAGCCCCCCGGCTACATGCCTGTATGGGCACAAGCTAACCATCTCTCTTTCTCTCTGGTCTTTCCTTCTTGAAGGTTTTCATCTCTACCACAAGTTGCCCCATGTAGTGCCTGAGAGTTGCCTCCTTATTCTGGTTGGATTGATTCTAGGAGGGATTATGTTTGGAGTACAAGAAACGTCTCCCCCCGTGATGAAAAGCGATGTCTTCTTCTTGTATCTTCTTCCTCCAATTGTCCTTGATGCTGGCTATTTTATGCCAACACGCCTCTTCTTTGAGAACTTTGGTACTATTTTCTGGTATGCAGTTGTGGGAACTCTCTGGAATTCCTTTGGAATTGGCATTTCGCTCTTTGCCATTTGCCAGGTTGATGCCTTTGGCCTGACTGACATCACCCTGCTGCAAAGCCTCCTCTTTGGCAGCTTGATTTCAGCTGTGGATCCTGTAGCAGTGTTGGCTGTTTTTGAAAACATTCATGTCAATGAGCAACTGTACATCCTAGTTTTTGGGGAGTCACTCTTGAATGATGCTGTAACAGTGGTAAGTTGCTTTTAATATCTTTATATCTATATATCACTTTAAACTCTTGTAGCCTGAATTTTGTTGTTAGTTCTAACTAGAGTGGACCTAATCAGATTAAATTGAGTTGACTTACTATTGGATCATTGATTCAGTAGTTCTGTTACTTCTAACTTGTCATTTTTCTTTCAGCAATAAAAGTCATAGAGAAATATTATTGTGTTTAAGAACAATGCCTATCCTTGCGTAATCTAATTGAAGTATAAATATTGGCAATACACGATAATTGTTTCATTACTGGATTTTCTCATGCCTTATGTATTTTATATTTTTTTAATTTTTATTTCATTTACATCCGGCCTTTCTCCCACTATGGGACCCACAGTAGTGTGCTGCATCTTAAAAACGCAATACAATTAAAACACTCTTAATATGAAAGTTAAAATACAACTAAACTGAGACTGAAAAACACATTAAAACATTGGAAGATATTTAAAACATGCTAAAATCAAAAGACTATATATCCACATTAAAAGCTGTATCTGCTATCACCAAATGGCTCTTTATATAAAAGCATCTTTTCCTGCCAGAAGAAAGAGAAAGGGAGGGGGCAGCTTGGCTTCTTATGGGAGCAGCCGCCACAAAAAGAAGAAATATCAACATGCGGGGGAGTGATTCTTGGCATTATCTGACTTTGGGATAAGTACACAGAGCCTAGAGAGCAAATGAATATTTCATTCAGATATTTCATGCGGCAATGTCTCATTGTGGACACTTACCTGCTTATAAGCACTTTGAGGTTATTCCTTTATGTAACTGATCCTGCATCCCTTAGATGGGAAAATAGTTAATCATTAACTGGATTTGTTTTAAAAGATGAAAGAGCAATCAATTTCCATAAGTGACAATTATCACACAAGGAACGTTATTAGACTTTGCCCTTCACGTAGTTTTCTTTTGAAAAATCCCTTTTGTATCCATCACTTTCTCCTATAATTGTTATAATAATTATTGTATAAAAGTGCAATGAATTCCATTCCCCCAAAATTTTATTTTTCTTCTTAAATGCACAGTATTTATCTTGTGTGGACCCAAACTGTTGTAACAACGAAGTCATATGGTTTCTCAGTACATATGCACCAGTAAAAGACCTTTGAATGACATCCACTCAGCCTGGCTCTTTGAGAAGAAAAAAAACGCATCCCAAATTAGGTACATAGTGTGCAGGTATATATTTTTGTCTTCTTTAGTGAATTGCTGGTTTGTGTTCATAACCAGAAACATTACTGGGATGAAATTCATGGAAATTGGAAGCAAACCCTTTCCTGTATTGGCACCAATGAAAACATTTTACCATAGAGTTGCCCTGGAAGAACTAGAGATTCCTAGGAAGAACATATTAATCAAATTCACAAAGAATCAAATTCACAAAATTTAAACCAGCAAATATGTAGATGGAGCACCAGAGGGCGCATCTAGACAGCCCCTTTATTGCAGGAATTACTGCAATAAAAAGGGGGCTGTCCAGAAATTAATTTGCCACAAACCAGGAAAACCGTGGTTTGTAGTGAATTAATTTGATAGTGGGTTTATTCCGTGCCTTCTTGGAAGGTGCAGGATAAACCCACTATTTCAGGTTTTGGATTGCAGTCCAGACAGTATTCCCATGGATTTCTGGGCTAAATTAGTTCGGAAAACTTTGAGAATACCAACTCCTCCCCAAAAGACCCCCAAAGCCCTTTAAAAAACAAAAGTACTTACCTGGCTCCCATTAGAGAGCTGTTGGAGCTCTCTTGGTGCATAGAAATGGTGCCAGGTGAAAGGGGGGGGGGAGAAAAATCGCTCCTCCCCCCCCTCCTTTCTCCTGGCATGTCATTTCTAAGTGCTAGGAGAACTCCAACAGCTCTCTAATGGAGATTTTTTAATTTTTAAAAGGCTTTTTGGGGGTTTGGGGGAAGGGGGTAAGAGTGTCCAGGTGTTCTCCTGGGAAGTTCAGGAAGAACATATGGGCATCCAGCCCAGAAAGCATGTGCTTCATGGTCACATGTAGAAGGACCCTAAGTCTAACAAAATCAGGAGTACCACATGATTCCTCAGACTTGCTTTATAAGTTTTCAGATCAATAAATCTTATTGTAGTGAAGAGCCAATGCTTAAGGAGTAAATCACAGTATCTTCAATTATTCTGAAGACTTGGAGGAAGTCTCCGGGCCCTTCCGTACAGCCTTATAATCCAGAATATCAAGGCAGAATAATCCACAGTATCTGTTTTGAATTAGGTTATCTGAGTTCACACCATCATATATCTCCGTTCAAAGCATATAGTGTGGGATTTTATTCAGCTGAGTGGAAGGGGCCTCTATGGCCACAACACCAGGACATTTCTGAATCTTGTCACAGGATCTGCGACCTTCTTGGTGTTTTCTTAACCTGGGGTCTAGATCAGACCTGGGCAATTGCCGGCCCACCAGGTGTTTTGGACTTCAAATCCTAGAAATCCTAACAGCTGGTAAACTGGCTAGGATTTCTGGGAGTTGAAGTCCAAAACACCAGGAGGGCCGGCAATTGCCCAGGTCTGGTCTAGATGAATTAATAGGCTTACTCAAAGTTTAATAGCATTAAACTGTGTGCATCATATGGATGCAAGAGGCTAATGTGACTCCTACACTACATAATATGCCAGTGTAGATGGAGCCCCTGTGTCTAATAACATCTAGAAGACCATATGATTCCCCATACTTGCTTTCTAAGTTTTCAGATCATTAAAACTTAAGAGTCAATGCTTAAGGAGTGTTTGTCTTCATGGTCACATGGCTTTCCCCCAATTGTAATGTTCTGCTACATTTTTACAAAATGAAAAGGTCTAAAAACCTTATATGATGCTAACTTGATAATATATTAAGTCTAATAATATACTAGCAGATGTTACTAGCCATGCTTTGGAGGCTTATGAAATATTTATAAAATGTGCTCTTTCTCTATTAAAAACATAAGACAAGCTTTGCTAGAGCAGACCAAAAGTCCATCTAATCCTGCTTGCTCTTTTCTCCAAATTTCCAGATGTTTCTGTGTAATAGGAAAAAAAATTAGAATGTGTGTACGTGTGTGTTAATATAGATATACTGTAAGTTGCTTCTCCAATGACTTCAAAGCCAGTAAAATTACCATCACATACCAATAAAAGATAATGACATGTAATGTTTAAAAGGATCAAAAACTTTAGAAAAGTTTCTAAAGTACACACAATAGTCTGTCTCCTTTATTGTGTACTAGCTGTAATTTCTAAATATTTTTCTAAAGCAGATCCACATAGGAGGCATTTTCATAATGTAACTGAAGGCACAAATAAAAATGGCCAGATTTTTGTCTCACTTAAAGATGTGCACAAATACTTCTGGGGTTCATTCACACGAAGCCATTCTGATGTCAACAGAGGCGCCTACAATGACGAGGAACTCTTTTTCCTTTTCATATTAATCCAAATAGATTTGCTCATCCTTCAGTAGGATGGCACAGTGGGTTAAACCGCTGAACTTGCTGATCAAAAGGTCACAGGTTCGACTCTGGGGAGCAACATGAGATCCCCCAGCTTCTGCCAACCTAGCAGTTTGAAAACACGCACAGGTACCACTCTGTTGGGAAGGTAATGGTACTCCATGCAGTCATGCCGGCCACTTAACCTTGGAGGTGTCTACAGACAACGGCTTAGAAATGGAGATGAGCACCAACCCCCAGAGTTGAACATGGCTAGACATACTGTCAGAGGAAAACCTTTATCTTTACCTTCAATAGGGTATCTGGTTTCTTCTCTTTGCTATATTTAGCAGACTATGATAGCAAATTCAACCGCTTTAGGTAGCTAGAGATGGGGATGCATATTAGCTTTCTTTACACATAGAAAGGCAAAATATCAAGAATTTTTTTAAAAAAAATTGTACAAGATATAGCTATGATAATTGAGACCCGGTCGGGCGAAGATGGCGGCAGGGCGGACACTCTAGGGCTCCCTGGAGTGCCACCCGCTCTCTTGGTTGGAGGGCGATCTGCGCCCCCTCCCGCGGACACAGAAGCGTCCGAAGGGACAGCGAAGCCGGCAGGCAGGCTCCGCTGGCTCCAAAGATCCCCCTCCTCAAGAGGGGGAGATCGAGCGAGCCCGGATCACTGCCACAGCGGCTAATGGACCAAGGAGCGGGAAGCGGGCGGCGACCCGCACTTACTGCCAGCCCAGCCCGACCTCCCCCCCCCCTGTTTTGAACCGGACGGCAGGGCAGGAGGAGAAGCTCCGCAAGAGTGAGTACGGGGATCAGCAGCGCCCCACCCCCTCTCGCAACCGGGAGGCACGTACCAGACTGGGCTCTTGGCTAGGCTGCAAGGGACACATCGCACCTGGGAGCGGGCTCAAAGAGTAAGAGGGAACCCCCACCCCACCCCACAGGGAAGAGCATATTGGGAACCTCCAACCACCCCAGGACATGGAAGAACAACCGTCACGATGAGAACCAAGATGGCAGCCAAGAAGACAAGGACTTGTGGCGGGAACGCCATCTTGAGCAAGCGAAGTGGAGCCCTTGTGACAGGGAGACAGGGGGGGGCTAAGGGGGGAATAGACAGGAGGTGGAGCAACCCAAAGCCCTCTCTCTAATACGCCACAGGGAGGAAAGGCATTCTAAATAAGTGAATAACTGAACAAGTAAACAAACAACAAATAAATAAAAGTACACCTCAAGAGTAAAAGAGCGGAGGATGAGACAGGAAGAGGGATCAGAAGAGGAGGAAATAACTCTGGGGGATGTCCTTGCAGAGCTGCAAAAGATAGGGAAGGCCCAAGACGGTTTCCTGCGGAGGATGGATGCCATGCTGTCCCGGCAGGAAGACCAAATGGGCGCGAACCGGGGCATCCCTTACAGGAAAGATCAGAACCAATGAAGAGGCGCTCCCCACAGGGCCAGGGTTGCCGATCTTCTATGAGGATGGAGAGGACGCCCCTGGTCAAGGGAGCGCGCAACAATATGTGCAGGTGGAGAGGAGAGAGGGAAGGAGAACGTAAAGCCGTGGGCAGGATCAGAGGAAAGAGGACCACACCCCAGAAGTAGGGAGGCAGACCTGCTGGATGCTGCAGGAATGACCTCGAAGAGCCCTAACACCTCTGCTCCCAAGAAAGAGAAGAGGGGAAGAACCAAGAGGTCACTGCAACACCCCAAAACCCCAGCCGGGATGCAGCTAAGAAGGACGGCAAAAGAATGGGATGCAGCCCACTAGGAAGAGAGGCTGGACGGAACAACCCAGCAAGAAAGGAAGAATAATCTGAAGAAAAGCTGCCCTTATTCTCTTGAGGCGTATTTCAGGCCTACGAGATGTGGCATCCCGGGATGGACACGGAAGGCCTCGAATCGCCTAGGGAGAACGGCTAGGATGGAGGTTGGAGGACGTGAAGGGGCACGGGTCCGGCTACGCTGGAAGACAGGGAACGGACACTGGGCACCAAACGCTGGAAAGATTTTGAGGCTGCAGGAAAAACAAAAGTTCTTTCAAAAGGACAAAAGCTAAAAACAACAGATTGCTCTCAGATACAGAGGGTTAGGAAGGCACGTCTCGAAAAAAAGAAGGAAAAAGGAGCCTAGAAAGAAGACCTGTAAAATGAAGTGACCAGCTCAACAAGGAGGGAGACTGCAAGAGAACACGAAGGAGCACCCATGAACAAGGACCCTAGAAGGAAACAAGCTATTCCTGTCTTTATCTCTTCCCATCACCATTACCCATCACTAGCCTTCCCAGAACCCGGACCAAGCAGCCTCCTTCACCGCCCACCACCCTTACCCCTTTCTACCCCCACCCCATCCCTTGCCACCCCCCAGCACCCCCCCTTCCCACTCCCTCTACCCCCTCTCCCATCACCATACTCAGCCTCTCCTTTATTTTTCCTACTGTCCTGTCCCTGAGACTGTTCCCCCACTTTCACTGTTTGTTTGTTTATGGAAAAACCCCAATAAATATATTTTTTTAAAAAAAGATATAGCTATGATAATTGAGCTCTTTCTGCAGATGATTACTGACCAAAACCTACCTTGTAAGCAAGCCAGCATCTTAGCTGAAGGGTTTCTAAGATGGGGCATTTAGAAATGATGAATGGTTCCTGTTGTGGGGAACAGTGATATATGCAACTGGAGAGAGACCCACCTGGGGTCATGCTAGAGCTACTTGCTGCAAAGTGTGCCACAAATCCAATACTGCAATCTTCAACATCTCATACAGCTTTTGGTTTAAGTAGTAAGTTTTGGATCTCACATTTGGTCATTTCACAGCCTTAAACAGGAACCCCTAAAGTTACATGATCATAAGTCCAGCTTGTTATCTCATAAATACTCATAAATGCCAAATTGAATGCCAGCCACAGTAGTAAGCCATTTTTCTGTAAGTAGGATTTTGAGGGGGGGGGGGGTTGTTTTAAATGGGATCATTCAAACATGAGATTTTGCATTTGTAATGTGAAATGGTATGGCTCAGTGACTGCTTCATTATGTTGAAAATAAACTGGGCTAATGCCCAAGTTTAATGGCAGATATTTGATAGGAGAGAGGAATGTCTGGGGAATGGAACAAGGAAGTGAGCAAGCAGCTTTAATGTGAGATGGGAATGTGTTTCAGAAAGTTCAGCTTCTCTCTTATGCAATAGATACAAACCCCATATCAGGGTGCTTTAGTGGTCTACCCTCTCTTTCAGTTTGGCAATTTCTCCTCAAATATGTCTATTTAAGTAACTGTAATTATCACTTGTCACTTTATTATTTTTCACCATGGGCCATCACTATTAAGTATGTAAAAATGCAAAGTACATATAAAATACCAATCAACTCAATGTGACATTTATAAATATCACACAGTGGCCATACATGTAAAAAACTAAATCTACTACAATTAAAATTTGCAATAAATTTTTCTTTTCTCATATAATAGGTACACCAACATCCTCCCCAAAATTAAAACATAAGTATAAGCTTGAAAATGAAAGAGAACCATTCTATTCACCAGTTCTAATTACCCTGTTTGACCCTTAGTTTTCTAGCAGTCAGAACATATTTTGCAACTTGCATTATAATTAGCCACTTCGTCACACAGCTCCAAATAAGCGTCCTAAGATGCTTAGAGCCAGCTTCAGGGATGGAGACCCACTGCAGCCATCAGATGCCGCCTGTGAGTCCACAACAACCTCTGCCAACCAGGTTAAAAGTGTCGTGAGGCACTTTCCCTAGCAACATGGGAGGCATCCCATGTTGTGCTGGCCTGTTGTGAAGCCGCCCTGCGTCCCCCCCTCGGGGGTGAGAAGGATGGGATACAAATATGTGAAATACACAAATAAATATCACATGCTAAAAGAACTTGGTTTGAGTAGTTTGTGTTTCAGGATCACATATTTCTTGTTTTGAAAATGTTTATTTATTTATTTCGAAACTTTCTGTTGTCGGAAGTTATGTTACATTCGAGGTTAATGTTGTGCTGATTTGATCTTAATATAATGCTAAAAGGTCAACCTTTTCCCTTCATAGGTCCTGTACAATCTATTCAAGTCTTTTTGCCAGATGCAAACAATTGAAGCCATTGATGTATTTGCTGGAATTGCTAATTTCTTTGTAGTTGGCATTGGTGGAGTCTTGATTGGAATCGTACTGGGATTTGTTGCAGCATTTACTACTCGTTATACTCACAAAATCCGAGTGATTGAGCCACTCTTTGTCTTCTTATACAGTTACTTGGCATACATAACAGCTGAAATGTTTCACCTTTCAGGCATTATGGCGTAAGTATCCATTAAAATATATACAGTGCTAAGAATTCTATGAATGCATTAGAATCTTTAATCTCAGTTTTTACTTTGAGATCACCAGGATATAGTTGTGAGTTATGATTGTTCAAATGAAATACTCCATTCAGTATCCTTGGTGTATAGAATTAGATTTACTTAAGTCATAGACCCATGAACATAGGCTCAGCCTCCCTAAAACTAGCCTGAAATGATAAAATTTGACCATCAAGACTCTCATAGTTGAGTCCTAGGACAAAATGACCCCTATTTTATCGTTGCTTTCATGATACTCAGATTATTGCTCACTTTAACTGGATGGTGAATGTTTTAATGTAATGCCCTTTTTCATTGTTTTGGGAAACACAGACACAATTTTAACTGTCATGTAAAATCCAGACTATCTGCTTTGAACTGGATGATATGGCAGTGTAGACTCATATAATCCAGTTCAAAGCGGATAATCTGGATTATATGGTAGTGTAGAAGGGGCTGCAGTTTCACTCTGAAGTCCTGGAACTTGGCTTTGGAGATTATCACACTACACTGTTATCCCACTTTAAATGTTATGGGTGCCTCCTATGGAATCCTGGGATTTGTGGTTTAGGGAGGACTCTTTAAAATTCTCAGTCAAATATCGTGGGCATCAGTGAACTAAGGTAAAGATAAAAGTAAAGGTTTCCCCTTGACATTAAGTCTAATTGAGTCCGGCTCTGGCAGGTGGTGCTAATCTCCATTTCTAAGCCGAAGAGCCAGCGTTGTCCATAGATGCTTCCTAGGTCAGGTAGCTGGCATGACTAGAAGCCCCATAATTACATGAGAGGCAACTGTAGGAATGAAAATGTAATAGTAGTGCTTTAACAATGTAGTGTGACAATCTCCTTTATCTATATCTCCAGTAGCAATGCAAGTCTTCTCTTCTGATAGCTCTATATGGTGCAAAAAATCTGCTCCAGAAGATTTTCTGGTCATACATAAAGTGAACAATGGGAAAATACATTAATTTAAATAAGGTTAAATATGGCTCTTTCTTAGATACAAATCCAAATAAAGCAACACATTAATCTGTTTGACCCCATTCTGAAAAGTCCCATCTAGTCTTTCAGATTCTATTAATAGTATATGAGTACTTTCCAGTTTCCTCCTGTTTCTAATTTGAATTATATGGACAACTAGCTGTACCCTGCACGCGTTGCTGTGCCATAGTCTGTGGCTAACCCCTTCTACCCACATGGTGTGTGTGTGTATGTATATGTGTGCTGATGTTTGTGTGTATATGTGTATGTGTATTTTGTGTATGTTTGTGTTCTTATGTATATGTGCAGGTATATATGTGTGTTTGTGTGCATGTCTTCATGTATATGTGTATGTGTGTGTGTTGATGTGTGTGTGTGTATATGTGTATGTGTATGTGTGTGTTCTTATGTATATGTGGGTGTTTATATGTGTGTATGTGTGCATTTCTTTATGTATATGTGTGTGGTGATGTTTGTGTGTATATGTGTGTATGTGTATGTTGTGTATGTGTGTGTTCTTATGTATATGTGCATGTATATATGTGTGTATGTGTGCATGTGTGCATGTGTGCATGTCTTTATGTATATGTGTGTATGTGTGTGCTGATGTGTGTGTGTATATATGTGTATAATGTGTATGTGTGTGTTCTTATGTATATGTGCATGTACATATGTATGTATGTGTGCATGTTTTCATGTATATGTGTGTATGTGTGTGGTGTGTGCTGATTTGTGTGTATATGTGTATATGTTTGTGTATGTTTTCTCTCTCTTTCTGTCTCTCTCTGTCTCTGTCTCTGTCTCTCTCTCTTTATCTCTGTGTCTTTCTCTCTGTCTCTCTTTCTCTCTTTATCTCTCTCTCTCTTTCTCTCTCCCTTTATCTCTGTGTCTTTCTCTCTGTCTCTCTCTGTCTCTCTCTGTCTCTCTTTATCTCTGTCTTTCTTTCTCTCTCTTTCTGTATATATCTCTCTCTCTGTATCTCTGTCTCTGTATCTCTGTCTCTTTCTCTCTCTCTGTCTCTCTCTCTCTTTCTCTCTCTCTCTCTCTTTCTCTCTTTCTGTATCTATGCCTCTGTCTCTCTTTCTCTCTGTCTCTTTCTCTCTGTCTCTTTCTCTCTCTTTCTCTCTGTTTCCTCCCCCTCATTTCCTTCTTTCCTCCCCCCCCTGGCCCCTTCCTTACCGATGGCGGCTGCCTTCCCCGCCCAGCAACGTAACCGGCGAGGAGGACGAATTGGAGGCGGGAGGAGGTGGAGGCTGGCCGGGAGGCAGAGGAGGAGGCAGAGGAGGAGGAAGAACTGGAAGCAGCAGCAGCGCATGCCGCCGCCGCTTCCGGTTCTTCCTCCTCCTCTGCCTCCTCCTATTTGGATTCGTGGGGGGTTTTTTGAATTTTTTTGTTAGCGCGCATGCACGGTGTGGGTGTTCTGGCGCTAAGGATACTGGGAAGTGTAGTTAAAATGGCTGGAGGGAAGATGGCATCGGCGGAGCGTGTGAGGGATGTTTGCTGCAGAAGGTAAGGGAAGTTTGTGCGTTTGTTGTGTTGTGTGTGAGTTGGAATGCATGCAACTGGGGTTGTTTGTGAGTAGAGCTGTGTGTGTGTAGTTGGTTTAATGTTGTGTGGGTGTTTTTAGAGTGAATGAATGTGTGAAGGGTAGTTTTGGTGTGCGGGTGCCGTGGCGTGTATGGGGCGTGTGTTTTGGTTTTTACAGTGCGGGAAGCAGGTGAGGGGGGCAAATGTGTGGAGGCTGGTATGTATGGGGCGAGGGTGTGTTGAGGGCAGGCTCTGAGTGTGGCGTACGGTACTGTGGCGAAGTGTGTGGGATCGGGCGGGTGCGGTTTGGCTGGCATGCGCGTGGGAAGGGGGAGGTTGCGTTGTTTATGTGTTGCTTTGGGATGGTGGGAAGGGGTGAGGGGTTGTTGTGTTTGTGTTGTTTTTGGAGCATGGAAAGGGGGTGACGGCGTGTTGCGGGCAGGTTTAGAGCGTGGTGTGCGCGGCTGTAGAGAAGTGTGTGGGGTTGGGCCGCCGCACTTTGGCCGCCATGCGCGTGGCAAGGGGGCGAGGTTGTGTTGTTAATGTGTTGGTTTGGGGTCGTGTGAAGGGGTGAGGGTTTGTTGTGTTAGTGTTGTTTAGGGATCGTGGAAAGGGGGCGTGGGTATGTTGGGGGCTGGACTTTGAGTGCGGCGTGTGCTACTGCGCAGAAGTGTGTGGGTTTGGGCTGCTGCGCTTTGGCTGGCATGTGCAAATGGTCCAAACGTTCGTGCTGCCTGCTAAGAGGGCGGGATGGCAGTTTCCGTTGGCATTTTTTTAGGGGTTGTGTTTGGGGGTGTTGTAAGTTATGTAGGGCCATTTTTGGAGCCGTATAGGTACCTTGGGAGATGTTGGCACGTGTTGCCAATTGTAGTGCTTCTGCGATGTATAGTTTCTTTGTCTATTTGCCGGGTTGCACGACCATTCACTTTTTATATAGAGAGATGTCCATGGAAGCTTATGCCACCATAAATCTGTTAGTGCCATGAGATTCTTTGTTGTGCTTATAACAGAGGACTACAACTGGCCTTCGAAGAGATTTTACTGCAAGCATAATGAGTTCACAAGGCACTAACAGGGTGATTGCTGTTTTATGATACATGGTCATTTGCTGAGATAACTGTTTATTGCATCCAGCTAGCATAGACCCTCATTGGAAACTTGCTTTCTTAGTGATGTAATTATATGAAACGCAAGGCAGTTATTCTGGAAATGCGAACACTGTCAGTTTGAAAGACAGGTTTTTCTGGAACATAGGTTAACTTTAACTGCTGTTAACCTCTGTACTGCTATAACATTTTGTTCTGGTAAATTCCAGTAGCCAACTATCATTTCATGTAGTTCAGGATATCCTTACATTAAGCTGCAATTCCAGAACCAACAGTTGATCACAATTAGCCAGTTATTAATTAGCATGCAGAATAAAGAATAAAGAAGGTTAGAATAAAGTCCAACCTTCTACCTAGAGCCTGCAAGAATGTTACTTGCTGATAAGCTACGTATATATAGCATGCTACAATTGGAACTAAGTTAACAGACAGGGCGCTGTACTAAAAGTTCATTAACCTAGAAACTGAACGCCAGTATGGTATACTGATTTAACTGCTGGACTAGCACTCTGAGGGCCCTTCCATACAGCCCTATATCCCAGAATATCAAGGCAGAAATACCACACTACTATCTTCTTTGACCTGGGTTATCTGAGTCCACACTCAGATAATGTGGGATTATCCACCTTGATATTCTGGGATATAGAGCTGTGTGGAAGGGCCCTTTGAGATCAATGCTTGAGTATTGAGACATGCTCCATGGCCTTGGGCGAGTCTCAGGGGAAGGTTATGGTAAACTCCTTATGGACACATCTTGGCAGGAAATCCTCTTGGTGGTTTTGCCTTTGAGTCTTCTTAAGTTGGAAATGATTTGAAGGCAACAAATTACCGGTACCTCTTCATATTTCATTCCTAATATATATTGCCCTATCATTTAACACAGATGCTCTTCTGATATAGATCTCTTTGGTGGTTAGTCATACTTAGGCATCTTAGTAGAATATAGGAGAAGTGGGAAAATTGTATCCCATCAGCCACATATTGCCCCAGTGGAGCCATTCCTGATCTCCTGGAAGCTCTCTAGAAATCCTTGAAGTCTCTGGACAACTTGGGTTTTTTTTCTTTCAAAAATCAGGTTCCCCCTCCCCTTAAAAACAGTTAAGAGGAATTCAGGAGCTGGATATGCTTTGATGATGTCCAGCTGTTCTGACTCCTACCCCAGTCCATCACAATAGCAACAACAAGCGTATTTCCCAAAGGAAGAAGCAGGGGCGGACGAAGGTAATTTTAAATGGTAAGCGAACATTATTTTGGCGCCCCCCCATTTTTTTATCCCGCCCTTCTCAGTGGCTAAGAAGGCAGCAATTTGATGCCCAAACATAAAATGTACAGAACCCTAAAACATACATAATTAAACAATAAATAAATCAGGATCCAAAAGTGATGCCTACTAATAATTGTAAATGTAATCTATGTATATAATAAAAGTGAATATGTGCCAGCGTTTCGATTGGCTCCCACTGTGAGATAATTTGCATAAAGGACTCCCATTGGCCAGCCAACACAAACATTCCGACCCTCTAAAGTGCCTGAGGGGGGTAAGGAAAAGGCCTGAGGCAGTCAGGCATGGTGGGAGTTTAAGACCAAAACACTTTGCAGCCCTCAACAATGAGACAACAAAACCAAACTTGGCACACAGAACCCCCAAGACCCACTTTACGTCTTGGTGCAGTTTGAGGGAGGATGGACCATGGATTGGCCAGCATTCCAACATCCCAAATCTCTAAGGTGCCAGACAGAGTTCTTTACAAAAAGGCTTCCTTCAGCTGATTTTACAAACTAGGCCTCAGCCTGAAATGACAGTAAGGCTTCCCCAACTTGATTTTAGAGACTAGGCCCCAACAATGACAGAACAAGATTACAGTTGGCACACAGATTCCCCCAAGACCCACTCTACATCCTGGTGCTGTTTGGAGAAGAGCAGAGCATGGATGATGGGGCTTGAAGTACCTCCACTCACTTCCCGAGACCGCTGCGACCCTCATCCAATGACTGATCAAGACCAAATTTGGCACACAGAACCCCCTACATCCTGGTGCAATTTGGAGGAGGATGGACCATGGATTATGGGGCTTGAAGTACCTTTCACTCACTTCCCGAAACCACTGCGAGCCAAATGAACAACTGATACGGACCAACCTTGGCACACAATGCCTTCCTCAAATAACCGGGCAGCGCCGCATCCCCAAGCTAGTAACAACTATAATAACAACACATAGGTATAGTATTACTTCAATAGCAAAGCATGCAACAGGGACAATAGAGAAGCACCATTTCAATTCCAAAAGCCAAGCATACAATGGGGACCATAGAGCAGCACATTTTAATTCCAAAAGCCATGGGCCAACTTTGCCCTTCCCAAGTTGGATTTGGTCTCCAACTACCACCATTTCTTGCTGCCTCAGGCCCTTTCCTATTAAGCAAAGCAACTGAGGGGGAAAGGAAGGGGTCTGACCATTCCCCTCTCAAAGGAAGGCCCAAGGCAAGCTCAGCCCCGAACTGCACTGACCTGAATGCCCCTGATCACTACTGACCAAAAGGTCATGAGTTCGAAGCCAGCCCGGCTTTGGATAGAATTAATAATAATAGCAAAAACCACCTATGCTCTCCCCCACTTTAATATAATATATTATGTTGGGTTATTTCATTATATTAATATCAACTTTAAAAAGAACCCCCAAATCTCCCCACTTTAATATTATATATTATATTGGGTTATTTCATTATATTAATATCAACAAAAGAACCCCCAAATCTCCCCACTTTAATATATTATATTGGGTTATTTCATTATATTAATATCAACAAAAGAACCCCCAAATCTCCCCACTTTAATATTATATCAATAATAGTAATAATAAAAGCTCAGGAGGAAAGAAACTCCACTGACCTGAATATGTTGTGCTTGTGCAATGACCCACTGACTCAGTCTCCACCCGGCCTCGTCGTGCTGCTACCGCGGCAGGTGAGGTGAGCCTCCTCGAGTCCTCCTCGAGGAGGTTTTTGCACGTGCGCAGTTCCTTCTGCGCTACTTCGCCGCTTGGAGGAACTGCGCACGCGTAGAAGCAGCAAGCAGCCCCAAAGACGCTGTGGCCCGCGGCTGCCTGCTTTTGAGGCTTGCCTGCCGCTTGTGCATGTGCGTACAGGTGCTCCACGTGCGTATGGGCACGCCCGCCCGCCACGTGGAGCATTCCGCCGCCCGCCACGTGGAGCGCCCATGCGCAGTCGGCAAGGCAAGCCCCAAAAGTAGGCAGCCGTAGCGCTACCTGCGGCCGGCCGCTGCGTGGTGCGCCCATGCTGGCTGGCCAGCAGAGGGCGCTCTACGCGGTTGCTTCCTCCGCGTAATGGACGCGCCGGCCCTGGGAAGAAGTGATGTGATGTCACAAAGATCATCTATGTGGCCTGGATGGGGATGGCCTGGAATCCTGCATTTGTCCAGTCAGATAAATAGAGCCAGAATCACACTCACTAATAATTTGATCAGATTCATTAAAATCAATAGCCCTAGTTTCATATGTGGTAATAAATAAATAAACAACACTGAGCAGCTTCATATGTGTTTTGGAGCAGCTTCATATCCAGCTCCTGAATTCCTCTTAGCTGTCTTTTACTTAAAAATCAATGAGAACAGATCACCCAAGGATCTTTTTTGCTTTGGAAATGTTATACAGGACATTGTCATACAGGACCAATGTCATACAGGACCACTCAGAAATAAGTCCAATTTTCCTGTACATACCTTTAACTCTTTTCATGTTATTTTAAAGTTTTTTATTTTATTTTAATTTTTGCTCCAAACTAGAATGGCTGGAAGCACACTGAAACTATTGTAAGTCTTAGTAGTAGGTCAAAGAAACTTGATGACCACAGCTAGTGAT
This sequence comes from Anolis apletophallus, assembly GCA_030556195.1. Lineage (NCBI taxonomy): Eukaryota > Metazoa > Chordata > Lepidosauria > Squamata > Anolidae > Anolis > Anolis apletophallus. Next base: position 82,152,173 of record JARBWK010000004.1, read on the forward strand.
CTAGATTTTTTCCAGTCACGAGACAGAAACTGCCTTGTTTGTGCAAGGGTGACTTGCATTCATGGTGGACCTATAAAATATATGTATACACTGGCATTAAACAGTTTCATTTTTCCTTGTGTAAAGATGGTTTTAGATAACTGAATGTGGTTATTCCAGGTATATTTAAGTAAGCTGAAATCTTTCTTACAGATAATCCTTCTGCTTTAGCAATACGGTTTTGAAAATATAGTCAATTGCTATGCCCAGCCCTTCTAAATATATACATATATTTTCTTCTTTTTACCTTTTCTTTCTCTCCCTCTTTCCTTTCTGCTTCATTTCTTTATATTCATATTTTAAAAATCCAATGTTTAATTTATTTTTATTGAAAAAAGTAGAACACTGGCATAACCCTTTCAGTGTTAGGAAGGCAGCATTTTGGGAGTATTGCCTACTGAATTCAATGGACTTACAGTATATCTGAGTGGTCCTGTATGACATTGCACTGTCAAACCTGGTAAACATACTATAGCTTCAAACTGTGTACAATGACAATTTATTCCAGTTATTATGGTTACAATTCACAATGGTGCTGTAATTATCAGTCTGTAGAATGACTGACAAACCTTGGAAATAATTGGACTCTGGAATTTCTGTGAGGCCCAATAGACTTAAAACATCCAATGAAACCCAGGACTGGTTGGGTGTGACATTCCCATTGTTCTCCCCAAGAAGTTGCAGTTGATGATGAAATCTTCTGGTGAGGTGTTCAACATAATCTGGTTACTTGACACGTGCATATCGAAGGACCACTTAAATTTAGGTAACAATAGCATGATTCAGGCCACATAGCATAGCTTCTTCCTTTTTGTCAATTTATTTGTGCCACACCTCAAACTGCAAACTGGCTGGAATTTGGTTAGGGTATCAGAGAAATCAGAGAAGGTTCCAAATCAAGGGTGACCCTGGGACCTTCCATACACTTGCATTGAGGCTACATAGGGTATCCTGGGCTGGATCTGGGATAGGACACTGGCACTACAGGTCAGCTGTGCAGAAGCTATTAGATCTTAACATGGGGCAAGATTCCAACCCTCCTCCCCAGCACCCCCATTGCTCTGAAAAAAGCAAGGAAATCTCCTGTTACCAGTGCTCCTTGCTCTTCCCTTCATGGTTTTTTTTATCATTAAGTGAGAAAAGCAGTTTGGGAGGAGTGAGCCCCCTCCTCCTCCAAAAGCTACCAGGCTCACTTAATGATGACTAAACAGGATGAGTAGTAGAGGCATTCTCTACTTTTTTTGTGTGTAAACTTGAGATCCACCTGCATTAAGTCACTTACCTTGAGTTAAATCACATTAGTCTGTATGCCTTGTATGGATGCACCAGGCTAATGTGATACTCACACTGCATTATATGGCAATCTAGATGCAGCCACTGTCTTGCATGCATTATGTTTTTCAGTATCTAATTCACAGTATTCACTGATATACATCTGCATATGTGATAAACTTAACAAGAATAAAAACACGCATTGTGTCATATGCTTGTTGGAAATTTTGGAGTTATAGTCCAAAATACATTTTCCAAGGTCTGATTTGATATGTCAATTTTATTTGTAGTAAAGACAGATTTGTTATTGCAAACATTTGAAATTTAGACAAAGCAAAAATTTCAGATGTCAATCTGGAAAATATTTTGTAGGTCATGGAACATCTTGGAAAATAGCTCAAGGTGCAAGATTAAAATGGAAGCCTAGTGTAACTCACCTAAGATATGTATTTGCAGCTCATCCAATGTCATGGAATGGCATGCCATGAAAAGTGAAATTATGACACATCACATCCCACAAAGCTGAACAACAGAAAAAGCACACTTAATTATAGCAGCTGCTCATAATGCTTAGTCAGTATGATGGTATGAAATGTCTTTCCAAAACAACAAGCACTAATGACTTTCCTTTAAGGGTTATTAGTTTCTATTTTTTTCTACAAGAAAATAACAAAAAGTTAAGCATTAGCTTTGAAACAATCTGTACATTTCAGAAATTATTCTTTAGTTATTCTAAAATAAAATGAGCAGTATTGATGTTATTGTTGTTTTAAATATGGTATTAGCTGCCTTGAATCCTACTATTGGGAGAAGCAATGGATCATAATAACAGCAACAATTGTCCTTTCAACAATTCCTCTGTCCGACAGAAAATAATAGGGTTCGCTATTACCCACAGTTTGATGTATCTCTGTGAAGTTGAAAATATACACAGTACACTTAAGTGAGAATTACACCAGAAAATACCCTTTCATGATTCTTAGAAATTCTTTGGGACAATAATTTATGCTTTTGAGATCATAGTGAACAAGTTTTTATGAATACAAAGAAACGGAATATGGCCATGTTCTAGAGGCATTCTAGATGCCTGCCATAGATGCAGGCGAAACGTCAGAAGATAATGCCTCTAGAACATGGCCATATAGCCTGGAAAAACCTACAACAATGCAGTGATTCCACCCATGAAATCCTTCGACAATAAACTGAATATGGTTTTCTTCTGCAGAATTACAGCTTGTGCTATGACTATGAACAAATATGTGGAGGAGAATGTTTCTCAAAAGTCATACACTACAATAAAATATTTCATGAAGATGTTGAGCAGTGTCAGCGAGACGCTTATCTTTATTTTCATGGGAGTATCTACAATTGGAAAAAATCATGAGTGGAACTGGGCTTTTGTTTGCTTCACTCTCCTCTTCTGTTTGGTTTGGCGTGCACTAGGTAAGAGTTACTGAAAACATTCTCACTTGTTCTTTTAACACATTTTATAACTGAAAATCTTATATTTAATGGAGTGGTGCCTTTTACAAACAAAAAGCTAATCTCAAGGGAAGTAAAAACTGCTTGTAAAATATGTTCTTGGTACCGAAATAGTGGGCTTTCCAAGTGATCCTTCCCAATGTCTTTTAAGCATCAAAACTGATAAATCTGTGATCCAAAACTGAGGAGACAGTCATTTTCTCTTTGTGGCCCAGCAACATCAGAATGGAAAATAGAGGAAAAAAATGGTATAGAGCTATAAAACAAAATGAAGCTTTGTAGAATCCTTCTGTCAGATTTCTTTTAAATGCAAAAGACCTGGGATTTTTTTTCATGGTGGAAAAGTACCCGTCTCTTACATTTTTGTAGGTATGAGATTTTTATTAGGAAAATCCTCCAACCTTGTGAAAGGGTGACAAGAGACTCCCAAGGAGAAAAAATAATACAAATAGAAAAATATGTCTGTTTTTCTTTGTTTCTGAAGCTTTCCATTGTCTTAAAAGAAAGGTTCTGAATGGTTCTTAAATGTAAGGTTCTCCTATTTCCTTTAGGGGTTTTTGCATTGACTCAAATCATTAATGTGTTCCGGACACTTCCTATAACATTTAAGGACCAATTTATTATTGCCTATGGAGGCCTCCGAGGAGCCATATGTTTTTCACTTGTTTTCCTGCTTCCATCCGCTGTGTTCCCCAGAAAGAAGCTTTTCATTACAGCTGCTATTGTGGTGATATTCTTTACTGTCTTCATTCAGGTGAGACTTTCATTACTTGCATTACAATCCTATAATAGGCCCAGTTCCCATTACTAAAGATTTCATACGAATAGAAACACATGAGCTTATCATTAATTAATAATGCACTAAATAATGTCTCTTATCATCTTGTATGATCTTGTCATATGGCTTTTTCACATTACACTTAACATTCATTGATTCTAGTTTAGCTGGCATTACTGCAACCTATAAATATCCTGGAGTTTGAAGTCTTGTGAGGCACTAGAGCTCTCTGGCTAAAAAAGTTCTAAATACCGATGTCTAAGTTGGAAATGCCAGGATTTCATAGGATGGAATATGACAGTTAAAGGAAGGTTTAATTCTGCAACTGTGGTGTGAAAAAGCTCTTAAGCCATTTGGCTGTTGTTTGAAGGGGATACCAAACAAAGGACACATGAATGGGAGACCTCCATGTCACCCTGTTACCAACAGTCTCACTCGGGTTTTGCAAACTCAGGATTGGGGCTTCAATGTAAAATGTGTAAAAGTAGCTTATTTATTTACTGTATTACATCCCCCAAAGGGGACTCAGAGCTTTACATACAGACACTTGTGCAAATTCACAAATACTGTCTAATGGAAAGGAAAGTGGGAAGAAAAAAATATGATAGGATTAAAGTGAGGCAAGTAGATGAGGGAAAATCAAAGGAGGAGTCAGTTGAAATGGAATCAAGCAATTTGTAAGTATAAGGTTGCTAACTACATTAAGTAGACATGGTTTTGATGCCTCCATTGCCTTTGCATTCTATATTTACTACATTGTTTTTTCTCTCTTGTATATCATTTGAAAAATCCAGAATTTGTCTCCCTTTCATCTAATTTCTGGATTATAGTGTACTTTTTGCTAGAGTACCAAATCTTTTTCTATCTCGTGGTCTCTGTGGAATGCACACATGTGGTAGTTCAATGCACGTGTGCAGCAGTTTCAGAAATGTACATAAGTAATGAGGCCTGGATGTAGTCCCACCCACCTTCCCCTGAAGGTATCCTCGCACATCCCTGGCACACAGGGGCCTTTCTTTCTCCTCAGTTAAATGTTACTTGGCCACTATTTCTGCTTATAGAAAACACCATGGCCATCCCTCTTGTTTCCTTGACCCAATGGTCCAAATCTTCTTGCAAGGCTACAAAAATACCTACCCACCTTGATCGCTCCTGCCACCAGTGTGGCAATTACATCTAGTTCTCTCAGCCCTCACCAAATCTCCATTTGAACTGTTGCATTCAGTAGACTTGTCTCACCTATCTCCGAAGGTGGCATTCCTCATCGCGATTACAACAGCCCACCGAGTGAGTGATCTCTGTGCCCTCCGTACGGATGAGCCGTACATGCGCTTCCACAAGGACAAGGTGGTCATGCACACAGACGAGTCCTTCCTTCTCAAGGTCACCTCCCTCTTCCATGCCACACAAGGTACCATTCTCCCGGCGTTCTTTCAGAATCCCACAACTTCATTCGAATGAGCCCTGCATCTCCTCGACGTCCGCAGGGCACTCATCTACTATGTCGACCGCACAAAGCCCTTCCGGAAGCCCCCTTGGCTCTTCCTCCAATACCGCCAAGATACCAGGCGAGCTCCAGTATCTCCGCAATGGCTTTCCAACTGGGTCCTCGTGACAATCCACCTCGCCTACCACCTCGCTGGTGAGGATGCCCCATCAGGCATCAAACCCCACTCCACCCAGTCAGTCTCTCCCTCTACTGCCTTCTCCAGGGGCATCCCCCTGGAAGACATCTGCAAAGCAGCCACGTAGGCTTCACCTGTTTCCTCTGTGACACATTACAAGGTCGACCTCCTCTCCAAGTCCCTAGCAGCCTTTGGAAGAGTGGTCCTTTTTTCAGTGCTGTCATGACACCTACCATCCACAGCTTACGAGTCTACCACATGCGTACATTCCACAGAGACCACGAAATAGAAACTATGGTTGCTTACCTGTAACTGTGGTTCTTCGAGTGGTCATCTGTGGAATCCACACATCCCAACCCATCCTCCCTTCACATGGTCATGCCATTCTTCTGCTGTTGCGGCGGCAGGGAACTAAGGCAAGGGCACCACATGGTGGGAGAAACCCTTCAGGGGAAGGTGGGTGGGGCTACAGCCAAGCCTCATTACTTATGTAAATTTCCGAAACTGTTGCACACATGCATTGAACTACCAAATGTGTGGATTCCACAGATGACCACTCAAAGAACCAGTTACAGGTAAGCAACCATAGTTACAGGTAAGCAACCTCCTCATACACTGTAGTCTAGAATTCAGCTCAGTCTATAATTCCATTCCAGGCTATGTTAAATTATTTCTTAATGCCATACCGTCTCTTATGAAACACATGTTCTTGTTTTTACCTTTGAATAACGCCACACCCTTATGCCACATGCTGAAGATTAATTTATCCAACAGAATATGAAAATAACAAATGGAAAATAACTTCAAGGGCTGAATTAATTTTTATGCTTGTTGATGTTGTCTTTTGCACAGGGAATAACAATTCGCCCACTTGTGGAATTTCTTGATGTTAAAAAGGCAAATAAAAAGCAACCTGCTGTCAGTGAAGAAATTTATGGTCGGGTATGTCTACAGTTTGAGTGCCTGATGTGCTACTTGGAAATTCATTGAATTTTCATTTTGATAGCTGCATTTTTGTTGTGTAATAGGAAATAATGTAGTGTGTTATACATAATACTTATGCAATGCACTTATTACATTTATGGTTTATTTAGGACTGAAATATAACCAAAGGGGTTTTTCAGATCCTTTATCATATTTTAAGTCTTGGTTTCTTTATCATGACCACTACTACTAATCTAACCCTCAAAGGTAGTTTTATACACATTCATATTAGGTTTATGCATGAAACAAAAACTTATGCTCATTGAACCATCAGAATGTAAAGATGTTACTATCTCAGCCACCCATTTGGACATTTTTGGAGTTTGGAATATTTTGGATTTCAGAATTTTGTATAAGGGAAGCACAGTCTTTAATATTTTTTGTCCCATTAATCTTGGGTGGGTTATCATAACATGATGGCTTGCTTTAATATATAGAAAATCTCTAGTGTAGGCCTAGTCATAATTTTTATATCAGTTGAAACTTCTTCTGTTACATCTATGTGACAAATTAATGTTCCTGTAAGATTTACATATAGTGAATATATGCACAAAAATAAGTAATGGTTCTTTTTTTTTACATTTTAGTTCTTTGATCATGTCAAGGCTGGTGTTGAAGATGTGTGTGGACATTGGGGTCATAACTTTTGGAAAGATAAGTACGTAGAGCGTTGAAGAATAAAAGGCAAAGGCCAGTTAGATTAATTGGTACAATATTGACTTTCTGAAATGTGCTAATTCTATACATTACTTTTTGTAGTAATATATCACAAATAATGAACTTTATCAGACTTGATTGCTAGATATTTAAATAAAAAAATTATAAAAGTATTTACATTTTAATAAGAGGAAAAATTACTTGGCAGAAAATTTGAATGAGTTAAGTGACATTTATTCCCGAGGAAGCAAGTTATTTTTCTGTCTTGCTTTTTGCTTGGCCTTTCTACCAGCTATCAAATCACTACCAGAATTCAAAGCTTGATTTACTTCAAAATCATTTTTTTGTTTCACCTTCTCTTCTCCCTGTCCAACCACCTTCTCCATCCTTCATCACTTTTTCTGATGGTGGGCTTTCAGTTGCCTAGAGGGGTAACTTGAAAAGGATAGCTACTAAAATGCAAGTCTTGCTGCTGTCCCTTTTCCTGTGTAAGTGAATCGTCGGCCCTCCTGGCACTTGTACACAGAAAAAACAACATCGTACTTTGGTAGTAAAAAGGCCACATTGTTATATGGTTACAGTTCAGGAAAATTGCCCTACATGCAGGCATGTAGCCAGGGGGGGCTAAGGGGGCTTCAGCCCCCCCCCCCCGAAATTCTCAGGGTGGTCCGCGAGAAGGCCTTACTGGTACATTATTTAAACTGTTATGTTTATTCATATCATGATCTGATCACCATGCTCATTATATCCCACATTAATGGGGTTATTGGGATAACAATACAAAAGGTTTGCTAGGGTAGACCCTCTTCCACCCAGTCTCAGCCCCGAACCAAGCTCAGCCTCCCCCCGAATCAAAATCCTGGCTACGGCCCTGCCTACATGGGTCTTGATCCTAATCTCAGCTGGTCTGCTTGCCAGCCAATATCACCACATAGCTGGCCTGGTGCTGGTTGTCAGTCATGACTACCTAAGACAACCTGCTGGGGCACCCCAGCTATGATCTATCTCAGACCTTATGTCCCTGATGCAGTCTGGGTCTACCTCTACCTGGGCAGACCTCTTTATAACCACACCTCAACCAGGGTTCTTCGCCATGGAACCCCTTTAATTCAGCAGTGCCTGTTTGCACTGGTCCCTATTTCCTGGATCCAAGACCAATGCCAATTACTCCCCAACTCAAAGTTGTAACAAAATTGCCACACATACTTACAGGGAGATGGATGGGAGTAAAGCAAGGAGCAGCTGAAGAGCCCCTCCCTATGGAATTTATTTATTTACCATATTTATATACCACCTATCTCAGCCTGAAGGCTACTCAAGGCGGTTTACAATTGGCATAAATGCCTAGCTGGCCAGAACAGCCAATCAGCTCCCAGCAGCTCTGGGATACTGTTGGCTTGCACTGGTCATGCATTGGGGGCGGGGCTGCACTGGCTCTCTGAGATCCACCATATGCTCCCAGGTCTCTTTTCCTCCACCAGGAAAACAAAGGTTGCCCTGCAATTTGGGCATCATCTTTTCCTCATCCTACACAGAATTCATTAGGCAATTACTTGGAATTGATTATGTGGTGCCAAGTGTCTGTAATGAAGTCTCAGTAATGAATAGAAGTGGGGATTTATAGGTTATGGGACAGGAAAACTGTCGTAATCGTCATAGTCACTATTGAGAATCTAACTAAGATGTAAAGGACTGTGTCCTCACCAAGAATTAATGCATTTTTAATAAGTGCTGTATGATACAAACATAATTAACTGGTGTGACTTTTATAAGCAATAGATTTTTGAGACTAAGGAAAATAGTGTCTGGGGAATGGGGTGGAACTTGTCTTTTTTTTTTTAAAAAAATAGATTTTTATTGAAAGTTTTGAATACATATAAATAAAAGAAAGAAAATGGTTTTGGGCAATTGGGGGATATAGGGAGGAATGAGGGGTAGGAAGGGGGAGAATTAAAGGTGGTGAGAACTTGTCTTAACTACAATGCACCTTTAATGCATTAGCAAAATAAATTGGTCAATACCTCTACATCTTCTTCTTATAGGTTTATAAAATTTGATAAGAAGTACCTGCGGAAACTTCTAATTAGGGAAAGTCAGCCCAAATCAAGTATAGTAGCTCTATACCAGAAACTTGAAATAAAACATGCCATTGAGATGGCAGAGAATGGAATGATGACAACAGTACCATCTCTAGCTTCTCTCAGGTATGTAGATGTCAGTTTATGTTGTCCTGATATTAGCTGTTCCATGAAGCAAGGTCATTTTTCTTGAAGTTTGTGTTGTTCTCCTGTTGTGCAAATATTGAAAGTGAAATTAGATCATTTTCCACATTTAAGGCCACACATTTCAGTACATTTATTCCAAAGATTTATATTTTTCAAACATTTTCCAGGGACATTTTAATAACTGTTAGAAAATGAGATGGCAGAGAATTAATCGGGACATTTAGAGTGATAACATTTAAAATGCTTAGGACTACAGGAAAAGTATTTGCCTTGTGCTAGAATTACGAGAAATTCAGGTATCAGGTGACTTCCTTTTGAAAGCATTTTACAGTTGTACCTTCAACATTGCAAAAACCCAGTTTCTTATTGCTGCTAAGTATCTTATCAGACGCAGTCTTCTCTGTGTTTTTCCCCCTCATTTCTCCACATTGACGGAACGGAGTCCCACGGAACCCATCACATGAGACAGGGCAACTTCTGGTGGGACTCCATGGAGCTCTCTTTTGACAACGTGGAGAAACAGAGCACAGAGTGACTTTGGAGGTATCAGGTGTTATCCAACTCCTCACTGAAGAAGATAAAGAGGAAGCAGGGAAAGGATAAGGAAAGGACGAGAAACCATGTTGGGTGGGAAGCCATCCCAGGAGTCAGGGAAAGATGGAAGGGAATGAAGGAGGGCAGTTCCCCCACTTTCCACCTGCCCATCTGATGAGGTCCTTGATCTGTACAAAGATGCCACTGAATAGGCAGGCTCAGCAGGGACATAGTGTAGATTAAGGGGAAGCTGTGTTTCATTGCACAAATGTATTAAAATTTATTTATTTATTTATTTATTTACTATATTTTTATACCGCCCCTCTCAGCCCGAAGGCGACTCATGGGGGTGTACACATGGCAATAACTGCCCACATATTTGTGCATAAAATTACCTACCTGTGGATTAGATGTATAAGAAACATAATT